>JAHHUM010001455.1:48113-648113 GCA_036173005.1 Crenichthys baileyi
AAAAACACCAAAAAACAGTATTTACCTTGTATTTGAAGTGCGTACAGTAGAAACGGATGGAAAAGAAATGTAACACTCTTCGCCATTTCGAAAATCAAATGAGTTGACACTTCCTGAAAATGAAGCACTTCCTCAATTCAGCAGATAGGTTTTTGTTTTTTCTAAATGAGATATCTATACTACATTGAACCACAGGGGAAACAAATCGGATACATGGACAGAGGGAAGCATGGTAGTAAATGAAGCTTTAAAGAAACACAGACGTACATACCAATATACAAGAATACCTCAAAACACAAAAACACGAACATAGATAAAACAAAGATCTAAGGACTAAAGATTAACAGGAAGTGCTCACAGAGCCTCACAGCTACTGTTCTTTAGTCTTTGTAGATGGTGATAGCTGTGAGCAGGAAAGATTTCCTGTCCGACCTGTATTAAATCGGATCTAAAGAAGCCTCAGCCTGAAAACAGTATTGTTTCATGACAGTCTTGTGAAGAGGACGCTTAGGGTTAACCATTATGTTCTTAATTTTGCAATAAGCATCCTACATTGCACAGGGCCAAAGCCAATCTTGAACAGACTGTTGAGCTTATTTAAGTCCCTGGCTCTGATGCTGCCACGCCAACAGATGATGGCAGAAGATTGCACTCTCCATGACACACTTATAGTGAATAGCATCTTGCTGCCATCTCTGAAGGACCTAAACTTCGTCAAGAAGAACACTCACTGTTGCTTCTCCAGTACAGTCAGTTGTACTCAGCTTCTTGACCATCTTTGTTACACTACAGAGCCATCTGCGTATTTCTGCAGATGACATGAGTCTGTCTTGTACTGGAAGTCTGAGGTGTACATAGTGAAAAGGAATGGTGATAGCACAGTTAGTGCTACTGTGGTGCCAGCCACCTGGTCATACGTGATCCTTCAGTTTAACAAACTGTGGTCAGTTTGTCAGGTAGTCATTGATCCAGGCAATTGTTGAGGCCTCCAACTAGGACTTCTGGAGTTTCTGATAAAGCAAATAAGGTTGAATTGTATTAAATGCATGGGAGAAATCAATCAAATGTGACTGCAGTTAACAGCACATAAGAAGATTGAACAACTGATTGAAAGTAAAATTAAATACAGTCAGGGGCGGTGCTAGGCATTTGGGTCCCCTAAGCCAACCCACAAAAATGAACAATACAGTATAGCGCGTTTCTCTATTTCCAAAATAACTTCTCAATATTAAAATTTTGAAAACAGTTACAATATGTAAGAAGAGAAATAAAAATTTTGGCACACATTAAAATAATAAATAAAATAATTTTAAATAATACCACTCCCATTACTAAAAAAAGATCTGTACAATGACTATAAAAAACTGAACATTGTAAACAGTGCAAAGCATTCAAATATTAGGTTTGCCCTAGTACACGTACATTGCCTTGCAAAAGTACTCGGCCCCCTTGAACTGGTCAAGCTCTTGCCACATTTCAGGCTTCAAACATAAAGATATAAAATTCAATTTTTTTGTGAAGAATCAACAACAAGTGGGACACAATCGTGAAGTGGAATGAAATGTATTGGATGTGTCAAACGTTTTTAACAAATAAAAAACTGAAAAGTGGGGCGTCCAATACTATTCGGCCTCCTTGCGTTAATACTTTGTAGCGCCACCCTTTGCTGGAATTACAGCTGCCAGTCGCTTGGGGTATGTCTCTATCAGTTTTGCACATCTAGAGACTGAAATTCTTGCCCATTCTTCCTTGCAAAACAGCTCGACCTCAGTGAGGTTGGATGAAGAGCGTTCGTGAACAGCAGTCTTCAGCTCTTTCCACAGATTCCTGATTGGATTCAGGTCTGGACTTTGACTTGGCCATTCCAACACCTGGATACGTTTATTTGTGAACCCTTCCATTGTAGATTTGGCTTTATGTTTTGGATCATTGTCTTGTTGGAAGATAAATCTCTGTCCCAGTCTCAGGTCTCTTGCAGACTCCAACAGGTTTCCCTCCAGAATGGTCCTGTATTTGGCCCCATCCATCTTCCCATCAATTTTGACCATCTTCCCTGTCCCTGCTGACGAAAAGCAGGCCCAAACCATGATGCTGCCACCACCATGTTTGACAGTGGGGATCGTGTGTTCAGGTGATGGGGCCGGTGTTGTTTTTAAAAACTAAACATATCGTTTTGCATTGGGGCCAAACATTTTTGATTTTTGGTTTTCATCTGACCGGGAGCACCTTTTCCACATTTTGGGTGGGTTCTCCCAGGTGGCTTGTAGCAAATTTTAAAACGAGACTTTTTATGGATAACTTTGAAAAATGGCTTTTTTCCCTTGCCACTTTTCCATAAAGGGCCAGATTTGTGCAGTGTACAACTGATTGTTGTCCTACGGACAGATTCTCCCCACCTCAGCTGTAGATCTCTGCAGTTCATCCAAAAGTGTTTCAGGGGCTTTTTGGCTGCATCACTGATCAGTCTTCTCCTTGTTCGAGATGAGAGCTTAGAGGGACGGCCAGGTCTTGGGAGATTTGCAGTGGTCTGATGCTCCTTCCATTTCAATATGATTGCTTGCACAGTGCTCCTTGGGATTTTTTAAAGCTTGGGAAATCTTTTTGTATCCAAATCCGGCCTTAAACTTTTCCACAACAGTGTCTCGGACCTGCCTGGTGTGTTCCTTGGTCTTCATGATGCTCTCTGCGCTACGTTGCCTTCAGAGGTGGTGGTTGTGTGCCGAAGTTGTATCTGTAGCTGATCTAGTTGATGATTGCTGGTCAGGGATGGGTGCTGTTGCAGAGTCTATAGACCTGCTGGCTGGTGGTTGATCTTGTGTAGCTGAACTACTGGTTGGATGGTTGATCTGAATCTTCCTCCTGGGCTTGAGTTCCTCCTTGCATTTATCTAAGCATTTATCCTGCATTCAGAAATACAAGAAAAAATACTCTGATTCTATGTTGAAATACCGTTTGGGATCATGGTATGAAAACCTTTGCAATACATTAATTATAGGATAATGTAGGTCTATGTGTAAATCACTGGTACATGATCAACTTCAAATCAATATTCCCTTTATACACAAGAATTAGAGGGGCACAATTTAAAAATTCTGTACATAATTTCAAAAACCTCTAAAAATTGGGAGAGGGGAAAAAATGTACATACCTGTAAATTTTAACACTATCACCAGCAAGGGCGCCCTCGGCCCATGAACCCTCTTGAAAGCAGCATAGAACATTATTAGACTTGTCCATACGCCTTTCTAATTTGCGATATCCCACCATGTTCAGCTGCAAGTAGGCCTGTCAATCAATTATAATATTTAATCACGATTAAATTTGCATGGGTGCCCCCATGGTTATCTCAAAATTAATCAAAAAATTTAATCACAGATTTTTCCAAAATAGCATTGGATGAAACCACACAAAAATTCGTTAAAAAATAAAAAAATTTTCTGACAAAGACATTCATATATTCTGAAGCACTCAGTGTCAGTCTTTGCCTCTGTACTCGTCTCATTATTCATTCTGATGTCTTTAAAGCCAAACAAAGCAAAAAAAAACCATAATTCCTTTGTCTGAAACAAGTGAAGATCGACATGCAATTTTGAAATCCAAATTGTGTCTGTAGTAATTTTCTCTCATGGGAAAAATGGCAGCTATTTTATTTTATTCTACAAAAAATATCCCAAATGAATTCAAATTTATTCATGTTACCTTTCTATTACTTCTATTCGATGGTTTTAATCTGCTTAAATTAAGGAAAATAAATTAAATATGCTGTGATATTCTCTTGTTTTTCTCTGAACAATTACTAGAATGATCCTTAATCTATGTGCTGGCATGCAGAAATGACTTAATGACAAGCCTATCAGAAAACATAATAAAATGAAGAATTCATTGTTACTTTTCCCACCTGTTGTTCTTTCTTTTTCTTCTTCATATTAACTTCAGAGATAGAGGGACTGTACGATCTCGCATTTTTATGACAGCGGAAAACCATCACAATGGATTTACTATACATCCAACAAACCATCAAACTGAACTGGATTGCATCCATCTTTTTTTTTTGAGTGCCAAGAAATTGCCCTACAGATTTACTTTCACAAGCGGAGCATCACAGCTATTGCTTTAAGGCTCTGCTTGATATTTATAAAAGAAACTTTATTAAAAAACCTTTTGGAAATATTTCAATTTGTTACGGACACAGAGACTGAAATGAAAAGGAAAACAGAAGTTTACAAAGAGAGAGATGGGGAAAAAGGGGAAAAAAGGGGGAAAAAAGGAGGAGAGAGTGGGGGAGAGAAAAAGGATGAATAGAAAAAAAAGATTACACCCTGCTTGCCTTATACACAAAAAACACACGGTAATTTATGAATTTAAAATGTACTTAGTGAAAAGTGGCACCCCAATATAGATCATCTGTGTATCTATCAACACCTGTGTGGCTGCGCTTTGTATACAAGGTTTTCTCCACAAAAATATGCAATAGCGAGTGTGGGGGACCCACCGACCTCCCCCCCGTGGTCCCGGGGGGCCCGACACTGAGGGGGAATCCGAGCAAAAAGGCCCACCAAAGACCCCCCAAAAGAGAGGAACCCCTGAGAACCACCCCCGGGGACTACCGGGAACCCCCCCCGAGAAGGGGGCAGTGGGAGTCCCAGGGGAGCCAACCCAGCAGCGACAGTGCAGAAGCCCCGGGGGAACCGCAGCGACGGGGCCCAAAAGGCCCCGCCAGCAGCCATCCACCCCCGAGCAGATCCAGCCATGGACCCAGAGACCCAAGACCCTGGGAAAACGCCCCCCCCAAAGGGACAGAGGCCCTACAGAGCCCAGGGGTCCAGGCCCCCGGGCAGGCAGCCACCAGGAGTGAGCCAGCACACACCAAAAGCACCCACCCCGGACCCCGAGAACCACAATTACACCAGGGGGAAAGAGACTCAAACCACCGGCAGCCAGGGGGGGCGGGGAGGAAATAGGCCCCCCCAAAAATATGGGGGGGCCTAAGCTGATCCAGGAGGGGAGACAGTCCCAAGACCCAACCTGTTAAAAAAAAAACAGGCACTCACAGTCACAGTCACCCACTCCCACCCTCACCCCACACACATAAAATACATTCTTTTCCCAAAACGTAAAAGACAAACAAACCAATGGACGTCCTACACTCAATCAACACTCCCTGCATACTTTTACTCCAAGGTCCGGGCCCCCGGAGCCCCTAGGGGCAACCAGCCCCCGGACCAAGGAGGTGGCCCCCTTCCCTCCCGGGGCAGAGACAGGCAGACGGGGCCCAGACCCGGGGCGGTTTCCCCGGCCCGGCCCCCGCCCAAACCCCAGTCCCCCCCCAAAACCCCATCCACCCCGGGGGGGGGGGGGCTATGTACAAAAGGGGGGTCCACAGGGCAAAACCAGCCCGCCAAACCCAGATCTGCCCCAGGACGGAGCAGTTCCCGAACCCCCCAACGAGCCTCCGATCCCGCCCCCATGAGTCCCCCACCCCCAGTGAACCCCAAAAATGTACCTCGCCACGGGGGCCCCCCCAAAACAGGGACACAGATATCAAAACACATTGTCCCCGAACCCACAACAATTTAACCCCCCCCCCCCCTCCCCCCCCCACCCCCCCCCCACAGGGGCCCCCCCCCAACAGGTGAACTCTACACCCGAAAAGGCCGATGAGGTCAAAAACAACCCACCCCCAGAAACCCATGCTCTACATACAGCCCCGCTCTAAGCAACCCCCCGCCGTCCCCCTCCCCCACCACACAGTGCGCCGCAACGGCAAGGCAAGGCCCCGCGCAAACCCCCCCCCCCACTGGCGCAACAGGGCAGACCCCCCCGAGCACCGCCCCCCAAAACCCAGGGCCCCCCGCCCCCGCACATGACGGGCCCGACTCACCCACCGGACCCCGGGGTCATTTGTCCCCACCACGCCCCCCCAATGCCCCCATAAACCCCCACAAAAAAAAAAACATTCCTGCCATTGAAACTCCCCCAGGGAAAAAAAAACTACCCAAGCTAGCTCCACCATCGCCCCCCACCCAATCCAAACCCCGGCGACCCCCATACCCAAAGAAGTGGTTTACAACCCATCCCCCCCCCACCGGCGGGCACCCCCTCCACGACACCCCCCACCCCACCGCCTCGATCCCCCCCCCCCCCCCCCAAAACACAAAACTGACGGGCCAGCAGAGCAGCCCACCAAAAAACCCCGGCCCCAATCCCCCCAGAAAGCGCCAGCCCCCACCCCCCCAGTCCACAGAGGGATTTTAAGCACTGGGGGGCCGGGTACCTGGGCCATGCGGGCCCAAACCCGCTCCAAAGGCCAAGCAACCCCAACCACCGCCCACAAGAAACGCGCCCTCCCCCGCCCCACCCCCCAACCGGAAAAACGCAGCCCGGGCCCCCCAACTAGGGCCAGAACAAAAAGTAGGGGAAAAGGGCCCAAACGGCCCGCACCATTTTTTCGGGGCACCCCGCCAACCCCCCCCCAAAAACCCCGGGATTTGGCCCCAGCCCGTGGCCACCCGTACCCCCGCATGGCCATTTTACGGCCCACCCAATTAGCCCACCCGGCCGGGCCCCCTCCCATCGGAGGGGGGCCCACTTTTCCCAATAAAGGGCCGGGCAAATTTCCCCCCCTACCGGGAAGCCCCGGCCCCCCCCCCCAACCCGGGAAAACCCAGGGCCCAAAGGCCCCAGGGGCCGAGATCCAAGGGAACCCAAAGGGGATCCCGGAGAGAGGGCCAAAACGCCAGCCCCAGCACCGGGGACGCCCCCAAAAACCTTTAACCCCAAAACCCAGGCCCAGCCCCAAACTAGGGGGCCCCCACCCCCTCTCCCCGGGGCCACCGACCAAAAAGAGGGGGAAATAGCGAAGGGGGGTTGTGAAAAGCCCCCAAAGCCTGCCTCCGCCAGCTCAAATTTTGGGGTTTTTGATTGCGGGGTTTTGTTGAAAGTGTGCTTTTAAAAAGAACGGTGGGGAGGGGGGTTTCCTGCCCCCCCCCCCCCCCACCCCCCACACCCCCCCCCCCTTTTAAAACCCTTTTCAATGTCAAAAATCCCAATTAAACCCTTAGAGGTACCGGGGCAGGCACCAGGGGTTAACTACGAGGTCCTCCCTCTTTTGACCAGGGGAGTGGGGGCCCCCCCCAAGGCCCTACAGGTGAAATGTGTGAAATTTTAAAAAGTGAAAAGTGTCTAAGTTGTACGTAAAATTTGGGGGCCCACCAGGCTGCAAAGGGCCCCGGCCAGAGATGGAAAACCCTTGGGGACTGAAATGGGGGGCCCCCCGCCCCCCAAAGGCCCCCCATGGGGTGGAAAAGGGTTGATGGAGCTGGCGGAGGGGGGGGACCGGGGAAAGGGGGAAGGGAAGGAGGGGGGGGGCCCAAAAATCCCCTCTCCCAGGAGCCATTCTCCCGGCTTCCCCCAAAAGGCACCCCGGGGGTTTCCCCAAAGCCCCCAAACAAAGGAGGGAGGAATGGGGGGCAATTCCCCCGGGGGCAAAGACTGGGACGGGTTTTTACATGCCGCGCCCAAAAGTGGGCCAAATGACCTCCCCCAAAAAAGGGCCAGCCAGAAGCACCCAAGGGGCCAAGAGTGTGGCCCCACCCAAAACAAAGGGCGACCAGCCAGCCCGGCAAACCAAAAAAAACGCCACACAAAGGGGGGCAAAAATAACCAGAAACGCCTACCCCCACCCCCAAAACCCCAAAGGGGCAAAACCCAACAGTAGCCCCCCAGCCCCCCGAGCGGGGGCACCAGACCACAAGCCCCCCACAGGCAAGCAGGGCAACAAAAAAATTAAAATTCAATTAATTTCAATTCAGTTTTTTTTATATAGCCCCAAATTTTCAAAACCAAATGTCGTCTCAAGGCACTTCACAAAAGGGCAGGTACATGATTACAATTAATCCAAATCAGGGAACAGTGAGTCAGTTCTGTTTTTTTATTAAAATTTGGAAAAAAAAGTTTTTAATCAAAGGAAAACCCCAAGCAGATTGCATCAGTCAGTAAACTTGCAGCTTTCACTCCTCCTGGATGAGCATGTAGAGACAGTGGAAGTCACTGGCTTAAACTTTGGCGGAAAACCCCTAATACTGACGGCATGTAGCGACAGGGGAAGGGGAAAAAACCCCTTTTTTAAACCGGAAGAAACCTCTGGGCAAAACCCAGGCTCAGTGTGGCGGCCCATCTCCCACGACCGACTGGGGGTTAGAGGGAACAAGCAAGACACAAAGGAACAAAAAAAGGGCACTAAACCAGGAGTCCTTTTTTAGGGGAAGGGAAAAAAATTTAAAAATTTTTAAGGGTTTGTCCCCTTCCTTTAGTCGTTTCACCTAGAAAGAAAAAACAAGTTTAAACCTGGGGCCATTTTTCAAGGTTAGAGTCGGAAAGAGACACATAGGTTATTTACAGTAAAAGCCCCGTCAGGGGCAAATTTAGGAGAGAAAAAAGGGTTAAACACTGAAAGACAGGGCCATGGGGATCATCGGTAGGGGGTTGAGCCCAAGTTGTTCCCAAAGCAGAAGCTCGGACGATGCCCCTCCCAACGTTGTCAAAAGGTGCCCACAGAGTCAGGCCGGGGTGTAGCTTTCGGGAAAGAGAAAGAGAAAAAAATTTAAAAAGCTGAAAAACAGAAAAATAATAAAAAACTAAAGGGAGTAGGGGTGGGGAAAGTAGCGAAGAGGGGGAAAGTGTCATTATGTCCCCAGCACCCTAACCTTTAAAAGCAGAATAACTACAGAATAGCTCAGGATAACCAACCCAAACCTCAAAACTTAAGTTTTATCAAAAAGGAAAGTTTTAAGCCAGCCTTAAAAGTAGACAGGGTTTCCCCCTCACGGAAAAAAAATGGGGGGCTGGTTCCCAGGAGAGGAGCCAAAAAAACTAAAGGATCTCCCTCCCATTTATTTCCAGAGATTTTGGGGAACCACCAGAAAAACCTGCAGTCTGAGAACAAAAGTGCCCCTTTAGGAACTATGGAACAATCAGCTCTCGGATGTATGAGGGAGCAAAATCATTAAGGGCTTTATATGTGAGGGGGAGAAATTTTAAAATTCTATTTCTGGTTTTAAAACAGGGACCCAAGGGAAGGGAACAAAAGTGGGGGAAATAGGGATCTCTTTTTTTAAATTTTCATCCAGAATCTTGCTGAAAGGCTTTTTAATCACTAAAGGGTTTTTAAACGGGCTTTTTGGTGGACACCCTTATAGAAAAAAATTCCCTGCCCAAACCCCTTTGAAGTAACAAATCCCTGGACTATTTTTTCAGCATCAAATTTCCTGGACGGGATATTTCAAATTTTGGAAAAGTTCCGGAGATAAAAAAAGGAAATCCGGGAAACCTTTTTAATATGGGATTTAAAGACATGCCCTGGAAAAAAATAAAAACCAAGGTTTTTTACTTTATTATCGGGGGTTTAAATTTAACCCCCACCCGGGTTTTAAGTGATTGCCAAAGCGTTTTTTTTTTTAAAGACCCCCGGCGAAAAGCGACAATTTTTGTCTTGTCTAAATTTTAAAGAAGCACAAAATTTAAAGTCATCCAAGTTTTTTGTCTTAAAAGAATGTTGAAAGTCTATTTTAACTGGTTGGGCTCATAGGGTTTATGGATAAGTTAAAGCTGAGTGTCATCAGCGTAACAGTGGAAAAATTTTTTCTATTGGCCCGCCTGATAATTTTAAACCCATTTGGGAAACATATATATAGGGAAAGAGAAATTGGGGCCCCAAAAAACTTTAACCCTGTGGGACTTTTCCCAATTAACCCCCGGAGGTTTTAAAAAATTATTTATCATTTTCATGAACAAAAATGGGGAAACTGTCAGACAAATAAAATTTAAAACCAGCCTGGCTGTTCCCCGGGTCCCTACAGCAAAATTTTCCCGCCTTTCTAAGAGAATATTTTTGACGACCCAAACAATTGGGAACACGAGATCTAACAGGAAAAAAGTACAGGGCAAAGGGCCCCTTATTGAGGCAATAAGAATATTTAGTGACTTTCGGGGAGCGTTTCCGTGCTATGATGAGCTTGAAACCCGACTGAAACTCTTTAAACAGGTCATTGCTGGTAAATGCCAAAAACATTTGAATTTGCAACTTTTTTTCTCAAGAATTTTAGAAAAAGAAAGGAAGAGGGGTACCGGGTTCCCTTTTAATTTTTTAATTTATCTCGATCAAACGAAGGTTTTTAAAAAAAAGGTTTTAAATTTCGTACCTTAAAAGCTTGGGACATATCCATTTACCCAAGGATAGATTAATCATATCTAAAAAATGGGGCTGGGAACAGAGGGAAAACTTCCTTAAAAAAAAATTTGGTTGGGGGGTTTGGGGCTAAAATACAAAAAAGAAGGTTTAGATAAAGCTAATATTTCTGATAAATCAGGGAAGGGTCCACAGGAAACAAAAAAAGTCCAAAAACGATCAGGGGTTTACAGTTTTTTTTCCAAAGTTGTCTCACTTGTTTAGGAGAAGTAAAAATTTTCGGGGGGATTGTCAAAATTTTCTTTTTAATAAATCAATTTTTATTTTGGAAGAATCCCCTAAAATCATGTGCTGAGAGCTAAGGGAATGGATGGCTCAAAAGGCTAGACTTGTGTTTTAAATTTTTGCAAAATGTAAAAAGAGAAAACCTAGGGTTATTCTTGTTCTCCCTTTTATTAAGGAGGGGAAAAGGTTTAGCTTTGGTTTAAATGTCTTTTTTTACAAAAAGTAGGCCTATTTTTCCCCTTAAGTAAATGCTCTGGTGTGGGAAAGCGCCCTTTTCGCTCCAATTTTTTAAAATTGTGCTTTTAAAAATACGCAGCTCTGAATTAAACCAGGGGGCCTGGCCCCCTATGAAAAAATTTTCCCCTTTTTTCAAGGGGGGTGCATTGGGCTAAAGCACCACGCAATGGGTGAAGGTAACACTTGAACAAAAGAATCAATTTTTGAAGGGGAAGAAAAAAAAAATTATTTCCCTCCCCCTCTGTTTTTCTGTTTATAATGAGGGAAATTAAAAAGGAAAGATTCTTTGGTTGTTACAGGGATCGGCTGATAAAGATCTACTTTTAATGAAATTTTTTTTCAGGTGTTTTTAGTACTCGGGTTTAAAATTTAAAATCAAAGGTTATTAAAAAAAAGGTCGGACAGCACGGGGTTTTGGGGAAAATATTGTTTGGCCTTTAAACTCAATCCATATGTCCCACACAAAGGTCCCAAAAATGAAAAAACAAACGTGGGTAGGGTTTTTTTAAAAGGGTTTTTTGTAAAGCCAAAATTTAGGGCTAAGATACCATTAAAAAGGGTTTTATTTTAAAACTATCACTTTTCCCTTTTCAATGAATTTTTAAAATTCCCCCCTATATAAATTTTTTCTGATTTTTAAAACCCTAAAACAGATAAAAGGGCCCGAAATGAAACTATAAAATTGAGATAAGGGGCCCGGTGGACGGTACAAAAACAAAAAAACAGAAGTGGTTTTTGCTTTGCAATTTTGGGAAAGAGGGAAAAATGGGGGGATTAAATATTCCCAAAAGGGGTTGTAAGCTATTGATTGTTTTGGGAAATACAATAAAACGGGCTGAAAAAATTTTTGCTACTCCCCCTCCCCGCCCAATTTGGGGGAAAGGGGAAAATTTTTAAAAAATTAGTAGGAGTTGACTCATTTATATAAAAATAATCCTCGGGTGCGCCAGGTTTCTTGAGGCAAAATAAAATTTCCCAAACTGATTGTCCAAAAAAACAAGGGCACAACTAGCAAAATCTTTAAGAGGGGAGATCTTTGTTCAGTAAACCACCCTTTTTAATTTTTTTTTATTTTATTTTTAGTCTGAGTTGGGGTTTTTTTTTTATGGATTTTTTTTCCGGGTTTCCTCCCTTTTTTGATTATTTTTTAAACCCAAATTTAATTTTTTTTGGCCCTGGGGGAGACACTGTCTTTAAAAGGGGAATGGGTGGGTAGCAGTACAGAACTGCGAGAGGAGTGTTTAAATACGCCCGGGTTCCTTGGGCTGGGCCCCGGGGTTTTCAGAGGTTTGGGGAAAATAATAAATTCCCGGCCCCGTTTTCCCGAAAGAAAGTGCTCCATCCAAAGTTTGGGGTGGATGGGCCCTCTCCCCCGGAAACAGAAACCCGGTTTTTCCCCCAAAAAGTTCGCCCAAATTTTCCCAAAGTAGCCCACATCCCTTTCTGACCCCCCTAGACACCGCGGTTAATGACAAACATCGGTAAAAAATTTGGTTTACTGGTCAGATCGGGGAGGGGACCAGGGGAAAAAAACGGAGGGCCCCACATTGTTTTGGCCCAAATTTCAAAACCGAAGCAAAACTAACTTTAGTGACCTCCCATTGACGTAACCCCGGGTGTCCTTAAAGCCAGGTGAAACCCAAACTTACTGTATTTACGTTTTCTTTTGCCCAGGGTTTTCAGGGAGGATTTTTAAAGGGGGCCCCTTCTGGGCCCCCGGCAAAACCTTTGACTATGGTCGCTGGGTCTTTTAGTGCCACGTTTTCGGGCTATGGGGGCGCCAATTTCCCGAGTTGGGTTCTCAGCGGGTTTTGTTTGCTGGGGGCGGGGAAAAATCTATTAAAATCCAGACCGGGTTTGGGGGTGACCTGGGGCTAGATCAGAACTATGCTTTTTTACGTACCGTCACCCAGCCGGCCTGAAAATCCCCCCACCCACCCAAAACCCCCGAGGCCGCCCCCCAAGCCCCGCCTGTCCAAAACGCAGCAAGGCCCCCCCAAAAGGGAAGCTCCCGGGCAAGATAGGGACATGCATCCCCCCCCCCATAGGGCAGGGGGCCAAAAAAAAGGAACCCCCCGGGGGCCCGCCCGGGCAGGGCAACAGAACCCCCCGATGGACCAAACCCCCCCCAAATTTTCCATGCCCAAGGGAAAGACCCCGGCCCAGCAAGCCGAAAGGGTGCCCCCCAGCGCAGAGAAGGAGGCCACACCCCCATCCAGAGGGCGCAAAACCCACCAAAAATTTCCCGGTCGCCCCCCCCCCAAAAAAAAATAGAGCCAAACCGGACCGCAGATCCCCCTAAGCCAGCGCCACAGCAAACCCCCCACACACCTTCTGGTCACCTTTATAGGGGTATGGCGGGGCCGCCCAAACCCCCAGACACAGAACCCCCCAAGGAAAAATCCAGCAAATAGGCAAAAACCCCCCCCCGTACGAGGCCCCGGGAAGGCCCGAGCAAACGGGAGAGCCCAAACCCCAAAACCCCCGCCCTGCCCACCCAAAGGGCCCGGAGGGGCAGAGGGCCCCCAAGCACAAAGGCCACCCCCCCAACACCACAGCACACAATACAAACGGAGGAAGGGAAAAGCAGCAAAGAGAAAAAAGAGCAAAAAACTGCCCCCAAAACTCACCACTGCCCAAATGCACCCCCCCAGCCCCCAAAAACCCAAAACCCCCATGGAAAGCGCACCCCCTGAGGAAGAAACCCCAGCTCCAAAGGGCCCCGAACATGGGCCCCCCACCCATTTCCCCTGCCCAGAAAACCGCCCCGCAAGGGGGGCCCAAACCCCCAGGCCCACAAAAAGGGAAGGGAGCCCAAAAGAGCCCAAAACCCAAAACCCCTCCTGAAACCCGCAGCCCCCCCGAAGCCCTCCCCCGGGGCCCGAAAAGGGACCCCATCAGTACCCCGGAACGGGGAAACCCGAAATCGAGCCGGAAAACCCCCCAGGACCAAACACGCCGACAAAACCCCTCCAAAGGGCCCCAAACCCCCCTCCCCCCCCCCCAAGAAGGGGGGGGGGGGGGGAAACCCTACCCCAAAAACCCCCCCCAACCCCTTTTAAAACAACTCCCCGAGCACATAAGACTTGGACCCCAGGGTTTAAACCCGTCCACCCCCTCCCGCAGATCCTCCCCCCGCCTCAGGAAAGTGCTCCTTTAAAAAGAGAAAATGCCCTGGATGGGACCTACCCGCCCGTTTCGGGGGCCCTTAAGGCCCCCCGATACACCAAAGGCCCCCCAAACCTGGGCCAGGCCCCGGGGTTAAACACCACCCCCCAAAAACCCCCCCCACTAACCCCCCCCAACCCCAAAACCCCCCCAAAGGCCCCCCAGACCCCTGCCCCCCCGGGGGGACAAAGCCCCCCGGAAAACCCCCACCCCCAAGCCCACCCCCAACCCCCCCAGGGGGGAGAAAGACCACCAGGCCAGTGACCTAAAGTCCGGGCGGGCAAGGGGACCCCGAGAGCACCGCATGCAGCTACCCGATGTCCCCTGGGAGACAAAAAAACCCCCCCCCGGCCGGGACCACAGCCCCCACGCCACATCCCCCAGCGATCCCCTCCCCGGGGGCAAAAACCCAAAAAAGCCCCCAAACCCGACACCCCCCCCCAAATCCACAAACGCCCCCCAGGACAAGCAAAGGGCGCCCCACCCCCCACTAAGGGGGATGGACCGATTTAAAAGGGGGCCCCGAGAGATCGATCACGTGGAGGAGAGGCTTTTCTCCCAAAGGGTTTTTATAATCTAAAAGAAAATTTTATAAGATTGTTTTTAAAAAGGTTTTTTTTTTTCCAGTTTTATGAGGGTATTTTCTTTTCCGATGCATAAAAGGGGTGAAAACCAAATGAACTGGAAAATTTTTCTCTATTGGGGCATCATCTAAGTTGCCCAACAAAACAAAATTTAAGGGGAAGGTGAAATATTACATTTCAGAAAACTTTTATAAGTCTTTTAATATCAAAGGGGAAAAAAAAACCAAAAACCTTGGACGGGTGTTAAAAATAACCCCTAGTGCATGGATGTAAGTTGGGATATAATTGTGCGGTTTTAAAACAAGTAATTAGAAGGGCCAAGCCCATTTCCCGGGAAAATTCCCCTTGGGCCTGTATTTGTATACTTATGAAGGATTTTTTTATTGTATTATTGCAAACCTGGGGTTCTAGTCGTTTAAAAAGGGTTCCTTTGGGAAAAAATCTGAGACCAAATGTTTTGGGCAAAGTTAACTGCCCCAAAATTTCCCCCTCCCCCTTTTAAAAACCCGGAAAGGGGGAAAATTTATTTATCAAATTTGACAGTGTCCTGTATATTTTAGACATTAATTTTTGGGGGGGGGGGGTTTTTTGGGAAACCCATACACTTGATTGGGCAGGTTTTAACCCAACGTTTTTTTAAAAACTGAAATTATTTTTTTTTAAGATTTTAAATTTTTTGATATTTTAAAAATGGATTTTGCCATTCCCCTTTTTGGGATAATTAATTTTGTTAAATGGGGTAAAATGAAATTTTTCCCTTTAAATATTGTTTTTCCAGGTATTTAAAATTCCTTTTTCTCCTCCAAAATTTGGGAAAAAGTATCATTTAAATTTTTTTTTAGGATGTCAGGATTGTTCCCGTGGGGTTAAAGTCTGCATGGGGTTAGTGAAGAACCCCGTCATTTTTAGATATTCCCCCCCCCGGGTGTCAAAAGAGGTCTGCGTTGAAAGGGTTTTGAAGAACATGCGTTTTTATATTTTTAGCTAATAAATGGTAGATCGGGAAAAACCCTTTTATTATTTCTTTAAAGTCCCGTTCAAAGTCTAGCCCGGGGTTTCCCCTCTAAAGGACTGTATTTAAAAACCCTTTTGAGTGTAAAGTAGCCTGTTAGCTAAGAAAATAAAGTTTAAAGTTTTTGGGGAGATCTATCCCTTCCCCCTTTTCTTTGGTCCCTTTTTTAGTGTTGTTTAGGCCCAAAAGTGGGGGGTTATTTTCCCAAAAAATTTAAAGGGTGGAGGAGTCCAAAGGGTCAACCCGTCAGATGACGGGGTTTTTCGGAATCATTGAAAAATAAAACAAATTTATTTTGGAAACCATCATTTTTTAAATTTAGGGGAACCCCGTCCATGAGGGTAGGGGTAGAGATTTCCCTCTAGCAGTCATTTTCCACTTTTTTTTTTTTAAAAGTGGGGGTTTTGGGTTTAGTTTTTTTAAATCTGCCAATTAGGAGAAACCCTTTATGCCCAAAAATGTAATATTCCCAGACTTGGGGTTTTTAGGAAAATTGTGGGAAAGGGAAAAATTTTAATTTGGGAAAAACAGTCCCATTTTAACCCAATTTTTAAATAGTCTGAAATTCCCGAGAAAAAAAATTTTCAAACAATTTCCCTTAGGGGCAGAGGTTTGGGAAATGCTGGAGAAAGAAATAATAATCTCTTTCTAAAGACAAAATTTTAATTTTTCAATTTTCCCGCATTTTATTCTTTAAACTTTTGGGTTGTCCCGAAATTTCTGCTCTAGAGGTTTAATAAAAAAAGCTTAGGAAGGGGAAGGGGGCATCCCCCCCTGGTGCCCCTCTGAAGGGGCAGAAACGGAAGATGTTTTTGGGTTTTTTGGGTTCTGATAAAATGCCCCTGGGGAACTGTATAATATTTTTATTTCCCGTTTATGAAGAGCTCCCCAAAAAAATTTAGTCAAAGGGTTTTTAAAAAGAAAATTTCCAGTTAACTTTTTCAAAAGCTTTTCTGCTCTAGAAAGATAAAAATTTGTTTTTCGTATTTTTTTTGGGAAAAGTCTATTAAAAATTTAAATAAACTTTCCGTGAATTAGTGAAAAAAAAGGATATGGGGCGGTAACTGGAAGGGGGTTCCGGGGCTTTTCCGGTTTTTTAAAAAGAGAGGGGGTGTTTGGGAGAATTTTTATTTGGCCCGGGAAATCTGCCTTTTTTTTTGATTTTCCCCCCACCCATCTTTTTTGGGAAAATTTGGGGGCCCAAAAAAAAACCAAAAAATTCGGGAAAAAATCTGTTGGGGAAAACCAAACTGGGCCCGGAGCCTTTTTTATTTTGGGGATGCTTTTTAGATTCTTGGTTTTGGGCTTAAAAGGGTCCCCCCCCCGGGGAGGGGGACCCCCCCCAAAGGGCCCTCGTTGAATTATCTGATAGTTTCGAAAATTTTTTACTTTGTCCAGAAATTGATCAAAGTCAAATTTTTTTGGCGGGCTTCTTGGGGAATAGAAGGGTTTGTAAAATTCTTTAAAGTGCTGTTTATTCTTTCAGGGTCAAAAATTTTGGTTTTCCCTTTTGAGTCTTTTAAATGCAAATATCGTTTTTTTCTTCTTTATTTATTTTTAGTTGGTTTGCTAAAAAGCTACCTGATTTATTGGGCCCCGTTCAAAGTTTTGTACACGAAGTCTTTTTTACTAAGAATTGGGTTTTTTGTCGTTGATTTCATTTTAAATTTAAGTTTGCTTTTTCCCAGTTTGCCCAGCTTTTTCCCCTTCCCGGGAAGGGATTAAAAGGTTTTTTTGGGTTTTTTTCTTAAATTCCGGTTTTTTTTTTGTTTCTTTTTCCCTTTTTATGTTTTGAGCGGAGAATTTTTTTCCTCTCAAACACGCTTTCCCCCGCCTCCCCGGAAAAGATTTTTGAAAGTCCCTGGGATTCTTAAAAATTTCCCAAAAATGAAGTCCCCTCTTTTTTAAAAAAATTTAATAAATTTTTTTGGGCCTTAAGCCAAAGATTTATTAAACCTCCCGTTTTTTTCTTTGTGGGGGTTTTTTTTCTTTTTTTCATAAGGGTTTAAAGGGACAGGAGCATGATCGTGACCCGCTATAGGGTTTATCTCAGGTCTGAAAAGTTTAGTCAACAATGGTGCTGACTAAAAAATAAACCCGACGAGAGTAATTTATGGACTTGTTTAGAAGAATGTATATTCCTTGGGTTAGGGTGAAAAGGCGCCATGCATCGCAAAATCCGTAAAACGGGGGGGGTTTTTTCGTTTTTTAACTATGTTTATTTTATTTTCCAACTGCGGCTGAGTTTCCCTGTTGTTTCTCCGCCTGCCCATTTCTTTTAATTTTGACCCAAAAATTTAGATCCCCCCCCAAGAAAAAAGTGAGGAATCAAAGTGTTTAGGGCAGTGCAAAAAAAAAAATGGAGGGAAGGGGGGTTCCCCCCAACATTTGGGCCCCTAAAATACTGACATTTTCATTAAACTTTTTTGGTAAAGTTTTAGATTTTTTTTTTATTAAATTTTAAATCTACCCTCGGATCGTAAAATGATTTTTTAAAACTTTTAAAAAAAAATTTTTGTTTAATTAAAATTTTCACTCCCCTTTTCCAAAAATTATAGCAGGCGGAAAAAAGTTTAGGAAAATCAGGTGATTTAAAGTTTTTTTGGCAGCTTTTGGAAAAATTTTTGAATCTCTTTTAATAACCAACGTCTGCCCGTTTGTCTTTTAATCTGATTTAAAATTTTTAAAAATTTTTTTCCCCTGGTGCCGGCTTCCCTGCAATTCCAAGTGAGAAACCTTAGTGTGGGCCCCTAGCCCGTGGGGTTGGGGTCCCCTAAAATTGTAAGGGATGGGCACCCCAAAAAACAGATTAACCCCAGGGGAAAAAACGAGGCATTTTCTTGGGGGTTTCGGATATGGAGTCCAGAGGGAGGGGATTGGCAGGGGGAAAAAGGACAAAAAAATAAGAACTGCTGGGGGGGGGAGAGGGGTGAGGGATATAAGGTTTTTGTTTAAAAAGGGTATTTGTGTGGAGTGAGGTGCTTTTTTTGGTGACAAAAGAAAAAAAAGAGTGACATGAAGGGGGTGGTAACAAGTTAAAAAGAGGGAAAATGGGCAGGAGACCCAAAAAAAAAGGGGATACCCAAAAGGCCCCCGCCCCAATGAAAAATGTAAACAACCCTGCTGAAACGTGCTTTACAAGATTCATTTGCCCGATACCAAATTTTATTAAAAGTGTTTCATGGTTTTTAAGGGTTAACCTGTGTTTCCCTAATAAAAACCAGGGGGGGATTTTCCCCATCTCTAAAAAAAACTGACCCCTTGGGGTATAAAGTTTATCAAAGCCAAATGTGCTCTGATGCCTTCGCTGTATATTTCTTCCTAATTGGGGGAAAAAAACTTGTCTCCGATCGAGGATTCCTTTGGGAAAATTTGGGATTTGACGCTGAAGTTTGTTTCCCCCCCCCAGCCCCTCTTCCCCGACTTCTGACCCTTTCCCCCTTTTTTTTTATAGTGCTCGAAAATTTTTCTACGATTTCAGGTCGGCCCGTGTTGGGGTTTTTTTCCTCCCGGCCCCCGAATAAAGATGGAAAGTAAAGTTTTTTACCTCGTCCCTTGGGGGTTTTTAGCACCCTTGGAGAAAATTCACGGACCGTGGGTTCGGCGTCCTCCTCCCGTTCCCGGGATACCCGGGGAAAAACAAAGGGTTTTCCCGCATGGGCCCCCCCCTGTATACCCGGATGGTCTCTTCATTTTTTATTTTCTTGGAAAAAGCTGCGTTTATTCCATCGGTGTGGTGGGTGTTTCAACCCCCCTATTTTTAAAAAACTTGGTTTTCAAATGTGAGTGAAGCGAGGGGGCTTTGGCACCAGGGGCTCCCCAGACTCCCGCAGCTTTAAATTTCCTTTTTGAAAACCTTTTACCAGGCTAAACCGGGGCCTCCACGGGCTGGGGGCTAATTTTGCGGATAAAATGTCCGGGACATCACGAGGCTTTTTCCCGGGGAAAATTTTTTAAAGGTGCTGGGCGGGGGCACCGAAGGGGGGGTTTGAGATTTGGGGTGGCCCCTGGGGGGAGATTTTTGTGGTTGCCCATTAAATGGGTTTTTCAAAACATTTTATCCAAGAAATTTCTCCAGGGCCCCTTTTTAAAAATTTTCCCGTCCAGTTTGTTTTTTTGGGAAAAATGAGACGTGGGTAGTATTTAAATGTTTCTTTAAAGTTTGGCTTAATTTATTGGGTTGTTTTACCCTGAGGGTTCCCGTCGTGTTGGGTTTTTCCCGGGAACCGGGCCCTATATTTTCGCACACTCTCGGGGAGAACCCCCGCCCCTGGAAAACTTTTTTATCCATCTGAAACAAGACAGTCCACATGGACATCAGATTGTAAAGTGTACATTTAACTTTAAAAGGGTAAAGGTTTAAATGGGAAAAAAGAGGGGCAAAACCCAAAATTTTTAATATCGACACTTAGGTTTTTTGGGGTTTTTTTACAAGACAAACCCAAAAAAAAATTTTTTAAAAAAAATTTTTTTCAAAAAGCCCCGTGGGTTTATCAGAATGATAGCATAATTTGAACTCTATGCAACAAAATGAATGTAACAAAAGAAAACCTTAATTTTTAAAAGGGAAAACCCCTTTTTCCAAACATTTTTAAATTGGCTTTTCCCTATAGTAAATTTTTAAAATTAAAAAAATAATTTTTTTCCAAATTTCCCCGTTTGGGACTTTTCAAAAGGGCCGTATGGATGATGATTTTGGGAAGGGGTATTTTGGAGGGGTTCGACGAAATAGAATAGAAATCCTTAATTGTCTTCCAATGGGGAAATTCAGGTGTGTGAGCGGAAAGGCAAAATACAAAGAAAGCATACAAGTTCATACATCACTTAACCTATGGAAAAATGTTACCACACTAAAAGCTTTAAAAACAGAAGTCACAACAAATTAGAATAGGCTGTATAGTAAAGGGGGAAAAAACTGGATAAATACTGTGCAGCTATCAAAAGGGCTTAGTCAGAATAATTAAATTAGAACTGCAGCATAGTCATTGATGACAGCATCAATGTAAACACTAACTAAGCAGATTAAAAACTGAAATAAAAACTAATGCAGACAAGTTGCTGCTTCAACATACTACACCACAGAAGATGGCTGATGCCACCACAGAATCAAAGAAGGTCTTCAGTAGCGCCCCCTGCACTCCAAAAGATTTCAGTCTCCTTAGCAGGTAGTCTGCTCTGATCTTTCCTGTAAAGAGCATCAGTGTTGTGACTCCAGTCCAGTTTATTGTTCAGGTGAACACACACGTACTTATCCACCGTCAGAACCTGGGAACAACAAGAGAGAAGGCGGGGGCCTTTTTGTGAAACCTGGCTTTGAGTAAAAGGTTGTTGGTAAAATGACGATGCTGTTAATGGTTTGAAGGAATTTGTAACTACACAAAGAAATTTAAGAACATATAAAAATATAATAATCAGTTGTTTTAGTAGAATTGAAAAATTTATTTGAAATATTTCTGAGTTGCATGAGAAACAAAATAAGTAGAAATATAGTTTCTATAAGCTTGATTTATTAAGAAGATCGATGCAGTCCAGTCTGATGTGATTGGATTGTTCCATGTATGGGAAATCCATGTCAGTGGTTGTCCGCTGACAATAAAGATGTGAGATCACGCAGTCCCTCTCTCTCTAAAATTTACTATCAAGAAGAAAAAAGAAGAAAAACAGGCAGTAAAAGTGAAAATGAGTTTTTCTGATAGGCTTGTCATTCAATCATTTCTACATGCCAGCACATAGATTAAGGATCATTCTAATAACTGTCTAGAGAAAAACAGAAGAAGATCATATCAGGAGCATATTTCATTTAATTTCCTTAATATAAACAGATAAACCATATAGAAATAAGAGAAAGGTAACATGGACATTTTTGAATTAATTTGGATCATTTTTGTAGAATAAAATTGCTCCCATGTGAGAGCCCTCTAGTGGTGGAGAAAGTACTACAGACACAACTTGGATTTTCAAAAATGTTGGTCTTCACTTGTTTCAGACAAAGGAATTATGGATTTTGTTTGCTTTGTTTTTCTTTAAATACACCAGAATTAATAATGAGATGAGTACAGAAGCAAAGACTGACACAAATAAATGCATCAAATCTGTTTGCAACACAGTTGATGTGTGATGAATTAGTGTGGTCTGTTGTCCTACTGTGGAGGTCATTTACTGAGGTCATTCATTCTGTGAAGAAACAGGTGTCAATCAGCTGACTGCTATTTAAGGATTGATGCCTGCATATGTTGATCATGTATTTCTCTCAGAAAACCTGACCAAAATGGGTCATTCCAAGCACTGTTTAGAAAAACAGGGAAATGTAAGTACAGGAAAACCAGAGAGATGTGCAAGAAAACAAAAGAATACAAATGGAATGGATCGAAGAATAGCCAGAATGGCAAAGACTCAGCTAATGATCAGCTCCATGATGATCAAAGGAGGTCTGAAGGTAACAAGTACTTTGACAATTAGAAAATACCTGTGTGAAGCTAAGCTATTGGCAGGAATCCCCCACAAAGTCCCACTGTTATAAAAAGACATGTGGTGAAGAGGAAAGTATTTGCCAAAGAACACATCAACTGGCCTAAAGAGAAATGGAGCAAGATTGTTTCCTTTGGGTCAAAGGGCTGCAGAAAGTTTGTCAGATGACCCCCAAACACTGAATTGAAGACACAGAAAACTTTGAAGACAATGAAGCACGGTGATTTAACCATCATAATATGATGCTTGAATCACACACATACGCCCACGCACCAACACACAATTAGTCAAATGGTTAAAGGTCATACAAACACAGGTTACTATAACAACAATGTGGCCTGCCTACTCTGATTGTGGATTAAATCCGGAATCAGTAGTTAATCACACAATTAGAAGACTATCTTAAGATATCCTTTTTGTAGGGTCTGCTCCATGTGGTATCCCTGAAATGGCAAGACAGGACATAAAAAAAATAATGGTCTGGGGATGTTTACTATGGTGTCAGGCCTATTTATCACATAAATAATGAAATGGGTGTTTCAACAAGACACCCCAAACACACCAATAAGCGAGCATCATCTTGGTTCCAGAACAACAAAATCACAGCTATGGAGTGGCCAGTGCAGTCCCTGGACCTTAATCCAATAGAAAACTTGTGGGATCACATCAGAAATGCTGCTTCTGAGGCAAAGCCAAGAAATGCAGAGGGATTGTGGTATGTTATCAAATCAACATGGGCTGAAAACCTGTACACTGGTGCCACATGCACTGCTTCACATCTGTGTTCCATGGAGTTGACCATGCTGGTCAACTCCATGATGTGAAGCACTTATCAGAAACGAGGTTATTATCGTTAACGAAAACTAACGGAAAAACGAAACTAGAAGTCAAAAAACATTTTCGTTACTCGATTACTTTAAATATGACTGTGTTTTAGATAAAAGCAAGTGTCTTTTAGTTTAGGGTGACCAGACATCCCCGATTTCTTGGGAAAACATCCCCGATTTTAGCTTTTTGTGAATGAGAAAAACAAATGTTGTGTGTAAACTGTTATTATGGTAGCCATGGGTAAAAGGCACGATTGAGCATATTGTGCGCAACAACAGCTGTTGCGGTAGCTGGTCGCAGAAATGTTACAGAAAGAGTAGAAGAAGAGGAGCTGAGCGCGCCGCCTTAGACTGGGTTGATCGTTGCTGTGATGAAGGTTTGGTTCGCGGTAGGAAACATTACATGCGTTGTCAACATTCGCTGTGCCCAGGTTAAAAATTATGCCTGGATGTGATTTGTTTTACTAAAGGTGAGAGACCAAATGCAAATAAACCACGTTTTTTATGAACGAACAGAACCTCAAATAGGAAGACAAGAGCACAGGGATAGCTGCAGCTGCAGCTGAGAGAGAAATCATAACAGAATGATGAAAACAATTCTCTGATTTTGGAAAGTGGAGCCACTGCAGTGTCAATATGGATTAATCCGAAGTTAAATTTTTTAGAATTGATTGGTGACCTTTATTTTTTTAGTTAGTTAAGAGTTGTTTTGCTGATATATTATTTTGATTTGTGAACTTAGGCTGAGGGGAGTTTTCCACTCTGTTTGGACATATGAAAGTTACTGAAAGGAGTCAGTAAAGGGAAATTGATTGAGGCAAGAACTGCATGAACTAAGAATGATGAGGAGAGAGAGAGAATCACCTGGTTAAATGTGCATTTCTTCTGTTGTATGATCCTGTAGCTCCAAGTAAAAATAGTTGTTTTGTTTTGTTTTGCTAAATATACTAATGTTGGTATTTCATCAACTGAGGAAAATAGTTAAATAATTAAAGAAAAGGTAATATTTATAGGAATATAATAGGATTATCCTAGTTTCTCATCTAAAAATAACCAACTACTAAAGGGTATCTGAAATAAAAAATCTTATTTTATTTGTTAAATTGTAATTTTTTAGTATGTAATACATTCTAATATTTTTGGAGAGGATTGTGATGACATTATGTCTCTGTTTTAGAAAAGTGAAAGGCTGATAGAAGAGGAGAGAGGAGGAAAATAAAAAGACTTTTTGAAAAAAGAGTGAAAGAACAAAGAAAAATGGAAGAGTTAGAGAGAGAGAAGGAAAACAGACTGATAGATGTTGTTCCCCATCATCAGAATGTGGTAACAACGTAGCTGGATTAAGACATGTGCTCCTTCTAATTTCCACATGAGGTTATGACATCAACGTTGCCATGTATGAGAGGTGTCTTGCAGGCGACAAAAAGGCCATTTTAGTTTGAAGAAGGAGAAGTGATACTGCATGTGGGACAAACAACGTTAATGGGTGATAAAGTATCACTTCCGCTGAGCATGTCACCGCTTGCGCTGCTGCAACCACAGCTTGCACACAAGGTGGCAAAGCTTGTAAAACTGGGTCTAGCCTGCTTGAATAGTAACCTACTGGTCTATTTTTGTCGCCATGTTTTTGTAGCAACAAAGATGTCATGTAACCATTCCTGCAATCTACTGTTTGAATAAATGGTTTTTCATAGTTTGGGAGTGCTAGAATAGACGCTGACCATAATGCTTGTTTTATTTTGCAGAATGCTATTTCCCCCTCATCTGTCCAGGTTATTTTATCAGAGGCTTTCATGGGTTCAGAATAGATCATTTTGAAAGCGACTAAACTGTTTCAGCATAATTTGGTACTCAGGACCTGCAGTAGTTACATGGTCCTAAATAGGACATCATCTGTTTTTAGTTACAGGTTTAGGAGCTTGCAGATTAGCTTGTTTTCTGTCACCAGTTACAGCTCTACCCTTACCTGAGAGTTGATGACCTAGGTATTTCACTTCTGTTTTCCACAACTGTAGTTTATTTTTATTTACCTTATCACCTTGTTCTGCAAGGAAAACCAACAGGGCTAATGTATCGGTTCTACATTTATCTTCACTTGTGGAGGCTAACAAAATGTCATCTACATACACAAGTAATTGGCTTTCATTTGGAGGGTCAAAATTAACTAAACAATTTTGAATAGCTTTGGAAAATATAGTGGGACTTTCACAATACCCTTGAGGGAGCCAGAACCAGAACTGACTGTTTTCATGTAGTGGAATAGAAAAGAATGCATTGCTCAAGTCAATTACAGAGAAATATTTCATTTCTGGCTTTAACGAGTTCAATAATGTATGTGGATCAGGCACATTTGGAACTCTCTGAATTACTGCCGCATTTATGGGTCTCAGATCCTGAACCATTCTCCGTCCCACTGAAAGTGTCTTTTTAACCGGAAATTTGGGGGCATTACATGGTGAGTCAGGGCATGGTACTATAACACCTGCTTGCAATAATTGTTGAATCAAAGGTTCAATGCGTTTCTGCGCGTCTGGTTTTAAGGGGTACTGTTTTACTTTGGGCCTCGTATCATTTTTTGGTTTTACTTCTACTGGCTAACACCCCTTAATTAATCCTACATCTGAGGGCCCTTTTGTCCATAAAGATTCTGGAAGGTTTTCTAATCACTGTTCCTCCTCAGCAATTAGCATAAAACACTTAATTCGCACGTCCTGCAGATGCTCCGTTGGGTCCGCTGTCACTACCCAGTTTAATGGCATTTTCATGTAGCCTGTCTGCCTGGACACCAAACAAGTGATCTGCTTGTGTCCAATCCATAACTGCTTGCACCATTTCAGCTTCGAATCCTAAATCTTTCAATTTTTGTCTCTTTCTTTTTATGAGGGACACATGAGGAGGGGTTAAACTACTTCTGATCTTCATGGCTTAGGGGATTAAAGATGCCAAGCAGAAACAGACTCCATTAGCTGACCAACACAAGTCTGTAAGCACTATACGCTGGGGTCCCAGCTTGTGAATTTGTTTGTCATACTCATAATCTGGGCCTGGGTTTTTTTTATACCTCATAGTGACATTAAGCTCAGTGGGAGACATCTGGTTATAACCTGCCCCCATTCTCTCAATTGCTTGTTTTAGCAATATTTGGGGCGTACGTATTAGGTCTGGTTTTAGATCTAATATCCAAAAATAGTGTGGCTTCCCCTGCCCCTCCTGGACAAAGATTTCTGTCTCCCCTTCTCTCACAGCTTCCATTCTACCCTGGGTGGTGGGTTTGATGGTTATCTTAAGCCAGCCCATAAAATCTCTTCCCAAGAGAGGGCATGAGGGTGAGAGAACTACCGGTCCCACAGCTTGTACACCGGTTTTGGGGTCTGTAATAATAATGGGTACTGATAAAGTTTGGCCTGTCACCATGCCATTGGCTGACCTCACTAGCACCTGGTACTGTTCTACATGCTCCAGTGTCGCATAAGAAAACAACAGGTTCATTGTTCACCATCAAATTCACTTCAGGTTTTCCGTTCTTATCCATATATGCTGCAGCAATGTCTATCATATATTCATCTTCATCATGAGCATTATCTATTATGTCCCCTCTATCATCTAGTCATGGTTGACTGGGGTGCCCATTAGGACAGTTTCTAGCCCAATGACCATGCTGTCCACAAGCCCAGCATGCATCATCTCTTCCCTCATCTCCCCCTTTACTTGCCTCCGTCCACGCCCCCTAAGGCCTCCCCTTCCTCTGAAAATTCCTCTCATTCTATAATCTCTTTCTATAATCTGCTCTCTGTTTAAACTCTCGTCTGACATTTTACCACAGCACTGCAAGTCGTGCTGTCAACTGTTGGCTTTCGCTGCCCTGGATTATTATCCTTCATCGGATTCCAGGCACCCTGCACTCTCCCCCAATTTATGCCTAACTTTGTCATTAATACTTGTTGCATCTCCACCCCATTTAGATGATAACTTCCTCTCAACAAGTTCATTCCATTAATAAACCCTTCTGGATCCCCTTGGGGTGAGGAATACCCTCCACTGCCTTTTTAACTTCCTGGCTGGGTTTTTTCCTGTTTCTAAGTTTGTCTTTTTGTTGCAATCTCTGTACCAGTTGGTTACAACAGGAACCGAAATATGTCCTTTAAAATTATAATCTTTCTGCCATTTAGCGAGATTTTTTTTACTGTATTTGGATCTTTTGAGTGCATAAACTTTGCATCTCCTTATAACGGGGGCTGCTTCCAGGCGCACTTCCCCTTTTTAAGAGTTGTTTTCTTTTTTTTTTTTTGTTTTGTTTGTTTTATCTATTAAAAACCGTTGTTAAGAACTGAGCTTTACTTCTATTAATTTACGTTACATAGCACTATTTATTTGATTCTTTGTGCTTTATTATATATACTTTTATTATATATAACAGGGGTGTATTTATTATACCTATGTTGTACCATCAAATCAAAACAGAATTCCTCAACAGGCCCTGTTGAGGTAAAATAATTGTATCACTAATAACACACGTCCTCAACCTCACCCAGTCCGGATGTCGTGAGAAAGAATGGAGAAGAGCAGGAAATTAAGATTAACACAAGTTTAATTTGGTAAATAAGTCCAATGAATTCCAATGCATAATTGAATACAAAAAGAATAATACAAAGAAGAAAGATTACCTAATGCCTTGGGGAGAGACTCGGGTCAGCAAAGCTAGGGCTGGATTCACCGAGTGGTCTGTCTTACCATCAGTGTTAAAGCTTTTTATACCTTTACTTCAAAGCTGACTGCTGAAACTTCCTTTTAAGGAATTATTTCTGAAGCCAAAGACCCCTAATGGAATTTTTTTACATTCCTGTGTCCCCACTATAAATTAGTTACCTACTATGGGAGTAATTTATTGCCTACATCATGACTAACAGCCGGCATTTACTGCTCACAGCTGCTGGCAAACATCCTGACCTGGAGTTGACCCTTCCTCCAGCCTGAAGCTTGCTGTGACCTCTCTATCCCTGCGGTCCACAATACATGATATGTTTCAGTTTTAAGCATACACATGCAAACTGAACACATGGTATGAAAATAAATGATTTTAATTCTCAACAATTCCCCTTTTGATGTCTGCAAAAGAGGTCAACATTCAAAGATTAGCAATGATAAGTAAGAAATAGAAAAGAATAATACGGTCAAAATAGGGACACCAAAAGATTAGTACTCTGCAAAGTAATAAAGAAAGCAATTACAGCTGGGCCACTAATTCCCAACCTTCAGCAACAACATTTTGCATTATATTATATGGAGGTGGCTGATGAGTGAGTGCCCCTTTTTCAGTAGTTGACGTTATAAGCCTTACTGTAAGAGAGCGAATACATGGCACACAAAAACATCCACACGTGACTAGAATACCAAAAAATACAGACAATAAAATCAGTAATGAGATGATTATATTCTTCCACTTACCACAGGTGTTGGTGAACCACTCCTCCAGTCCCCTGCCAATTCCTGAATGTTCATGCATTTCCTTGCCTAACGTACGCAAGCCTTCTAACGCTCGAGTCACTGAACCATCAGGGGCAGTATTATTAGGAATAAAGGTACAGCACGTCACCAAGCATTGCACACACACCACCCTTTTCAGCCAACAACATGTCCAGAGCTAATCTAATCTGCACAGCCATAAGAGAGGTAGGCGCCAACTGTTCTGCCAACCCTTCAACCGCGTCTCGTGTCAGATTTGCCAATCTTAAGACATTGTAATGTATGTAATTGATCCTGTCTACATTCTTATTTGGGGTTACAGGAAAAACTGCTGAAATTACAGGTAAATTTTCGAAACCAGCTGCCACTTGATCAACTAATTTATACTTGTCAGGACCTCCACGCGGAACACCAATTGCATCAATATAAGTTAATGAACTGTCCATAAGTTCAAAGGACCTGGTCTTCCTCACCTTTCCTCCATATGGTGATTTCTCCTCCCACAGAAGCAATGGAGCTACCAACCTCACCATTGCCAGCTTCCTACTGCCATAGGGGGAACCTGGACTAACAAAATATTTCCACCACAATAGTAATATAAACCTTCTCGGGCCCAATGCCGTGCAGTGCCAGCTGGGTACGTCGTGTTACACCATGATGGAGAGACAGTTCCCAGTTTTAACTGTGGTTTTTTAGTAACCCCTGTAAAATTGAAACGGGGATAATCATATCCCGCACTCCGAGGAGAAAAAGGGCCTACACGTGAGCTATTGCTAATTACCGGAAACACCTTTGCTAAGGTATGACATGCAGGGGTTTCTTTACCACGTGTTAACAGGATCATACATTTAAATCCTAGTGGATCCGCATTCTCATATATGGGAGCAGGCACAGTGACCAGAGTTGGTGTGGCAGCCGCGCATGCAATACAATTGCTCAAGGCCGACTCACGTGCTGTCTGAGCCATCCATGTTAACCACAAATTGGACTCGGTAAATCCCAGAGCCCCTTGGATAACATCTTCCGGGGTTAAGGTGTTATAGTCTATTTGAACCACAGGGGTCTCTACTTCACCACCTTTGGCCATAGAAGAAACAAGATTAATTCTAACAATTCTATCCTCATCTCGTGCGATCCATCCTGGAAAATCTACTCCTAAATACATAGAAAATCCGGAATTCATATTCCCACATCTATGAGTAGGTGGCATTATTGTAATGTTAGGGTTGTGGAAGGGGTTGCTCTGTATTCCCCCAATGCTGAGTAATATTAGATTAATACCTCCAGTTGTCAATTTATCCGTCGCTTGTCCTCTATAGCCAAAGTCACCAAATGCTGAAATGTTTCTGCCTATGGATTATCTGACAGTATTCTTCCTTGTTTAGTGTCCCAAATGACAAAACCCCGTGCCGGCATGCCGATGTTCTCCATACCATCTACCACGCCTTTCTGATAGATACTCAGATACACATTATATTTAGTCCAGGTTAGCTCACTGCCCTCACATGTCAACAGAGAACAGAGATCAAAATGAAATGTGGTGTCCGAGCCAAGTACATAATCCAATTCAATACCTCCATGTCTTTTAATGCATGAATCTGATGTTTCAGTCATTTTCCGGAGTAGATGACGACGGCTGTGGAAATTGGGACTGGAAGGGTGCTCAACACTCTGGAAAACATCACACAACGAGAATATGATTATTACCACAAGTGTCATTATCAAACCTCCCCCACATTTCCATTTCCAACTAGCATACCAAAAATGCATCACCATTTTTATTCTTTTTACCAGATGAATACCACTTACCCAGGAGCTTATAAGCTTCGCACACTGTGGGATTTACTCAAGACTATCGATTAAATGTCATACATCAAATACCTAAAACAACAATAGCATAAACAATGATCTAAAGATGAATTAAACAGAGAAACGCCACATTCAATGATCACATAATCAGAACCAAGAGCCACATATGTTCCTGATTCCCAGTCCTGAATTTATCTGCTGACTAGTTGAATGTAATGACTCCTTGTAGTGAATAAACCCTCTGCTTTTAGTCTTGAAATTAAAAGAAAAGGTCTCTGGAGTGGATAAATCCTCTTCAGCTCAGTGGGATTTCCGGTGAGCCTCCCAATCTAGGGGATTATTATGCCCCTTTTTCTTTCTCCAGGGGATCATTATGCCCCTTTTTAAGAAACCTCTGGTGCCTGTGACCGTTTAGGCTCCTCTGCTGGTGCACACTGGCTCCAATGATACCAGGTTTCTCCTTTTCCTCTCAGACGAACCGCATGAGATGTTCTTTCCAGGACTTGGAACGGGCCTGTGAACCTGGGTTCCTGCCACTTCCGCTTGATGACCTTGAGCCACACCCAGGTGACTCTGTAGTACACAAGCCTGTGGAGAGGGAGAGACAGGCTGCACCTGCACTGGATCAGTTGCTGGGATTTCCCTGCGTCTCCCTCCGCCTTTATCTGGTAAAACCTCGACTGCCTTACTGATCTTCGGGGAGTGGAGTCATCGGGACCTTATATAAACCACCACTGTGTTTTCTGGAGCAGTGGTGAGTGTCTTTAGTATCAGGCCTGCAACGGGGGTGGTTTATTGACTATATTGCCAGCTTTTATTTGTTTATTTTTGGTGGGCCCACTAAGTAGTTTAGTTTATTAGGACTGAAGGATTCTTGTGCGTTTGGAACTGTTGCAACAAAGGTTGTTTGAAATTGCTTACAAGTTCATATAAGAAAGGGAGAGTCCCTATTTCTGAAAAGGGTATTTGTCAGAGCCTGTTGTGTTTACCTGTCTTTTATTTTTAACTATTCCGCCAGAAATATAGTCTGTTTCCAGCAATATTTTGTTGGACGGTATTGGTGTGGATTTTTCTTGTCAAAGTGAGAGAGAAGACAACTCATTGACGAGAGAAAGACTGGACTTTGTCTTTATATGTTTATTCAAAGGCATTGCAGCGTTTGAATGACTCTGTCACTGACAAGTCAGTGAAACAGAGCCCAGAGCAGCATTTACAGACAGTATTTAAACAGTATGTGGGTGTTACCTCAACTTAAAAGAGTTTGGAAATATAGCCCCTAGACCCCACCTCGGGTCAGAGGTTACAAAGTTATTTATGAGGGCACCCATCTACCATCCCTTGAGATACAACACTTCAGGGAGTGTTAACCATAAAACTCCTGATAATGAATTTACAGATCAACTCCTCTAGGGTAACAAAACACAGAGGTCAGAGGGGAGTGAGATAAAGGGAAGTTCAGAGCATTAAAAGAATTTTCCCATAACAGTATATTTCTGGGGTTTCATATTTGGTAAACTTTAATTTTGAAGCTTTGCAAATAAACAATTTTACAAAATCTCAGTATTGGTGGATCAGTCGCTAAGTCAACTATGTGCTGAAGGATATAAAATCAACAAATGGGTGTTGGGTAAGTGAAATGAAACCAATATTCTTGGGGTGCAATTTAAAATAAATAGAACCCCGAGCACTAAATCCAGCTTTGGATACTGAAAGCGCTACAAACACTTTACATACAACATTAAACATTAAGCATTAATTTCTTACTATGAATTAAGGACAACATGCAAAATCACTTTAAAAGCAAAAATACTGATTTTATTGGACATAATAAATTCACTTGTCCATCATGGAAACCATAATGCAAACAGGTTAAATATGTTAAATGAGAAATAATGCATTTTCAGTTTTGACAAAGCATATTTACAATTTTGCAAATGCGTCATGTTTGTCTTTTTGAGAAAGTGCATGAAACTGCATCTGAAAGATTTGCTCCATTTGTTGGAAGCAGGGGCGTTTTTAGGGTCTCAAAACATTGGGGGCTTTAGCCCAAATCCAAAATAATTAGATTTCAATAAGACAATTTATAGGTAATTTAAAATAAAATTAAAATAAAAAGGACAGTTCTCTATCTTGGATGGTTTTAGACTGAATGTCATTTATTGTGAATCAAACAAAAAAGGTTTGCAATAATTTTACTTTTTATTTTTGTTAGAAGCTGAATGAAGGACAAGGAGAAACAGAGTTTGGGCCTGATAAAAAAACATTTTGCTGAAGCAAATAATGACACATGTTGAGGTATTTAGAAAAGAACTTAATCTGAATTTTTGCTGACAAAAGTTTTTCTTAAACTCAGAGATGTTTACTATGGGCCAGATAAATGTACTTGTTTTGTCATCTACATAAATTACCTTTTTTAAACTTTACATTCTCATCAAAGTGTTCCACTCCTGAGGCTCCATTGTCTTTATTCTTATATTTCAAAAAAGGAAAGTGATATAAAGTTGATTTTCCTAAATCTTAGTCAGAGATTTATTTTATTATGCAAAGAGCTTTCGAAACATTTTATTAAAATTGTTCAGTCTTTTATGAACCTGTTCTCTTTTACCGCCATCTTTTCAGCCCTTCATTCCAGTTCTGAAGAAATTTGGCCTGCCAAAAATAAGAAAAGAAACATTTTTCAACACAGTCTTTTGTTCTGCACTGAGCATGTGAGACATTAGTGCAGTTCTTACTATTAAACACCTTGAGAGGAAACGGTGTTAAGTTGTGGTGTTTAAAATATTGCATAGAGCCTCATCCTGGACCGTATCAGTACTAATATTACAGTTATTAATAACTGTATACATATGGTATGTATGTCTCACCTTCAGTAAAACTGTATCCTTATTTAATTAGTTTAGTTTATATAATATTACATGTGTAATTCAGAAAAATAAAATAGTTAACCAATCAATGGTCCACCTGTGATTAATTGCTATGATTTATTTCTTAATTATACTGCATCTTTAAACCCAGAGCTGCATGTTTAGAATCAGCACAGGAGATACGAAAGAGAAGAGGGAGGCATACGTTTGCTCTTTCTACTACGTCTTACTGGAACCAGGAGATACTTTCCTGGTTTATTGAGCAACACTTTTTTCTGTCTACATGTAGAACGAGACTATAAGACTGGCTGCAGCAATGAGATGCAATGCGTTGATCTGAAGGACCTTTTAATGTGTTCAGCTACGTTAGGATTAAATGCTTTCATTTTGACTGAAGTAAAGGACCAGATACTTTCACATTATGATGCAAATCCAGCTAGAAGCTCACAGAGAAGGTTGCTACTGTTTTCTATCACAGCCACATCATTTAACATCACCTGTAGCTCAGGTGAAAGTTCCTCATCATGACCCTGAAGATGCTCATTAGAGTGAACCTCCACCTCATGTCTTGCTGGGTGAATCAGTGATTAGCTGTAACTTACAATTAGCCCATTCCGAGTCAGCATTCAGTTCAATTCAATTCAGTTTTATTTATATAGCAGTCAGAGTTAGTTATTTATTCAAATTGGACAAAAAGTTTTTCTGTCTAAGAAAAGGAAACCCAGCAGATTGCATCCAGTCAGTGACTTGCAGCATTACCTCTTCCCGGATGAGCATGTAGAGACAGTGGACAGTCACTGGCGTTGACTTTGCAGCAATTCCTCATACTGAGCATGCATGTAGTGACAGTGGAGAGGAAAAACTCCCTTTTAACAGGAAGAAACCTCCAGCAGAACCAGGCTCAGTGTGAGCGGCCATCTGCCACGACCGACTGGGGGTTACAGAGAACAGAGCACAGACATAAAGAGAGCAAAGATCAAGGAGTACTTTCTATGGGAAGGAAAAGTAAATGTTAATGGATGTAGCTCCTTTAGTCGTTTTATCTGGAAAGAAAGAACAGATAAACTCTGAGCTAAAGTTTAGTCAATCACCATGTCTAGGAGAGAGAAAGGGTTAAACACTGAAAGACAGGGCCATGTGGATCATCGGTAGAGGGTGAGGATTAGTTTGTTGCCAGCAGAAGCTCGGACGATGCCCCTCTCCAGAAAGGTGTCACAGGTAGACACAGAGTCAGGCCAGGTGTAGCTTCTAGGAAGAGAAAAGAGAGAGAACAAAGTTAAAAGCTGAAATAACAGCAAATAATGCAAAATTGGAGAGTAGTGTGAGAATGTAGCGAAGAGGGTGAAAGTGGTCATTATGTCCTCCAGCAGCCTAAGCCTATAGCAGCATAACTACACAGATAGTTTCAGTTCAGATTATTTAGTTAGACGGCGCTTATTTTAAACAATGTCGTCTCAAGGCACCCCACAAAGGGTCCCACTGATGGTCATTGTTGTACTAAAAACCACAAGGATTGGGATACCTCTCTCTGTCAGACTGATTATAACCATTGGAAAAGAGAAGGGGTCATACAGGTAGCAGAAATGGAGGGTGTGTTGTTACACTGAGCCCTGTTCGAGGCGCTCAGTGTAACTTTTCAGGTAATGGAGGCAGGTCGACCTGGAGTAACCTGCTGTTCTGGGAGTGCGCGTAGTTGCACATTCGTGGTGCTGCGAGTGCGCAAATAGCTTTTTTTGTCTTCTCCTTTTAACTCATTGTCAGGTAAGGTGGAGCGGGATGTGATTATATGGAACACAATTGAAAAAATTAGATGTTTTAAAAATAAAAATGTGAAGTCCAATACCATTTTGTGGCTGCATCTTTTTAATACTTCTAAATTTCTTCTATCAAGAAGTCCGGGGCTATTCAGAAAACATCCGGGGCTTCTGCCCATTTGTTGGAAGGTCTTTGCAGTCTCTCTGATGGACCTGGTGTAACATCATGAAAGAGGTTTAAACATAAGTCAGTATTCATATACGCTCTACCTGGCATGTTGTGAAAATCCAGTTTGCAATTGTGAGAACTCAAACAACATATGTGAAAAATATAAGTTTGCACCAAGACTTTAGAACAAAAGACAGAACCATAATGAGAATAAAGCAGAAACCTGATGACCAGACAGGGTGGAGAGCTGCTGATGTTGCATTAGGATAAGATGGAGTGGGACAGACTGCAAAACCTAATGATTTTATGTGTTAATTTTCTAAACGGGAGATTAGGGGCCTTGGTTGTTTCTTTCCACTGATTTTATTTATTTATTTATTTTATTTTGCTTGCAAAATCTTTGCTGATTAATTTAACTTGCAAGTTGTCCAACTTATCTTTAGAGAAAGAACTTACTGCTCACCTGTGGAGGAGGAACCTCATACACCGTTTCCAATAGTTTGCTTTTCTTTTTACCTAGAAAACAAAGTAAAAAAACATTGGTTGTTTATCTTGAGCTGGTTTAACAATTAACTTGTCTTAACAGTGCAGAATCTTCCTTCTTGTGTTGATGCTTCTGAAACAAATACAATTTATTAGCAACACTCAGGAACGGGGAGAATAACATTTATTAAAATCATAATGACTCCTGATGGTTTCAGTAAATTGTTTAGATGATGAGCAAATAAAAACCCTCAGTTTTTAAACAATTTGTTCTTTAAAAGCCAGCATACGTAAATACAGAGAATGCATTTTAGAACAATAAGTTAGCATTTTGAAAAGCAGCAGAAAGACTTATGAAATTGTCTCCAAGTTTGACCATGCATTACTTTGTAAACAATAAAAAAAGCAGCTCCTCCTTGATCTCCGCTGATTTTATTTATTTATTTATTTATTTATTTTATTTTGCTTGCAAAATCTTTGCTGATTAATTTACTTGCAAATTGTCCAGCTTATCTTTAGAGAAAGAACTTGCTGCTCACCTATGGAGGAGGAACCTCATACACCGTTTCCACTAGTTTGCTTTTCTTTTTACCTACAAAGCAGAAAAACATTGGGGGTTCTTTCTTGAGCTTTTCAAAAGCAGCAGAATGAATTATGAAATTATCTCCAAGTTTGAAGATGCATTAATTTGTAAACAATAAAAAAGCAGCTCCTCCTTGACCTCCACAGAATATAAAAGAAAGCTGACCTCTACATTTTGATGTTCTGCAGATTCAGAAAACTCTTCAGGTAAAATTTTCAGAGATTTTAAAATGACAAATAAACAATAAACAATCCTTTAAGAAATATAGTTTTATTCCCATTTTCTTTTTCATCGTTATTTTCTGTCAACTTATAGTGTTCCAGATATTTTAAAGGCAAGTGAAACAAGATCTTTCTTAGTCCACCAATTAAATTGAAATATGTTTGTTAAAAAGGCATAAATGTCTTCTGTTTGTTTCGAATCTGAAAATAATGCAGTTTCTCCATAAGAAAAAAATTACAAAAGAAAAAGTAGGACAAAGTAGGATTTTTTCTTTCAGTTGTAAGCAGGAATTAAGTTAAACCTCCTGTTATTACAATAAATAAAAACCACTAAGACTTACATGTTAATATACTGACGGTTAAAGTACCAACCACAACCAGTAATGCCACCATGGTTATCCTTATGATGTTGACAACTGCAGTGGTTCTGTTGTGGGCTGTAAAGAGAAATGTTCACATGACATTAAATTAGACATAATGGCTGAAATTTGACTGGAAATAGAAGAGTGTCAATGCATAAATATTATTTAGTAACATATCTTTAATTCTATGAATAACTTAATTTCCTACAGAATATTAATGAATTTTCTGAAATCTTAACCTGTGAAATGTCCGTTTTAGTATCTAACCTGTAACAAAAATATATATTTTTTTTCCATCTCATTTGCAAACTGGAATTTTTTGCAGTGGGTATTATTCGAGTCTAAGAGTATCAAAACTTTGCCACCAACACTGACGTTAATCAATTTTTATTTTTTAGGTAAAAAAACAAAATATGTAAAAAATGTGATTTTTTTCTAAATAGAAAATCTTCACTGTGTCACGTTCGGAGGTTTGGAGGTAAGACCGAAATGCAGAACATGGCCACATGGTGAATAGTTTGAGGTTTAATGTAATACACAGACTTACAGGCAGGTAATCCAAAGGCACCAGTTCAGGAGGCAAACAGAAAACAAACGACAAGGAGGAACTCGGGAAGATAACAAGGGTAGTTAACATGAGGAACCAACGATGAACAATGAAAACCAGGAAGCTAATATACTGATGGATGTGGAGTATGAACCAATGAAACAAGGAGACAGGTAATCAGGGGAACCATGACACAGGTGTGGAACAGGCTGCTGGGAGACTGAGGGGAATGTGTCTAATAAAACTAATGAGCAGAGAAAAGGCAGGGACATGATGAACTGAACAAAAACTAGACGAAATAACAAAACCAAGGGAAAACAGATCTACAGGAAATGTAAACAAACACATAAACCCACAAAATCCGGAAAATAGCTCAGAAAATTAAACTGAAAAAAAATTTCCAAAAATGGCAGATCCTAAACACGAGAGAAAAGTAAAATTCCTTTTTTTGTTTTAAATAAAATTTGGCAATAAAGCTTATTCTGATTCTGATCGGGAAATTTACCTAAACCTATAAACCAGGTTTGGATTTTATAACGAAATAAAGTATTTCGTTAAAAACCCGAAAAAAGTCGAAAACCCCTTAAAAACGACTTTTTGTCAAGTTGATGCAGCTTTATTGGGCTGAATTCAGATTTTTTTAGTAGATCAATGTTTAACATCATTTTAAAGAGACGCATGTTTTGTCCCTTGTTTTAAAAACGTTGGGGTGTTTTTTTTAACCTTTAAAGAATTATTAGAAAAAGGACACCACTATTCTATCCACATCACGAAGTTTGCCCCCATAGATTTTATTTAAGGGCCCGATGATTGAATTTTTTACCCAAAAAAATAAAATTTTTAACCCTCCTGCAGGGAAATGTTGCCTGAAAAATTTAAAACAAATTTTTTCTTATGGGTTAAAAAAAATGAATTTAAATGTTAGTGTCTTTGTTTTTTACAGTAAATCATTTTTCTTTTTTTTTGATTTAGGAGCTTTCTGTGGATCTAGAAAAAGCTCCTTTACTTCCACCTCTGTACCTGAACATATTGCCAATCAGTAGATAATGCACAGAAACGGAATTTCCTACAAGTAAAACGGGGCTGTTTTTTAATATTTCAGCATAGTTTGTTAGTATTTTCTCCCATCTTTAGGTCACTTTATATGATATTTCCTGTCTCAGGAAAACCACATGAAAGTTGTTTATAGCAAGAGCAAATTCTTTTCCTTGAAAAACTTAAAATACTTCAATTTTTATTTTTAGTTTGATGAGTATTCATTATTTAAAGGTTTGCTCTGTTAAATATTTAAATTGTTAATACTTTAAACTAAACGTAACATTCCTCTTTTCAATAAATCTTACCTGGTTTATCACAGTAAGATTCAATGTCCTTTGCATCCATTTCCAAGCTTATTTGGTTGCTATGGTTATAAATAATAAAGGTTTGATGCACGAATATAACGAAGGAGGAGTCCTTCAAGTCTGTTTGTTTCAGTAAATTACAGGCTTGGTTGTAACACTTTGACAAATTTTTGTCTAATTAGAGAACCACTGTTTTTACACGTCACAGTGGGTTACGAAAGATAAGTCATTTGGGAGTTACTGTTAGCTTCCCACTTTCAATTTAGCCGGGGCAAGGCATTTTTTTCCCCCGATTTTTCCACCTCATCTGTGTAGAATGTCGCCATGCCCTAGGGAAACGGCTGGGTGAATGTGTGTGTTTGCTTGTGTTAGTTTGTGTAGAAAGCCTTTTAAACCTTCCCCCCAAATGTAGGAGTAAAAGAACCGACTTCTGAAAAATTTAAAATTGTTTCACTAAAAGTTTTATCTTTCACTACAACTTTATCTGGGTTATCATAAACATAAAATAAGGAAAATTTACAAGGTACTGTAAAATAAAATAAAAACCTGATTATCTGTGTATGTGTGATATATCCAAAAAGATATTGTAAACAGGTCAGGGGTCACAAAGCTTACAGCTGTGGTGTGAAATAACATACTGTTAAGATTCTGTGCTCTATATATATATATATAAACTCCCAGGTTTAAAGGGTTTGGGAGAGTTAGCGTTTTGCCACTCAAATTATGCTGAAAATTTTTTAGGTTTTAAGTAAAATATCACCTCCCAAAACTGTAAATTAAAAGTACCCGAATATTTTTCCTTAAATCTACTGTTTTTTTCTCGCAAAAGATTCAACGCCTTTGCATCCCCCGTTCCCCCTCACATGGTTGCTATGGTTACAAAAGATGGCCTTTTTCTACGTGACCCTCGGGGGAGTCCTTCAAGTCTGTTTTTTTTAGTAAAAAAGGCAGGGGCGGTTTGGGGCACTTTAAAATTTTCCCTTGATTAGAAATCCACTGTTTCCCCAAAGGGGCGTTATAAGTTTTCAGGGGAGCAGGGTCTTGGGGGTTTTTTTGTTTTATTTCAATGGGGAACCCCGGGTCTGGACAAGAAAAAGATTTTTTGAAAATTGGGATTTTAAAACAGGGTTTTTCTATAAAAAAAATTTTGGGGAAAAAAAATTTTAAAAAGGGAAACAAACAAAAAAAACTTACCTTGGGGGTTCTGACTGGGTTATTTTTAGCTATAGTAAATTTTTTTGTTCTAGTTTCCAAAATTTCTTTTCGCCTTATGTTTCCATGTCCTTTTTTTGCACATTTCTCAAAATTTTTCAAAAAGGGGGGGTTTTGTGGGAAAAAAAAAATTTTTATTTTTTATACTTTGTTTTTGGCTTACTCTAGGATTAAATTTTCTAATTGTATTTTTACAAAATTTCAGTGTTATTAAAATTTTCCAATTAAAATCCTCTTCTGTGGCCCAAATGCAGCTTTGTTTTTCATCCGGGAGCAGCTCCGATTTCCCTACGCCACAAAACTAAGGGCAGAACCCCGAAAGAACCCAATTTTTGTTATATTTTTAAAAAGGGAAAAAAAACCAAACATGACCCCCTTACTGTTAAAACTTTTAAGGCTGCGCAGAGAGATTTGGGTTTCAGGCCCAAAACCTGCGCTGGGGTTTTTGTAAAATTGTCCCGATAGTGGTTAAAGGGTTTTTTAAAAACAACTGGGTTTTAAACCCGGTTAATATATATTAATTTATATATTATATATTATATATAAAAATATATATATAAAATATATATATTAAAATATATAATTTATAATATATATTATAATTTAAAAATATATATAATATAATATGTTATATATTAAAATAGGGACATATATATTTTATTGTATTTATATATATATTTATATTTATATTCCTCTCTGTACATAATTACCTATTTTATTCATTATTTGCCACATTTTTCCTTTGTTGCATTGCTTATTTTTATATGCCGTCTAAAGTCTAAAATTTTTTATTTGTGTTGAATATTTATCTATTTTCAAAATTTTTAATACTTTGTACGAAACAAATGTTTCTGACATTTGTACATTTGTACAAAATTTGATGTCAAATTTGGCAAAAAAAAAACTGATTCTGACTGATTCTGAGAAAAAAAAATGCAATACTTTTTCTAATTTTTTATCTAAATTTTTATAGCTGTCTTCCCCATGTTTTTTTAGCAACAAAAAAATTTCTGCATTATGGATATTTTTTTGATTGGGCTTTTGTAATAATCACCTTTTTAAAAAGGCAATCATCCCGAGTGCAGGGGAACAGCGTGCAAACCTCTTTATTTCATATAACTTTGCATCAACATTTAAACCTCCTATTTTTTTTTTAAGGAACTGATGTTTTAATTATTTGTCCTTAAACAAAACTCCTGCTTTTTATTTTAGGGACAAAAAATTTTTGGGGCATCTTCTTTCCAAAACTTTTGCATCATTTTTTGCTTGTTTCCCCGAGGTTTACTAATAAAATTTATGTGCTGTCCCCTGCAACACAACCAAGGGTGTTGGTGTGAAATTTGACCTTGTTTTTTTAAGAGATAATGTACATTTTACCTTTTAACTGAAACCCCGCAGAGAGCACAAGCAGGAAATGCTGCACCATGGGGTTTTTTATCGCTGTTCAAAATGAGGAAACATTCATTTATTTCCTTCTCTTCTTGAACACAGAAATGTGTCAAAGTGAGAAATGACCCACCAGATGACAGAGCTTTTCACACTATGTAGGCTGAGTCTAGCCACCCCCTGGAGGAAGCACTTTTCAGCTGCTTGTAAACGGGATCACAGTCTTTTTTCTTCTTTTTTACGTGAGTGAGAAGAAGCCTAAAAGATTTACAACTAACGCTGTAATGCTCCACTTGATATTTATAAAAACATTTTATTAGAAACTGCTTTGGGATTATTTCAAATGCAAAGGACACAGAGACGGAAACGAAACAGACAAAAACAGAGACAAGGAAAAGAGAGTGGCATCTTATTCTTTCGGTCATGATCCATATCTCATGACCACAGGTGAAGGTTTTAACGTAGACTGACCGGTATATCGAGAGCTTTGCTTTTTGCCTCAGCTCTTTGTTTACCACAACAGACAACAGCAGCACCTTCATTACTGCAGATAAACCTCCAGTCCATCTGTTCATCTCACTCTCCATCCATCACTCTAGTCAAGAACCATGGCCTCAGTGGAGTGGTGGCCTAGTGGATAGAGAGCAGGGCAGTTGCATCCCAGAGAGGCCACAAATGGTTCAAATCTCACAGCCTGCCACTCTTGGTCCCTGAGCAAGACCCTTAGCCCCTGAATGCTCCCTGGGGATCGCACAATGGCAGCCCACTGCTCCCTAAGGGATGGGTTAAATGCAGAGGACATTTTCGTTGGAATGTACAATTGCAATGACAAAAATAAATGTTATTCTATTCTTAGAGGAGCTGACTCTCAGAATAACCATGCATCTTACACAACTGTATATCTATACACATGTCCAGACAAATGTGCAAACATGCAAACACAACATTTATTACTCTAAATTCCCCTTAAAGTGACTTATTTCCCCTATTGTCACTTAACTATACGCACAAATATAAGACGATCTAAACCATCCCTTCAAATAATTTTTGAAGGTGTTAAACATTGGACATTCCCCAACAGTAATTGGTGAACTGTTTCAAAAGTTATATGGAAGAGTGCGCCCTTACTGCTGAGCTAAAAGCAATTAACACAAAACTCAAGAGTCTTCTCTCTTCCCAGCCTTCACGGGGGGAACTTTTATTTCTTACAGCGCACAAAACATCTTCATCAAAAATTCCAGAAGTTCCCTCCTTTCAGTCCTTACAGGGCGTTTTTATACATGTACTAATCATTTAGGTGTATTGGGTCCTCTTGACCAATTGAAGTCATCATACTCATTTACGTAAAACTTTTGGCATCTACAACATTGATTCTCAATCACTTTTCCGGGATTACACATCCAGCCACACATCTGGAAAAGATCAGATTGGCCTACGTGACAGTTACACAGTAACAATCTGATCTTTTGGACTGCTGACCTAATTTCAAAGTGACCTGGCACTCTGACATTAGTCATTCCTCTCACCAAGAACTTCTCCCTAGTGTAATCTGTTTCCAAACGGCTTGCATGCTGCTCTGAGTGACCTTTCCCTTATTCCCAGAACAACTTTTCACAAAATTCATCTTGCATATTGTAAAAACAATAATCACACTTTTAATCGTTTAATTTAAATGATCAAAGCTTTAAGCTTCCACAGTTACCACCTAAGACAGACAGAACATCTCTAGAATTGCTTGTCCCAGTGACTGGTGATTGTACCCAGAGAAACTTGGGTTGCCTATTAAAGTTTTCACCCTACGCAGTGAGCCAGATCGCCTCTTTTAAAGGCTAAGACATGACACTAAGAAGCTATGGTCGTCAAGAATATTGCAATAGGGACAAGATTGAGACTTCTTGTCAAAAACCTTCAATGTACTCTTAGACTATAACATTATGGGCTTGAGAGTAGATGCACATGTGAGCAACCAACTGGTAATAAAATATTTTATACGGGAGGAAAAAAATAATGAATACAGAAATAATTTAGCTGCATCATCTGATAAGCTTTTCTGATTTACCAGTATTCTTTTAAATGTATCTCTTAAATAATAACAAAAAACACATCTATCTGTGGAAATTCACATTTGTGTGTCAAGATTTCCTCCTCTCTTTGTTTTACTATCTATTACTTTTAGCTCTCCCTCTTCATTAAATACAATAAAACTAAGAACTCCCACCATATATGAGCTATAAACAAATAAACCATCAGCATGTTGTTTGATCCATTCATTCAGTTTGATAAAAATGTCAGTAAAAGGATAGAGACACATGCTTTGAAGGATACATTGGGATAATTATTTTGTTTCTAGGGGTTTAAAACTATTACATCTATCAAAGAACCTGCAGAACATTTTTCTCCTTAATGTGCTGCAGTCCAACATTGCAACATTGAAATTGAGGTCAGACATCAGCTCCAAGAATACTGGATCTTAGTAAAAGTAAAAACCTGATCAATGCATCTCTTTATCCATTCTATTTGTTCTATAGCTAATTAGGATACAGATGATCAGATGTTAAGAAATCTTTATATTCATGTCGCTGAATGTTTAGTTTGGCAATAAAGACATGAAGCTGTCATGTTTGAAAAATATATATTTACTGTGAATGTAGAAAATACATGAAAAAAACTGCATGTTTTAAAAACACTAGTGTGGGTACAAATAGATGACCTCATCATCTGCACTTATATAATTTGTGTCCGATACCCTGTATATTGTTACCAGTATAGATTAAATTAAAAAATATTTAAAATACTTTTTCAAGAAGGCTTGTGAATAATTTTTTCAAACTTTATTTTACATCTATCATGAAAAAAAAACATTTAGAAAAAGAAAAATATCCAGCATGAAAAAAAATACAATGAAATTACAAACGAAAATATCAAAATAAAACCACACAGAAAACTGCACAAAGATCGCTGTGTGTGTGTGTGTGTGTGTGTGTGTGTGTTGCCGTAATATTTGCTGCTTTCAAAATGACAAACAGGGACTTATTCTTTTTGTTCTCAGGTACATTGCAGAGGAACTCTGTGACCTGATGGATTTTAACTTGGGAGATTCTGCAATAAACCAAATTGACTCTTCTTCAGTTGACAACATGAAGCCTGAGAATCTGCTGGTCATGCTCTTGTTGTCAGGATGGAAGCATGGACCTAAAATCCAATCAACCAGGCTGGAGTATCGTTCTGTCTCACTAAGGGTTTTCCACCATACCACGCACCTGTCCTGTCTCTGTATATTTTAGTTTTTCATCAATAGCTCTTTAATCCACAGTTGATTTCTTCTGATCATGCTGTTGCTACCTCAGTTCATGCCAATCTAAGTCTCAACATAAGTAGTTTTAAAAATCGGTGTTCAATGTCTGTTCGCCCTCTTGTGGTGATGCATGCAACTGCATCAAGGACAGGATGTAGAAGATCAGGAACTGAACGTGAGAAAAGGCTTTGACATAATTAGATTTTTACCACTACCACAGCAGACTTGGGTAAATCCTGCTCCTGCATACTTCAGCAGTTGAACTAATTTTATGCACTTTTTCAGATCATAAACCTCAGGTATTCCCAGAGAAACAGCAGGAAGTTGATTTAAACAGAAATTGTGAAAATACCCAAACAAAATATTTTATAATTCTACTCTTTCTTCTTTGAATTTCTCTTTTTGATATATACATATATATATATTCATCGTGGTGATGGTTTTAAAGCACATAGAACTGAAGGACTGTGGAGGGTAGAATAATTTTATGAAACTATTCAATGTGCTGTTTTATCAATAAGTGCAAATCTAATGCTATAAAAACATTTAAATGATAGTCCAGCCTGGCAGTTTATGAACATTTTGGCCCAGTTAAAACACAGCTATGTAGTTATATACATTTTAGATCTTTACAAATAATTAGCCTTTCTTTGTCATCTGTTGGCTGTAGGAGGTTGGGACTTGGACCCGGTGACTCTGTTAAACTTGTGCATAAATTGTTTCAGGCTTACTGGTGTCATTACCCTACTCAGGACGATTAAGACACTGCACCATTTCAGGAGTTGATGTTATAGCAGCGTCTGCAGGACTTTCATTTGGATTTTACTGCGGATTCTCCTAGAAATGAGATTTAAAGAGGAAAAAAATATGCCATCATTACTTGACATTCTCTGAATGGCATTCTGTGAGTGCAGACATATCGGAGGAAAACTAAATGTTCATATGAATGTATCAGATGGGTTTGTGTTTGAGTTCTAGTTATTCTTAAGTCCAGTTTACATTTTGGATCTTGTTTCTGTTTATATTTTCCTGGCTGTGCTTTAGTTTCTTGTTATTGTTTTCTAGTTCATGTTCTGTACATTATGTTTTCCTGATTAGTTTGTATTCTTGAATTTCTGTTTTGCTCCAGCCACGTTTTGTTCTCTCCTGTCTATTTGCAATTAGCTTAATTCGGTCCACCTCTGTTCATTCCTCACGGAAACATTACGGATCCCGTCACCTTGATATCATTCACTTGATGCTGGTCCAGGGTCGTTCGCACAATATCTAGCTAAAATAGAAAACAGTAAAATAGGGAGAAGCAGGTGATTTCAGATAGTGTTCATTTAAAAGATCTAAACTTTTTTTTGAAATGGTGCATTTGTTGTTAACTGTTTGTTTAGAAAAAGGTTTTCTGCTCCTCTTAAGCTGAAATTCAGTTTGTTCTCAAGAGATAGTTCCAACTTTCACCCTTTTCTAATTTTCTGATATGTTTGACACGCACATAGGGAGAGTTTTTCTTTTAATGAAGAACATATGGCTTACCTGAGGAACGCGTTGAGCTCTTTCTTTCTTTTGAATACAGGTCAGTCAAAGAATAAAGGTTGTGTGGTTTGAAGTGATTAAATTTGTATTTTCTTTTAAAGTGATGCTTAAACCATCTGACACCACTTAAAAATGCATTTAAATGCCAAATTAGAGATTACAGCATAATTTAATAGTTTTTTTTTTATTGTTCTTTTGCTGAATGGATTGTTCGGCATTTTTGTACAAATAAAATATGTATAGTTAAAATTCATTATTTGAACTGGAAATTATGTTCATAACTTCAATATTTCAAAACAATAAAAAAAACTGCACTTACGGAGCCCCACTATCTGCTGCAGTAAAAAGAAAACAGGGAATTTTGAAGAGAGAGAGTTTACTAACAAGAATATGTTGAATAAATGCCTGGCAGTTTGTTGCCAATACAAACGTCTGGAGTGAGTGTTCCTACTCTCCTTTTTTATGCATGTTTAATAATTTTTTGCCACAGTTTAATATGGAAATGAAAGGAAATTTCGGAATATCAGCTTCAAGGAAGCGAGCAGCCTAATGTATGGCAGAACGACGAGAGCACAACAAAGTTCACACTACAGCAAAGGCAGATAGCTCTACTGCAGGCAGTAGGTAGACAAGACGACCACAGGAACTGAGAAGAAAAAAGTTTCACAGGAAAATTTGTTGCTCTACCGTGTTTTCTGTGAGTAGGGAGCAACAACAGTCACCTATGTGAGTTTGCGTGTCACTGGTGCAGGTGGCGATGTTGCAATATACTAACATGTCTGAGCTGCCTGCCGCCTACACGTATGCTGTAAAAACTTTACTGCTGTGTTTTATCTAATTGATAGAGAGGGATACAGATGCTTGACTGTTAGAACAGTTAAAACAGTGATCTATTTTCCCTGTTCAGAGTAGAAAACACCCAATGGAAGAGATCATGTTGAGGTGGAGTGACTTTTATTTCCAAATCAAACTGTTGCGAGCTAGATTAAACCGACCTATATGCGTACACATCAGGGGAACAATTCTGGTAAGAACCGGAGCGGAAAATACACCATCCCTCTCACGTCTGCCAGAATTATAGTTTTTTGAATTTCAGTATTCATCACAAGCGGCCATTCTTTAACGTGGGGAAAATACTGGCAGACTGCGTTCACCTTTGAATGTTTTTAAATCTCTGGCTAGGGTGCCAGTCTGTTAGGTGTCCAAGCTGCTGCTCTCAGACAACATTTCTCCTGACTTCCTTCTCCTTACCGGAAAAATACATTAATAATCCTTTATTCTTTGGTAGTCATTCCTGTTAGAGATCAATGTTCAGTCCATATTGTCTATGCACTGCGGCAACTTATGCTTTTGTTCTTGCAGGCTTTTTCCACTTTTGCACTTTCTACATTTAATGCATGAAAATAAATATAACTGTAATGAGCTAAGCTAAATGAAAAAAATGTTAAAGGAATAAAGTAAAATAAGATATATAGTGATATATGACCTTTAATTATGTTTTGATAGATTTAATAGTATGTTATTGTCATATTACGGGGGTGTTGAGCAAAACCAACGTGCAAGCAGGAGCATCAAAGCTGCATGGTGAGTTTGGTGACTGAACAGGTGACTTACAGGAGACATAGGAACATGGAGTGTGACCGCAGTTACTAACATGGAGCAGGTAGACCACACATGATATGACAAACAGCCATTGACAGACTGAGCATGAAAATCATGAAGATCCAATGGCAAGCAAAACCAGAGGCAGGGAGGAGAAATGACCAATGAACTAGAGAGGCTAATAAGAAGAATGCAGAGCAGCTGAAGGAGGGAGGCTAATTAACACAGTTAATATAGTTGTTAACATAGCTGAGTGGGAGCACAGAGGGGAAACAGAAATATAGTAAAACACCAGAATAAACCATGAGCTTAATCTAATAAGAATAACTACAATTACAGCAACTGAACAGGGAGGTGCAGAGAAACACACAAGAAATTTAAACATCTAACACAGGCTAATCATGACAGTTACAGTGATGTTTTTTTCTTCTGAAATTTGTTAAACTCTATATTGTATCCTGGAGTTCTACTACAGTCTTGATTTTATTTTTATTTTTTAAATTAACTAAAATTCTCCCTACAGAACGTAAAGATTAGGAAAGACAAGGTTGGGTGAGGTCCGTTAGAATAAAGACTTTTTAATTTTTTTTTTACTCTTCAAACCTTGTTTGCTTTAATCTATTCAAACAGATTATTGTGTCTTAATCTTTTTTTAAATTACTCTGTCTTGTAAATCTGTTTTAACGTTAAACCTCTGCATTGCCCACAGGCCAAAAGGCTTTATAGCTTTTATATCCTCACCTGGAAATCATAAAAAGACTTGAAGGCTAATAGCCTTAGAAATTAAAGTAAATACACAAATGTACATTTAAACATGTACACACATGGAAGTACAATCTAAAACATACATCTTAGAGTCAATAATTAGTCAATTATTAAAGTCAATAATTTCATCATAAGTGGAAAATTAAGAGATACTTTCCAAATATGAACAGCATAAAGACACATCCCAAAAAACTACTAAAACTCCTGTTGATGTCCCAGCTATGACGGCTGTGTTGGGGATTGTAGAAATATTTAAAAAAAACATTTAAGAGATACTTTAGTCAAGTTTACTTTCTGTTTTACAACCTTGGTGCAAACAGGATGTAACATTCTTAAATGTCTGACAGCCCAGATTAAAAATAGCTGCTAAAGTTAGAGAAAAATACTTCCTTTACTCATTCTGATACAATTTTAATGTTTGGATGTGAATATTTAAGAGAAGCATAAAGGCACTTTACCCCAATCTGCCAGTTGATCTGTGTATAAAAGTGTGCTTGTCTGTGAGTATGACTGTGCTATTGCAGCTCAGTGTAGACGTGCTTTGAATGGTCAGTGTGATTAATGAAGCACTTTATAGGTTCAGTCCATTCTCTAAAGTCTCAGGAGATCAGAACAGCAGCACCCTGAGCTGTATTGAATAACTCTGTTGTTTCACTAAAAGTTTTTACAACTTAATCTGGGTTATCATAAACATAAAATAAAGGAAAACTTAAAACAAGGACTATAAAACAAAAAAAACAAAAAAATCCTGATTACCTATTTGATGTATCCACAAAATTAATGTATACCGGTGAGTGGGCACGATGCTTACAACTGTGGTGTGAATTACATAGTATTAATATACGGGTCCAGGTTAAGGTTAGGATAAGTATTAGTTTTAGCCAGTCATAATGAATTACTTTAGGTATTAACGTGTGAAATACTTAACTTCTATAGTCAGCTATAGTCCTGTGTTTTTCTCCATTTGCTATTGCCTTATAGATTCCACTGTCAGTGTGTTGCACATTTCTCAATAGCAAAGAGAAGTTTTGTGCAAAAAACTCAGCTCTATCTTTATACTTGGGGCTGACTATAGGATGACTGCCATAACTGTATTTTACAATATTATCAATGTTATTAAATCTCCAAAAAAAATCTTCTTCGGTGCCAACTGCAGCTTTGTTTACATCCAGCAGCAGGTCCGATCTATACGCGACAAACAGAGGATCAGAACCTGAAAGAGCAGAATTTAGTTATATTTCAGTAATGAAAAAAAATTGTGTTTATTTTTCCCAACAGAGATTGTTTCTCAGTCTCCTCACACTCAGAGTCTGTGAACGTCGACCTTGCCAGAGTTCTTAATTGGATTTAGGCTTAGACTTTGACTAGGTCATTTTAACACAGGGATATGCTGTAACCAAAGCCATTAAATTGTAGTTCTGCGATTGAGCAGGTAATTATTTATTAATTCATTGTTATTCAACAATTGTTTTTATTGTTATTTATCCTTTCTTATATTCCAACAAAGTGTTAGGTGATGCAATTAGACCTTGTTTATAAGAGATAATGTACATTTTACCTTCAACTGAACCCAGCAGAGAGACAACAAGCAGGAGAATGACTGCAGCCATGGCTTTGTATCGCTGTTCAAATGAGGAAACATGAATTTATTTCCTGCTCTTCTTGAACACAGAAACGTGTCAAAGTGTGAAATGACCCACCAGATGACAGAGCTTTTCACCCTATCTAGGCTGAGTCAAGCCACGTCATGGAGGAAGCACTTTTCAGCTGCTTGTATGCGGGATCTAAATCTTTTTTCCTTTTTTTTCTGAGAGTGAGAAGAAGTCTAAGAGATTTATGGTTAACACTGTAATGCTCCACTTGATATTTATAAAAACATTTTATTAGAAACTGCTTTGGGATTATTTGAAATGCAAAGGACACAGAGACGGAAATGAAAGAGACAAAAACAGAGGCAAGAAAGAGAGAGCGGGATCTTATTCTTTCTGTCATGATCCATATCTCATGACCATAGGTGAAGGTTTTAACGTAGGCTGACTGGTATATCGACAGCTTTGCTTTTTGCCTCAGCTCTTTGTTTACCACAACAGACAACAGCAGCACCTTCATTACTGCAGATAAACCCCCAGTCCATCTGTTCATCTCCCTCTCCATCCTTCCATCACTCTAGTCATGAACCATGGCCTCAGTGGATAGAGGGCAGGGCAGTTACATCCCAGAGAGGCCACAAATGGTTTGAATCTCACAGCCTGCCACTCTGGAACCCTGAGCAAAACCCTTTCAATTCAATTCAGTCAGTCAGTCATTTTCTACCGCTTATTCCATAGTGGGTCACGGGGGAGCTGGTGCCTATCTCCAGCAGTCTATGGGCGAGAGGCGGGGTACACCCTGGACAGGTTGCCAGTCCATCGCAGTTCAATTCAATTCAATTCAATTCAGTTTTATTTATATAGGGCCAATTCACAACACATGTCGTCTGAAGGCACTTCACAAAAGTCAGGTACATGCATTCCAATTAGTCCTAATCATTGAACAGTGCAGTCAGAGTTAGTTATTTATTCAAATTGGATAAAAGTTTTTCTATCTAAGGAAACCCAGCAGATTGCATCCAGTCAGTGACTTGCAGCATTCACTCCTCCCGGATGAGCATGTAGAGACAGTGGACAGTCACTGGCGTTGACTTTGCAGCAATCCCTCATACTGAGCATGCATGTAGCGACAGTGGAGAGGAAAAACTCCCTTTTAACAGGAAGAAACCTCCAGCAGAACCAGGCTCAGTGTGAGCGGCCATCTGCCACGACCGACTGGGGTTTTGAGAGAACAGAGCAGAGACACAAAGAGAACAAAGAAGCACTGATCCAGGAGTCCTTTCTATGGGAAGGAAAAGTAAATGTAAATGGATGTAGCTCCTTTAGTCGTTTCACCTAGAAAGAAAGAACAGATAAACTCTGAGCCAGTTTTCAAGGTTAGAGTCTGAAGAGAGCACATATAATTAGTTACAGTAAAAGCTCAGTCAATTGCCATGTCTAGGAGAGAGAAAGGGTTGAACACTGAAAGACAGGACCATGTGGATCATCGGTAGAGGGTGAGCATTAAGTTGTTGCCAGCAGAAGCTCGGACGATGCCCCTCTCCAGAAAGGTGTCACAGGTAGACACAGAGTCAGGCCAGGTGTAGCTTCTAGGAAGAGAAAGAGAGAGAACAAAGTTAAAAGCTGAAATAACAGCAAATAATGCAAAATTGGAGAGTAGTGTGAGAATGTAGCGAAGAGGGTGAAAGTGGTCATTATGTCCTCCAGCAGCCTAAGCCTATAGCAGCATAACTACAGAGATAGCTCAGGATAACCTAAGCCACTCTAACTATAAGCTTTATCAAAAAGGAAAGTTTTAAGCCTAGCCTTAAAAGTAGACAGTTTGTCCATCTAGAGCCCACTGATGGCCATTGTTATACTAAAACCCACAATTGGGATACCTCTCTCTTTCAGATTGATTATAACTATTGGAAAAGAGTGGGGGTCATACTGGCCTTAGCTCCTGAATGGTCCCCAGGGGCCGCACAATGGCAGCCCACTACTCTCTAAGGGATGGTTTAAATGCAGAGGACAATTTCGTTGGAATGTACAACTGCAAAGACAAAAATAAATGTTATTCTATTCTTAGAGGAGCTGACTCTCAGAATAACCATGCATCTTACACAACTGTATATCTATACACATGTCCAGACAAATGTGCAAACATGCAAACACACCATTTATTGCTCTAAATTCCCCTTAAAGTGACTTATTTCCCCTTTTGTCACTTAACTATACGCACAAATATTAGACGATCTAAACCATCACTTGAAATGATTTTTGAAGGTGTTAAACGTTGGACATTCCCCAACAGTAATTGGTGAGCTGTTTCAAAAGTTACCATCTAAGACAGACAGAACGTCTCTAGAATTGCTTGTCCCAGTGACTCTGGTGATTGTACCCAGATTAACTGGGTTTGCCTATTAAAGTTTTCACCCTACGCAGTGAGCCAGATCGCCTCTTTTAAAGGCTAAGACGTTATCAAAACTTTAGCTATGCTTATCAACATAATTGCAATAGGGACAGGATTGAGAGTTCTTGTCAAAAACCTTCAATACACTCTTAGACTGTAACAGTATGGGCTTGAGAGTAGATGCACATGTAAGCAACCAACTGGTAATAAAATATTTTACACGCGAGGAAAAAAATAATGAATACAGAAATAATTTAGCTACATTATCTGATAAGCTTTTCTGATACACCAGTATTCTTTTAAATTTCTCTCTTAAAAAAGAGCAAAAACACATCTGTGGAAATTCACATTTGTGTCTTAAGATTTTCTCCTCCCTTTGTTTTACTGTCTATTAGGTTTAGCTTTTCCTATTCATTAAATACAATAAAACTAAGAACTCCCACCATATATGAGCTATAAAAAAATAAACCATCAGCATGTTCTTTGATCCATTCATTCAGTTTGATAAAAACGTCAGAAAAAGGATAGAGAGACATGCTTTGAAGGATGCATTGGGATAATTATTTTATTTTTAGTAGTTTAAAACTACTACATCAATTAAAGAACCTGCAGAACATTTTTCTCCTTAATGTGCTGCAGTCCTCAGAGGGAAACATTGAAATTGAGGTCAGACATCGGCTCCAAGAATACTGGATCTTAGTAAAAGCAAAAACCTGATCAATGCATCTCTTTATCCATTCTATTTGATTCTATAGCTAATTAGGATACAGATTTTAAGAAATCTTTATATTCATGTCGCTGAATGTTTAGTTTGGCAATAAAGACATGAAGCTGTCATGTTTGAAGAATGTATATTTAATGTGAATGTAGAAAATACATGAAAAAAAATTAAGAAATTAACATGTTTTAAAGACAAGATAAAAATGGATGACATCATCATCTGCACTTATATAATTTGTGCCCGATACCTTGTTTATTGTTACCAGTAGCCTATAGATTAAAGAAAAAAAATATTAAAATACTTTTTCAAGAAGGCTTGTAAATTATTTTTTCAAACTTTATTTTACATCTATCATGAAAACAAAAAAAAAACATTTAGAAAAAAGAAAAATATCCAGCATGAAAAAAAAATACAATGAAATTACAATTGAAAATATCAAACTAAAACCACACAGAAAACTGCACGAAGAAGGTTGTGTATGTGTGTGTGTGTGAGTGTTTTTTGCCCGTAATATTTGCTGTTTTCCAACTGACAAACAGGGACTTATTCTTTTTGTTCTCAGGCACACTGCAGAGGAACTCTGTGACCTGATGGATTTTAACTTGGGAGATTCTGCAATAAACCAAATTGACTCTTCTTCAGTTGACAACATGAAGCCTGAGAATCTGCTGGTCATGCTCTTGTTGTCAGGATGGAAGCATGGACCTAAAATACTCACACTCAACCAGGCTGGAGTATCGTTCTGTCTCACTAAGTGTTTTCCACCATACCACGCACCTGTCCTGTCTCTGTATATTTTAGTTTTTCACCAATAGCTCTTTAATCCACAGTTGATTTCTTCTGATCATGCTGTTGCCACCTCAGTTCATGCCAATCTAAGTCTCAACATAAGTAGTTGCTTGCCTCTCTATGAAAGATCAATCTTCTGTTGTTCTCTGATGACCAGTTTAATACTATCATCACATCTGCAGTTGCTGATTTTTTGTTTGACCCTTAAGAAAAACGAATTGGTCTACTCATGTCATGGTTTAGTTGAGAACCCAAAGGCAGTGAGGCAGGCAGACAAAATGGCAGCAGATGGTGTGTTTTAATATAAAAAACAGGCACAGAACAAACTGTGGAGTGGAGAACTGAGCCTGACTCCCTTTCGGTTTGTAGCTGAGTCACGTTCATGTTGGGGTTGGTTCTGTTTTGTGTTTGTGCAGTTGTCTGGTTTCTGTGCTTCTACATGTAATTCTAATGCTATAAAAACATTTAAAAGATAGTCCAGCTTGGCAGTTTATGAACATTTTGCCCCAGTTAAAACACAGCTATGTAATTATATACATTTTAGATCTTTACAATTTATTTGCCGTTCTTTGTCATCTGCTGGCTGTAGGAGGTTGGGACTTGGACCCGGTGACTCTGTTAACTTATGCATAAATTGTTTCAGGCTTACTGGTGTCATTACCCTACTCAGGAGGATTAAGAAACTGCACCATAGCAGGAGTTGATGTTATAGCAGCGTCTGCAGGACTTTCATTTGGATTTTGCTGCGGATTCTCCTAGAAATGAGATTTAAAGAGGAAAAAAATGGCATCATTACTTGACATTCTCTGAATGGCATTCTGTGAAAGCAGACATATCGGAGGAAAACTAAATGTTCATATGAATGTATTAGTAACATGGTTTGAGGGTGTTTGGGTTCTAGTTATTCTTCTTTCCAGTTTACATTTTGGATCTTGTTTCTGTTTATATTTTCCAGGCTGTGCTTTAGTTTCTTATTATTGTTTTCTAGTTCATGTTCTGTACATTATGTTTTCCTGATTAGCTTGTATTCTTTCTGTTTTGCTCCAGCCACATTTTGTTCTCTCCTGTCTATTTGCCATTAGCTTCATTCGGTCCACCTTCACCATGTTAATCAGTTTTGTTTTTCACCGATACCATGCTCGATTTATACACCTTCATTCTGTTCATTCCTCACGGAAACATTACGGATCACATCACCTTGATATCATTCAGTTCATGCAGCTCATCACCTGTGTGTCCGGACAGACTTGATTGCAGGTTCCTCCGCATCATATCTGACAATTAAAATTGAAAAAAGTAAAACAGTAAAAAGCAGATGATTTTAGATAGTGTTCAACTAAAAGACCTAAACTTTTTTTTTTAATAGTGCATTTGCTGTAAACTCTTTGTGTAGAAAAAAATGTGTTTTCTGCTCCTATTAAACTGACGTTCAGTTTGTTCTCAAGAGAGAGTTTCAACTTTCACACTTTTGCTAAATTTCTGATATGTTTGACAAGCACATAGGGAGAGTTTTTATTTTAATGAAAAACATACGGCTTACCTGAGGATCACATTATATTTGAGCCAAGACCGGCTTTACGCAGGGGCAAGAGGGGGCAATGCCCCCTCAAACAAATGTCTGACTCCCTCAAATCACTTCTCAACCACAGAAGCATAAAGGACAGCATAAAGGATTTAATGTAACTTCTTTATTCTTTGGCAGCCATTCCTGTTAGAGATCAATGTCTATGCACTTCAGCAACTTATGATTTTGTTCTTGAATGTGTTGTACTCACATGCTTTCTTCCTTTCATGTTATTTAACACTTAATCTTCAATTTCAGGCATGGAAATTATTATAACTATAATGAGCTAAGAGCAAAATGAAAAATTGTATAAAAAAAAGATGCCTAACAAGATATGCCCTTAAATTATGTTTTGATAGATTTAATAGTATGTTACTGTCATATTACAGGGGTGTTTAGCAGGACCAACATGCAAGCAGGAGAGTTTTGAATATTTAATAATGACTAAACCGATATAGCAACACGGAACATGGGCAGAGTTACAGATATGGAGCAGGTAAACCACACAGGGCATTGCAAACAGTCATGGACAGTAAAAAAAAAAAAACACTTTAGAGATACACTTTGGTCAGTTAGAATGGAAACAGAAACAATACATTTAACTGTTTCATTATTTATAGATGTTTTGTATGGATAACATATAGTGTTAAAATATCATCCTGTTTGTACAGCTCTTATTCATAAAAAGCCTAGTTTTTGTAATTCTGCTATATTTCAGAGATTTAAATAAAAAGGTCAGAAACCAGTAACTGTTACAACTTTTGTTCAGTAGAAAATGTTGCTCTCAATAAAAGTCCTAAAATGACATCAGTTTACAGAGATATTTTTCTTTCTTTTTAAGTAAACAGAACACAGCCTCTTCCATGAACATTTACATAAATGTAATTCATGTCAATTAATTACAAATTCAATATCATAGCATTTATACAACATTTGTCATTTGTCACTAACTTTGCAGAGTGTATATTTTTCCCAACAGACATCTCTCACTCCAGAGCTAAATCCTAAACAGCGATCAACCCAACCGATGCATTTGTTAATAATTTAACAAATGTGGATGTGAGGAGACTGTTTCTCAGTCTGAAAATATGTGAAATTGCGTATTTTGGAGGTTTCACAAAAGTTGCAATAAAATAGCGCGTCCCCCACCCCCCGAAATTTTTAAAACTGCCTCCGCATTGACCTTACTTTATCATAGTTATGAAATTTGGTACACTTGTGGAACTCGTCGAGACCTACTGAAAACTCTATCGCATAAGTTTCGATTTTGACCCCATTTTTGCCATTTTTAGCCTCCGTATTTGATGGAACTTCTGCTACCGATTTTGATCGATGGGCTTGAAATTTGGTCAGTTTGCTCAGAGGGGATGGGGGATATAAAGTTATCAAAATTGTGAGTTTTTGAGCATGCTGAAGGGGCGGAGCCAGGCCTCAAAGTCTGACGACTCACCAAATAAAAATAAATTGTTATAGGTCCTACAAGGAAAGTCGCAGAGACACGAAACCTTCTGGTATTGATCCACATCTAACCCCGGACAATATTCAATGGTCAAATCCTGACATCATCTAAGCCCTGCCCCCTGAGAACAGGAAGTGTAATGTTTTACTGTGAAAGGTCCATATTTGTCCCACATCACTTAATTAACACGAAAATGTCCCCAGTGACAGATAACAAGATGGTCTAAGTTGGTTTGGAAAACAGAGACTTTACGCTGGACGGTGTGGCCGTGGTGGCGTGGCAAAGTGTGACGTCACGCCTTACGTTTGCCTCTGATTTTCACATTTTTCATCCGATCGGCACCAAAATCCATAAAACTGATATTAGTCTATCCCCCAAAATATATCCAGTTAAATAATTTGTGGGCGTGGCCTAATTGTTCTACAGCACCCTCTGGAAGCACTAATACAACCAGCCCCAAGGAATGCTTTGTCCGAGCTTTATGAAATTCAGTACACATAAGTAACTTCTCAGGACCTACAAAAAAGTCTCTTGGACCAGTTGTGTAAACCCCACTGGAAGTTGGCCGTTTTAGATCAAAGCCGCCATTTTCTCTCATTTACAAACTTCGAATTTGAGCAAACTCCTCCTACAGCTTTTGACTTACAGACGTCAAAATGATTCAATGTGCTCTTAAGGCATTAGGGATCAAAAGTTATCAAAAGCTTTTTGCTACATGAAAGTATGTGGGCGTCGCCAAGGCTCAAAATCTGACTTCTCGCCATTAAACATGAAACTGTTATAGATTCTACAAGGAAAGTCACAGAGACATGAAACCTTCTGGGATTGATCCTTATGAGGCCCTGAACAATACTGAATGGTCAAATGCTGACATAATTGAAGCCCCGCCCCCTGAGAACAGGAAGTGCCATGTTTTCCTTTGGATGGTCCATATTGTATGTCCTTTCACTAATCAATGTGAAACTGTCCCAAGTGACAGATAACATGATGGTCTAAGATAGAATACTGACTGGTTTGGCTGGAGGGTGTTGCCGTGGTGACGTTGCAAAGTCTGATGTCACATAGCCATACGTTTGGCTCTAAATTAAACATGCATGGTCCGATTTACTCCAGACTGAATATGGTTGATCTTTATCAACACCCAAACAGCTCTATTGGATTACATTGGAATGTGGATTAACGGCACCCCCTAGGACATTTCAAGTAGTATACATCATCGTGGATCAATGCTGAACATGTAAGCACAGTCAACTGATGACATCATTTTCGCCTGGCCCACTAACAAACAAGTGAGCGCTGCTTCCATCGGGAAGGTCGGATTTCTGACAAATTTTGAACGCTTCTCGCCGGAGCAGAACTCGGCATGACAGAAGATCGTATGAAAGGTTGCTCAGAGCGCGGCCTAGTGACGAAGTGTGGAATTGAACGGCAGGCTCGTCGGTGGCGTGGAGGAGGCAGTGCCAGACTCCAGCGATCGCTACACAGGCCGAGCGGCGCTTGGCTGCGATGGCCGCCCAATGCTGCTTGCAGCTTTAATTTTCCTGTGTTTTTATTGGGAGCCCAGTAACAAAATCTCGCTAAAATGTACACTGTGAATGTACAGTTGAATGACAATGAAAGTCTTGAAGTCTAAAGTATACATTTTTTATTTGTGTTGAATATTTAGTCATATTTTACAATATTTTTAATACATTAGTACAAAAAAAGAAGATAGTAGTACTTTTATCTTTAAGGTGGAGTTTTATATTTTACTGAAACAAAACTAAGATTCAGTTGATATTAAATGATTTATTTTTATTATTTTTTAGGCAAGGCAGCTGAACAACATATTTTTGAATTGAAACAAATTGCATTGTTCATTGTTGCAGAATTACTTATTTTAAAATGTATTTATTTTTTACTTCCTATTATTTTTTGTGCTTGCTGGGGCAGACTGGTGTGTGTTGTCATCCTGATTGGAATAAAGGTTGAGTGGTTTGAAGTGATTAAACTTGTACTTTCTTTTAAAGTGATGCTGCAAACAGTCTGACACCACTTAAAAAAATGTATTTAAATACCAAATTAGAGATTACAGCATCATTTAATTGCTTTGTTTGGTGCTTTTTTTGTTAATGTCTTTTTACAAAATGGATTACTCAGCATTTTTTACAAATAAAGGATGTATAGTTAAATTTAACTGTTTAAAAGTGAAACTATTTTCTTAACTTCAATACACATATGCTGTAAAAACTTTACTGCTGTGTTTTATCTAATTGATAGTGAGTGATACAGATGCTTGACTGTTAGAACAGTTAAAATGGTGATCTATTTTCCCTGTTCAGAGTAGAAAACACCCAATGGAAGAGATCATGATGGGGTAATGTGACTTTTATTTTCAAATCAAACTGTGGCGAGCTAGATTAAACCAACCCATATGCGTACACATCAGGGGAACAATTCTCGTCAGAATTGGAGCGGAAAATACACCATCCCTCTCAAGTCTGCCAGAATTATAGTTTTTTGAATTTAAATATTCGTCACACGCGGTCATTTTTTAACGTGGGGAAAATACTGGCAGACTGCGTTCACCTCTGAATGTTTTAAATCTCTGGTTAGGGTGCCAGTCTGTTAGGTGTCCAAGCTGCTGCTCTCAGATAACATCTCTCCTGACTTTCTTTGGTACATTAATAATCTTCACTTTATGATGTTACATTCAAGCTGAATGATTTACTGTAACTTCTTTATTCTTTGGCAGCCATTCCTGTTAGAGATCAATGTCTATGCACTTCAGCAACTTATGCTTTTGTTCTTGGATGTGTTGTACTCACATACACTCTTCCTTTTGCGTTATTTTACATAATAAATGAAAAACTGTAAAAAAAAAGAAAAGATGCCTAACAAGATATGCCGTTAAATTATGTTTTGATAGATTTAATTGTATGTTACTGTCATATTACAGGGGTGTTTAGCAGGATCAACACGCAAGCAGGAGAGTTTTAAATATTTAATAATGACTAAACCGATATAGCAACACGGAACATGGGCAGAGTTACAGGTATGGAGCAGGTAAACCACACAGGGCATTGCAAACAGTCATGGACAGACTGGGCATGGCAAACAGTAGGATCCAGTGGTGAGCAAAGAAACCCAGAGTGTATAAATACAGAGGCATGGTGGAGAAATGACCAGTGAACTAGAAGGGCTAATCAGCAGATATGTGGAGCAGCTGGTGGCAGAAGGGAATGTAGAGCAACTGAAGCAGGAGGGAGGCTAATTAACACAGATAAGTGGGAACACAGAGGAGTAGCAGAATAAATCATGAGGCTAATGTCATAGGATTAACTAGCATAACAACAACTGAACAGGGAGGTGCAGACAAACAGACAAGAAACTCAAACATCTAACATGTACCACAGGTGAATCATGACAGTTACAGTGATGTTTTTATCCTTTTCCAATTTATAAAAGTATATATTGTATTCTGGAGCTCTGCTACATCTGCATCTGTTTGAACGTTAATCCCCTGCTTTGCCTCACAGGCAAAATGCCCTTATTTAAAGCATAAAAAGGCTTGTAGGATAATAGTCTTAGAAATTAAAGTAAATATACAAATTTACATTTGAACATATATACACCTACGAACATGATATTTCAACATTTTTGAACAAACTAATCGGGTTTCTAAACCTAACAAAACTTTTGTTTTGTGTTAATTAAATCAATTTAAGCAAACACAAATACAAATTCCGATAATTAAAGCCAAATATTATTCATACTCCTGGCAGATTTTGGTTTAAAATATTTTTTTAAAATAGTAAGTTGTTGAATATCTAACAACATCAAACAATGTAAGAATTTGAATTAATCCACATGTTGGTAAAAATAAATTGAACATAAATATGACAGGGGGATGAATCATTTTGTGTTTAACTGCAGGTTGATGGCGTTCCATATTCACTTAAAGACTGAACTGAACCTAATGAGTTTGGAAGAACAATGAACTACGTACTTCTTAGAGACAATAATTTAATTATCAGTGAAAAATGTAGAAATACTTACAAATTGTGGCAATAACTGATTTCTCTAAATTAGCTAATCCTCCAGGTGATATCCCAGCTGTGTTGGGGAATGTAGAAACAGTAAAAAAAAACATTTTAGAGATACTTTGGTCAAATTTACGTTGTGTTTCACAACCTTGGTGCAAATGAGATGTCAAATCTCCACCCCCCAAAAATTATTCAGTTTGGTGTTTGTTACATGAAACATAAAATGGCAAATGGCAAAGTCTATTACAAACAATATAATTTACACAATGTACTTAAGTTTTTATATAAAAGAAATTGTGAACAGTTCGCATTGGTTTCTTGAGGATAATAGTCGGCTTGCAGAGGTAAAGTTGATGGTTTGATTCCAGCTTCCTCACAAACCACATGCCAATTAGCTCCTGTGAGTCTGGCTGGGTGATTGTAGCTCCGTGTAGAAGTGCTTTGAATGGTCAGTGTGACTAGAGAAGCACTTTATAAGTTCAGTCCATTCTCATCTACATGTAGATGACAGGGAGGAGTTCTTCAAATCTGTTTGCTTTAGTAAATGGCAGGTCGGGTTGTCACATTGAAAGGTTCCAATAATTAGAGAATCCACTGTTCTACACGTTACAGTGAAGTTACAGAAGCTGAGGTCATTGGGTGTTAATGTTAGTTTCACTTGAGACTCGATGTGAGAAAGAAAAGATGTGATTGATCTTAAAACAGGTGCTATAAAACATTTTGAAATCCTTTGAAGGAAACAAAAAGAAACTTACCTTGGACTGTGACTGGGTATTCAGCTATAATCCTGTGTTTTTCTCCATTTGCTATTGCCTTATAGTTTCCACTGTCAGTGTGTTGCACATTTCTCAATAGCAAAGAGAAGTTTTGTGCAAAAAACTCAGCTCTATCTTTATACTTATCGTTGACTATAGGGTTACTGCCATAATTGTACTTTACAATATTATTAATGTTATTGAATCTCCAAAAAAAATCATCTTCGGTACCAACTGCAGTTTTCTTTACATCCAGCAGCAGGTCCGATCCATACGCCACAAACAGAGGATCAGAACCTGAAAGAGCAGAATTTAGTTATATTTCAGTAATAAAAAAAATTATGTCTTTATGGTCAGTCAGTGGAATATCCTGAAGTAGTTTTAAAGCAGCAGAGCAAAGAGGAGGGCAGCACTGTTAGCTCCAGACCCTGCAGAACCCCACAAGTTCTTCCTGTCAGTTAGAACGGAAACAGTAGCAGAGCTGCAGAGTGGGAGCCTTGAGCATGTCTACACAGGAACAGACGTAGGCTGAGATGGGATATCTAGGCTGAAGTTAGCTGTAAAACACTAAATACTGACTTTGTTAGGTCTAATTTTAAGATACAGCTAATCAATAATATTCACCCAGTAAGACATGAGGTAGAGGTTGATTCAGTATTTTCAGAGTCACAATGAGGGACAGAGAACAGACCTGATCGACTGGCCCAGATAACAATAGAAAGAGATAGGAGAATTTGTCATTATTTTAGGAAAAAATCTAAAAAATAGTTCTGTTATTGAACACAAGATACTTGTATCGATCATGTTCTTAGGGCCATTTATGAGTTCTATAAAAAAAATAATGATCAGATAAAAAATTTCTACAAGCTTTTCGGTGATTCAGTTGTATTATATTATTTTTGTTTGACTTAATTAAATCATCAAAAAGCTTACAGAAATGTTCTATAAAGGAGATTGATGGACTGAAATGTAATTTCATTGTTTTACACTCACTGTTTAGTTACATTCATACAGGCAGTAACAGTGATTATTAATTTTTCATTTTTCTATTTTAGGGTTCTCATTCAGTCCTTAATGCATGCCAACTCATAGATCAATAATCTCTAGTAATTGTTCATAGAAAAATAACAGCAAACACACCATATAAGATTTATTTTCCTGAGTTTAATAACATTACCACCACCAAATGTTCACAGATAGCCTTTCTGTAGACTAGCTCCTGTGTGAGAGACATCTGGTGGAGGAGAAAAGTATTACAGCTACAAATCAGATTTCAGAATTGCATGTTGCTCTTCAATTGTTTCAGACAGTTATTTTGTTTTTTCGGGTATAAAAAGCAGCGTTCAATGACCAGAAAAACGCTGTTTTTTTCAGCATTCGGTGGGATTTTCGCCGTATTTTACGGCGTAATGACTTATAAAACAGCATGACCTTTAAACTAAACACATGGTAAAAGTGCCGTTTTGTGGCACTGTTGGTTTGCCATATCAATGCTGTGCGCTCTGTTGTGCCTTCTGTTCTGTTCTGCTCTACTTGTACAGAGCTCGCTGTGGCTTTATAGAAATACGCTCCTTTACGCATGCCAAGAACTAGAGTTTGGATTGACAGAATTCCGCAAATGACCCGTCCTTTTCATCATTAGAGCCAGGAGAATGAAGGTATCTACAACTCGTTGATGTCAAACCCACCAATAACCAAGCAGAGCCCGAGATTTCCGGTGACACCATCTTGTAGGGTGTGTTCACTTCCTGCATTTTTCTGATTCAACTGCTTGTAGTTTTAACTGAGTCAGACGTTTTACAGGATACCACACATGTCTATATTTAACTAAGGGAAGGTTGAGCAATAAACAAAGGACCAAAAAATCACGGATCTTCTCCGGTCCTGACGGGGCGGGGCCTAAGTAGTTAAGGACTGAATAATATTCATCCACCAACGTCACGTTGCACCACAGACTGTCCAGGAGTTGGCGGATGCTTTAGTCCAGGTCTGGGAGGAGATCCCTCAGGAGACCATCCACCGTCTCATCAGGAAACTGCCCGGGCTTTAGGGGGTCATACAGGCACGTGGTCAAAACCACAATACTGAGCCTCATTTTGACTTGTTTTAAGGACATTACATCAAAGTTGGATCACCCTGTATGGTTTTTTCCACTTTAATTTAGTGTGTGACTCTAAATCCAGGCCTCCATTGGATAATAAATTTTTGATTTCCCATTGATGATTTTTGTGTGATTTTGTTGTTTGTATATATTATTTGTTAATATAAAATTATATATATATATATATATATATATATATATATCATCATATATACATATATTATATATGTATATTTTAAAATTTTATATATAAAATATAAAATATATATTAAATTGTTGGGGGCCGTCTTGCTGGCGCATCTGTGACCAAGACAGCAAGTCTTTGAGATGTATCAAGAGCCACGGTATCCAGGGTAATGTCAGCATACCACCAAGAAGGACGAACCACGTCCAACAGGATTAACTGTGGACGCAAGACGAAGCTGTCTGAGGAATGGCAAGAGGAATGCTCGGGTGCTAACCCGGATTGTATCCAAAAACATAAAACCACAGCTGCCCCAAATCACTGCAGAATTAAATGTGCACCTCAACTCTCCTGTTTCCACCAGAACTGTCCGTCGGGAGCTCCACAGGGTCAATATACACGGCCGGCTGCTATTAGCCAAACCTTTGGTCACTCATGCCAATGCCAAACGTCGGGTTTCAATGGGGCAAGGAGCGCAAATCTTGGGTGTGGACAATGTGAAACATGTATTGTTTTCTGATGATCCCACCTTTATGTTTTTTTCCCCACATCCGGGAGAGTTACGGTGTGGAGAACCCCAAAAAAGCGTACCACCCCAACTGTTACATGCCCAGAGTGAAGCATGGGGGTGGATCAGTGATGGTTTGGGCTGCCATATCATGGGGTTTTCCCCTTGCCCAATACTTGTGCTAGACAGGCGTGTCACTGCCAAGGGTACCGAACCATTCTTGAGGACCATGTGCATCCCAAAGTTTTTCAAACATTGTATCCTGAAGGCGGGGGGTGTATCAGGATGACAATGCACCCCAATACACACAGCAACACTGGTGAAAGATTGGTTTGATGAACATGAAAGTGAAGTTGAAACATCTCCCATGGCCTGCACAGTCACCAGATCTAAATATTATTGAGCCACTTTGGGGTGTTTTTGGGGGGAGCGAGTCAGGAAACGTTTTCCTCCACCAGTATCAGGTAGTGACCTGGCCACTATCTTGCAAGAAGAATGGCTTAAAATCCCTCTGACCACTGTGCAGGACTTGTATATGTCATTCCCAAGACGAATTGACGCTGTATTGGCTGCAAAAGGAGGCCCTACACCATACTAATAAATTATTGTGGTCTAAAACCAGGTGTTTCAGTTTCATTGTCCAAGCCCTGTATATACATACATATATATATATATATATATATATATATATATATATAGATATATATATATATATATATATATATATATATATATATATATATATATATAGTCCAGCATTTGTAGTGGCATGGATGTGTTGCATGTAACACAAGGACTAGCTACCAAGTGATAAAGTAGTTTAACTCACACAGACATTAGCTCCTGCTAAAGAGATATCTGAGAAGGACTGTGTATCAAACAACCCGACACAAAAAAACTTATCTGGAGAATACTAGCTGTCTCATTATATCGGAGGGCAAAGCGTGTAACATATACTTACTTCTGAGTGAAGACCACCGGGATGCCCCCCCTTTGCCGTCTTCTTATTGACTGCCTTTTTTTCCAGCCGATGAACCATTTCCCCACCTAGTGGTTGTTTCTTTTAATTATATGATTACATTTGTACAGCTCATAAATTGGTAGCCTACATGTCTACATACACAATTTAAAATATTACAAATTAAATGTAGGTCTATGTGTTATAACTAAGGGGTCCTGAGGTGTTAGGTTTCCAGAAAAGACTTGTTTGCTACTTCGGCACAAGTAGAGAGGGAAATAACACTAAACTCCGAAGGAAATTCAAATAACCCAGCTTCCACCAGCATTTAAACGCACCATGTACGCACGAACCGGCGAGTCTCCTGGAAGCACCCTACGCCCCTCTATAAAGTGTGTACTTTGTACCAGTGCATGTAGGGGTTGAAGTGCGCAGGTTACAAGCGTGCAAAATTGTAGAATTGGGACAGTAGGGGTTACGTTATTGACTTGCACCTCTGCACCGTAACTGCAACATCAAAAAGTGCGGGAACCAGCCCTGTTTTCACAGTCTTGCTGCTAAAAAAAACTATTTAAAACTGCAACAAGCAATTGTTTTGAGGAGAAGAAAGTGCAGGAAGCGAAGGAGGCTTATACACCAGACTTTCGCCCCGCCAGTGTTTGTTTGAAAGGTAATTTTAGTGTTATGGCCTACAGACTGTCCAGAATCACTCTGAACCCAGTTGTATTTTATAATATTGAGGCTGGAAAACCAGTAAAAAAAATATTTGCCGGCTTGCTGTCTAAAGTTTATGCAGTTCTTATTATTCTGATTTGATGGTTGATTACGTTGATGGTTGTGATTGGTTTTTGCTCAGAACGTCATCTGCAGCAGTGAATTGTGGGTAATATACTTCGGTGAAGTCCGCTTAGATGTGGGCTTCGCCGAAGTGTGGGTTGAGGGCACAAAGGGGGCGAGGCTAATGACCACTCTGGAGAATTGGGACACACTACGCACTCAAACCCATCAACGGGAACGCACAATTCAGGGACACAAGGGTGGAAGTGCGAGTATTAGGACAGGGGTCTCAAAACCCTTCGTGCACTTGTAATCTGATCTGTGCGTAACTGCAGTTTTGTCCGTGTGTATCAGGCAATTCGTACACATGTATTTAATGATTTGTATGTGTATGAGTAATTGTGTGTGTGTAATTTCATTTTGTACTTGTATTTTTTTTATTTTTGTGTGTCCATTTGAGCACACGTTTGCAAATACCCGAAGTTACTCACAGAATGTTTTTAGAGTTTACAAATAAATACCCAGACCTACACACAAACGGGTTTACACTTCTTACAAATCTAGTATTACACACGCACGAATATACTGAGTCTATTTTTTCACCATAGAATAAGAACCCTAAAATAGTAAAATTACAAATTTTATATTAGTTACTGCCTGTATTTCTTTTTTCTTCTTTATAGTAAATGTCAAAAATATAGGGTAGTTTTCTAGTGTCAGCTGACAGTTTTAGACATTAATTTATCATGTATTTAACATGAGTCCACCTAATGAGTCCATCTGCAGTCCAGCTTTCGTGTAGCAAATTCATTCAATCAGACAGCAGAAAAAAAAAGTTTGCAGCAGGTGCATCATTGGACCTGGTTGAAGGATCGGATGTGGCACTGCGGTGTTTGCTCAGACATGCAACTTCTTTCCCTGTCACGCATAGAGCTTGCCATCACTCGGATGTCTGCACAAACCACTGTCTCACAATGAAGATTTTAAGAAGTACATGTCTGTTAAAACATTCATAAAATAAACTGTCAAATTTGTTTCTGCTGTGTTCCCTATAATCACTGTCCGCTCCACATAACCTGACAATGAGTCAAAAGATTAAGATAAAAAATGGTTGGTTGCGCACATTTGACACCGCGACTGTGCAACTGAGCTCACTCTTAAAAATTCCTTAAAACCAATTTAGTCCTGAGTTGTCTGCCTGCCGTCGTTAATATACCCAAAAAGTTACACTAAGCAATTCAATCAGCGCTACAATAAGGTGCTCCAGCAATCTTGCTTTACATTTTTCACATTAACCACAATCCATCAGCTCACCTCAAACTTTTTTTTGACAGTCTAAAATTGTTAAAGTAAAACTTTCCTCCTCATTTACTTTGCTGTTTTTACTGCTCCGCAGATTTGTTAATGAAGTGTTACAGATTGCGACACTAACTGTCAAGCAGTTGGTAAAATAAAAAAGCGTAAATTTTACCTTTAACCGAATTGAGCACAGAGATGAGAAGAAACAGAACCACCACTGCCATGACTGATGCCAATTGTGATTTGAAATCAGGAAGTAAAACATTTATCACTAAGTCAGTATCCCCATTTAGGAGGGAATGTTTTACAAAAAAGCTTTAAAAAGTATATCATCTCTAATTTAATCAATAAAACATTAAAAAATATTCCTTCAACCAACAAAACGGAACAAAATAAACATATTTTATGAGTTTTGCAGCTGAGTTAAAACTTTTCTTGTTATGAAGTCTTACCATCATGTTGGGTGTAGCAATCCTCAATCTTTTTTATGGATTTATTCCAGCTGACCTGGTTGCTATGGTTACAGACGATTGATTCCTTCAACTGGTTACTGGTTTGACTCACATCTAAAAATGCTTTCAGTTTGACTCTTACAACATCTGGGTGGGAATCAGATGAAAAAGTTACCAATGTATAACCTCTAAATTGCCATAACCACAGGGTTGAATTTGGTAAAATTACAGCTTCTGTGACACTAAGAATTAGATCCACAAACTGAAGGTCAGACATTGTCCTTCAGATCAAAATTCATGGTTCAAATAATGCAAATCTTCCAGGTCCTGAAAGAAGCAAAACAGCCCCAGACCATCATACTTCCACAACAACACTTCCATGCAGTGATGACGTGTGTTTGTGCAATAAACCAGCAGCAGGATTTAAAAGCTTAAACATGACTCCAAAATCATTTCCAACAAAGTGAATTATGTCAGGTTTAGGTCTAGTTTTACTATGAAGCATCTGTTCAGACATCAACTACCAATACACTGACTCTGTCTGCCCTGGCAGTTATCACGCCTGGTTGTGGCTAGTTAAATTAAACTTAAACTCATGATTAAATAAAGCTGTGGTGGGTGAATCTCTTTTTCAAAAAGTTCCAGGTTGGTTTGGACAGCTTTGTTTCCCTTAATAAATTAAATCACCATTTGAAAACCCTGTACAGGGCATATTTGAAAAGGAATTGATCTTCAAGTCCAATACAATCCCAATACCTCCTGTCCAGCTAAACCAAATACAGCTCACTACAGCCCAATCTCATCTTTCATTACTCAGATTATCCATGCAATTATTCATTCTATAACTCTTACGTTGTCTTTTATTTCTTCTGAAGTAACTGAAGTAACAGAGGTAAAAGGAATGGTGCCTCTATGAAGCTTATACACCTAAAATATTTCTAATCTTCTCTTACTGGAATTAACATTATAATTATATGGAATTAACATATATTGGCCTAAACATTATTCCTTCCCCTTTCGTTTCATGAGGTTGAGAAGTTTACAGTAATATTTTATAACATGATTATTTCAGAACTAAAAGAAAGCGATCAAATCTTTGAAATGTAAAAACGCCAATAAACAGTATTTACCTTGTATTTGAAGTGCGAACACTAGAAACAGATGAAAAAGCAATGTAACACTCTTCGCCATTTCCAAAATGAATGAGCTTTCAATACTACATCGAACAACAGGGGAAACAGGGGAAACATATCTATATCATATATTTACACTTGGACAGAGGGAAGCATGATAATAAATGATGCTATAAAGAAACACAGACCTCAGACCAAAATACAGGAACAACTCAAAAGGGTCGACTATTATGTTCTTTATTTTATTAAGCATCCTATATTGCATTTGGCCAAAGCCAGTCTTAGATTGTTCAGCTACTTTAAGTTACTGATGCTGCCACGCTAACAGATGATGGCAGAAGATTGCACTCTCCACGACACACTTATAGTGAATAGCATCTTGCTGCCAAACCTGAAGGACCTAAGCTTCCTCAAGAAGAACAGTCACTGTTGCTTCTCCAGTACAGTCTGTTGTACTCAGCTTCTTGACCTTCTCTGTTACACTGCAGAGCCATCTGAGCATTTCTGCAGATGACTGGAGTCTGTCTTGTACTGGAAGTCTGAGGCGTATATAGTGAAAGGGAATGGTGATAGCACAGTCAGTGCTACTGTGGTGCCAACCACCTGGTCACACGTGATCCTTCAGTATTACAAACTGTGGTCAGTTTGTCAGGTTGTCATTGATCCAGGCAGTTGTTGAGGCCTCCAACTAGGACTTCTGGAGTTTCTGACAAAGCAAATCAGGTTGAATTATGTTAAATGCACTGGAGAAATCAAAGAACATGACGTTCAGAGTGTTATCTGTGCTGAACAGATAACAATGGGTTTGTTGAAGCAGATGCATGATGGCAACTTCAACTCCAATCCAACAACAATAAGCAAAATTCAGGAGGTCCTGATATGTGCTTATTTGGTTACTCAGGTAAGTCAACAGGAGTCTCTCCAGGACCTTCATGATGTGGGATGTCAACAGGTCTATAGTCATTGAGGACCAGTGGGTGATCTCTCTTTGGTACTGGAACAAGGCAGGATGTCTTCCACAACACTGGAACCTTATTCTGGGTCATGCTAACATTGAAGAGGAGCTACATAATTCCTTATAGGTTTTCCATTAAGACCTTCAGGACTGTGGGGCTGACAGCATCCTGACTTACATCCTAGTTATGATTCAATCTCTTGAGCTGCCTCTTTACTTGACTTCTAGGGACAGACGGGTGGGAGAAGCAGTATGATCCATTACAGAGGGAGAAGATAAAACATCTGAGGTGTGATAGGAAAGATTTGGATCAAGGGAGGATGGGAGATCTATTTAGCTGGGGGATGAGAATGCTAAGCATGTTGCTGAAGATGACCTATTGAAGAACGTATTCAGTTAATTTCCTCTGTGCAGACTTAAATTGTTCAAATGTGACAGCAGGTAAGAGCACAAGAAGCCTAAACAACAAATTGTTCTTTAGGCTTTAAATAAAGTCTGTCAGGATCTGTGCTTTGTCTGTTTGTTTTGGTGCGTTTACTGTGCTTAGCCCCTAGATGGCGTGGAACCTGGAGGAGAGGTGACAGGTGTTCATCATTCTCTTGATTACCTGCTGAGGAGTATATTAGGAGGAGGCTGCCAGAACTCACTGCGAAGACAGACATGCTCGATCTCGGCAGGGCTTGACGGAAAAAAAAAACGGTTTTGGGCGGCGGGGAAAAAAACCCAAAAACAAAGAAATATATCGGATTTGGAAAAGGGGATTTGGGCATAAAATGGTATGTGAATGGTTCGGTTGGAAATGGAGACGGGGGAAATGAGGAAGACATGGATTTAGAAGGGGGATGCCAGGGGGAGAGGAAAGGGGAAAGGGGAGGGAAAAAATAAAATAGATGAAGGAAAGGGAATGGTGATAGTCAAGGTAGTAAACGAGAATTGGAAGGAAGCAGTTCAGAAAAGAAAGGATAGTTGGGGGAAAGTTATGAGGGAGGAATTAAAATAATATTGAAACTTAAGAACGGGAAGAACAGGATAACATCCCCCCTATTGGTGTCAAGAGAGATAAAAAAGAAAATCAGGGGTTGAAATGGTAAAAGTTTTTTGAGAGATGGAAAAATTTTATGGTAGTCTGTAAAAATGAAGAAAAAAAAGACCAAGTTTTAAAGGGGATAATATCTGCATAAAAACTGTGTTGGAAAAAAAATCATGGGAAAAAATAAAAAATTAGAGGAGTGATTTATGGGATCCCTCTAGATGAAGAACTTGATAAAATTTAAGAGAAGTATTATAGGTGCAAAGTGAATACCTTGAAGAGATTGTCAAAAAAATAAAGGAGAAAAAGTAGGAAGTCTGTAAACCTCATCGAATTTTGATGAAAAAGAGTTGCCACAAAACATCAAAATAGGTTATCTCAGCTTTCAGGTCAGACCTTATATCCCTCCACCATTCGTTGCTTCAAATGTCAAGGTATGGACACATAGCAGCAGTTTGTAAAGGGGAAGCAGAGATGTCCAAAAATGGTGATGATCACAAGTTAGAAGAATGTAAAGAAGTACAAAAAAAAATTTTTTGTAACTGTGGGGGGCAACATAGAGTTACGTATGGAGGATGTGAAGTAAGGAAGAAGGCAAAGAAATCATACAGATTAAAATGACTAAAAACATAAGCTAGGCAAAAGCAGTTAAAAATGTGAAGAACAGAAAACAAGAAAGATTGAAAAAATAGCGAGTCAAACTCCACAGCAAAAGCAAGGTACAGTCAGAAGAAAATGGTACAATATCCCCCCCCCCCAAAAAAAAATAAAAAACTAATATTATTTTTAGCATATGTTATCAACTGCACTGACCAAGCCAAGCATAAAACTGAGAAGATTAAAATAATAGTGAGGGAGCTGAAAGTTTTGGCGTTTAAGAAGGGGATCATGGGAAAAACATAAATAAAAATTTTGGAGGTAGATGGGAGACAAGGACCTTTGGGTGAAGGTAGTACATGTCAATTTCAATGGAATGCAAGAAGTTTAATTGCTAACAGACAAAAAATTTAAAGGGTTTATATTGATAGTCTTGAAGAAAAACCAGAAATTATTTGTTTTCAGGAAACATGGTTTAAGAACAACATTAGTTTTTTTTTTGAAAAAAAGGATATGATGGTGTAAGAAGAGATCGACAGGGGGGGAAGGGGAGGGGGATGGGAATATTTAAACAAGGGATAATATCAGGTATTAGGGAAAGGGAAAGAAATTGAATATAAAGTAACGAGATATGGGAAAAAGAAGGTAAATTTAAAATAAAAAATTTTATAATCCTGTAAAACTTTTGTCAATTGAAATAATGGAGGAGTTAAATAAATTTTGGGGAAGGGACGTAATTTGGTGTGGGGATTTTAATGCAAATAGTACATTGAGGGGAAAATTAATAAAAAATGGACAAGTTATAGAAGAATAATGGAAAAAAAAAACTAGTATGTATAATGAGGGGAGGGAACCAGAATCAAGTAAGAACGGGATGGAATCAGTTGATTAACAATGGTTTCAAATGGTTTAGCTGGTAGGTGGAGTGGTTCATTTATAAAAATTCAACAATAGGTAGGAAAATATCCCATTACAATAAGAGTAGGAGTAACTTTAAATAATAAGAATATAAATGTCAATAAAAAACTAAATTTTTAAAAGGCAGACTGGAATAAATTTAGATACTTGAGTCAAAAAAACTTAGGGAAAGAGAAATGAGAATGGGTATAAATGATGTAAATTTTTAAATTGTAAGAAATCATGGAAGCAGCAGATAATTCTATAAAGAAAGCAGGTGTAAAAGTAATAAAAAAATGGTACCTGGGGACAAATGAATGTAAAAAAGCAATAAAATTTAAAAAATAAAAAATTTTTTTAAAGGGACTAAAAGGAAATCCAATTTTAAGAATTTAATTTATTTTAAAAAAAAGAAGCAATAGTAAGGAGAACTTTAAGACGGCAAAGAGAATATGGAGAAATTTTTGTAGCACAATAGGGAAAAAAAAACAAAAATAGAAAAATTTGGGAAAAAAATTAAAAGAAAGAATGGATAAAGAGGAGTTTGAAAATCCCATATAAAAAAAATAATTAAATGTAATAAAAGAGAAGATAAAATGAAATTGGCAAAAAACATTTTGTAAAATTAAAAAGTTCAAATAAAAGTGAGAGGGGAAAAAAAAGGAAGAGAAAATACAAAAGAGTATTAAGAGGTTGAAGAAACAAATAATTTGTTAAAGTTGAGTTTTCAAAAAAAAACCCCACTTAAATTATGCACTTTGGAAGATAAAAAATACAGCACAGGTAAAGACAAATTTGGGACAGAAGATAAAAGGGGGAACTCAGTGAAAAACAAAAGAAATATTACAATTAGACAAAAATTTGGAGGAGGGAAAAAATTTCCACTGAACGGGGAAAGGGAAACAATTTTAGTACCCAAAAGCTAAACCAGGAGAAAATAACTAAATCGAGGAATTATAGACCAATAGCCTTTAACATCGAACTATGTAAAAAAAATGGGAAAAAATGATTAATAGTAGACTAGTATATTATTAAATTTAAAGGATGTATGCAAAAAATCAAAAAGGGTTTTTGAAAAGGGAGGAGTACTAATGATCCAATGCATGTTTAGGCATGAAATTTGAAGAGCACAGGTAAATAAAAAAAAGTGTAGTGGCTGATTTTTTTGATATAGAAAAAAAATAGATAATGTGGGTGGGGGGATATTAATTAAATTCAAGCGGGATTTAAAGGAACAAAAAAGGATTAAGACTTTTAACAAATAGAAAAACAAATTAGAATTGGGGGAAATAAACTCAGGAAAATATATAATAGAAAAGGAACTCCCAGGGGGGATTATAAGTTCGCTATTTTTTTCAATTAGAAAATGATGTTTAAAGAAGGAAAAGTAATGGGATGTTCACTTTTTTCAGAGATGGGGGTTTGGAAAAAAAGGGAAAAATGTTGTTTTCATTGTAAAGAAATTACAAGAGGTTATTTTTGAAATAGAGAAATGGGGTTACAAATGGGGATTTAAGTTTTTAGTTGAAAAAACCCAAAATAATGATATTTAAAAGAAAAAAATAAACAAAAAAAATAAAAATAAAATTATATAAAACCAAAAATTTGAGAGTAAAGTGTGTAAAATTTTTAGGATTATGGTTTTTGGAAAAAATAAATGGAATAACATATTCAAAAAGTTTTTGAAAATGTAAGAAAATTTAAAAATTATGAGAGTTGGCTGGGAGTGATGGGGGAGCAGATCGGAAATCACAAAAAGATTAACAGGAATGATAAGATTTAACATAGACTTTTGGGTTGTATGTTTTAGGGGTTTAGCAGAAAAAAAACATCGGTTAAAAGACACTACCAAATCAGGATTAAGATTTTGTACGGGAGCATTTAAAAACTACACCCAAAAGAGCAATAGAAATAGAAATGGAGAAATGCCCTTAGAGTAAAAGAATAAAAAGAAATAAATTATTGGTTAAATTTACAAGGGAATAATTGGATCATAGTTTGGGGAAAATTTTAAAAAAAGTTGGGGAAAAAAAAAAAAAAGAAAAAGAGAGTTCGGATAAAAAATTGAAAATAAAAAAAATAAATTTAAAGAGATTTAAAATTTGTAAAAAAACACCAAATACAATTTCCACCCTGGATTCTACCAGAAGAAACAGAGATATGTCGAAGGAAAAAAAGCAAAAAAAATCTTAATCGAGATAGTTATTCAGTAAGATACATTTAAATAATTATTATAGATATATTAAATATATACAGATGCACAAAAAAAAATGGAAAAGTAGGAATAGCTTTTGTAGTACCAGAATTCAACATAAAAATAGGAAAACGAATTACAGACGGCTTATCAGTATACACAGGAGAAATGTTGGCAATATTATTAGCTTTACAATGGGTAGAAGACATAGGACCATTAAAAACAGTAATTTGCTCAGATTCAAGCTCTGCATTATTAAGTTTAAAATATAATCAATCAGATAGTAGGATGGACATTTTATTAGAAATATTTCATACGTTATACAGAATACAAAAAATGGGCTTGATAGTTATATTTGTGTGGGTTCCAGCACATATTGGAGTAGAAGGAAACGAGAGGGCAGATAAAATGGCAAAGAGGGTAATTCAAGATTCTATTAGTTTTAAAGTTAAAACAAGTAAATCTGAGGGAAAGAGTATTGTTAAAGGGAAGTTGATGGAAAAATGCAAAAAAGGTGGGATGAAGGAAAAACAGGAAGATGGTTTTATAAAATTCAGAAGATAGTAGGAGAAAGAAGAAATGGAAGATGAAATAGAAAGGAGGAAAGAGTGATAACAAGGTTAAGATTTGGGCATACAGGACTTAATTATACACTTTTTAAAATTCAAAAGCATAATACTTGTAAATGTGATTACTGTGCAAAATATGAAACAATAGAACATGTTATATTAGAATGTCATAAATATGAAAGAGAGAGAAGATATATGAGGAGAGAGGTTGAAGGTATTAAGGAAAAGGTTAATTTATTAGATATTTTGAGGAAGAATTTAGGGAGTAAACGTATACAAATAGTGATTCGTTTTTTAAAGAAAACTAAATTATTTCATAGAATTTGATTATAGTTATATTATAGTTTATTTATATATATATATATATATATAGATATATATATATATATATATATATATATATATATTATATATATATATATATATATATATATATATATATACATATATTTCCACCACGAAAGTCTGTTGTGGTTGTAGAGAATGGTTGATGATTTCCTGCATCGTCTCAGGTCTTTCAACTTTGCTAAAATCAAGCAGTACTCCATATTTTTCTTTGACTTGATTCATGGTCTCTAACCTCCCCAGTAGTGACATAGTGACACAATTGAAAAATGTGACCTCAAGATTTTTAATGGCATTAGTGAAAGGCTCATCAACAGCTTTATGCGCTAACTGCCTTTTTGTGCTCTGAAACCTTGTCTCCTTTGGCTGTGATTATATTCAGGGCCTCACTGAGTTCCTTGGCAGTCAACACAGCCTCATCAAACCCAGATTGTCTGTATTTGGACAGGTAGACTTTGGCACTGTCAATGATCCTGACAGCAGTATCAAGCTGCATGGAACAGGATTGAGGTAGCTTGTTCACCTGGATTGTGATAGTGAGAAGTTCACACTACTACAGGTCAGTTTGACATGATTTGTCAAACTGACACTGATGGCACCTGGGAAATAAATAAATAAATACCCAAAGAAGCCAGAAACATCTTGAGAGGACTTGGCAGTATCGGCAGTGATGAGTCATAGTGTGAGCTCCACAAGGAACAAACAATGCTCTTGAATTTAACTGTAACAGTCTAGCCTGAACACCTTGCTTCTTCCTTTTCATGTTGGCTCCATTGTCATAGGCCTGTCCTCAACAATTTTCAACTTGACTAGGACAACATTGGACAGGTTAAGGCCAGTAGTTAGCTCCACATCAGTGTATCCCAGAAAGTATTCTTTAATGACTGGTTGTAGCTGGAAATAGAAAATGACTGACATCTGTTCCTTGTGACTTGCATCTGCAGTACAATCAAGAATGATAGACAAATATTTAGTTAACTGGATTTGTTTCACAATGGTACGTAATGTTTCTGTGGAGATGATCTGAATTAGCTTGTCTTGTGTCTCATGACCAAGGCGTTTTGTGGGAACTTTCATCTTTTATTTTGGCCAAGTGATGCTCCATGACAGGCTCATATGTTGCAATGAGCTGTACTTCCTTCAAGAAGTTGCCATTGTTTTGCTCATAAAGACAGTCAGAACAGCCCCTAAAAGACAAATTTATTGAGGCCAGAGAACATCTTTTCACCTTTTCTTTTCTGCCTTTTCATCTCATGTTGATCTATTGCCATGCCTTTCTTTAGACATGTGTCCAGTTCTTTCCGTTTAGGCATGCACTGCGTATGGTCTTGGCTACACTCATGACCCCTTAAACTGCTGCTGATGTTAGACCAATCACTGCGGTTCTCTGCAGTCAGCTTTATATCCTTTATACTAAAAAGCTTGCATGTAAAGCAGAACACAGCATTGTTCTGTGGAGAATACACTACCCAGCTAATCTTCCCTCCAAAACTGGAGTTGGTATGAAATGCACTTTCATTGGATCCCTTTGGAAAATTAAAATCAGGGCTGACTTTAAAAGGACCTCTCTGCACATTTTTCACATCAGCATCTAAAATGTATGCTGGCCATAGAGCAGGATCAGTTGGAGGGGGCTCATCTCTCTACAGTGTAACCTGCTGATGGCCTCTCAGTGACAGGACTCACTTTGCCTTCAGAAGTGGTGGTTGCATGTCGAAGTTGTATCTGCAGCTGATCTAGTTGATGATTGCTGGTCAGGGCTGGGTGCTGTTGCAGAGTCTACAGACCTGCTGGCTGGTAGCTGATCTTGTGTAGCTGAACTGCAGGTTGGATGGTTCATCTGAATCTTCCCCTTGGGCTTGAGTTCTTTCTTGTGTTTATCTAAGCATTTATGCTGCATTCAGAAATACAAGAAAAAATACTCTGATTCTATATTGAAATACCGTTTGGAATCATGGTACGAAAACCTTTGCAATGCATTAATTATAGGATAATGTAGGTCTATGTGTAAATCTCTGGTACATGATCAAATTCAAAACAATTTTACCTTTATACACAAGAATTAGTGGGGCACAATTAAAAATTTCTGTACATAATTTCAAAACTCTATAAATATGAAGAGAGAAAAATGTACATACCTGTAAATAACACAATCACCAGCAGATGCTGCTCTCGGCCCATGAACCTCTTGAAAATGTCAGCATAGAACATTTACTAGACTTGGGAAACGCCTGTCTAATTGACAATATCCCACCATGTTCAGCTGCAAGTAGGCCTGTCAATCAATTATAATATTTAATTAATTAAATTAAATATTATTTACTATTAATTGCATGGATGTAACTCACAGTTAATCACAAATTACACAAAGATTTTTTTAAAGCATTGGGATGGACAGATATACTTATTTATGGAAGTGTATGTTTATTATAATTGCTACAATATCAAACATGACAATTATCAACAGAATTCTACAGAAAAATCTATAAAGGTACTTTGACTAAGAAATTTGCCAGAAGTACTCTTATGCATATACTTCCACACAAGAATACTGTGTTTTAACTATCATGGAGGAAAATGTACAAAGTCAACAGAATTTAAGTGGGATTAAAAAGAGAAAACAAATAAAGTACAATGAATGAAATGCAACACTGGGGAGTGTAATACAGAACTAGGACTCATCTTATAAAGGGCTGTTAGAATAAGACTTATCTTTTTGCTGTTTTCACATGTTGTTTGAAGCAGACCATAAAAACATTAAAAGGCCTGACTTTAGAGAGGAAACTGACCCATGTGATCATGACAGGTTTCATTTTCCTCAGGAAGATTCATTAGGAGGAGTTTATCAAAACCAAAAATCCTCAAACTTTCCAGAAGCTCTACATATTATATCAGATCTACAAACTTCAACACTGCTGTTCAGAGTAAATAATTTTTTAATTTGGACAGATGTAACAGGCCAAACATGGGATCATGTCTCATGTCATTGATGCTTTGTCATTTTTCATGCTTTTTATTTGTTCAAAGAGCTTTAGTATTGCTTCAGTAGTAAATAACCACTTGTGAAATGATGCTTTGCTACATTTTTTTGTCTACAACAGTAAAAACTCCAAAGGTTGTTTCTGCTTCTCTCCCTCTCAGCCACTACTGAGGGGCGCCCACAGCTGCTGTGAGCATGCCCAGTATCACAGGTGGACCTGAGCAGAGCTCTCTCTGAAATATTAGAATGGTAGAAATGGCTGAAACAGAAATTGAAATAACGTTCAAACTACAGCGCAGAGGAGGTCCAAAAATTACAGAAGCATGTGCATTAATCGTGCATTAAATTAAAATTAACCCCGTTAAAAGGGAATTGAGTATGGCAAGCCAACAGTGCCATAAAACGTCACTTTTATCATGCGTGTGGTTAAAAGGTCATGCAAAAAATGTTGTTTTATAAGTCAGAACGGTGTAAAATACGGGATAAATACCGTCAAAATGCTGTTTTAAGACCACCTTCTGAATGTTGCTTTTTAAAGCCGCTTTTCTACAATAAAAACTGTTTTTTACGCTGATTTAAGACCACCTTCCAAACATCGCTTTTAGGCTGCTTTTCTGGTCAATGAACACTGCTTTTTATGGGATACCACGTTCAATGCCCTGAATAAACGCAGTTCCTTATGCCACTTCATGACATCTATTACACCGTCTAAAATCCCATTTTATTAAATGCCCATATTTTTCTGATCCACTTAATTTAAGCTCCAGTCTCCCAATAAGAGTAGTACAACTGCAGACCACACTAATTCATTACAGATCAACTATGCTGCAAAGACATTCATATATTCTGCAGTCTGATTTTATTGGTTCGTTGAATGTTTGGGAAATCTATGTCGATGTTTGTCTGCTGACAATAAAGACGTAAGATCACACAGTCCCTCTCTCTCTGATATTTACTATTGAGAAGAAAAATGAAGAAAAACAGGCAGTTAAAGTGAATTTTTCATTTTATGATGTTTTCTGATAGGCTTGTCATTCAGTCATTTCTGCATGCCAGGACATAGAATAAGGATCGTTCCAGTAATTGTTCAGAGAAAAACAAGAGAAAATCACAGCATATTTCATTTAATGTCCTTAATTTAAACAGATTAAAACCATACAGAACTAATAGAAAGGTAACATGGATAATGTTGAATTATCCTCAAGATTAAGAATCTGATTTCATCTAAAGCTTTTCTTTTTATCCAGACAACAGAAGTGAACTTGATCGGTGAACAGCTGATTGCTCTAAGTTTCAGGCTTCTGGAAGTCCTGAATGAACCTCATTTATGTCTCCGGGGTTTCCTTCAACCCTTCAGCCTTGGAGGTTACTGTCTTCTGAGACATACATCAACAAAGTTTCTGTTTAACCATCGAAGCCTGGAGCATCAGTGCCTGCCACTTAAAGGAAGAAAACTGAAGATTAAGTCGTATTCCCTTCAAGAAATCACTCGTTGTTACCAGAAGAAACATCTCCATCAGGTGCATGGATGAGCCTCCGTCTTCAAAGCCTCTCCAACCTCATTAGTTTCAGCATCAGGGAAAGACAGGTTGCCATCACACAGCCCTTTTGCAGGTTTCCAGACAGTAACCACTTGGAAAGGCCGGTGGCCATGGAGATATCTGTGTCTTCTGTTAGAATTTCTTAAAGTTATCTGTGTCTCCTTACACGAACATATTAAGAAAATATGTAACATGCTTATTAAATGCTTTATTAGAAGTTTTACTGCTGCATGCTGTGATAGCAAAATTTTAAATGCTTTTGTCTTTCTGAGGCGATGATCTGTCTGACCTGACAATGGCTTCCACCATCCTTCCTGCTCCCTACTGCTGGTCATCCCCACTGCATTTACAAGCTAAAGGGGGAAATGTTCATCACACAGCAGCCGAGATGCCTAGTAGAAAATTTATTCAATTTCTCACCTCTGCTCTTCCTGGAGGGGGGCTGCATTGTGATTTTACAATGCTGATATAAGGAGGTGTTCCCCTTTGGTCAGAACAGATTTGGCTCAGCTCAGTAACACATCTGATGCTGTAAATCTGTCTCCCTTATAAGGCTAAATTATTAAAGCTGATTGAGTGATGATCATCGATCTTCTTCTTTGGTGAATATGATTTTTTCCACTACAATGCACACAGAATTAGTCTTCATCACACCCACTGACCACACTGCTCAATCCAGTTAAAGCTGCTTCGGCTGACACATAAATTTACTGATACACTGAGGTTTTTGCTCGGTCTCATGCAACAAGGTGGAGCCTGGAGTATTTAGTGTTGAGTGTTCTTTGTTTTTGTTTGTTCCACCTTCATCCACGAGAGGAGTAGGATTGGGCCCCCGGTACCGTAGTTGTCCTATTTTTCTGCTTTTCTATATAAAGTATTTAAAATGTATTTACAGAGTTGTAGTATATCTTTTAAAGTTTAAAGGGTAAATTAAATCTCTTTGCCTGGAATAAAAGGACCTGAGTAACAAAAGTGGAACGGTTGCACTTCGATGGAGCATTGGAGCACCATTGGGCTGTAACTGCAGGCTGTCCACCACGTCATTTCAACATGGCCATGATACCTTTTGAAGGAGCTTCTGATCTCTATGTAGGTACTGGTGACAGTTGGATGGACCTTGGCGCTTTGGAACACAAAAGTACGTGTTTTGACCTTCTTCCAAATCTGATCATTTATGACATGAGTCCAAGTGCCAGGTTTTAAAAATTGTGTATTCCCTTTTCCCAGTTGAGAAAGCTTGTTGTTGTATTCTACTTTTTCAGGAATAAACTTAAAACAGAAGTTTTCTGGATGAAATGCAACCTGAGTCTAACTCTCTTTTAACACAACTGTCAAAATCACTTTCCTGATCACTAATTTCCAAAGTTGACCAGATGCCCGGTGTTTGTTTAATTTCACAAAGGTATACAGGGCCTTTGCAGACATCTTGAGTATGCCCTTTTTTGAAAGTGCTGCAAAAAGGGAATCCCTGTCTACCGATGGCTGTTGGGGCGTATAATTAAAGAATAAAAAACCAAAAGCTCAAAGATCAAAGGATTAATTCTGGTCTACATAATTTTTCTGGAGCCATAAAACATCAAACTCTGGACACTTACTACTAACAACCTTCAAATCGCAACCCAAAAAACACTTGTTCAAGTTAACCATCTCACTTTTATTTCTTAGCCATTTCTAATAGTTCTTGATTTCAGTTAGTTTTATAATTTTTTTTATTGTTTTTCAATATGGAAAGTGTTCTTGAGTGTCTTGAAAGATGCCACCAAATAAAATGCTTTATTATTTTTACTACTTGGCTGGCAACTGAGAGTACCTGTTCAGTTTTGAAAATGTTCCTTAGCCCTCTAGGGTCACAGATGCTCCAAAGCATCCATGAATGAATCTGAATGTCAAATCTGTGAGACAAAGCCTAGCTGAGTCTTCATTTCAACATGTATCAAAAGTGTGGACGTCAAACTAAATTACCAGGTTTGTATTCACTTGAATGCATGACTACAACATCCATCCGTCCATTCATCTCTCCTAATCCGGGGTAGATTACAAGCACAGCAGACACTGGGTGAGAACTTCGTTTATAAATAAAGTTGCAAAAAACGCTCTTTTTCATAAACCTTGAAGACATTTATTAGACTATGAACAGAAATGTGATTGATTGAAAGTAAAAATAAAACAATGACTTACAAATTTCATTTATTAAAGTAAAAGTACATTATACACAATATACTGTATTTCTTAACCAAACTCTAACAAATTTACACACAAAAGCATAAAGTCATTTTAAAAAGACAACAAGCTGAGCAGCATCAGATATGTTATTTTAAATATTATAAAACATTACATTATAACGGTCGCAGGCCATAGACGTCATGATTCCTGTCAAGGTAGGCTGCAGCTGGTGAAATCCATTCCCACACAAGGTGGTGTTGTCTGGCACAGACGGATGTAATCAATTCAGGTGAAATCATGTGATCGTCTGAAATTAAAACTTATATCTCATAAACAGCACAAACCTGCACCAAGGAAGCACTAAAAAATGAGACAACTCCGGTTCAGTTCAGAGCAAAATGGTGTGTTGGGGACGTCACCGGCCAAAATTTAAACTTATAATATATCAGAAACCATAACAGCGCAAACGGAAATTTTATCAGCACAAACGAAGCACTAAAAAAGTAGACCACTCTGGTTCAATTCAGAGCAAAATTGGGTGATGGTGACCTCTGGATGACCTAACAAATAATCTTTAATATCTCAGAAACCAACCTGCACAAACGAAGCAATAACCATTCTGTCTATTTACCAGAATTTTTCATGTGGGTGGGGTGTCAGCTTCACTCAGCTCGGTCTTCACTTGTTTCAGACAAAGGTATTATGGATTTTGTGTGCTTTGTTTGGCTTTAAAGACATCAGAATGAATAAAGAGATAAGTACAGAAGCATAGACTAACACAAAAAATACACTGCTCAAAAAAATAAAGGGAACACTTAAACAACACAATATAACTCCAAGTAAATCAAACATCTGTGAAATCAAACTGTCCACTTAGGAAGCAACACTGATTAACAATCAATTTCACATGCTGTTGTGCAAAGGGAATAGACAACAGGGGGAAATCTTTGGCGATTAGCAAGACACACTCAATAAAGGAGTGGTTCTGCAGGTGAGGACCACAGACCACTTCTCAGTACCTATGCTTTCTGGCTGATGTTTTGGTCACTTTTGAATGTTGGTGGTTCTTTCACACTCGTGGCAGCATGAGACGGACTCTACAACCCACACAAGTGGCTCAGGTAGTGCAGCTCATCCAGGATGGCACATCAATGCGAGCTGTGGCAAGAAGGTTTGCTGTGTCTGTCAGCGTAGTGTCCAGAGCCTGGAGGCGCTACCAGGAGACAGGCCAGTACACCAGGAGACGTGGAGGAGGCCGTAGGAGGGCAACAACCCAGCAGCAGGACCGCTACCTCCACCTTTGTGCAAGGAGGAACAGGAGGAGCACTGCCAGAGCCCTGCAAAATGTCCTCCAGCAGGCCACAAATGTGCATGTTTCTGCACAAACGGTTAGAAACCGACTCCATGAGGATGGTATGAGGGCCTGACGTCCACAAATGGGGGTTGTGCTCACAGCCCAACACCGTGCAGGACGCTTGGCATTTGCCAGAGAACACCAGGATTGACAAATTTGCCACTGGCGCCCTGTGATCTTCACAGATGAAAGCAGGTTCACACCGAGCACATGTGACAGACGTGACAGAGTCTGGAGACACCGTGGAGAGCGATCTGCTGCCTGCAACATCCTTCAGCATGACCGGTTTGGCAGTGGGTCAGTAAAAGTGTAGGGTGGCATTTCTTTGGAGGCCCGCACGGCCCTCCATGTGCTCGCCAGAGGTAGCCTGACAGCCATTAGGTACCGAGATGAGCTCCTCAGACCCTTTGTGAGACCATATAGTGGTGTGGTTGGCCCTGGGTTCCTCGTAATGCAGGACAATGCTAGACCTCATGTGGCTGGAGTGTGTCAGCAGTTCCTGCAAGATGAAGACATTGAAGCTATGGACTGGCCCACCCGTTCCCCAGACCTGAATCCAATTGAGCACATCTGGGACATCATGTCTCGCTCCATCCACCAACGTCACATTGCACCACAGACTGTCCAGGAGTTGGCGGATGCTTTAGTCCAGGTCTGGGAGGAGATCCCTAAGGAGACCATCCGCCGTCTCATCAGGAGCATGCCCAGGCGTTGTAGGGAGGTCATACAGGCACGTGGAGGCCACACACAATACTGAGCCTCATTTTGACTTGTTTTAAGGACATTACATCAAAGTTGGATCAACCTGTTGTGCGTTTTTCCACATTAATTTAGTGTGTGACTCCAAATCCAGGACTCCATTGGTTAATAAATTTGATTTCCATTGATGATTTTTGTGTGATTTTGTTGTCAGCACATTCAACTTTGTACAGAACAAAGTATTCAATGAGAATATTTCATTCATTCAGATCTAGGATGTGTTATTTATGTGTTCCCTTTATTTTTTTGAGCAGTGTATATCAAATCTCGCTGCAGCACAGTTGATTTGGCATGAATTAGTATGGTCTGTTTGTCTAAGCTACATGGTGGCGCAGTTGGTAGCACTATTGCCTTGCAGCAAGAAGGTCCTGGGTTTTACTCCAGGCCTTTCTGCATGGAGTTTGCATGTTCTGCCCGTGCATTCGTGGTTTCTCTCCGGGTACTCCGGCTTCGTCCCACAGTCCAAAAATATGAATGTTAGGTTAACTGGTCTCTCTAAATGGCCCTTAGGTGTGAATGAGTGTGTGCATGGTTGTTTGTCCTGTATGTCTCTGTGTTGTCCTGCAATGGACTGGTGACCTGTCCCGGGTGTACCCTGCCTCTAAACTGCTGGAGATAGGCACCAGACCCTAAAGTTCTTGAACTATTATTTTTGATTATAAGAAAACTATTTAAGAATAAATGTTAGGGAACCACAATTTTGCTGCTGAAATGTCTTGCAGTAAAATAACACTATGAGAGAATTTAAAGATATGGGAGACTAACACAACATCTATTGTTAAAAAACTTTCTGCAAAGTTTATTTTTACATAAATATTTTACATACGGTACATCATTGCACTTTTATAAGAAGCATTAATTCCTTACTATGGATCAAGGACAACATGCAAAATCTCTTTAAAAGCAAAAATACTGACTTATATTGGAAATAATAAATTCACTTGTTCGTCATGGAAGCTTCTCAAGGCTGAAAAGTGGCAAATTTAAAAGGATTGCAAGAGTTAACAAATTAAAAAGTAATATACATGTCTGATTGAACAGACGTTATTTACATGTTTAACATGAATTTAATAAACTTAATAATAGGTATGTTTTATTTACTTATACTGATTTCTAGTGCAGGTTCCAAAGGTCCAACATTCATTGCCAACAGCTTAAATATGTTAAATGAGAAATAAAGCAATTTCAGTTTTGACAAAGCATATTTAAAATTTTGCAAAAGCATCATGTTTGTCTTTTGGAGATGGTGGATGAAACTGCATTTGGAAGATTTGCTCCATTTGTTGGAAGGTCTTTGCAATCTCTCTGATGGACCTGGTGTGACATCATGAAAGAGGTTTAAACATAAGTCAGTATTCATATACGCTCTACCTGGCATGTTGTGAAAATCCAGTTTGCAATTGTGAGAACTCAAACAACATATGTGAAAAATATAAGTTTGCACCAAGACTTTAGAACAAAAGAAAGAACCATAATGAGAATAAAGCATAAACCTGATGACCAGACAGGGTGGAGAGCTGCTGATGTTGCATTAGGATAAAATGGAGTGGGACAGACTGCAAAACCTAATGAGTTTTTGTCCTAATTTTCTAAACGGGAGATTAGGGGCCTTGGTTATTTCTTTCCACTGATTAAGTTATCCAGCTTATCTTTAGAGAAGGAACTTGCTGCTCACCTGTGGAGTTACACCGTTTCCACTAGTTTGTCTTCTTTTTACCTAGAAAACAAAAATAACATTGGTTGTTTATCTTGAGCTGGTTTAACTATTCACTTGTTTTAACAGTGCAGAATTTTCCTTCTTGTGTTGATGCTTCTCAAACAAATGAAATGTCTTAGCAACACTCAGGAACAGGGAGCATAACATTTATTAAAATCACAATCACTCCAGATGGTTTCAGTAAATTATTCAGCTGATGAGCAAATAAAAACCCTCAGTTTTTAAACAATAAGTTCTTTGATAGCTAGCATAAGTAAATACAGAGAATGCATTTTAGAACAATAAATTAACATTTTGAAAAGCAGCGGAAAGAATTATGAAATTATCTCCAAGTTTGAAGATGCATTAATTTGTAAACAATAAAAAAGCAGCTCCTCCTTGACCTCCACAGAATATAAAAGAAAGCTGACCTCGACATTTTGATTTTCTGCAGATTCAGAAAACTCTTCAGGTAAAATTTTCAGAGATTTTAAAATGACAAATAAACAATCCTTTAAGAAATATAGTTTTATTCCCATTTTATTTTTCATCCTTATTTTCTGTCAACTTACAGTGTTCCAGATATTTTAAAGGCAAGTGAAACAAGATCTTCCTTAGTCCACCAATTAAATTGAAATATGTTTGTTAAAAAGGCATAAATGTCTTCTGTTTGTTTAGAATCTGAAAATAATACAAGTTCTCCATAAGATAAAATTACAAAGGAAAAGGTAGGAACAAAGTAGGATTTTTCTTTCAGTTGTAAGCAGGAATTAAGTTAAACTCCTGTTATTACAAATAAATAAAAACACTAAGACTTACATGTTAATATACTGACGGTTAAAGTACCAACCACAACCAGTAATGCCACCATGGTTATCCTTATGATGTTGACAACTGCAGTGGTTCTGTTGTGGGCTGTAAAGAGAAATGTTCACATGACATTAAATTAGACATAATGGCTGAAATTTGACTGGAAATAGAAGAGTGCCAATGCATAAATATTATTTAGTAACATATCTTTAATTCAATGAATAACTTAATTTCTTACAGAATATTAATGAATTTTCTGAAATCTTAACCTGTGAAATGTCAGTTTTAGTATCTAATCTATAACAAAAATTTATTTTTTCCATCTTATATGCAAACTGGAATTTTTTGCAGTGGGTATTATTCAAGCCTGAAAGTGTCAAAACTTTGCCACCAACACTGACGTTAATCAATTTTTATTTTTTTATCCAAAAAAACAAAATACATAAAATATTTGATATTTTTCTAAATTGAAAATCCTTACCGAGAGCAAAGTGCGTCAAATTTCTTGTTTGTGTGCACAAACTTGGCAATTAAGCTTATTCTGATTCTGATCAGAATTACCTTCGTCTATCAACAGGTTTGGATTTTACAACGAAATCAAGTATTTCTGTCAGAAACAGAAAAAAGTTAGTAAACCCTAAACGACTTCTTGTCAAGTTGATGCAGCTTTACTGACTGGAATTCAGATTTTTATTAGTAGATCAATGTTTAAAATCATATTTAGAGAGACTGCATGTGTGTCAGTGTTTGTAAACGTTGGATGTGTTTTAACCTATAAAAAATTATTAGAAAAAAAACACCACTATTCTATCCACATCACAAAGTATTGCTTTATAGATAATATTTAATGCCAGATGATTGATTTTCATCTAAAACAAAGATCAACATAAAATCCAGTAAAAATAAAAACTTTTATTACCTTTTTTAATACCTGAGAGTAATGTTGCAGAAAAAAAGTCAGACATTCTTTCTTATGGTAAAAATAATGATATTTAAATGTTAGTGATCTAGTAATACAGATAAAATCAGTGTCTTCTATGAGTTCAGGAGCTTTCTGTGGATCTAGAAAAAGCTCCTTTTCTTCCACCTCTGTATCTGAACATATTGCCTATCAGTAGATAATGCACAGAAACTGAATTTCCTACAAGTAAAACCGGGCTATTTTTTTTAATTTCAGCATAGCTTGTTAGTATTTTCTCCCATCTTTAGGTCACTTTATACGATATTTCCTCTCTCAGGAAAACCACATGAAAGTTGTTTATAGCAGGAGCAAATTCTTTTCCTTTAAAAACTTCAAAGAAGTCAATTTTTATTTTTAGTTTGATGAGTATTCATTTTTAAATGTTTGCTCTGTTAAATATTTAAATTGTTAATACTTTAAACCAAATGTAAAATGTTATTTTTAATAAATCTTACCTGGTTTATCACAGTAAGATTCGATGTCCTTTGCATCCATTTCCAAGTTTATTTGGTTGCTATGGTTATAAATAATAAAGGTGTGATGCACGAGTATAACGAAGGAGGAGTCCTTCAAGTCAGTTTGTTTTAGTAAATTACATGTTTGGTTGTAACACTGACAAACTGTGCTGATTACAGAATCCACTGCTTTACACGTCGCAGTGAGGTTACAGAAGCTCAAGTCACTTGGAGTTACTGTTAGCTTCACCACATGTCAATTAGCTCCTGGGCAAGGCACTTCCCCCCGATTTGCCACCTCATCTGTGTATGAATGTGTGCATGTCTATGGCTGGGTGAATGTAGCTCAGTATAAAACTGCTTTGAATGGTCAGTGAGACTAGAGAAGCACAAATTCAGTCCATTCTCCAAAGTCTCAGGACATCAGAACAGCAGCACCCTGAGCTGTACTGAAAAACTTTGTTATTTCACTAAAAGTCTTTACGACTTTATCTGGGTTATCATAAACATAAAATAAGGAAATTTACAAATAGGGACTGTACAATAAAACAATTCCTGATTATCAATTTGACATATCCACAAAGATAATGTAAACACATACAATATATAATAATAATATATATATATATATAATATATATATATATATATAAAATATATATATAATACAGTACAGACCAAAATTTTTGGACACACCTCTCATTCAAAGAGTTGTCCTTATTTTCATGACTATGAATATTGTAGGCTTCACACTGAAGGCATCAAAACTATGAATTAACACATGTGGAATTATATACTGAACAAAAAGTGTGAAACAACTGAAAATATGTCTTATATTCTAGGTTCTTCAAAGTACCCACCTTCGCTTTGATTACTGCTACACACACTCTTGGCATTCTGTTGATGAGCTTCAAGGGGTAGTCACCTGAGATGGTTTTCACTTCACAGGTGTGCCCTGTCAGGTTTAATAAGTGGGATTTCAAGCCTTATAAATGGGGTTGGAACCATCAGTTGTGTTGTGCAGGAGGTGGATACAGTACACAGCTGATAGTCCTACTGAATAGACTGTTAGAATTTGTATTAAGGCAAGAAAAAAGCAGCTAAGTAAAGAAAAACGAGTGGCCATCATTACTTTAAGAAATGAAGGTCAGTCAGTCCTACAATTCCTACTATTGGGAAACTTGGGAAAACTTTGAAAGTGTCCCCAAGTGCAGTCGCAAAAACCATCAAGCGCTACAAAGAAACTGTCTCACATGAGGACCGCCCCAGGAAAGGAAGACCAAGAGTCACCTCTGCTGCGGACGATAAGTTCATCCGAGTCACCAGCCTCAGAAATCGCAGGTTAACAGCAGCTGAGATTAGAGAACAGGTCAATGCCACACAGAGTTCTAGCAGCAGACACATCTCTAGAACAACTGTTAAGAGGAGACTGTGTGAATCAGGGCTTGATGGTAAACTAGCTGCTAGGAAACCACTGCTGAGGACAGGCAACAAACAGAAGAGACTTGTTTGGCCTAAAGAACACAAGGAATGGACATTAGACCAGTGGAAATCTGTGCTTTGGTCTGATGAGTCAATTCAATTCAATTTCAATTCAGTTCATTTACATAGCGCCAATTCACAACACATGTCATCTCAAGGCACTTCACAAAAGTCAGGTACATACATTCCAATTAATCTTAATCATTGAACAGTGCAGCCAGATTATGTTATTTATTCAAATTGGATAAAAAGTTTTTCTATCTAAGGAAAGGAAACCCAGCAGATTGCATCCAGTCTGTGACTTGCAGCATTCACTCCTCCCGGATGAACATGTAGAGACAGTGGACAGTCACTGCCGTTGACTTTGCAGCAATCCCTCAAACTGAGCATGCATGAAGCGACAGTGGAGAGGAAAAACTCCCTTTTAACAGGAAGAAACCTCCAGCAGAACCAGGCTCAGTGTGAGCGGCCATCTGCCACGACCGACTGGGGGTTAGAGAGAACAGAGCAGAGACACAAAGAGAACAAAGAAGCACTGATCCAGGTGTACTTTCTATGGGAAGGAAAAGGTAAATGTTAATGGATGTAGCTCCTTTAGTCGTTTCACCTAGAAAGAAGGAACAGATAAACTCTGAGCCAGTTTTCAAGTTTAGAGTCTGAAAGAGAGCACATAGAGTTAGTCACAGTAGAAGCTCAGTCAATCACCATGTCTAGGAGAGAGAAAGGGTTAAACACTGAAAGACAGGGCCATGTGGATCATCGGTAGAGGGTGAGCATTAAGTTGTTGCCAGCAGAAGCTTCGAGGATTCCCCTCTCCAGAAAGGTGTTACAGGTAGACACAGAGTCAGGCCAGGTGTAGCTTCTAGGAAGAGAAAAGAGAGAGAACAAAGTTAAAAGCTGAGATAACAGCAAATAATACAAAATTGAAGAGTAGCATGAGAAAGTAGCGAAGAGGGTGAAAGTGGTCATTATGTCCTCCAGCAGCCTAAGCCTATAGCAGCATAACTACAGAGATTGCTCAGGATAACCTAAGCCACTCTAACTATAAGCTTTATCAAAAAGGAAAGTTTTAAACCTAGCCTTAAAAGTAGACAGTTTGTCCATCTAGAGCCCACTGATGGCCATTGTTATACTAAAAACCACAACAATTGGGATACCTCTCTCTGTCAGATTGACCATAACCATTGGAAAAGAGAGGGGGTCATACAGGTAGCAGAAATGGAGGGTGTGTTTGCACCTCAACCGTAACTGAGCCGGTTTAGGCTAAACCTGACTCCCCCTTACTCCATCCACCAATGGGAGAAGAAGACGGAGCTAAAATAAGGAAGATAGCTCAGGATAACCTAAGCCACTCTAACTATAAGCTTTATCAAAAAGGAAAGTTTTAAGCCTAGCCTTAAAAGTAGACAGGGTGTCCGCCTCACGGACTAAAACTGGGAGCTGGTTCCACAGGAGAGGAGCCTGATAACTAAAGGATCTGCCTCCCATTCTACTTCTAGAGACTCTAGGAACCACCAGTAAACCTGCAGTCTGAGAACGAAGTGCTCTGTTAGGAACGTATGGAACAATCAGATCTCTGATGTATGATGGAGCTAAATCATTAAGGGCTTTATATGTGAGGAGGAGAATTTAAATTCATTCTGGATTTAACAGGGAGCCAATGAAGGGAAGCTAAAGTAGGGGAAATATGATCTCTCTTTTTAATTTTCATCAGAACTCTTGATGCAGCATTTTGAATCAGCTGAAGGCTTTTAACTGCATTTTGTGGACATCCTGATAGTAAAGAATTACAATAGTCTAGCCTTGAAGAAACAAATGCATGGACTAGTTTTTTCAGCGTCACTCCTGGACAGGATATTTCTAATTTTGGCAATGTTCCGGAGATGAAAAAAGGAAATCCTAGAAAACCTGTTTTAATATGGGATTTAAATTACATGTCCTGGTCAAAAATAACACCAAGGTTTTTTACTTTATTATCGGAGGTCAATTTAATGCCATCCAGGTTAAGTGATTGACTAAGCAGTTTCTTTTTAAAGACTCCGGTCCAAAGACGACAACTTCTGTCTTGTCTGAATTTAGAAGCAGAAAATTTAAAGTCATCCAAGTTTTTATGTCTTCAAGACATACTTGTAGTCTATCTAACTGGTTGGGCTCATCAGGATTTATGGATAAGGAAAGCTGAGTGTCATCAACGTAACAGTGAAAATTTATTCTATGCCGCCTGATAATTTTACCTATTGGAAGCATATATATAGTAAAGAGAATTGGCCCAAGTACTGAACCCTGTGGTACTCCACAATTAACCCTGGAGTTTAAAGATGATTTATCATTTACATGAACAAACTGGAATCTGTCAGACAAATAAGATTTAAAACAGCCTAGCACTGTTCCCCTGATCCCTACAGCATATTCCAGCCTTTCTAAGAGAATATTATGATCGACTGTATCAAATGCAGCAATGAGATCTAACAGAACCAGTAAAGACACAAGTCCATTATCTGAGGCAATAAGAATATCATTAGTGACTTTCAGCAGAGCTGTTTCAGTGCTATGATGAGCTCTGAAACCTGACTGAAACTCTTCAAACAGGTCATTGCTGTGTAAATGCTCACACATTTGATTAGCAACTATTTTCTCAAGAATTTTAGATAAGAATGGAAGATTGGATATCGGTCTGTAATTTATTAAGTCATCTCGATCAAGCGAAGGTTTCTTAAGCAAAGGTTTAATTGCAGCTACCTTAAAAGCTTGTGGTACATATCCATTTACTAAAGATAAATTAATCATATCTAAAATGGGGCTGATAATCAGAGGGAACACTTCCTTAAATAATTTGGTTGGGATTGGGTCTAACATACAAGTTGAAGGTTTAGATGAAGCTAATATTTCTGATAACTCAGGAAGCTCCACAGGATCAAAACAGTCCAAACACAGATCAGATCAGGTTCTACAGTTATTTCCAATGTTGTCTCATTTGTTGAGGATGAAGTAATCATCTTCGGGAGTATGTCAAAGATTTTCTTCTTAATAGAATCAATTTTATTTTGGAAGAATCCCATAAAGTCATGACTGCTGAGAGCTAAGGGAATGGATGGCTCAACAGAGCTATGACTCTGTGTAAGTTTAGCAACTGTATTAAAGAGAAACCTAGGATTATTCTTGTTCTCTTCTATTAAGGATGAGAAATAAGCTGTTCTAGCTTGGTGAAGTGTCTTTTTTATACAACAGTAGGCTATTTTTCCAGATTAAGTAGGAATCCTCTAGGTGTGTAGAGCGCCATTTTCGCTCCAATTTTCTAACATTGTGCTTTAAAGTACGCAGCTCTGAATTAAACCAGGGAACCTGCCTCCTATGAAAAATTTCCTTCTTTTTCAAGGGGGCTGCATTGTCTAATGCACCACGCAATGATGAAGTAACACTCTGAACAAGAGAATCAATTTGTGAAGGGGAAGAAACAAAATTATTGCCCTCCACTCTGTTTTTTCTGTGATAATGAGGAAATTAAAAGTGGAACAGATTCTTTAAAGGTTGTTACAGCATTGTCTGATAATGATCTACTATAATGAAATTTTCTTTCAGGTGTGGAGTACTCTGTTAAATTAAACTCAAAGGTTATTAAAAAATGGTCAGACAGCACAGGGTTGTGAGAAAATATTGTTATGTCTTTACACTCAATGCCATATGTCAGCACAATGTCCAGAGAATGAAGACAAACGTGGGTAGGTTTGTTAATGTTTTGAGTAAAGCCAATTGAGTCTAAGATACCATTAAAGGCTATATTTAAGCTATCACTTTCAGTGTCAACATGAATGTTAAATTCCCCTCTATAATAACTTTATCTGTATTTAACACTAAATCAGATAAAAGGTCTGAAAACTGATCTAAAAATTGAGAGTAAGGGCCTGGTGGACGGTACAAAACAACAAACAGAAGTGGTTTTAGTGCTTTGCAATTTGGATGAGGAAAACTAAGGATTAAATATTCAAAAGAGTTGTAGCTATTGATTGGTCTGGGTCTAGTCAATAAATCGGACTGAAAGATGGTTGCTACTCCTCCTCCTCGCCCAGTATTTCGAGGAATGTGAAAATTTAAATAATTAGTAGGAGTTGACTCATTTATAGTAACATAATCCTCTTGCTGCAGCCAGGTTTTCTGTGAGCAAATAAATCAATCTGATTGTCACAAATCAGGTCACTAACTAGAAAAGTCTTTGAAGAGAGAGATCTTATGTTCAGTAAGCCACATTTAATTGTTTTATTTTTATTTTTAGTCTGAGTTGTGTTTATTTTTATTAGATTTTCCTGATTTCCTCTTTTTAGATAATTTTTTTAATCTATTCAATTTTGGCCGTGGGCGAGACACTGTCTTAATAGGGTAATGGGTGGGTAGCGGTACAGAAGCTGCAGAGAGGAGTGTTAAACTACGACCCTGCTTCCTGGTCTGAATCCTGGGTTGTCAGAGGTTTGGAGAACTAATAAATTCGGCCAGATTCCTAGAAAGAAGAGCTGCTCCATCCAAAGTGGGATGGATGCCGTCTCTCCGGATCAGACCAGGTTTTCCCCAAAATGTTTGCCAATTATCAATGTAGCCCACATTGTTTTCTGGACACCGCCTAGACAGCCAGCGGTTGAATGGCAGCATGCGGCTAAACATGTCGTCACTGGTTAAATCGGGGAGGGGACCAGAGAAAATTACGGAGTCCGACATTGTTTTGGCAAACTTACACACCGAAGCAACACTAACTTTTGTGACCTCCGATTGACGTAACCGGGTGTCATTACCGCCAGCGTGAATAACAATCTTACTGTATTTACGTTTATCCTTAGCCAGCAGTTTCAGGTATGATTTGATGTCGCCCGTTCTGGCCCCTGGCAGACATTTGACTATGGTCGCTGGTGTCTCTAGTGCCACGTTTCTGACTATGGAGCTGCCAATTACCAGAGTTGGCTTCTCAGCGGGTGTGTCGCTGAGCAGGGAAAATCTATTAGAAACGCAGACGGATTGGTGGTGACCTTTGGGCTGAGATCTAGAACTATGCTTCCTACGTACCGTCACCCAGCCGGCCTGAGATCCCGGCTGCGCGGGCTCTGCCGGAGGACTGCCACGGGGAGCTACCCTCGGTGGCTCCGCGCTGGCTAAGGGGCCTCGGCTATCTGCTGGTTTTTCAACAGCGCGGAGCCGGGCCTCCAAATCCGACACCCTCGCCTCCAAAGCTACAAAAGTGCTACATTTATTACACGTACCATTATCACTAAAGGAGGCAGAGGAGTAACTGAACATCTGACACAGAGAACAAGAGAGAGGAGACTCAGAGAGAGAAACAGCAGAACGGGTAGCCATGGTGGAGCTAAAGCTAACGCTAAGCTAGCGACCCCTTACCACTACTAGAAAAAACCGTGTAAAACACGGAGAGTCGCCAAACGTTAAATACAGCAACAGAAAGTATGTGTTTTAACGTGCTTATGTATTATAACAAGTAAGAGATATCACAGTAGAGAGAAATCAGATCAAACGAGAGAGCCTTCACACACCAAACAATCCACCAAGTGCAAAACAGGAAGTGACGAATATACGCCTTACCACGCCTCCCCACCAAGTTTGAGATCTTTGGTTCCAACCACCGTGTCTTTGTGCGGTGCAGAAGAGGTGAACGGATGGACTCTACATGCCTGGTTCCCACCGTGAAGCATGGAGGAGGAGGTGTGATGGTGTGGGGGTGCTTTGCTGGTGACACTGTTGGGGATTTATTCAAAATTGAAGGCATACTGAACCAGACTGGCTACCACAGCATCTGGCAGCAGCATGCTATTCCATCCGGTTTGCGTTTAGTTGGACCATAATTTATTTTTCAACAGGACAATGACTCCAAACACACCTCCATGCTGTGTAAGGGCTATTTGACCAAGAAGGAGAGTGATGGGGTGCTGCGCCAGATGAGCTGTCCTCCACAGTCACCGGACCTCAACCCAATCGAGATGGTTTGGGGTGAGCTGGACCACAGAGTGAAGCAAACGGGCCAACAAGTGCCAAGCAACTCTGGGAACTCCTTCAAGACTGTTGGAAAACCATTTCAGGTGACTACCTCTTTAAACTCATCAACAGAATGCCAAGAGTGTGTGAAGCAGTAATCAAAGCAAAAGGTGGCTACTTTGAAGAACCTAGAATATAAGACATATTTTCAGTTGTTTCACACTTGTTTGTTCAGTATATATTTCCACATGTGTTAATTCATAGTTTTGATGCCTTCAGTGTGAAGCTACAATATTCATAGTCATGAAAATAAAGACAACTCTTTGAATGAGAAGGTGTGTCCAAACTTTTGGTCAGTACTGAGTATATATATATATATATATATATATATATATATTATTTTATATATATATTATATATATATATGTAAGTGTTAGGATCAGCCACTCATAAAAATGCTGAATTATTTTAGGTGTTAATGTAAAATATCTAAGTTAAAAAGTACCAGAATATTTTCCTTAAATCTTACCTGTTTCTTTCTCGCAGAGAGATTCAACAGCCTTTGCATCCTGTTCCCAGCTCACATGGTTGCTATGGTTACAAATGATGGAGCCTTCATCTACGTAGACCATCAGGGAGGAGTCCTTCAAGTCTGTTTGCTTTAGTAAACGGCAGGTTTGGTTGTCACAATGAAAAGTTCCATTGATTAGACAATCCACTGTTCTACACGTCGTGATGAAGTTACAGCAAGCTGGGTCATTGGGGGTTATTGTTAGTTTCACTGGAGACACTCAATCTGAGAAAGAGAAGATGTGATTGATTTTAAAACAGGTTGCTATAAAACATTTAGAAATTTTTTTTAAACAGGAAACAAACAAGAAGAAACTTACCTTGGACTCTAATTGTGTATCCAACTACAGTGGTGTCTTCCTGTCCACTTGCTACTGCCTTATATTGTCCACTGTCACTGTGTTGCACATTTCTTAATAGCAAAGAGTAGTTTTGTGCAAAAAACTGAGCTCTATCTTTATACTTTTTGTGGACTATAAGCTTACTGGGAAAGTTGAATTTTAACAATTTTATAAGTGTTCATAAATGTTATAAGTGGTATTAAATCTCCAAATAAAATCATCTTCTGTGCCAACTGCAGCTTTGTTTACATCCAGGAGCAGGTCTGATCCATACGGCACAAATCTAAGGTCAGAACCTGAAAGAACACAAGTCAGTTATATTTTTATAATGAACCATCATGATCTCTCACTTTATAAAACATTTTAAACATTTTAAGGCTGCGCAGAAAGATGTTGTTAGCAGCGAAACCTGCCCTGGTTTTCATAACTAAATTAATGTGTCCGCCATTTTAAGAATGGAAGCAAAAATAAATTAACTGAAGCTTTAAATGGTTTAAAAATGCTTCACAGGGGTGACTTAGATCTTCTCTTATTAAGCAAATTCAGATAGTGGTATATTGTAAAACAACTATATATATATATATATATATATATATGTGTGTGTGTGTGTGTTTGTGTGTGCATATGCTTATATTTATACTGCCATGCTTTTACTTGTTTTCCTGTGTTTTTGTTGGGAGCCTAGCAACAAAATCTTGCTAAAATGTACATTGTGAATGTGCAGTTGAATGATAACAAAAGTCTAAAAGATTAAAGACTAAACTTTTTATCTGTGTTCAATATTTAGTCATATTTTGCAATATTTTTAAAATATTAGTACAGAACGAAAGAAGATAGTAGTACTTTTATTTATAAAGTGGAGTTTTGTATCCTACTGAAACAAAACTAAGATTCAGTTGATATGAAATGAGAAGTTTAAGTTTTATTATTTTTTAGGGAAGGTTGATTTACTGCTGAACAACCTATTTTTGATTTGAAACAAATTCCATTGTTCATTGTTGCAAATCTACTTCTTTTAAAATGTATTTTTTACTTCCTATTGTTTTTTGTGCTTGCTGGGGCAGAACTGGTGTGACATTTTTATTACATGCTTTATTTAGTTAGAAATGTGCTTTTAAGTGTTTATTTTTTATGGGAATTTATTCTTTAAAATTCATAGATGCATGTAAAAACACTAAAGCATCCTAAAAAATTACGTTTCAGACAGAATATTATATAGAGCCAAGTTTTAAATATTTTATATTTTTAATACAGAAATGTTGGCCTGTTGAGAAGTATACCAACCAAATGGATTGTATATGTGCTCAATAGTTTGTTGGGGCTCTTTTTGTGGGATTAACTCCATCAGTTCGACATAGAGGCGATCGTCTTGTGGTTCTGCTGAGGTGTACTGGCAGCCCAGGTTGCTTTTATAGCGGCCTTTGGGTCATCTGCATCATTAGTTCTGGTGTCTCATCTTCCTCTTGACAATAGTGGGTGCAGGTCAGGCATGTTTGCAGGCCAATCAAGGACAGTATGGGACAGTTTTTTGTCCTGGATACGTCTGTGTGTGGTGGCTCCTAAAGCTCATTCTCCAGCTGCAGTCCACGCCTTGCTAATCTTCACCAAACCCTTTAATACGCTTTGCTTTACAATTCTCTCAAGGCTGCAGTTAATCCTGTTGCTTTTTTATTTTAAGACCACAGCTTTTTCTTCTATAATACTTTACATTAATTTCCATGGATACAGCCCCCTATGGAAAGCTACCTTCATTAGCAATGACCTTTTGTGGCTTGCTGTTCTTTGTGTAGGGTGCAAGGGACTGTCTGTTGGACAGATATCAGATCAGCTGTCTTCCCCATGATTGTTTAGGCAACAACAAAACATTTCTGCATTATGGATAGTTTTTGTATTGGTCTTCTGTAATAATCACACTTTCTTAAAAACCTCTTTATTATCATATAAGCTTTGCATCTACCATTTAAACCTCCTATCTTTTTTAAGGAACTGATGTGTTTAATTATTAGTCCTTAAACAGAAACTCCTGCTTTTCATTTTATGTTGACAAAAAATTCTGACATCTTCCTGTTTCAAAACTTTAGCATCAGTTACTGCATTGTTTCACTGAGGTCGTACTATAAATTTATGATGCTGTCTCTGCAACACAACCAAGTGTTAGGTGATGCAATTAGACCTTGTTTATAAAGATAATGAACATTTTACCTTCAACTGAACCCAGCAGAGAGACGACAAGCAGGAGAATGACTGCAGCCATGGCTTTGTATCGCTGTTCAAATGAGGAAACATGAATTTATTTCCTGCTCTTCTTGAACACAGAAACGTGTCAAAGTGTGAAATGACCCACCAGATGACAGAGCTTTTCACCCTATGTAGGCTGAGTCTAGCCACCCCCTGGAGGAAGCACTTTTCAGCTGCTTTTATGCGGGATCTAAATCTTTTTTTTCTTTTTTCTTATTTATGTGAGTGAGAATGTCCCAGCTACCGCACCCTGTTGGCGGTCAGACGTCTCGGAGTTCCTCCGGTCCTTGGTCCCCAGAAGTGATCACAGACTCTATCTAACACTGACTCTTAAAGGAACGACTCTCAACCAGTTTCTAACTTTCAGCTCCTCTACTCTAAATTAGGCAGAGGAATGATTACAGAGATCAGCGCTGAGGCTCCTGTCTCGGACCGTCGGCGTCTGTGAAAGGATGACGAAAGAGCCTCGACAGAAGGTCACATATGTTTTATATCTGGCACTCCAACGCAATGGATGTGCCCTCCCTCAGTGATTATCAGTAGACTTAGGGTATGTCCCAATACAGGGGCTGGATCCTTCGAATGCCGTATTTGTAGGCCGATTACGTCACAGCGCGGCAAAGAAGGCTGTCCCAATTCATGAATCCTTCCGAGACTCCTTCAAATGCAGCCGACAAATATGACCCAATTCCAGCCCCTGAATTGGGACATACCCGTCGCCTAATTTCAAACGTTCTCCGACATGTTCAGAGTTTGCCTTGCCAGCCTTCCCGGCGGTGAGGCTAGACCATCCCAATTCGCAGCTGCTCACTTCTGGCCTCCGTGGTTTTAGCGGTCGACGAAAGACCCGGCCCACGTAGACCGGGTCTTTGTATCACAATTGTGGTGTCTATCTGGAATGTTGTGTAGTAGCTGGTGTCCATCCTTGATCTAAGTGTGCCGTGGAATCCTAATAAAACCAGTTAAACCGGCTGCTCCACTATCAAACCCAGTGCCCCAGCCTCAGGTCGTTCATGACAAACCTTGGGCCATTTATCCTTGTAATGTGTGTCAATCAGCATTCTTATCCTATTCTAACAAAAGGGAAACATTAGAACTTATGCTTTATATCATTATGGTATAAGTGGGAAAAACAGCTATGAGTCATATTAATAAAGGTTATTCCTAACAAGAAGAAGCCTAAACGATTTACGGCTAATGCTGTAATGCTCCACTAAATATTTATAAAAGCATTTAATTAGAAACTGCTTTGGGATTATTTCAAATGCAAAGGACACAGAGACGGAAACGAAAGAGACAAGAAAAAGAGAGCGGGATCTTATTCTTTCGGTCATGATCCATATCTCATGACCACAGGTGAAGGTTTTAACGTAGACTGACCGGTATATCGAGAGCTTTGCTATTTGCCTCAGCTCTTTGTTTACCACAACAGACAACAGCAGCACCTTGATTACTGCAGATAAACCTCCAGTCCATCTGTTCATCTCACTCTCCTTCCATCATTCTAGTCAAGAACCATGGCCTCACACTTAGTGGAGTGGTGGCCTAGTGGATAGAGAGCAGGGCAGTTGCATCCCAGAGAGGCCACAAATGGTTCAAATCTCACAACCTGCCACTCTTGGTCCCTGAGCAAGACCCTTAGCCCCTGAATGCTCCCTGGGGATCGCACAATGGCAGCCCACTGCTCCCTAAGGGATGGGTTAAATGCAGAGGACAATTTCGTTGGAATGTACAATTGCAATGACAAAAATAAATGTTATTCTATTCTTAGAGGAGCTGACTCTCAGAATAACCATGCATCTTACACAACTGTATATCTATACACATGTCCTGAGAAATGTGCAAACATGCAAACACACCATTTATTACTTTAAATTCCCCTCAAAGTGACTTATTTCCCCTGTTTTCACTTAACTATACACACAAATATAAGACGATCTAAACCATCCCTTGAAATTATTTTTTAAGGTGTTAAACGTCAGACATTCTCCAATAGTAATTGTGGTAATTGGGGAACTGTTTCAAAAGTTACCACCTAAGGTAGACAGAACATCTCTAGAATTGCTTGTCCCAGTGACTCTGGTGATTGTACCCAGAGAAACCTGGGTTGCCTACTGAAGTTTTCACCCTACGCAGTGAGCCAGATCATTTAGAACCTTATTCCATATAACCTCTTTAAAGTCTATGACGTTATCAAAACGTAAGAAGCTATGCTCGTTAAGAATATTGCAATAGGGACAAGATTGAGACTTCTTGTCAAAAACCTTCAGTGCACTCTTAGACTGTAAAATTATGGGCTTGAGAGTAGATGCACATGTGAGCAACAAACTGGTAATAAAAATATTTTATACGAGAGGAAAAAAAATAATGAATAAAGAAATAACTTAGCTGCATTATCTGATAAGCTTTTCTGATATACCAGTATTCTTTTAAATTTCTCTCTTAAATAATAGCAAAAAAAAAACACATCTATCTGTGGAAATTCACATTTGTGTGTCAAGATTTTCTTCTCTCTTTCTTTTACTATCTATTAGGTTTAGCTTTCCCTGTTCGTTAAATACAATAAATACATTGGGATAATTATTTTATTTTTTTAGTGGTTTAAAACTACTAGATCAATCAAAGAACCTGCAGAACATTTTTCTCCTTAATGTGCTGCAGTCCTCAGAGGGAAACATTGGAATTGAGGTCAGACATCAGCGTCAAGAATACTGGATCTTAGTAAAAGTAAAAACCTGATCTCTTTATCCATTCTATTTGATTATATAGCTAATTAGGATACAGATGATCAGATGTTAAGAAATGTGTATATTCATGTTGCTGAATGTTAAGTTTGGCAATAAAGACATGAAGCTGTCATGTTTGAAAAATATATTTAATGTGAATGTAGAAAATACATGGAAAAAATTGTACAAAAAAAATGTGCATGTTTTAAAGACACTAGTGTAGATAAAAATGGATGACATCATTGTCTGCACTTATATCATTTGTGTCCGATACCCTGTATATTGTTACTGTTCTGCCTTTTCTTAGTTACACTATGTTAGAAGGTTTTGTAAATCACCCTAGAACTCCCCCTGGTGGTTGTTTGTGATATTGTTTTGGTTACTCTGAGAAAAAGAAAATAAGGTAGCAGACAGAACCAAGATGGCGGAACGTAATGTCGGAGAGTTGAAAAAGAAAACTGATATCAACCTTAATACGTTGTTAATGTCGAACATAGAAAATGTCATTGTTTGTATAACAGTGGTGTGATAATTTGTACATTTAAGTTATTTGTGAAAATGTTTATTTTAGCTTGCAGTAAGCATGTAACTGGCTAATTCGCAATGTTAGTAAGCCAATGCCATGTTTTGTATATTTCAGTTTTACGCTGGTCAAAGATAAGGCAATGGTCAGAGGCCATTCTTCAATAAATCAGCAAAAAGAAAGAGAAGTCTGTTTATTGGAGCATCGTTATCTTGCTGTCTAGCTGGTGAAAATTAGAGAACTCGGGGTGAGGACAGCAAAGTTACCAGTATGGATTAAATAAAAAATATATTAAAATACTTTTTCAAGAAGGCTTGTGAATTTTTTTTTCAAACTTTGTTTGACATCGATAATGAAAACAAAAAAACATTTAGAAAAAATAAAAATATCCAGCATGATAAAAAAAATACAATGAAATTACAAATGAAAATATCAACAACAAAAAAAAACACACAGAAAACTGCATGAAGAACACTGTGTGTTCTATATTTGCTTTTTTAAAGACCATGGTATCTTAACTTGTTCTTTTTGTTCTCAGGTACACTGCAGAGGAACTCTGTGACTCACTCTCCTTCCATCATTCTAGTCAAGAACCATGGCCTCACACTTAGTGGAGTGGTGGCCTAGTGGATAGAGAGCAGGGCAGTTGCATCCCAGAGAGGCCACAAATGGTTCAAATCTCACAGCCTGCCACTCTTGGTCCCTGAGCAAGACCCTTAGCCCCTGAATGCTCCCGGGGGACCGCACAATGGCAGCCCACTGCTCCCTAAGGGATGGGTTAAATGGAGGGACTTATTCTTTTTGTTCTCAGGCACACTGCAGAGGAACTCTGTGACCTGATGGATTTTAACTTGGGAGATTCTGCAATAAACCAAATTGACTCTTCTTCAGTTAACATGAAGCCTGAGAATCTGCTGGTCATGCTCTTGTTGTAAGGATGGAAGCATGGACCTAAAATACTCACAAACAACCAGGCTGGAGTATCGTTCTGTCTCACTAAGGGTTTTCCACCATACCACGCACCTGTCCTGTCTCTGTATATTTTAGTTTTTCATCAATAGCTCTTTAATCCACAGTTGATTTCTTCTGATCATGCTGTTGCCACCTCAGTTCATGCCAATCTAAGTCTCAACATAAGTAGTTGCTTGCCTCTCTATGAAAGATCAATCTTCTGTTGTTCTCTGATGACCAGTTTAATACTATCATCACATCTGCAGTTGCTGATTTTTTGTTTGACCCTTAAGAAAAACGAATTGGTCTGCTCATGTCATGGTTTAGTTGAGAACCCAAAGGCAGTGAGGCAGGCAGACAAAATGGCAGCAGATGGTGTGTTTTAATATAAAAAACAGGCACAGAACAAACTGTGGAGTGGAGAACTGAGCCTGACTCCCTTTGGGTTTGTAGCTGAGTCACTTTTATGTTGGGGTTGGTTCTGTTTTGTGTTTGTGCAGTTGTCTGGTTTATGTCTGGCTTTTGTGTGTGAGTTTAGATTCCCTCAGTTGTCTCTGTCCTCAGACCTCTCTAAACTGTTCTCTCTCTGGTACTGAGTCTCCCATCTGTTTCTTCTTCTATGTCTGTTCGCCCTCTTGTGGTGATGCATGCAACTGCATCAAGGACAGGATGCAGAAGATCAGGATCTGAGCGTGAGAAAAAGCTTTGACGTAATTAGATTTTTACCACTACTACAGCAGACTTGGGTAAATCCTTCATACTTCAATAGTTCAACTAATTTCATGCAAATATTCAGATAATAAATCTCAGGTATTCCCATGAAATACACATGAACAATTTAGTCCAGTTAGAATCTATGTAATTATATACAATGTACATGTGTATAAAAAATAAAACTGAATTGAATTGTCCATTTTAGATCTTTACAATTAATTTGTCTTTCTTTGTCATCTATTGATTGCAGCAGGTTGGGAGTTGGACTTGGTGGCTCTGTTCACTTGTGCATAAATTGTTTCAGCCTGGGTGGGCAGGTGGGTCCTGGTGTCATTATGCTGCTCATCAGGATTACCTAACTGCACCAAAGCATAAGTCGATGTTATAGCAGCATCTGCAGGACATTCATACAGATTGTGCTGTGGCTTATCCTAGAAATAAAATATAAAGAGAAAAAAAAAATGTCATTGTTAGATTCTGTGAGAGCAGACATGTCAGAGGAAAACTAACTGTTTATATGAATGTATTACAATAGAAAAACAGTAAAATAGTGAGAAGCAAGTGATTCTAGATTTATTTAATAGAGCTAAACCTTTTTTTAATGGTGAATTTGCTGTAAACTGTTTGTGTAGAAAAAAGGTTGGTTGTTGTCTTAAACTGAAATTCACTTTGTTCTCAAGAGATAGTTCCGATTTTCACACTTTTCTAATTGTCTGATAAGTTTGACAAGCAAATAGGGAGAGTTTTTCTTTTAATGAAGAACATACGGCTTACCTCAGGAATGTCATGCCCTGTATTTGATCTCCTCTTTCTTTTACCTGCAGGTCAGTCAAAGAATAAAGGTTTTTTGGCTTGAAGTGATTAAACTCTTATTTTCTTTTAAGTCAAGTCTGACAGCGCTTGAAAAAACTAATTCATTTAAATGCCAAATTATAGATTACAGCAGAATTTAACTGCTTTTTTTGGTGCTTTTTCGTTATTGTTGCAAAAAGGATTATTTTGCATTTTGTACAAATAAAGGATGCATAGTAAAAATTCAATATTTGAAAGGCAAATTACACTCATAATGTCAAAATTTTGAAACTGTTAGAAAAATCACAACTGGCCTTTAAATTGCTTTTAAAAGCATTTAAGTAATTTTAAAACAGATCTCTGAAAACCGGCTTTGGTGATACGCCCCACTAAAACAGAAATAGACTACCATACATAGATGATGTTGAACAACATGGACCTACAGAACACCACTATCTGCTGCAGTAAAAAGAAAACAGGGCATCTTGACAAGAGAGACCTCACTAACAAGAATATGTTTAATAACTGCATGGCAGTTTGTTTCCAACACAAAGGTCTGGAGTGAGTGTGCCTACTTTCCTTTTCTATGCAGGAAACATGGGTTACATGTTTAGTAATGCTTTGCTAAAGGATAATGGAAATAAACAGAATATCGGCTTCAAGGAAAGGAGCAGTCCAACCTACGAGGACCAGAAGGACAAGAGCACAACAAAGTTCATGCTACACCAAAGACTGATAGGTCTACCATAGGTAGACAATCAAGACGACCACAGAAGAAGAAAAAGTTTCTCATGCAAGAAAACATGTTGCTCCACCTTTTTTCTATGAGTGGGGAGGAGCAACAGACACCTGTGTGAGTTTGCACATCAATTAAAAAGGTGATATATCTTCCCTGTCCACAGTAAACCACCCAGTGGAAGAGATCATGTTGAGGTGAAGTGACTTTTATTTGCAAATCAAACTGTGGCGAGTTGGATTAAACCAACCCATATGCATACACAGCAAATAATCCAACATCCATCTCAAGTCTGCCAGAATTATATTATTTTGAATTTCAGTATTTGTCACAAGCGGTCACTCTCTGCTGTGGTGAAAATACAGGCAGACTGGGCTCACGACTGAGTGTTTTTAAATCTCTGGCTAGGGTGCCAGTCTATTAGGTGCTGCTGCTCTCACATAACATTTTTCTTGACTTCCTTCTCCTTACTGGAAAAATTACATTAATGATCATCACCTTATGATGTTAGATTCAAGCTGAAGGATTTGCTGTAACTTCTGTATTCTTTGGTAGTCGTTCCTGTTAGAGATCAATGTTCAGTCCATATTGTCTATCCACTGCAGCAATTTATGCTTTTGTTCATGGAGGATTTTTCCACTTTTCCACGTTCTACATTTAATGCATGAAAATAAATATAACTATTGAGCTATGCTAAATAAAAAATTGTAAAAGTAATAAAGTAAAATAAGATATATAGTGATATATGACCTTTAATTATGTTTTGATAGATTTAATAGTATGTTATTGTCATATTACGGGGGTGTTGAGCAAAACCAACGTGCAAGCAGGAGCATCAAAGCTGCATGGTGAGTTTGGTGACTGAACAGGTGACTTACAGGAGACATAGGAACATGGAGTGTGAGCGCAGTTACTAACATGGAGCAGGTAGACCACACATGGCATGACAAACAGTCATGGACAGACTGAGCATGAAAATCATAAAGATCCAATGGCAAGCAAAACCAGAGGCAGGGAGGAGAAAAGACCAATGAACTAGAGGGGCTAATGCTTTAATCTATTTAAACAGATTATTGTGTCTTAATCTTTTTTTTAATTAGTCTGTCTTGTAAATCAGTTTTAACTTTAAACCTCTGCATTGCCCACAGGCCAAAATCCTTCATAGCTTTTATATCCTCACCTGGCAATTATAAAAAGACTGTCAGGCTAATAGCCTTAGAAATTAAAGTAAATACACAAATGTACATTTAAACATGTACACACCTTAAACACTTTTAAACAAACTAACCTGGTTTTTAAACTAAATATGCTTTTCTGAAGCAAAGAAAAACTCATCCCTTTTTGCAGTCAAAATGATTTTGATGTGTTAACAAATCAATCAAGGCACAAACACATATTCTGACACTTAAAGCCAGATATTATTCATACCCCTGTAAGATTTCTGTTTAAAACTATTTATATTCAACCAGACAGTTTTTTTCTGATGTTTCTGGTTATGAGACAGGAATCTCTAACAAGATCAAACAATGTAAGAGTTTCAGTTAAAAATAAATGACCTATTTTTATTTACATTTTATGAAAAACACCATGTCAAAATTAAATTATTCCCTTTTTCAATAATCAACGGAGCAATTTTTATTGACATTACAGCAATAAAACTCCTCTTCAGACCAGCTTTTTGCATGTTTCCACTGATATTGATGATTTATCTTTGGTGATGAGCCCCAAGTCTTTGAGGTTGGAAGGCCTCCTTGCCATTACCCTAATTAACCACTCCAAAAGATTAATGTAGCTTCCAGTCAGAACAAGACATCTTGGTCGAGTTAAAAGATTAATTTGAACCTAAATCTGACAGGGGATGAATCATTTTGTGTTTAACTGCAGGTTCATGGTGTTTCATATTCACTTAACGACTAAACTGAACCTAACGGGTTCGGAAGTACAATGTACAACATACTTCTTAGAGTCAATAATTTCATCATAAGTGGAAAATTAAGAGATACTTACAAAGTTTGAACAGCATAAAGACACATCCCACTAAACCAACTACCACTCCAGCTGATATCCCAGCTATGACGGCTGTGTTGGGGACTGTAGAAAGATTTTTTTAAAAACATTTTAGAGATACTTTAGTCAAGTTTACTTTCTGTTTTACAACCTTGGTGCAAACAGGATGTAAAATTCTGAAATGTCTGACAGCCCAGATTAAAAATAGCTGCTAAAGTTAGCAAAAACTACTTCCTCTACTCATTCTGATATCTAAGAGAAGCATGAAGGCACTTTACCCCAATTTGCCAGTTGTTCTGAGTGTAAATGTGTGCATTTCTGTGAGTATGACTGTGCTGTTGTAGCTCAGTGTAGAAGTGCTTTAAATGGTCAGTGTGACTAAAGAAGCACTTTATAAGTTCAGTCCATTCTCTAAAGCCTCAGGAGATCAGAACAGCAGCAGCTTGAGCTGTATTGAATAACTCTGTTGTTTCACTGAAAGTCTTTACAACTTCATCTGGGTTATCATAAACATAAGGACAATTTAAAATACGGACAGTAAAACAAAAAAAAATCCTGATTATCTATGTTAGCCACACATAATTATGCTGAATTATTTGAGGTTTTCATGTAAAATATCTAACTGCCCAACACATTCAGTTAATGAGTACTAGACTATTTTCTTTCAATCTTACCAGCTTCTTTCTCACAGAGAAATTCAACAGCCTTTGCATCCTGTTTCCAGCTCACATTGTTGCTATGGTTACAGATGATGGAGTTTTTCTCTACATAGACCGTCAGGGAGGTGTTCTTTAAATCAGTTTGCTTCAGTAAATGGCAGGTTTGGTTGTCACATTGAAAAGCTCCACTAATTAGAGAATCCACTGTTTTACACGTCGCGGTGAAGTTACAGTTGCTGGGGTCATTTGGGGTTACTATTAGTTTCACTGCAGACACTCGGTCTGAGAAAGAGAAGATGTGATTGATTTTAAAACTATAAAACATTTAGCAATCATTTCAAAACAGGAAACAAACAAGAAGAAACTTACCTTGGACTCTAATTGTGTATCCAACTACAGTGGTGTCTTCCTGTCCACTTGCTACTGCCTTATATTGTCCACTGTCACTGTGTTGCACATTTCTTAATAGCAAAGAGTAGTTTTGTGCAAAAAACTGAGCTCTATCTTTATACTTGTTGTGGACTATAGGCTTACTGGGAGATTTGAATTTTACAATGTTAAAAGTGGTATTAAATCTCCAAATAAAATCATCTTCTGTGCCAACTGCAGCTTTGTTTACATCAAGGAGCAGGTCCGATCCATTCGCCACAAATCTAAGGTCAGAACCTGAAAAAAAACGAATTTAGTTATATTTTGATGATTAAATAAATAATATATTCATGGTCAGTCTATGGAATATCCTGAAATTAATTTTAAAGTTGCAGAGCAGAGAGGAGGGTAGCACTGTTAGCTCCCACACCCGCAGAGCTCCACAGGTTCTCCCAGTCAATTAGAATGGAAATAGAAACAATCAATCCAAACATTTCATTATTTATACACGTGTTTTATGGATAACATATAGTGTTAAAATATCATTGTTTGTACAGCTGTTATCCATATAATGCCTTATGTAAGATTTATGATTATTGATTATGAGCATTTATCAAAAATTATAATTCAAAATAGTAATATACAGAAGAAATATATTCTATCCAAAAATCATTTCTTACAAATAAAGATCAGAGACACCATCTGGTGGTGTGATTATTGGGCTCACAGCACTTAATAATTACAATCAGTTAATTATCATTAATAATAGATAATTATTAACCAAGACCATGTTAAATGTCACTGTGTTATAAACAGCTTTACCGAGTAGTGGAACGTTAACCTCTTCTTGACAGATAATCACTCTTACACAAATTATCACAAACACTGTCTCTTTTTCTATATAAAAAATATATTATCCAATAGTCCCTCTTACAGTCAAACTATTCTGCTCCAACAACATTCACCTAAATAAGCATGCACTATTATACAAAAAGGCGTACACTAATATTAAAAAATAAGGATGTTTGTTGGAGGGTAGATGGAAATCAAACCAGCAGAGTATGGACAAATGAGAATAACAATTTGGATTAATTTAGGAAGATGATCAAAAACAACTACGCTGTGTAACCTTTCTCCGTGTGTTTGTTTCGGCAGCAGCTATCAGCTGGTAGCACGGTAGGCCACGCCCCTTAGCCACTAGCAGCTGATAGCCCCAAATCTCGAACAAGGGGTCATAAACTAATGCAGGAGCTGAGGATGGAACAAACAATGGAGTGGCCAGGCCACGAGGTCCAGACTGCAGTCTGTTTCGAATGAAAAACTTCAAAAGTTCAGCTTTAACTCCTGGCTGATTGGCAATCAGCAAGACGAACGCATCCAACTTGAACGCAACGCTTCCACGGTAGTCAGACAGCAAATCAAAACACTTCAAACACTTCAATCAGTATCGCATGCAACAAGTTAATTCCTTGGATTAACTAATGGTGATTCTAATTCACCTTAACTATGCCTCACCCTGCCCAGAAATTACTTTGACATTGATTTCCTCTCTTCACTCGCTGGAGGATGAGTTATGGGTCCAAAGAAAAAAGGGGGTAACCAGAGGGTCATGTGTCCATTTTAACTATACTTCTCCCCTCCGTCAAAAACGGGGAAATTATGAGGAACAGTTGCAGTTGAATGAAAAACACAGGAGGAAAGTTGTCTCCTTGGAAATAAAACCTGTGGGTTTCACCTGCGCCTGGGTTGCGTCTAACAGTCTTTGATCAGATATGAATCTTCTGATCTTCTTGTATCAGACAGATTTCCAGCTTTCAAGCTCTTCCGGGAATGGCCAGTGTGGAGGAAAAGTTTGTTTCCTCTGTTTTTTAGAAGTTCTGATGACGCCAAAGCTTTGATGCCTGTTGAGCTGTGACGTCAGTTGCTTCGACAAATGCTGAGATGCGCAGTAGACTCGTTTACCTGACCAAAATGGCAGGTGTGACCCCAACACTTATTACTTTTTGTTATTCTGCTATCTTTCAGAGATATTAATATAAAGGTCAGACCCCAGTACTGTTTCAACTTTGTTCAGAGGAATTTGTTCAGTAGAAGACTTGCTCTCAAGTCCTAAAATGACATCAGTTTCCATAGATGTTTATCCTTTTTTCTAGTAAACACAACAAGGCCTCTTTTATAAATGTTTATATCATTTTTGGGCTTTGGAGTCAATCCATGTTCAGCATTTGCCGTTACTTATTTACTAACTTTCCGGAGTGTTTATTTTTTTCCCAACAGACGTCTCTCACTTTTCTTCACCTTTGTAAATGGTTTTATTGTTGTTTCTCAGTCTTCTCACACCCACAGTCTATGAACTGCTCTGCCAGAGTTCTCAACTGGATTTATGCCTTGACTTTGACTAGGTCATTTTAACACATGGACATGCTGTGATCTAACCCATTAAATTGTAGTTCTGTATGTTTTGTGTTGTTTTCCTGCTGGAACGTGAACCTCCACCCCAGTCTCAAGTATTTTGCAGCCTTTAGCAGGTTATCTTCTAGTATTGCCTTGTATTCAGCTCCATCCATCTTCCCTGTCTATGCAGAGGACAATGACCCAGACAACATGATGTTGATTATACTTCCGCCTCTCAGCCTGTTTAGACGCTTTTCTTCCCGCTCCCTGCTTGCTTGCATTCTTTTACCCCTAACTTTTTATCTCTTTGGGTACAGCAATTATTCAACTCTGCCTGTGATCCCAAACAGTGACAGCTAGCTCAAAGACTCAGCCAGCAAACAGAACGCCGAGAATAAACCCACTGGCAGCCCCCCCGGCATGTTTTAGGCGCAAGGCAAAAAATCAAGGATGACGACTCACTGGAAGATCTCAGCAATTAAATAAATCAGAATGGCCAGAATTACAGAGAAATTCCCCCGTTTCCCCTGGGAAAAGGAGCCTTCGGCAGCAAGCTGTTGTCACAACAACTGATAGGAGTGAGCCAGCTGGAAATCCCCTCCAAAACAGATTTACCCCACTACAGAATGAAAACCAGGAAAGTTATCCATCTTCTGAGAACAATAAAAGGTATGAGAACAATCTTCATTTTTCTCCTAAGATGCCAGAGAAAGAGCGCCCCACAAGGCCAAGGACCCTAATAGTGGGCAACACGGCAATAAATGGGATCCAAAACTTCTGCAACAAGACAAACACAGCAGTTATGATTGGTACCAGTAATGTGGTGTCCGGTATCTCAGAAAATGTTCTGGTAATCACAGAAGAGCGCCCGACCCTCAAAAACCTTATCATACACTTTGGAGACATGAATGACGTAGCTAAGGAAAAATCAGAAGTGTTGAAGGAGGATTTAATTCATCTGCTGAATAAAGTTGGAGGTCTCAATATCAAGGTGTTTTTCAGCGGACCCTTTGCACCGATTTTCTGAGGAAATGAGATTTTTTCGCAACTTCTGATGATTAAGAAATGTTTGAGAAAAGCATGTGCTACCACATCTGTGAACGTCATTGACAACTTTAATATTTTTTGGCAAAAAAAGACAACTCTTCAAGCAAGATGGTTTCTGTTTGAACAAGCTGGGAGCCAGACGTCTCACATCTAATCTCTTCTATTCAATAAATAATCCACCAGCAGCTTCAACCTTCAGCAGAGAACATAGAGTATCAACAACAATGATAACGCTGCCACCAACAGCTCCAGCAAACATAGAGCAGTTGGCTGAGAGAGAGAGTTCATCACAGAAGGTCTCCCCGCCAAATTCTACAGGAGAAGTGTTAATGAGCTTTTATCTGTGATATGTGTTGATTATGACTGTTTAATTATTGTGCGAGACTTCAACATTCATATGGACAATCCTAAAGACAGAAGTGCCATAGATCTATGTGACACTCTTAGAAATTTTGGTTTGACTCAATATAACCTACAACTGATAAATGCAAGGGAATCTTTCTTCTCTGAGATCATCAGCAAAATCTTTAATAATGCTTGTGCATTATTTGCCACGGTCGACAGGTTAACAAACCCTCCTGTAACTGTAGCATCTGAACTCCACTCTACCAGGGCCTGCAATTAATTTGCTAACTTCTTAACTGAAAAAACCCAAAAGATCAGAGGGGCAGTCAGTACATCCACATCAACTCCAGTACCAAAGTTGTCTCCAACTGGAACTGATTTTGACAAAAATTCCCAGTTTCACCAAATACGTAGAAGAAATTGTACAGCAACTAAGTTCTTCTTCCTGCTGTCTTGATGTTTTACCCACAGCTTTCCTTAAGAAAGCTTTGCCTGTCATAACATCTGATTGAACACAAATAATAAACATGTCCCTTTCGTCAGGTGTTTTTCCCCAGGCCCTGAAAACAGTAATTATTAAACCTCTATTGAAAAAGAGCAACTTGGACAAGCTGCTACTACAGAACTACAGGCCTATATCAAACCTCCCCTTCATCAGCAAGATTATTGAAAAAGCTGTGTTTCAACAGTTAAACAACTTCCTAACAATGACCAACCGCTTCGATGTCTTCCAGTCAGGCTTCCTGCTCACCACAGTACAGAGACTGGTCTTGTCAAGGTGTTCAATGACATCCGTATAAATGCAGACTGTGGAAGAACCACAGTGCTGGTATTATTGGACCTTAGTGCAGCATTCGACACTGTTGATCACTCCATTTTATTAGAGCGCCTGGAAAACTGGGTCAGCCTTTCTGGAACAGCACTGGTTTAAACTGGTTTGCTTTAAATCCTACTTGGAGGACAGGTACTTTTCACATAAGAGACCACAAAAATCACATGTGGCGTTCCTCAAGGATCCATCTTAGGGCCCCTCCTATTCAATATCTACATCTCCCCCTAACTCAGATTTTAATAAACAACAACATAAGTTATAACTATGCAGACGACACACAGCTATACGTTACGATGTCACCAGCTGACTATGAACGAATTCAAGCGCTTGGTAAATGCTTAGAAATTTTCTTCAACTGAATCAAAACAAAACTGAAGTAATAATTTTTGGACCAAAGGAAGATCGTTTAAAAGTTAGCAGACAGCTTCAGTTAATACAGCTAGAAACCACTATTCAGGCTGGAAATTTGGGTGTAGTGATGGACTCAGACCTGAACCTTCGGAGGCACATAAAGACAATAACAAGGTCGGCCAAAATTAAAGCACTAATCTCTCAGCAGGACCTTGAAAAACTAATTCATGCATTCATCTTTAGTAGCATTGATAACTGCAACAGTGTCTTCACAGGTCTGCCTGAAAAGTCGATCAGACAGCTGCAGTTGATCCCGAACGCTGCTCCCCGCGTCCTCACTAGAACTAAGAAAGTGGAGCACATCAGCCCGGTTCTAAAGTCCTTACACTGGCTCCCTGTAGCTCAGAGAATAGACTTTAAAACAATTCTGTTAGTCTATAAATCACTGAATGGCTTGGCACCAAAATACATTACAGACTTGTTGTCAGTGTATCAACCACCCAGACCTCTCAGGTCTTCTGGCTGAAATGTACTCTGCATACCCAGAACCAGAACCAAAGATGGAGAAGCAGCTTTTAGTTCTTATTCTCCACTAATCTGGAATAAACTCCCAGAAAACTGTAAAAGCGCAGAAACCCTAAGTTGCTTTAAATCAAGATTAAAAGCTTATTTGTTTAGAGTGGCCTTTGACTGTGCTATATTTCAGTCCAACGTTCCTTTCATTCTCTTTTTAAGCATTTTATTATTCATTTTTTATTCATTTTTTATTATCATCTTTTTAATTATTCTTTTTTATTCTCTTTAATTATTTAATCACCTTTATGCCACTGCAATGTACTTTTCCTATTATGTCTCTTTTTCTTTTTTTTTATTTACAGCACTTTGAATTGTCTTGCTACTGAAATGTGCCCTGCCCTGCCCTGCCTTGCCTTGCCTTGCCCTGCCCTGCCCTGCCTTGCCTTGCCTTGCCCTGCCTTGCCTTGCCCTGCCCTGCCCTGCCCTGCCCTGCCCTGCCCTGCCCTGCCCTGCCCTGCCCTGCCCTGCCCTGCCCTGCCCTGCCCTGACCTGCCTTGCCTTGCCTTGCCTTGCCTTTGCCTTGCTGCCATCACCACAGCGTGGTGTTCACAATGTGAGCCTTCTCACAGTTGCTTTCTACTCTTCCACAAAGACAGAATTTGTGTAGAGCTCAACTAAGAGTTGTCCTAACAGCAGAGTCGTCTACTTGAACTGTGAATCTTTGCATCTCCACCAGGGTTATCGCAGGCCTCTTGGCTGCTTCTCTGATTCATGCTCTCTTTGAGAGTCCACTCAGTTTACATGCCATTTTTTGGTAGGTTTGTAGTCGTTCCATACTCTTTCCATTTTCAAATGATGGATTAACATGATACTGCCCTATAGTTTATAGGGTTCAAGGAAATTTTGTTTTATGACCTAACCCTGCTTCACCTTCTATCAAAGCAATGTGTGCTAGGTGGGTTGCACCCTGAACAGGCCCCCTGTCACTGGACCAAAACAAAACACGAGACAAACTTTGTGTATAAACATATCCCTCAGTTCAATTTAAATTATAATATTATATCATAAATTTAACATTCAGTGTTAGGACTGTGAGAAAGGTCTCTAGTTTTGCACTCCTTACCATCACTGAGGACCACCAATTTGAGCTAAATATATCCAATATAGCATTAGTAACACAACAGAGTCAATTTGACCTGAGGAAGCTGCAGAGAAATGTTCTGCTACAGAACCTTCTGGTCAGCATCTACAGTTAATGTACAAAGGGTCATCACATGCTGCATCATGGCATAATTTCTTCATTTATTTTATTAAACCTTGATTTAACCAGGAAAGGACACGTTGAGATCAAAGTTCTCTTTTGCAAATATGTACTTGCCAAGACAGGAGTAGCACAAAAAACTCAGCAGCTCCACAAAGAACGCACACCATGAAATCTCCACAAGGCGGCAAAGATCATTGTTGGAACCCAGCTCGCTGACCTTGATCACATCTACGAGACTCACTGTCATAGCAGGGCCAAAAACATCCAACACACATCTGCCATCATTGGTTTCAACCACTGTACTTTACTCCAGCAGATCATACAATACAATATAATAATTCAAGAAAATACTGAAAACCACCACCTCTTGTCTCCTTTGTGTCCTTTCTACCCCCCCACTAACAAGCCGTAGCACACAAACATTTACGTTTCACTCGTCCTTTACTCCAGGGAGTGCTACCTGTATTTTACTGAATCCTTTTGGAAAAGGCATAATGACAATAAAACATCTAAATGTACTAAAGCAACACATTGACAGTAAGAACATGCAAACCAAAATCAAGCCCAAGATCTTTTCACTGTGACAGGATAGTCACTTCAACCTGCAGTCCAAAAGAAATTTAAGATTTCAATACAAGCCCAAAAAAAATAACTAAACAGAAATCAAACATTCCTAAAACAGCAGTGGACATGCGGTACCATTTAAAGGTTTACCAAAAACTAAGACCGTGAGCCCCAAAGAAACTACTTGTCACTGCATACTGTATCAAAATTGCAGCTAAAACTGTTTAGTGAGATTCGCCCTGCGGAGAGTCTGCCAGAGTGAGTGCTGATTTTTTTAATTTACAAAACTAGACCCTAATTAGACAAAATAACAATTTGATGAAGCATACATGATTCACTGCCTTATCAGATAAGTCCAGAGCTCAATGGTTAATTTATTTTTAGGCTGTTTAAATTTAAGTGGTAAAGCAAAAATGAAAGGGTGTTTCAGGCATGATGAGATGAATTTAAGAAAACTGATAGATGTTAATGTTTAACTACCTTCAAATGTATTAATCTGTTGCGTAGCACAAACACACATTTATGACTGATGGCAACTGTGATCTAAAATCTAAAGTTACAATTTCAGTAGCACATTTTTCATTATGATCTTGCTTTATTATTTGTTTAATATAATGTCCCTATCAGATTAATAAAAGGTTTAATGAACTGAATTGAACTGAATTTTACCAGGAATCCTGCCTTTTCTCATACGTGCTCATGTCTAAAATTGTTTACGTAAAACTTTTCTTCTCTTTTACTTTGCTGTTTTTCTGTTCCACGGGTTTGTTGATGAAGTGTTACAGATTACCACAGTAACTGTTAAGCAGCTTATAAAATAAAAAGCATAAATTTTACCTTTAACCGTATCGAGCACAGAGACGAGAAGAAGCAGAACCACCACTGCCATGACTTTGTTTCAACTGCAACGTGGCATCAGGAAGTAAAACATTTATCACTGCATCAGTTTCCCCATTTTGAAGAGAAAAACACCATTTCTCAGCCATGAAGTAATAAATAATATTTTCATTATATACATATATTTTACACATCCATATATATATATATATATATTACATCATGGAAAATCATTGGGGTTTGGATTAATTTGAAACAAACTGGGAACTCAGTTTTGACTGAATTACACCAAAAGACATAAGCCAAAATGCAATCTGTAATAATATGCTTTATTAGATCAGTTGTTAAGGAATTACCTCTGCAATTCAGACAACTAAACAAAAATACAACACACCTCATTTTTTTCCACTGCTTATTTCGCTCACAGCAATCTTTGCTTGATTAGTCATTCCCATCAAGATCCAATGTTTACATTTCAGTGTCTCAGCCCTTTTTTGTTCAGATACCTTCATATTTTATATGTAAAGACTGATCGATTGAAGGAGCTTTGATAAAATATATTTTGTTTTTATTTCACAGAATTGGTAAGTCCAAAGTCAGCACAGTTTCCACTGCATAGTTTCCAACAGGAAATTTAAAAACACTTTTTAGATGCTTGGGAGGGAGTTAAGGGTGAGACTTGTGAGCCTGCTGCTATTTTTCCTCACCATAGATATGACTTAAAGTCATCTGACTTTCTGCTTGTGTGCTCAAGAAAACGTCTGAAGTCTACAATATTATCACATATTTACATAAACACTGGAGGAAGAGTCTTTCTTTGAAATTAGTGGGTGTTTTATGGTCACCTTGTCTCCCTTACTTTTGTTTGTCAATTTTTTAAAAATACACACTCAGACTGTCACCCTTAGGGTTAGTCTCTCACGAGGTAATGTGTGATTTTGTGTACTGGGAATCACCTAAAGAAACCAGAATAAGTTTCCGACCTTTCTTTATCTTCGTTTTAAATAGGTCTTTACATAATACATCAGGTAAATGGGCTTTTATGTGAATCATCGTTTTGTTATCTCAATACACAGACAGTTGCTTTCATGTAAAAGTATGTACGATCTAACACCCATGTCACACTGTTGCGTATCTGTAAACCTTGTATTTCATGCCATTTAAACATGTGTGTTTTTAAGTAGGGTGAACACTGAAATTCTGCTCACCCCTGTCAAAAAGCCAGGTTTTTGTGACGTATAAAAATTTCACCAAGATAAATCCTATCAGAACTTTTTCCACTTTTAAAGTAACGTATCTTATTATTTTACTGAAAAAGAAGAAAAAAAGAAACGAAAAATCAAAAAGTTGCATAGGTGTGCACAACCTTAAATGAAACCTTTGTCGAAGCACTTTTTCAGTGAATTTCCACATTCAATCTTTTTGGGTAAAAGGTTTTAAAAGAGTATTTGTCACGAGAAAGGTACTAGAAACATTATAAATGTTCTATGTCACAGTAATAGACCGTCATCAATAATAGGAGAAAATGTGAGACAGTGACATTCCTTAAACTGGACAAAGACAGAAGTGTTCAAAGCCCAAGATGGTCAGACCATCATTATGTATGGAAAAGAAAAACCAATTATGACTTGGCAAAAAATGTGTTCCTCTATCCTTACACAAACAGAGCTCTGTAGATGTAACATCGTTCAGCCCAAACTGGACTGAATGATGAAGGACTCGTTGCTTAATGAAATGCACCCATTTTCTTCCCCCATTAGACGCTTGTAAAATGTTTTTTTAGATCATACGTGACAAAATGAGATTAGGCGTGACGGCAGCTTTAGCAAACATCTGTTCACAAAATTCAGTACCATACTTGTATGGCATAAGTCATATCATTCAAAACAGTCTTTTTCATGTCTTACATATGTACTCTATGCTTCACAAACTCTAGTGTTGCTTTGCAACAAAATATTCCAGCTTTAGCCAGTGTAGCTGTTCATACATTGCTGATGCGAACACTTAAATGGCCATCTCTGACTCGGGTTTGCTCCTCGCCTCGCTGCGCCCTGTAGCTCTGCTCCAGACGGATCTTCTCTGGGTCTGTCACCTCCGACATGGGTCCACCTCTGTTGCCCTGGTATTCATGTTGTGAACTAGACGATTTAAAGATGGGGGTCGTCTTGGTCTTTGCCACTTTGTCAAAGAAGGCAAAGTCCGCTACATATTTGCCTGACTGAGAGAGAGAGACAACTGGGGGGAACTCGTAACCCCAGAGTATCTCATCTGGCAGGTAGGAGGTGCGGACCTGGCAGGTGGCAGAAGTCGGCTCTATTGTGGCACTCATGACCACCAGCAGTTCAAAGTCAGCCAGCTCTGGATCTGTCCAGCCACCACCTAATGGAGGAAAAATGAGAGAGTAAGCTCTAAGAAGACAAAAAGCAAGACAAAGGAAGAAATTCTAACATTAATCTTAAGAAATTATGGATTTTGTCTAGATACTCCACAGTCCAAAGACATGCATGCTAGGTCCATGACCTATTCTAAATTCCCTTTGGATTTTAGTGTGTCCATACATGGCTATTTGTTTTTATATTCTCCTTTAATGGATTTATGACCTGTCCATGATCTACACTGCCTCTTGCCCATTGACCCCTAGAGATGATCACTAATTCCTCAATTCCTGCAAGGATTCAGCGACTATAGAAAGGGATGGATAAGGAAGCAAATGAAAATGGGAGTGAACTAAATATTTCAAGTGGCTTTCTTGAGTTTGTGACGGCTTAAGTGTTTAAACTTAAGCCGTGTTTAAACTGGAAATCAGGAGTTGGTAAAAGCATGAATCAAGGTGGAATTCTTGCCGTTTTCCACTACTGTGTTCATTCTGTGTTCATTTTTCATTTTTATGTTTTTGAGGCTATTTTTCAGAACGGTTGCCTCCTGGCAAGATTATAGAAAAATTTAAAAGTAGTTCCCATAGCACTGTATAGCTTTGTCACAAATGGGTCCCCTCATGCTGACATGGGTCCCACTTGGACATAAAAGCCAACTGTTAATACAAAAATGTCAGGTGGGGATTGTTTAACCAGATTTATGACAATTGATGAAACCTTACTGTTCAAAGGTGTTTTTCACGGGGATCTCAATGAGATTTTGTTATATCTCCCATAAGACTACATAATTGCCTTGTACTTAAAGGATATGAAGATTTGCATTGCATATGTAATAAATTTTTGAATATACTGAAATATTCATGGCATGATCGTTGCAACTTAGAGATATCATATTTACCACACATAGGCACCAGTGCTTCTTAAAAAATGCAAGTGCTACTCAAATGTTGCAGGAATGAAACAATACCGATACTTCTCTTTAATGCTATGCTTTGCAGATGCTCTGTCTGCAGAAGAATTAGACTTACATAGTCCTGACATAGTAGCACATTGTATATTTTGTACTAATATAAACACACCATAATAATGTAAAGGGAACATAATAAATAACTTTATAATAATTTCATATACATACGTCTCAAAAAAGGCACAGTGTCAAAATAGGTGGCAAGATAGGAAACAGTGTGACAGCGTGAAAGTTTTATATTCTACGTCATCATCATTAGCATTAACACTTATGTTGTAATTATAGATTATTGATTAATTGAATATTTATCAAGAATTATTATTAAAATCATAATCCGATAAAATTAACTCCTTAACCAAAATCCTCGTTTATGAATTGAAACCAGAGCTGTCCTCTGGTGTGTAATTATGGCTCAAGGCCTCTGATAATTACAATTATTAAATGTCACTGTTTAATCAACCGTTTCTGCCGAAACGTGGGGAACTTTGCCTCATTTTGACTGACAAATCACTCTTGCACAAAATAAACACAAAACGCCTTCTCTTTATCTACGTGAAAATTTATTAAATCAATCAGCCTGATACAATCAACTCCCCGATTCAATAATCTTCACCTACTCAAACATGCAAAAGGGTAAAATATCTAACTAAAAAAATAAAGCAAAACAGCAGTGTGTGTGTATTGAATCAACCAGCAGTTATGGCAAAAGTGGTAATATGACAAAGGAATGTGGTGTTGAATGGAGTTTGAAAACAGCCCGCCAGAAAGCGTAGCCCAGCGGGACACGGGCTGTCATAAAACCCCCACAGCAAAGTTGTAAACTCAGCTCAGACAAAGAGTCATAAACCTTTTGGCCGCAAGTTTGCAAGCACTGAAGTTGGAACAAAGAAAATGGTGAATTTCACCATGAGGTTACTGTCGTAGTCAAGTATTACCGGCGCTCCGGTGTTCGCACGGTAAAGACACAAACTTGTGAGACACGGCGGCCTCAGCACTCAATACAATGTTGCATGCAAATACAATTTCATAACATCGGACTATAAGTGGCGATTCTGATCGCACTAAAAATCCTATCTCTCTCTGGCCTGCCCAGACTACTCCTAATAAAGAAATCAAAGAAAATAATAAAGGATGGGTATTACTTTGTAGAGCAATCCTTCAGGGCTGCGAGCGTGAGGGGGAGAGGAGGAGGGGGAAAGTTGGAAGTTAACGTGCGTCCACGGTTAACTTCGGGATGAGCGGTCAATCTTCGTCCTTTGGCCTCCTTGGCGAAAGGGAAAAGTATGATCTGACCGTCAGCAGTCAACTAGAACAAAAAACAAGGTGGCGATCCGTCTCCTTGAAACTCCGTGGTTTTTTGGTTACGTGTTAAACTAGCACCTTTGATCGGTAAAGTTGAAATTTCTGGCCTTCTTATTCCAGGAATTTCTGTCATGAACGTTCTTTCGTTGACCAACGAAGGAGAATAAATGAAGACTCCACGTGGGGCCTCTTCTTCTCCAGAGTATGCTTTAGTTGCGTGATAACCGTGTCGAGGTCTCCAGCTGAAGGCAAGGTTTAAAGCATCCGCCTTCCATATATAACCTCATGTGATGTCAGACCTCTTGTGACGTCAGACTTGAGACGTTCCCGTCCTACCCGCCGCAGTGCCCACTGGGATTTGAAGTGGCGGACAATACTGGATACAAAATGGCCGATGAGGTCGGAAGGCCTGGTGGTGTCCAGCAATGTGTAAATGCTCCAATATTCAGCAAACAAGTGGTCCAACACTTACAGTGCCTTGCGAAAGTACTCGGCCCCCTTCAACCTCTTGCCACATTTCAGGCTTCAAACATAAAGATATAAAAAATTTTGTGAAGAATCAACAAGTAGGACACAATCGTGAAGTGTCTCTCCATCCAACCTCACTGAGATCGAGCTGTTTTGCAAGGAAGAATGGGCAAAAATTTCAGTCTCTCGATGTGCAAAACTGATAGAGACATACCCCAAGCGACTTATAGCTGTAATTGCAGCAAAGGGTGGTGCAAGGAGGCCGATTAGTATTGCATGCCCCACTTTTCAGTGTTAAAAAAGTTTGACACGTCCAATAAATTTCATTCCACTTCACGATTGTGTCCCACTTGTTGTTGATTCTTCACAAAAAATTAGAATTGTATATCTTTATGTTTGAAGCCTGAAATGTGGCAAGAGGTTGAACAGTTCAAGGGGGCCGAGTACTTTTGCAAGGCACTGTATGTCATTCAGAAAATAGGGGAAAAGAAGTCATGAAAGTTTTTCTTTGTTGAAAATGTGTTTTACCTTTGTTGTGACAAGAATGGGAGTTTGGTAATAATGTGTTTATGCAAACAAAGATTCCCAATTAAACTGAGGCAGATAATTTTCTGCAAAAATATTCTTGAACTACCTAGCCCCTAGCAAGTTTTTTTTTTTAATGTTCCCAAAGAACTCTGTGCAATTAGTGTATGCAATGCATGGACAATAACCAAAAATACATGTTGTTCAACCTGGTATATTTTCCAAGAAAAGGGTAAAAATATTGTAGTTTGTTGTTGTGTAAAAGAAAAGACATGTTACAAAGTACAGAAGGAAATTATACAGTTTTTTACTCATTTCTTTTCAAATTTAGTTGCAAACTACAACAATATACTCTTTTAAAAAAGCATTATTTTGTGTTTTTTTTGTGTGTGTTCTTGTTTTGACGACTTTTCAGACTGGTACACTTTCCCTCTTTCAGTTCTGGTTTCTAAACAGCTATTTATAAAATGGGTTTTGGCAACCTGTTTCTAGGAGTGTTGCCTTTAAAAGACTCAACAAGTAAAAAACACCCTCAGCATTTGATAATACCATGAAATTAGTCGATTCCTGCGCAAACTTACCCTTGGCAGCCCAGGCTCTCAAAGGGCTGTTGTCATCGATGATGTGGTAGAAGGTGAGAGGAAGGATGAGGAAGGGACTGTCGCTGGAAGTGTCCACCTGAAAGGGCACATTTCTCTGATCTATATGAACTGTTTCGCCTTCCTTTGTGAGAGACGTCTGCATGAGTTTCCCGGTCACCTATAAGGAATGGTATTTGTTTTGGCTCAACTGATTCTCACTTTGAAACATTGCAAAGAAAAAATCACAACTCTGTTTGGGAATTTGTGTTAGAAAATGGCAAACTGGAAATTTATCAAACCAATGCCATGATAAATTCACGCCATTAGTAAATCCATCAATTGTCCAACTGACTTTTAGTCCATGACTTCTTTTTTGCAGTTTCACTGAAGAGTCTTATGTGTCCATTCTGCATATGAACCTACCTGGCATCCGAGAAGAAGACTCTTGCGCATGTTGGCCACCCTGATCATCAGGCATGGTTGGCCTTCATGGGTTGATACCACAGCATGTTGGCTGAACTTCACCGTCTCACTTCGCTTCTTTGGCCGTGCAATCTGGCCAGAAAAAGCTCAGTTTAGATTTGTTTCAGGTATTTTTACTCATTTATGTTAATGGAGGACTTGCACACCACACATCCTGTTTACAATTTAACCTTCTGGTCTGCGCTACAGAGCACTATTTGCAAAAACCAGCCACCACAGAGACAGTTCCTTCCTCCAGGTTGTCTCTCTGATGAAAATACACACCTTACAGCCTCAGTAATCAGCTACTCTGCTGTGAAACAAAATAAGTATATTTGCAGTACCACAACTTGTCTTTCCTTTTTTTTCTTATGTAAACAACATTGGCTGTACATACGCATACAAATACACATTGTTCCTTTTATCCTTTTATCCATTTGTTTCCTCTAAAGTTTATATATTTATACTTAATTTCTGTATGCTGTATTCTTTCTGTATGCTTTATTGGCCAACTCAGTGCTGGCCAATAAAGCTGGTTCTGATTCTGATGTTTTCAAAGTTTTTACACACGTATGACACAATTAGGGACACAGCAAACATATGGAGGAACATGCTCTGTTCAAATGACACTAAAGTTTAAATATCTGACCTACATGCAAAACACTATGCAGCAAAAATTAGCACTCTGCATCAACCTGAACACATTTTTCTTCAGTAGTGACATAAAAGCTACCCAGACTTGCTGGGAAAATGGATCGAGCTAAATGCAAAGAAAACCAAGAGCCTAGAAAAGACTCGAGACTGGGGCAAGGGTTTACAAAATGTGGAAATGTTCAAGGTGTATGAATACTTTTGAACTATACATTAAAGCTGTTTGTTAACTGTAAGGGTTGGATTATTGGGGCTAAAGAACCCACTGGCATGGACACATTTTTTCTATATTCCCCATTTCTCTCCATTTAGTTTCTAACCTTGGCCAGAAACGTGCCGGTGATGAAGATTTCCAATAGCATGGTGATGACCAGCTGGAGGATGAGGAGGATTATTGCAGCAGGACATTCCTCTGTGATGCATCGGAAACCATAACCAATGGTGGTCTGGGATTCCAGAGAGAAGAGGAAGGCTGCTGTGAGGGTCTGCATCTGCATCACGCAGGGTGTGTGGTTGGGTGGCGGATCAAACTCTGAAAGAGCACATCATGACAGAAAACAAGAATTCATCACGACGGTGGTAAAGAAGCAAAGTTGTTTTTTTTAATGCCTGCATTTTCTGAAGGGTTCTTAACACTGCTAAGAGTGGAAACATGAGTCGTGAGAGGAAGAGGGGGCAGTGTTTTCTAGTTTTTAAAGAAAAAATAGTTCCTTTTTTGTCTATAATGTATTTTAATTACGCTTATACAGGGGTTGGACAATGAAACTGAAACACCTGTCATTTTAGTGTGGGAGGTTTCATGGCTAAATTGGACCAGCCTGGTAGCCAGTCTTCATTGATTGCACATTGCACCAGTAAGAGCAGAGTGTGAATGTTCAATTAGCAGGGTAAGAGCACAGTTTTGCTCAAAATATTGAAATGCACACAAAATTATGGGTGACATACCAGAGTTCAAAGAGGACAAATTGTTGGTGCACGTCTTGCTGGCGCATCTGTGACCCAGACAGCAAGTCTTTGTGATGTATCAAAAGCCACGGTATACAGGGTAATGTCAGCATACCACCAAGAAGGACGAACCACATCCAACACGATTAACTGTGGACGCAAGAGGAAGCTGTCTGAAAGGGATGTTCAGGTGCTAACCCGGATTGTATCCACAAAACATAAAACCAGGGCTGCCCAAATCACGGCAGAATTAAATGTGCACCTCAACTCTCCTGTTTCCACCAGAACTGTCCGTCGGGAGCTCCACAGGGTCAATATACACGGCCGGGCTGCTATAGCCAAACCTTTGGTCAATCATGCCAATGCCAAACGTCGGTTTCAATGGTGCAGGGAGCGCAAATCTTGGGCTGTGGACAATGTGAAACATGTATTGGTCTCTGATGAGTCCACCTTTACTGTTTTCCCCACATCCGGGAGAGTTACGGTGTGGAGAAGTTCCAAAGAAGCGTACCACCCAGACTGTTGCATGCCCAGAGTGAAGCATGGGGGTGGATCAGTGATGGTTTGGGCTGCCATATCATGGCATTCCCTTGGCCAATACTTGTGCTAGATGGGCGCGTCCACTGCCAAGGACTACCGAACCATTCTTGAGGACCATGTGCATCCAATGGTTCAAACATTGTATCCTGAAGGCGGTGCCGTGTATCAGGATGACAATGCACCAATACACACAGCAAGACTGGTGAAAGATTGGTTTGATGAACATGAAAGTGAAGTTGAACATCTCCCATGGCCTGCACAGTCACCAGATCTAAATATTATTGAGCCACTTTGGGGTGTTTTGGAGGAGCGAGTCAGGAAACGTTTTCCTCCACCAGTATCACGTAGTAACCTGGCCACTATCCTGCAAGAAGAATGGCTTAAAATCCCTCTAACCACTGTGCAGGACTTGTATATGTCATTCCCAAGACAATTTGACACTGTATTGGCCGCAAAAGGAGACCCTACACCATACTAATGAATTATTGTGGTCTAAAACCAGGTGTTTCAGTTTCATTGTCCAACCCCTGTATGTTGTGTGCACTTATGTGTTACAGGGAATAGAACTAACAACCTTTATAACTGTCAGTTAATCTTCAGAAGAATGTGTGCAGGCGTGCAGGGCTGCAGCATATGTTTTCACGTCTAATGACTTCATCATTCATGTAAAAGTTAACTTACCTGACTTGGGTTATGTTGTTGATCAAACAGAAACTAGCACAAATAGGTAGGAATCAAACTATAAGGTCACAAGATGCACGCTCAACAGATGTTTAGCTTCACACATTGCGGCAACATCCTTTCTTCATTAACAAACCTTACACTGTTGTTCAATAACTATCTCACTTATACATGTTTAACTTTTCGCACCTATCTGTAGTCTGCTTTTGCTATGAACAACGCTGTTCGCACTATTTTGTTTCACAATTGCTGCATTGCAAATAAACTGTTGCAAAAACACTGTGGTTTCAACAGGAAAAAAAAAAGACTGTGACACCAAAATCCTCAAGGCCTGTATGAAATATTCATGACTAAAAAAGGACAAAAACACAGAGTAAAAACTGCATTAGAGTGCTGTAGGTCATAACTTCAGAACACAACTAACACATTAAATTAGTCAGAACATGTTAGGGGAGGTTTTATAAAATCTGAATCACATTGATGAGTTATTGTTACACAGAAATAACATCATCTTTTCTCATCAAGAATTTTGAAATCAGTGAGGCAAAAAAATTGAGAAATGTTAAAACTTTGGTGGGAATTTTACGTAAATCATGACCGTGTTGTTGTTTAATGAACTGTCTCTTAAAAGCATTCTCGGGCTGTGAGGTGATTTTCCGTCAGAAATATTTTTAGCTATGCTGTGCAATGACTGACATGGTTAATTTCTAACCGTATATTTGAATCTGGGACTCAGTTCCTCTCTCTCTGATGAGAGCTACCGCTCTACTCTCTACTTCTCTTGTCTTTATGTTGATGTGTGGGGGATTTAGTCTCAGCTCAGCAAAAACTCATCTTCTTACATTTTTTAATCTGGTTCAACAAAAATTCCCCCTCTGATTGAACCTCCTACACCTTGCTTTGCTTATCCTTATCATCTTAGGCCCAGGGGATATTTTTAAATTGGTATTTTTTCCTTGATTTCTGAAAGAAATGTGTCATTATTTTCTGTGAGATTGCCCCCACAGAACGGGGGGGGGTTATGCTTTGGGGCTGTTTTTCTGCTAAGGTTAGAGAGCAACTTTAGTACATTGAGTAACATAGAAATCTTGAATAAAATCCTTTTTCCCTCAGGCAAAATGCTGAAAATGGGTAATTTATGGGTCCCTCAGCACAACTAAAAACATGTCAGCAAAACCGCAAAAAATAACTAAAAACAAAGCACACTGAGGTCATGAAGTGGCTTAGTCAGTCTGAACCTCAATTCTACTGAAAATCAGTGAAGAGAGGCAAAGCTTAGAGTCACCACTCAGCAGCCATGAAAATTAAAGGATTTGAAGAGATTCTGTAAAGAGCAGTGGGCCAAGATCCCAACTGAGATGTACTTCAGACCTGGAGACCAACTGTAAGAAACGGCTTACTGCTGTGAGTGCCAATAAAGCTTATTCTACCAAGTTCTAAGTCATGTTTTGTGTGAGATCAAATACTTCTTTAACATGCTAATACACGTTTAATTCTTGTGTTAATTCAGAATGTTTTGGTTAATAGTCTGTCTCTGTCCCCGTATTATATCATTAAAAATAAAGAGACTGTTTAAAATCCAATGGGAATAAAATATGATAGTAATTTACCCAAATGCAGGGTCGTGCACAGATACACACTAGGTGGGAACATTTCAGAATTTACAGGCCTATAATACTACCAGTACCCCACGTTTTTTGTAATCCCCCCAGATTATGGTCCCCTGATGACTTCTGTTTGCTTCATGTTTCTTTATTGAACATACAGGTAAATATCTAATTTGATTACATATAAGGCCAAATGAGCATGGGTAACATTACAATTCATACACTACTAAAAATCCCCTCAATGAAGTTCAGTAAATGTGGGGGCTGTAGGCTAACTTGTAATTTCTGTGTGTGTAAAAATTATGATGTGATCAAAGTATTTTAATATGTAAATAGCAGACACCTTGTTATCAGTTCTCAGGACTTAATCTCATTAATCTTAACTCTCTAAAAATCATGTCTGCTCATATATCACACTGGCTACATCCAGAAGTATAGATGATTATTCTTATGACCATATTCTCTGCTGTTGGTTTCATTTTCACTATTTCACAAGATTTTATAACTCTTTTACTGGGTATAGTTGACTTATGCTGTAGAATAGTCACTGGTTATTCAGATTTCTGAAGATAACTCATTTAGTGTGACCTACCTGGTAAATTTGGCAGGGTAATCTGCTTTGCTACAACATAAAGCTAAATGGTGCAGAAGATATTTTGTGATAAAAGTACAGAATTATATAGTCATGACAAACACATTGTGTAAAAAGACAAATAATTAAGGGTAATGTAAGTTTACAATTTGACTTAGAAAGTTCAGGTTAAAGGCTGGTTTGAGTCATTAATCCAACTTCTAATCAATCTATGATAATTTTGTTGCTTTATTAATCTTCAGAATTTTGTAAAATGCGCTTAAAATGCATCCTTGTTTTGAGTTAAATTCTTTTTCCTGGGTGGTCATATCCCCAGATCCCACAGGACAGCTTGTTTTATGGGTGCTTACTAACACATATACATGCTGTTCAAGCTGTGCCTGTAATAAATCTTACAGTACGAAGGTGGCCGACGGCTGCACATGCCGCACAAAGTGCTTTTTTTTTCTACTTGAGCACCTGCCCCTCAAAATGTCTGCGCACACCACTGCCCAAATGTATCCAGTTAAACTTCATAGTGTAATGCATATTTTTTGTTAAAATTGTGACTAAAACATGTGGATTCTGGTTAACAATACGTCGGGGATACATTGATCATATAAATGATGTATATTTATATCCACAGACAAGCTGTAGGCAAGTCTCTGGTCTCACTGTCTGTTCTGAAGCTCGCTGAAAGCTGTTTTAGGTAGTGCCTTTTTGCTTACATTCTTGACTCATTACAGCTGACTCATTATGAAAACCAAACTACTTTGCTAACTGAACTTTGCTGAAAACAGACTGAACTGGATGATTCAGTCAAAGTTTGGACTGAATTAAACTTTACTGAGACTTGAACTGAGAAATAAAAATGCTGTTTTGGTTTCATAGAGAAGTAAGCAGGAAAACTTAAAAGAAATTTCAGAAACAGTGACACAATACTGTGGGATAACCCCTGATGTCAGTTCTTGACAGAATCTTGACTTCAGATGAAATAGAAATGGAAATTCTGAGATTCACGGGTGATCTGGGGGGACTGTGAAACTGTGGTAAGGTATGTTTTTGTCAAACTTCTGCTCCCTTACCCAGCAGGTCGCCATGCACCAAAGCCACCAGGTACCACACAACCCCAAACAGGAACCAGGTCCCCGCAAACGTTGCTGTGAACAGGAAGAACTTGTAGCGCCACGGCATTTCAAGAAACGTTGTCCAGATGTCACGCATATAGAGGGCGTTCCTCCCGCTGACATGCCCGATGCGCATGTTGCTACGGCCATCTTTGGACAGTATGCGCCTCCTCTTCCTCAAAGTCCCACTGCTGGCAGATGCACCACCTCCCAGCAATGGCTTCAGAACATCAGTTTGCGTCTGGGAGTGGCAGACCTTGTGTGGAGATGAGCTACGAGAACAGGGTGGCGTCGCAGAGGTCATCTGACAAGAAAACAAACAGAAAAAGGCAGTTGAAGTTGTCCATGCTTCAGCAGATTGTTTTGTTCACTTTTTCGTCTTCTTAAACAGTTTTGAAAAACAGTAATAGCACCATCAATAGCAAACCGCTTCCCCTCTGTCAAACATGCTGGCCTATCATTAAACTTAGATGAAACCACAAACTTCCCACAATGACTGCAGGTTTCGGTAGTTAGTTTGGTAACTTCCCTGCAACAAAATGTATCCTCAAAATGATAGCAAAGAAAACAATCCTTTTAAAAATAGTAATATTATGGAGTTCACAGAACATATTATTAAAGAAATTACATCAAGTTTTGTTTCATTTTTGAAGTCATGAAAATCCACACATTTATTATCTTCAAACAGAAAGTAGGTGACTACTGCAAATGTTAGTTTTGGAAATTACTAAAACCTTTTCTAAACCGGATGCTCTCATGGGGGGAAACTGCTCTGTTTTCTTCTGAATTTGATGCTTATCTGCAGCTAGCATCACATGATACCATCAGAGGAAGAAGATCTCCTTCCAATAATGTAAAACATCTAAGCATGTATTGTTTTCATGTAAAACAAACATGATGATTTTATTACTTCTGTTCACATTTCAGTAAAATTCAAAACCAGTCTGAGAGAAGCTGGGAAAATATATGTTAACATATAATTATGGTACATGATATTAACCCCTTTTAAGATCCCTACAGAAGGCAGCTCAAGAGCCATTACTCACTTCATTGAACTCGTGTTTGTCACAGTGTGTTTTTGGTTCTGTATTTGTTTACGTTTAATCAGATGTTTTGATGTTCTAGTATGATTAGTTTTTTGATTTTCCCTTTTCTGGGGTTTTTTTTTTTCCCGTTCTGTTCTGTTGACTGTGTTATTTTTTTTTGTTTTTTAGATCTGTTGTTCTCCCTGTGTTTCTGGTTCCCCTGGGTTGGGTGTTTTTACAGTTTGTTCCCTTCGTCCGCTCCCCCATGTCCTTCTTGGCCCCCTTTCTGCTTCACCCGCCCCCCGCTGCCCCCCCCTTTCCCCAGTTCACACCTTTTTTCCGTTTTTTCCTGATCACCTGCCCTATTTTTTTTATGTTCACCTTCGTCCCCTATTTAGGGCGGGCCTTTGTCCTCTGTTTCAAGCAGTGTCGTCATGTCTTTTTTGTCATGTCTTTTTCATGCCTCTTTTTAGTCCCCCTTTTGGATACTCGCCCTGGCTCCGGATCTTTTTTTAAGTTTTTTGTTTTGAGGATTCCCCTTGTTATTCGGATTATCTGTACCCCTGCTCCTCACCTGTATGTGAGTTGACTCTGTGAATTAAAAGAAGGCGCTTTGACCCCACTCAGACTTCTCCATACTTGTCTGCCTCTGGTCCACCACACAAAAACCCAGTGTTTCATTCCATACACTTCTGCTTACTGGTTAACTACTGGAATTTCACATAAAACCAGTTAAATATGTTATACAGGTATGTCCTTCAACTACATGAGACCTACATAGATAACACAGTTTTGGTTACATCTCCCCACCCACCCCCCTATTCCCAGCCCAGTCAAAAAAAATAAAAAAAATGCAAGTTAGGAAATTAGTTATTCTTAAATTCCCTTAGGTAGGGTTGTGCATGCTTGGTTGTTTATACTTTGAGTTCTTGTGTTGCCCTGTGATGGACTGGCGACCTGTCTAGGATGTACCCCGCCTCTCGCCCAATGACTGCTGGAGGTGAGTACCAGCCCCCCATGACCATGCAAGGATAAGCATACATAGAGGGTGGATGGATTGATAGTTCAATAGTGTGAGTGACAGTTTGAGTCTTGTTATTTTATAAGTCTAAAGTGGATTGCGTGATAGAAATATCTACAGATAGGAAGATGGAGTAATATTTATGTGAAGTGAGGATAATGCTAATGGCAGTTCTTATGAATGCCTCTCAGTGAATGATGGATTGGGCTGTACTAGATGTAGCAATGGTGAAGTTGAGGATGCTGAGGGGGGCTAAGGAAGATGAATTAGCTAAATGTAAAGATTTACTGCTTGAGGGAGGTTCAGGACACAAGAAAGTAGAATATCCGATATCTGGAAGCTCCAAAAGAACCTGTTTCACTTGTAGAAGCCTTGTTTTTATGTACGTAGTTATGTTGAAGGTCTAGATGGTTGTAATTAATGGCTTAATGGCTTTTGTATCATTGACTTTATTGATGACTAATTTCATTTTTGTTTATTGCTACGAACACCATTCATTATTTCTGTTTTGTATAAAGATTTGTTGCTAAAATGCACAGCTTAGCTAGCGGAAATATGAAAGGTCTGAATCAGAATCAGCATAAGAATCAGCTTTATTGCTAAGTTTGTACAGACAAACAAGGAATTATACTCCGCTACACTCAAGATACAGTCAAGATAATGAGATGAATGAGGATGAATGAGAAAGGAGGATGTCGAGAGGACATGCTGTGGAGTTAGAGACTAAGTTTGATATTTGTAATACTCCGAAGAAGTTAGTTATTGGTATAAAGTCTTGTGGAAACATAACAATTATGTAAATAATTTTACTAATTCATCTATTACATGATGCAGGCGATCTGTCTGCGCTGCCTTAAACCTACCTATACTCTCTGTATTCATGTACATGAATATACACACACCCTATTATACTCCGGGTAAGAATGAATAAAACATACTGAAAAATCTAAGCAGTTCATTTGTTTTTCATTATTTTAATATATCTGTGTGATACAACTCTAATAAGCTCACAACTGAAAATTTTTGATGGTTAAAAATAAAACTGGGGTCTAATCTTCTGTCCTAATGCAACAGCTGTTTTCCTTGCGCTTGCACATTTCCTGAATGAAACCATGCACATGTTCTGAAAAACAACTTCATTGTTGCTGATATGAGAGGGTGTCTGGGTTTGGGGCATCTGGGGTGGGGTTGTTGGGACTTCTGGTGGCTGCATTCAATGCCGGTGGACGTAGGTTACTGGCCTGATGGCCTTGCTGCTCCTAGGTCGGTCTGGGGTGAGCTCGGTGGGGGTCATGGGTCCAGGAGTGTTTGGGCGTATTGGTCAAGTACGGTGCACTTGCATTTGGACCATTTGCACGGTGTTGCAGTTGTTGCGCTGGGCCGGCTCGTCTCTTTTTGTTAGGATGGGGCCCTTGGTCCCCGCTGCTCATTTCAGGATGGTTCCTCTTCATTGTGGTTCGGCAGCTTCTTTGGTCACTAGGCTGGATCTCTAGGCTCGGGACTGAGGTTGCAAGGTTTGGGCGATTCCAGGACGGTTGGGGTATTGGTCCCAGTTCCGATTGGTTCTCGGAGGTTCAATGCCCGTCCTTAACCTTGGGCTCTGTGGGGCTCAGTGGTGCTGCTGCCATTAGTCCTGAGGTGGATATGCCAGTGCCTCCCTTCCTTGGTGGATCTCAATGAAAAGGGGTGTGTTAAGGTTGAGGGTTTGGAGGCAGGTCCGGGATGCAGAACATGGCGAGGAGGCCGCGTGGTGAGTAGATGAAGTTTTAATATTGAAACTGAAGACTAACTTACAGACAGGTAATCCGTAGAGCACAAGTTCAGGAGGCGAACAGAAAACAACCCACTAGGAGAAACTCGGGAAGATAACTAGGGTTGTTAACGTGACATAACATGAGGAACCAGCGGGGAATGATAAGCACAACCAGGTATATAAGCAGGGAGAGGAGGAGAATGGACCAATGAGAGGAAGGCTAAGGTGATCAGAGGAATTGTGGGAACAGGTGCGAGAACCAGCTGTAGAGACTGAGGGAATGAGTGGTTACTATGATGACAGAGCAGAGGGAATGCAGGGACACAATGAACTAAATTAGACTGAAAACCAGGAAGTGGGAGACTGGGTAAGAAAGAGACAATAAATACAGAACTAGCAGGAGGGAGCAGAGAACGCAAAGACCTAAGATAATAGATAACCTAAAGAAAAACAATAAGTGGAAACTAAACCTAGCAGGAACAAATAATCAAATACAACTAACTGCCAGAAAGGAACTGCAACATAAGGGACTAACACAGAGAACTATACTAGAATAAATAAACCGAGGAGGACAAGATAAATATAAAGAACTAATACGGGAGGGAACTCTACTACAAGCGAAGCAGGGGAGAACAACTTATCTAAAGGGAAACAAACTTCCGAGTAAACAATAACTGAAGGGGATCTAAGGACGAGGGGAGGAACTACTAACGGACATGAGTGAAGGAAAGTTGGAACACAGACAAACAGAAGGACATAAATAAACCAGTAAGTGGGTGGACTTAAAGAATACGTAGAAGGCAGAAAGAATAAATGACAGAAACTATAACCAAACTAAGAATTACAACATCAGGAAAAAGCACTTCACCACAAAACCAAAAGAAAGCCAAAACTTGCAGATCCTGACAGGTGCCTATTGAATCAGAATCAGATCAGAATCAAAATCAGCTTTATTGCCAAGTTTGTACATACAAACAAGGAATTTGACTCCGGTACACTTTGCGCTTTGGTTTTTGTTTTTGCACTACAGAATATACATATCTACAATGTACAAATTTACACATATATAAATAAATAAAAAGGTGCATTTGCAACATCTGTATGCTATTGTTTTGTACTCTATTGAATGTTCAACAGAGAAACAGCCTGGGGGAAGAAACTGTCTCTGTGGCGGCTGGTTTTAGTGAGCAGCGCTCTGTAGCGTCGGCCTGAAGGCAGAACTCTAAACAGTTTATGTGCAGGGTGTGTGGGTCTGCAGAGATTTTAGCCAGCTCTTTTCTGACCTTGACCTATTTAAGTCCTGGATGGAGGGAAGGTCAGCCCTGATGATTCTCTCTGCAGTCCTGATTATTCGTTGCAGTCTGGACCTGCTCCTGTTTTGTGGATGAACCAAACCACACTGAGATGGATGAAGACAGGACAGACTGAAATATGGCAGTGTAGAAGATGACCAGCAGCTCCTGTGGAAGGTTGTACTTCCTTGAGTTGCCTCAGGAAGTACAGTCTCTGCTGGGCCTTCTTTCGAACAGTGTCTATGTGTGAAGACCATCTCAGGTCCTCAGAGATGGTGGTTCCTAGGAACCTGAAGTGATCCACAGCCGACACGGTGTTTTTTGAGGATGGTGAGCGGGTGGTATGGAGGTGGTGTTTTCCGAAAGTCCACCACCATCTCCACAGTCTTGAGTGGGTTTAATTCCCGGCAGTTCTGACTACACCAGTGTATCAACCGATCCACCTCCTGTCTGTATGCAGACTCATCACCGTCCTGGATCAGTCCAATGACAGTGGTGTCATCTGCAAACTTAAGGAGTTTCACGGACGAGTCCGCTGAAGTGCAGTCATTTGTGTACAGGGAGAAGAGGAGTGGGGATAGAACACACCCCTGGGGGGCACCAGTACTTATTGATCTGGTTCGGGAGAAGATGCTCCCCAGTCTCACCTGCTGCTGTCGATCCGTCAGGAAGCTGTTCCACTGATCCACTGACAGGTGGAGGCTGGGACGTTGAGCTCGGTGAGCTTCTGGTGGAGGATGTCTGGTATGATGGTGTTGAAGGCCGAGCTGAAGTCTACAAACCGGATCCTGGCGTAGGTCCCTGGGCGGTCGAGGTGTTGCAGGATGAAGTGTAGACCCAAGTTAACAGCATCATCTGCCAACCTTTTTGCTCGGTAAGCAAACTGCAGGGCGTCCAGTAGAGGGCCTGTGATGTCTTTCAGGTGCTTCAACACCAGCCGCTCAAAGGATTTCATGACCACAGACGTCAGGGCTACAGGCCTGTAGTCATTTAATCCTAGGATGGTGGGTTTCTTGGGCACTGGGATGATGGTGGATCGTTTGAAGCAGGAGGGGACCTCACACTTCTCCAGTGACTATTGGGAGAGCATTTTGCCCTCCAGACATTCCATCTCCATCCCCGAACACCTCCATCCGCCCACTCTATCACACTACCAGTCATGCAGAGCTTTGGGGTGTGGGTGCATCACTGGGGTCCTGGGAGGGTTTTCCATCTCCACAGTCTCATGGCGGTCTGGGCTCCAATTTTATTCTACAACTTAGACATTCCCACTTATAACATTTTCATGACATGCAAGAAAAAGTAATAATATTAATGATCAAAATCATACCTTGCTTTATTGGATCTCAATCTCATAGATTTTGTTAGGATTTTGTACTTGTTCCAACTATTGGCCACAACTTGCTTACTGTGAAAATTTGATCGTTATGTTATTTAAGAAACACATATTGCATATTGTTTAAAACAAAATGTTCTCAAGTTAAAAAATACAGAAAGTAACAGAAGTGTAATATGTTTTCCGTGCTATTGATTCTTGTAAAGTCATGACTGTCATCCACTCCTGTAACCCGCAGACAGCTACTGTATCCTCCACACATTTTAACAGGCTCAGCTACATTCAACAACCCCCAGAGGCCTAAGAAGAGGATAACCCTCAGAGGAGTAAGATAATGAGAAGAAGAGAAAAGTGAAAGACGGAGAATAAGGTGCATTAACCCAACAAAGCGCCACACAGAGTCTCATTTGTGACTCAAAGGAGAAAAGAGATAACTGAAGGCGTCAATTAAGGTGCTAATCTTTGAGCAAAACTCAGACCTTTACCTAGATAAGGTTTGTTAAAAAGCTTACTGTTAATTCCAGGTGGAGACATTTAGGTGGACAAAGAGTTGATTACTTAGTGGAAACTGGAGACAGCTGTGAAAGTGAGAGTTTGGAAGTTTTAAGCTTTTTCTGTACCTTTACAATGTCTCTTTCAGAGATTTCCTCATGCAAACAAAAATTTCCACTTTCTGCTCGGTGCATTGTCAGTTAGTCTTCTCAGTCACAAGACTTTTGGTGAAATTCAATAATATGTAGCAACAATGTTTCACAGTATATGAGTGGGAGGTTTTTGTCATGTGTTTTCATGGGTTCATGAAATGGTACTTCTTCATAAACCTAGACATTGTTACAAACATTTTCATTGTGACTGTATTTCATTAAAGGAAAGCAAAGGTGTTTTCCCAAATCTGATGGTAGTTTTATTATCTTCTAATAAAGAATATGTAAAAAGGTGAAAAAGATAAGAAAGTTAACAATTAGAGATAAAGAAAAGTACTGATCAAGAAGAAAATAAAAAAACTCTTTGGAGACCAAACTCAATGTTGGACTACTACCTCCAAAAGTTGGCCCTTGATATTGATTTGTTTAAAATATATTTATATTTTAATCATTATACATGTTTTTTATACTTTACGATGGTGCTGTTAGAAATAAAAAATAGTGTTTGACATATCTTGGTTAAATGAATAGCCATGACTCTGTGCTTAATTTATTTGTATTTATAGAAAAAGAAAACATTTCTCAAAACTTACCCTCAAAGGTAAAGATAACAGGAGCTGTTACTGTCACAAAATAGTAATGACTGTCTGATGTACAAATGTACAATGACTGCATGAAAGACAATATTTTTTTCTATCATTTTCGTCACATAATAAATGTACTCATAATGTTGGGTTTTTATAAATTTTCAGTATGAGGTTATGCCACTGCTGGAAAATATGAATTTATTGTAAGACAGGGTTGCCAGTTAGTGTGGAGGGCATTATGGATGCCTCAAACCTTTCAAAATAATTATGTTAAACAAGTTAGAGAAGCTCTCTGATGAAGATACCAACAATAATGATTGGAATAGTGCTTAAGGCCTTCAGCAATGTGAAGGAAAGTAAGTTCTTTAGAGATAAAAATAAAAAGTACTTCCTGTCATTTAAGCCTGGCTTGTAGTCAGCTTTTCTGCTTATAAAAATCTTAAATTGGATGAATTGCCTGGTTCTGGGCAAGACTTTCTTCATATATGTAAAGTAGCTGCCCAGACTATCACACAAGAGCAAGTATGTCCATCCACTTAATAAAAGTGCGAATTTACATTCCCAGGCGTGGCTTATATAACCAATCATTTTTAATTACACCACACTGCTGTGATTATGTAAGACTGAGCTTTATAATTACAATGACAGCATTGAAAACTTCTCACTCTGTCAACTCTGAGTCACCCTCACCCAGTTTTCACTTGTCGCTCCAACTCACCACTGTGCTCACGTGTTCATGGAGAAAAACTAAATCCACCCTGAGCCGTGTATCAGATAACTGATGGAGTTAATGGGAGCAAATGGGACCAACCTCTCCAGCTGGCTGTATCCGGTTTCCATGGTAACTTTACTGTACACTGCATCTTCAGATGGAAAAAAAGAAAACGCATCAAAACTTTCTTTCTGTGTGCCAGACAATTTAGTGCGGGATGTTTTCCTGATCTCCCTCTCCTCTTCTTTTCTTTCTTTTTCTTATTCTCCTCTTTCTCTCTCCCTCTCTTCTGTGTACACAGGCATGCTTTGTTGGGAGCTGAGATAAAAGACACAAAAGATCCCATTCACAGAAAAGACTTTGTGTCCATGTGTGTGTGGACGTGTGTGGAGGGAAAGAAACTGCACGCATTAAACCTTTTTTCTTCAGCATATTTTACAGGGGGAAGTCCTTTTCTTTTGGTTTGTTTGTTTGTTTGTTTTTTAGCGGAAAGAGTTTAATTTTAGTCAGATTGTAGGGGTTTTACCTAAGGTGGAAAATCACCTTGGGATGGTGTAGGAGGTTGTTGAAGGTTAGTGTGAGGAATCTTTAAAGGTGTGTGCATGTGTGAAAGACAGCGAGAGAGCTTTAGAGAGGAAGAGAAAGAGAAAAAGATCTGTGACAAAAGCCCTCATTAATATTCTGGGCTGTGGAGTAATCCGCCTCCATCTCTGTTTCTGCACACACACAAACCCACACACAAACCCACACAAACCCACACACAAACCCACACACAAACCCACACACACACCCTTGCTCATTTCCTTTCTTTTCCCTATCAGCTTGTTGTCGTATCACCTTTACTTTTCTTGATTCACATGAATTCTGCATTACAAAAGCCTCACTTTGCATATTCAATATTTTACCTTTCTACCCCCTGTAGATCTACACTCTCCCACTTCCTGTGAGTCACGAGCTGGAGCAAAACAACATGTGGAGTGAGGAAACTAAGCATTGAACACACCAGTAAATATATTTCTAATTTAGCTATAGATGTGAAATCCACTCCAGATGGAGGTTACAATCAAAGTTACGCATACATACAAAAAACTCAAAACAAGTTAGCCAATAAATTAAGTTATGTGTTATACAGTGCAATGACACAGAGAATAAGTATTGAGTACATGAAGACCATTTAGCTGCAAAAGTGCATAGATAGCCAAGAACATCTCTGAAATCTGTCTGTATTTAGAGAGCAATCGTGCTCCCTATCGGTGCAAATTAATATTAGCTGGTTGAGGCCTAATTGTTGACCTATAAAAAGGTTTCTCTCTACCAAGGTGTCTCACCAGAACCGTCTTATGATCAGTAAAAGCAAAGAACCCTGCTAAGATCTTTGCTCCCATACTTTTACAAGACATACCAATGGCATTGGTTACAGATGTCTACAATGTACAGTTTGGAACATAATCTAGAAAGAAAGAATATACTTTTATCATAAGCCAGCAGTCACCAGGTGCTCCCCAAACTATCTCTTACAGATAATAATCGGAAGTTGTTTAAGAGCCACTTAAAGAGAGCTTTACAATCCTGGAATTAGCAGGTACATGGACTCAATGAATCCTCACTGCGCAAGACTCCACTGCTGAAGAAAAAGCTTTTTGAAAATTTCTCAAAGTTTGCTCCACAATATTTTGACAAGCCTGTGAACTACTGGTAGAAAGCAATCAAGACAGATGTGACCTGATTTGAACTCTTTGGATGTCACTGCAAGCACCCAGTTTGGATCAGAAATGGTACTGTCTGATTTGTTATTGAAGGAACGATGAATGGAGAAATGTGCTGGGACATTCTTGACAGCAATCACAAGATGAAAGAAAGGTGACTTGTTTTCGTCAAGACAATGATCCAAAACAAGGAAACTCTGAGTTGGTTTCGCAGAAAGAAAATAAAGCTGCTATAATGATCCAGACAATAACCAGAGTTGAATCCAGTTAATAAATCAATCAAAAGAGCTGAAAATCAGTCTATAGATGATGCCCCTTGAACCTTCAAAATTTGAAGACCGTTTGTGCGGAAGAATGGGTCAAAATGCATCAATTCATGTACTATATAGAATTAGTTTCTCTATACAGAATATGTCCTAAAGTTGCTTTTTACCAACAAAAGCTTTTCAATTAAGTATTTTATCTTTTATTTATTACACATTACTTCCTTCATGGAATAATTTGTTTTAATGTCTAACAGTGTTTGAATTACTTAGTTTATTATCATTATCAGATGTGAATTTCTTGTCAATTCATAAATAAGAGATAAAGATTGATTTTTTTCAATAATTATTTTCCGGGCTTGATCACCTTCCTGATTTAGTGACAGGAATGCTCTGAAAATGAAAGCTGCACAGGGGTGTAAAATCTTTATTATTCACTTTAAATGTTACGTTTCTCGGCTTCATTTCTGTGCACAACTGATTCAGCTTGAATATAAAAAAAACTTTCTGAGCATGTTTAGAAACCAAGCACAAAATTGATAGGGTTTAGCTGTTATGTTGTGAGTTTTAATCACTTTTCCCAATTTTTCAGAGAAAGCTTTATTTTTGGTATTGTCTCTGTTATTTTTTATGGATTTTTCAATCTCATTTAGTGTCCAATGGTTCTCTTGTGTTTTATGTAAAGGAGTATCTCACAGTTCCTTATTCTAAGCTGCTGACTCTGCAGCCAAGTACAGTGGAGAAACATTTTCAACTTGGCTCAGTTGACTTCTTAGTATTGAAACTAAAGCACGAGCTTCTAACAGTTCAGCCATTGTAAAGAAAACAGTGTCTTTTTTCTGTTTTATTATCCAATTTACTCTTTATAATCCTACCTGTTTTCCTGCTTTTGCATCAAATTCCTGCAAAAGTGTCATTTGAACTTTACATTTCTTTTATAATCTAACAAATATAGTTGAGATTTATAGTTTTTTTTTAAATATAGTAACACAAAAAATGCAAATATTAAAATAAAGAGTCTATTAAACATACCAAATTACTGAAATTAGAAACGTTTACTAGGAGTCAAATAAAAAAAAGTATGCAAGATAATCTGATTAGATTATGATGGAATATTTTTAACTGCAAAAAATGAGATTTACATCAGTTTGACTTCTTCGCTCACTCGATTTATCACTTTAGTTTTGTTGCGCTATGCTGATAAATTAATTTTCTTACCTTTTTAGAGCAGACTGTAAGCTAATTGTCACGTGCAGAGAGGATTTTGGAGCCCAGAACCTCAGCCTTTTGCTCTACATGTCTTCTCTGTTGTCATACGCATGCTCACAGGTCACAATCTGGACTCTAATTCTGCAGCCTGTGTCCCATGATACTGTACACCGCTTGTGCAGAATTATGGGGCCTCTCATTGGCTCGTTGGGTTCCCGTTTCGGACCCGAAGCCCGTCTCACTGCTCGCAATTTCTTCCCAAAGTGGCAGGACTTGGCTTTTATAAAAGGCCTCCCTCTCTCTGTTTCCCTCTTTCCCTCAGAGTCCCTCTCTCTCACACTCCTGAATTCCTGTTGTGTAAGGATTGTGTCCTGTGTAATTGCCGCAATAACTGATCATCGTTCCCTGCTGAGCCAATTCAGTCCGAAGATATCAAATGTACTGTACTGCCCATACTGTACATCATTGTCAGGGAAGAATGGGTTCTTACCAATTAAGTACACCTCTGTAGAGTTCATTTACACTTTTACTGAAGTGAATACAATTATAGTTAACTTCAAAGTGTCTTACAGTTTGCTCAAAACTTCCTGCACACATGCAAAGAAGCACATGTTTTGGATGCCCATGAGCACAGGCCAACACACGACTCCTTAACAAAAAAACCCTGCAGAAAATACACACACACTTCCGCTGATGCACAAAGATGGACCCACAAAACCCCTTTTGGACAACCCACAGAGGTCTCTATTCACCCTTTCTGTGGCCGGCGTTTGCTGTGTCCAAGAGCATCTGTACGGAGCGTCCTGTGAGGGTTCAACACATAAAGGAGGGACGGCCGTGAGGTGAATACTAGACCTCATTCTGCATCAGGAGAGAGTGACAAAGCATTATTTAAATGAAAATGGGGTAGTAGATGAGAACCCCTAGTCAAAGCTGTGAGGAGTTTCTGTGACACCATATGGTACAAAGTGCAGGTGAGGCATGTTTTAGCTCTGCTTCATTAAACCACTCTGTACCTACTGTGCTGTATAATGAGGAAATGGAAAGTGTTTCAGCCTTGATAGCACATGGTTCATTTTCACTGCTCAAGTTCATTTAATACTACTAGGGATCTATGGGATACTCCAACGCAAATAAGCTCAGTGTGGATGGGAAGGAAGATGATATATGTGTTTCAGGATTTTTTACAAATAAAACCTGAAAATGTTGAGATGCATTTTGATTCAGTCCCCCTGACACTTTTTGCTACAATTAGTCTACAGTTGTATGTCCTTTGAACATTATCTTAACTAGCTTTGTGCATATACAGTATATACAGATTATATACAGATTGCTTTAGCTATTCTTTTTTTGAAAATAGCAGCCAGATTGGATGGAAAGTGTCTGAGCATCCATTTTCAAGTTTTAACACAGATTTTCAGATGGATTTAGGCCTGGACTTTGAATGGACCGCTGTAACGCATGAATATGCTTTCCATTGTAGATCTGGCCCAATTTTAGAGTTATTGTTTTGCTGGAAGGTGAATCTTTTGCAGCCTGAAGCAAATTTTCCACTAGGATTACTCTGTGTTCAGCTCCATCTATCCATCTGCAACATGATGTTACCACAGCCATCTTTTACTTTTAGGATGTGTTTACAGTGATGTGTAGTCTTAGTTTTAATCCATTGTGTTTTGCAGGAAGTCCAAAAAGTGTCATTTCACCAGAGCACTTTCTTCCACATGTTTGCTGTGTCCCCTACATGGCTTGTCGCAAACAGCAAACAAACAAACTTGTTGTGTTTTTTATGAAACACCGGCTTACATCTTGCCACACCTCAATAATGGCCATAGTTGTCCTGTTAAGAGATTCTCCCACCGAAGCTGAGGGTGTCTGCAGCTCCTCCAAATTCACAGTCGGTCTCACTCTGCTTCTCTGTTAAATGCTTTCCTTCCCTTTTTAAAAGATAGACATATCTTGGTAGGTTTGCAATTGTGGTATACTTCTGTTTTCAGAATCTAACGAATCTCTGAGGACTTCACAGAATAGCTGTATGTATACTGAGACCATATTACACAAAGAATGACTCTATTTAACTGTCAGGTGACTCATTAACTGCACTACATTAGATTTGGGAGTATCAGAGTAAAGGGGGCTGAGTACAAATGCTAGTCACAGAAAATAACATGCCAAAGTGAAGAAAAGCTTAATGTGTATGAAAACACACACCACATTTCCTCAGTCAGTTAACATCACCCCCTCTGAAGCCTCATGACAGGAAGTAACTCAAAGTGGTTGGGCGTTGCTATGTGAGCTTAGAAACTCCGCACAAACACACAATAAGGCCACATCCAAAACCACTGCAAATTTCAGTTAAGATTATGACCTGTTTCTGTCGGTAAAATGTGTAATATATTCAGTGGAAGCGCTATGTCTTCTAGAAAATGAAACCACAAGAAAAAATACTATCAATTGAAACAATCTTTAACGTTTTCCAGACTTTTTAGCCATTCATGCAGGACTGATGTTGCTTGGTCTCTATGCTGTTACAGCATCTGGTGATAACAAACATGAGGTCTAATTGCTTTGTCATAAAAATACCTCTAAAACTGTAGCAATTTGTGTTAACCTGGACTCTGGAAGGAAAACTACATGCTTTAGGGAAACGAGCACAAAAACCTGCATCTACTTGTGCGTAACGTATGAACCGCCCTACAACTCTCATCTTTGTGAGTCAGAATCAGTGCGGTTGCCGAGCTCGGTCTACCCAAGAGACTGATGCATTTCGGTAGCTTCGGTTTTCTTTCTGTCGTGGTTGATTTCCACAGAATTTATTATGAGTCATAATCCACACTGCTGCATCTTAATGTTCCTCTCAATACTGCTGAACCTGCTTTGAAGGACTCAATTCATTAAATACAACATTGTGTGAGAAATGTTTTCTGTAAAGTGAAGCGCTAAAAGTAAAAACTATTAATAAATACAGTTTTTTTTATCACACTAGCAGGGTTGTCATATTTTAAATGGACCAGACTAAACCCTCTTAACCTGTTGCTGACAAGCCATTGAACCAAATTTACTGAAATTAGTGCATATTTCTTATTATTGAGAACCACACATGTCAAGAAGACAGTAAGAAGTTACTGGGATCCTTGTCAGGATCTTTCTATGTGGAGTTTACATGGTCTAACTGTGTTTGTGTGGGATTTCCCCTCATACAATAAAGGAGATTATCATTGAAAAGTTACCTTTCTTTTTTTTTTTTTTTTTTCTTTACTTTTCTTTTAGTATTTCTGTTGGAACTCGTAAAGTGATTATTTCTGTTAATTTTGATGATTATCGCTGTAGCTGTTAAAAACCCAAAATTCAATGACTTGGAAAATTTAAATATCACATAAAGAGCAATTAAAATGATTTTTTACACAGGTATACTTTTCAGTGGAGCTACATTTCTGCATTACGTTTCAAGGTTAGTCTTATGTAGTAACTTACTTTTCTTATTAAATGGGCTACTGTTCGAACCAGTGTTCGTCTTTTACTTTTCACCCGAGCACCTCTCAGTCCTGAGCAGGAATAAATGACATCAGTAGATGAATAGAAAACCAGACTGCAAAGAAAACAAATTGAGCAAGTTATATGTGGATTTTCTATGGTTGCAGATAAATTGTATTTTCCATAGAGCCCGTCAATTTGGAAATAGTTGTTCTCAGTGTTGATTTAAGACACTCCAGCTTAAACTGTATCTTCCACAGGAGCTGCTAGCCATATTCTAAACTGTCAGTATTTTGTCTTTCTTGTTTACATCCATCTCTCTGTGGTTTGGCTCATCCACACAACAGGACAGACATCAAGAAACAATCAGGTCTGCAGGTTACTATTTATATTTGCACTTATTCAGCCTTTTGTAAAAATACTGTATGGGTAAATACTTAAAAGAAAAAATATATATTTATACCTAAAAGGTCTGTACATTCAGAGCAAAGTTGAACTGAAGTCAGACTCCTTGTTTGTGTGCACAAACTTGGCCAACAGAGCAGATTCTAATCCTAAAGGTGTCACATTGTGGGTGTTTTGTTTTCCTTTTTTCTATTTTCTGAGCTTAGATTGGATGTCATTTGATCAGAAGTAATGATGCTTAAAAAACCCAACATGTCACTTTATCTTTGTCACTTTATCATGTGATCATGTTTTCAAGTGGTTCTGTGATCTGCATGGTTTTACCATCAAGCCTGAAATAGAATCAGATGTTTACCACATCCTCTGTTCATGGTGGGAAAGGAAAGCGGACTCACACTGTGTGTGTGTGTTTGTGTGTGTGTGTTCCTGTCTTGGCATCACAGTGAGAACCATTTTCCCGATTTCACCATCAAATTGAGGACCATTTGTACCAAAGTGAGGACATTTTGCTGGTCCTCACGACCTATTTTGCTAATGGTTAGGTTTAGGACTAAGGTGTGAATTGAGTTTAGGTTAAGGTTAGGGTTAGCCATGCACTGGTAATGGTTAGGTTTAGGGTTATTGTCAGGGTTAGGGCATAGAAAGGGTTGAAAATGACTGAAAATCAATGGAAGTCAATGGGAGTCAACACATTGTCCTCACTACATATAGCAAAACAAGAGTGTGTGTGTGTGTGTGTGTGTGTGTGTGTGTGTGTGTGTGTGTGTGTGTGTGTGTGTGTGTGTGTGTGTTTGCTGGAGTCAGCCAGTGCTTTTGGCTCTGAATGGTGCTGGTGATGGTGTTACCTCCGTTTTATTCTTGCCTTGAAACTCTTTTCTCTGCCTCTCTCCAGCCTTTCACCCAGCACCTTCTGTCCTCCCTCCTGCATATTAATTTTCTGTTTTGCTTCCAGTTTTGCTTCCTTCCTGTGTTGATTTAAGTTGCCCAGCAGAGGTAAAAGCAATGGCATCAGGGCATAAAGAGTTGCGTGGACCTGCTGCAAATCTTTAATAATCACAGACTCATAATGTTTGCATTTACACAAGATCTGTTGTGTTTATTGATATCTCGGATGAAATCAGGTAATGTAAACATTTGTCCAGATATACAGTTTGGAACAGCATATATTATTTTTGGTTGAACATTAAAAATTGCAGCGAAAATGACATTGCCAATGACAATACTGGCAAACTGCGGCCCCTAAACGTCTGTCTTGCTGTGTTCAGGTTTGACCACTAGATGGAAGCAGACATCAGTTATTTTTTTTTCTAACAGAAGGACCTTGTCTTTGCATTTGTCTCTGAGCTGAGACCTCTGTTTTGGCCACAAAAACAACCTTTGTTAAAGTTATTATTTTAAGATAAATGTTTAGTTTGATGCTAAAATAGATTATGGTTTAGTTAATGGATGTGTGTGCCTACAAAAAACCTTCTACATTCAAGTCTTGAGTTGTTTTCTTCTTTCTTTTTTGGAAATGAACCTAATCAGGCAAGGCGAGTTTATTTTAATAGCCCATTTCAGTAGCAAGACAATTTAAAGTGCTGTACATGAAAAAAAGATAAGGAAACATAATAGGCAAAGTAGGGTTAGTAGTTGAATAATCAATGCACACAAATAATTAAAGAGAATAAAAATGAATAATTAAAATGATAAGCATTAAACATTAAAAAATAAAAATTGGTGGACCTGAGAGTAGAAACTTCCTGAAATAGAAGTTTCAGGTTTCTAGTGCAGTGAAATTAGAGAAAATAAGTATGACTAAGTATGGATAAAACTATATTTAAATGTAATAAAACTCTGCCAAAATTTTATACAATAGAACTGAATTTTCTTCATCCTCATCCAAGGATCAATCAGTTTTCATCTATTTAACCACTGGATCTCCGTTCAGTAAGATGTCTCCAGAAAACCTCCTAAAAGGCAGCCAGGTGTAACTGATTTAAAAATATTTTAATTTTAATTGAATTAAACTGAAATTGTTTGAATTGAATTAAACTGAATAGAATATATTTGAACTGAATTATACTGAGTTCATATGAATCGAATGGAACTGAATTTAATGTAATTGAACAGAATTTATTCAAACTGGAAAATAAAAAAATAAAGTGAATGAAGTAGATTTTAACCAAATGTAACTAAAGTGAATTGAATAAGACTTTGTAAAATTGACTAGATTCAGGTAAACTGAATTGAATTCAAACTTTTCTTTGAATGCTGTTTGGCATGAGGATTTAAACAATAGCCTTTCAGAGGAATAGAATCTTAAACATTTGAATAAAACCTCCATTTATTTCTAGATCTTAACCTGAGAACAACATAATTAAATAGTAATAATAATAATTAAATAGTCAACTAATATTGATTATCCTCTCTTATAAGTGACCTTTGAAAAGTGTTTGTTAAATTACAATCTGACAGAGAGAGGTATCCCAATCGTTGTGGTTTTTAGTTTAACAATGGCCATCAGTGGGCTCTAGATGGACAAACTGTCTACTTTTAAGGCTAGGTTTAAAACTTTCCTTTTTGATAAAGCTTATAGTTAGAGTGGCTTAGGTTATCCTGAGCTATCTCTGTAGTTATGCTGCTATAGGCTTAGGCTGCTGGAGGACATAATGACCACTTTCACCCTCTTCGCTACTTTCTCACGCTACTCTTCAATTTTCTATTATTTGCTGTTATCTCAGCTTTTAACTTTGTTCTCTCTCTTTTCTCTTCCTAGAAGCTACACCTGGCCTGACTCTGTGTCTACCTGTAACACCTTTCTGGAGAGGGGAATCCTCCAAGCTTCTGCTGGCAACAACTTAATGCTCACCCTCTACCGATGATCCACATGGCCCTGTCTTTCAGTGTTTAACCCTTTCTCTCTCCTAGACATGGCTACTGACTGAGCTTTTACTGTGACTAACTCTATGTGCTCTCTTCAGACTCTAACCTTGAAAACTGGCTCAGAGTTTATCTGTTCTTTCTTTCTAGGTGAAACGACTAAAGGAGCTACATCCATTAACATTTACCTTTTCCTTCCCATAGAAAGTACTTCTGGATCAGTGCTTCTTTGTTCTCTTTGTGTCTCTGCTCTGTTCTCTCTAACCCCCAGTCGGTCGTGGCAGATGGCCGCTCACACTGAGCCTGGTTCTGCTGGAGGTTTCTTCCTGTTAAAAGGGAGTTTTTCCTCTCCACTGTCGCTACATGCATGCTCAATATGAGGGATTGCTGCAAAGTCAACGCCAGTGACTGTCCACTGTCTCTACATGTTCATCCGGGAGGAGTGAATGCTGCAAGTCACTGACTGGATGCAATCTGCTGGGTTTCCTTAGATAGAAAAAACTTTTTATCCAATTTGAATAAATAACAGAATCTGGCTGCACTGTTCAATGATTAAGATTAATTGGAATGTATGTACCTGACTTTTGTGAAGTGCCTTGAGACGACGTGTTGTGAATTGGCGCTATATAAATAAACTGAATTGAATTGAATTGAATTGAATTACAACATATCAAAAAGAAAATCAAGCTAACAGACCAAATCATGCCTATCAAGAGCGCTATTTATTTTTATCCAACCACTCCTTAAACTTTGCATAAAACAGGTTTTCCAGATAGAAATGAAAATGATCATGTCTGGCATCCATGCGCAGATAAACTAAGAGATCAAGTGAGGAGCATTCCCTTTGTGAGGCTATAGCACTAAAACTGGATGTCCTGAGACACGACAAAAACAAATGGTATGAGTATCAGAAAATCCTCCAAGCAATCAGTTCTGTGTCATTATGACACAGACCTGATTGCCTGGAGGCTTTACTGAGATGGTGATGGTATGAAGCTGTCATATAGGAATTCATTGCGTGCACAGGGAAGATTTATCACTAGCATGCATTGCTTTTAGACCTTGATGCATCAATTCACGTTAGATTCTCTCCGTGCTGCAGCACACCCTTAATGCATATACTGATGTGTTATTTCATGGATTACAAATGGCATTTCTGACTTTTTAGTGGCTCTGTTTCTGGAAATATAAATTCTTATCTGAAATTGTTTTGCTATGTTGTTAAGAAATACTACCCATTTTGAAAAAAACACTCACAATCTACCCTAATCTTCTTTTAACAAGAAGAAAGAAATTAGGACCCAAATTTCAGGTGTTTTGACAAAATGTTGTTAAATAAAACTCAGAGTGATTGTCAGAGATAGTTTGCTATGCTGGAGACAGCTTTGTAAATGTCAGGTTCTAATTAGAGACGATTTTGTATAACAAAGCGATTATACACACAGAAGATCTGAAAGGTAGTTCTGAAAACACAGCATAAATGATAAATTACTTGCACTTGTATAGTACTTTATCAAGTCCCCAGAGACCCCAAAGCGCTTTACACTACAGTCAGTCATCCACCCACTCACACACTGACAGTGGTGAGCTACACTGTTGCCACAGCTGCCCTGGGTTGCCATACAAATGGAGCCACCAGGCCCTCTGACCACCATCAGCAGGCAAGGCAGGTGAAGCGTCTTGCCCAAGGACACAACTGAGACAGATAGAGCGGGGATTCAAACAGGCAACCCACCAGCTACAGGACGAACCCCTACAAACTACCGCCACTGTCGCCCACTGTCATATACATATGTAGAACATATGTAGAATTTACGTAGAAATATACATGTAAGCCCAATATTATTCATTATAGCAGATTTAGATTTTAAATTATTTTCACTCAACTAAGAGGTTTGTTTCTTAAAGGGAAATACGACAGGCATATCTCAACACTTTCTCTGTTGTTTACATTTTATTAAACAAATGGCATGTCAAAAATGATTTTTAGACTTCTCAGTAATCAATAGAAAAAACTTTATTAGCATAACACCAATCAATCCATTCTAGTAATTGCTGACAGGCTTTTGCATGTTTTCATGTTGGCATTTTTGATGATTTATGTTTGGTAATGAGCTCCAGATCTTTTAAGCTGGAAGGTCACTTTCCCATCACCCTAATATTTATCCGACTTGACCACTCCAACATGTTAATATTACAGGCAGTCAGAAAAAACATGTTGATTAAAATTAAAAGATTACTTTAAATGTATATCTGCCAGCTAAATGAATAATGCAGAGATTAACTGTATGTACAGAAGAAACGTTTTGTCACAAAACTAAACTCTGTTTGGTGAAATATTTGCTCAAAGTGTTACCACATTTCCTCTTGTAATTGTTTAAAATTGTCTTGATTAATAGTTCTTGAGTCTTTCAAAAGGTCTTTTAAACATTGTAGCTATTGAAATAGTTTTTTCTCCAGTCAGTGTAACTAAGAAGATGAGATTGTGCATAAGATGTGCTTACAAAATGAGGGCAGTTCACAAGTTGAGGACAAAACAATGCTCTTTGGAAATTACATTTCTATTATAAAGCTATTTTCTGTCTGCAAAACTTGGGAATCGTATGTATTTTACATAGATTCAACAAAAGAATTTGTAACAAATTGTGTCTTTGAAATAAACCAGAAATAAACTGCCTAAAGATGCAGTCGACATGTATTAATGAGCCCTTTTAACGTGCTTTACAAACAACCAAAACAACAAAAAACATTGATCTTGAAATGGCTTTTCACTGAACTAAAAACGAGACAAAAAACAATAAAAGAAATCCACGACTTCATCCAGATTGTGAGTCTGTTAAAAACTCACAGCCTGTAGTTAAGCCTAAGACCCAAATGATCAAATATGGAAGTACCTGTGCACATCACTAAATCAGTCTTTTGATTGATGCCAGTTTGCCTCCCAGGTGAATAAAAGCAGCATTTATTAGCTTAGCTGCAATTTACAATATGAGGCTTCCAGGTCACTGAGAGCCACATTAATCAACAAGAGCAAACAAGTCAGTGCTGATATCTTAACGTCATCCAGAGTTACACACATGAAACAGTTCCTCCAGCAGCAAACAAAAATAAAACTATAACCAGTGTCCTCGTATATTTAAATAGTTGTACTAAATTTGATGACATTACTGCAAAGTTTTTCGGCTTGTTTTTCTTGATTTCAATAAAACATTTCACACAGTGAATCAAAGAGCTTTCATCTCTAAATTGTTTTGTTTTATTTTTTTTCTTCAAAAGATCTATAATATTTTGAATGATTTCAGCTTTTTTACATACAAAACAAAAATCAGCTGCTTTCAAGTTGCCAACAGGTGTTCCACACGGATCCGTCCTCAGCCCATTACTCATTGCATATTATTTCAGCTGTCTTCAATATGTTTGCAGATGGTGCAGTAATGTATACACATCCTTACAATATGCTGCAAGTTCCACATGAGTATATAAACTCCATACAAGATGTTAAAGTAATGTTAAATCAGTATGGTGCACCCAGAGTATCTAAATCAGCCTGTATGTTTGTTTTACCAAGTCATACAGTTTTAGTGTCGAGTCACATGTTTCTGGATTAAGGGAGAGATTTTAAGTTGTTATTGAATGGGAGTATGATGGAGCTGTAGTTTGAAATAAATGTAATTACAGGATCAGATTGCAGGTTTATAAAGATTTTGCATGTGAAAACACACAGAAGAGAAGAGAAAAGATTGAAACACCCTAGAAACACTTTTATTTGAAAAAAGTTCAAGTTTCAACAGAAACCCTGAAGAAATATTTAACTGTCTTTGATGTGAGATGGGTTTGAGGCATTCAACTGCATGTATGTGCTTGCATGAATAGAACAGCAGTACAAACAGCACAGTAGAGCCACAGGCAATAGCTGTTTTTCTCAGTGTACTCTTCAAAACCCGATTGCTTGAAAAACAAGAAGTAAATAAAATATGATTACCTTAAATTCTGAATAGCATTTATGAACATCATGTATTGAGTCAGAGACATTAGCATTAGTACAAATGTACTGTAGATGGAAGTCACTTCATGTGTTAAAGACAGGTTTAATGGTAAATTAGGCAGTAGTTGAAATATTTAGGTTGTGATTATAGCAATCTATAGTGCATTCATTTTGTGTGTGCAGTCACAACATGTATTGGGGAAGGATGTCACACTCCAGTTGAGCGTGTTATTTTAGTAGTATAATATAATAAATGGAAAAATCCTTTGGATATGCAATTTTCTATGCTAACTTCAATTAGCAATACAAGCCATTTACAATGTATTTCTCTACTTTATGCATTCCAGCACCAAAGGAACATATCTACGAACTGAATGTCTGCAATACTGCATGTGCACATGGTCCAATGAGATATAAACCCTCAGAAGTCCTGATAAATACACTTACCGACCACTTTATAGTTCATCCTACTGTTACCTGTTTGGATCCCATTTAGCCTCAGAACCTCCTTTATTTATTGGGCATAGATTCGACAAGGTGTCAGAAACATTTCTCATAGTTTAGGTCCGTATTGACATGAGAGCATCACACACAGTTGGTGCAGATTCGTCGACTGCAAATTCATAACGAGAATCTCCCATGTCATCACATCCCAAAATTGCTCTATTTTATTAAGAACTGATGACTGTTAAGGCCATTGAAGTACAGTGACTCACTTTGTGTTCAGGAAACCAATCAGAGAGCTTTGTGACATGGTGCCTTTTCCTGCTGGAAGCAGCATCGAAAGTTGGTTACTGTGGTCATAAAGAGATGGAAATGTAAAGCAAAACCACTCAGCCAGGCTGGCCGGAAATGCTGACGCAGGGCAGAATGGATCCATGCCTACAAGCTGTTTACCAAACTTTAGCCGTACCGTCTGAATGCCGCAGCTAAAATTGAGATTCATCAGATGAGTCCCTCTTTCTGCCCCATGCTTAACAAAATACACACCCTCTCAACTTAAAAATATTTGAAAATATATGTGACATATAAATAATAGTAAGTGTAGTAAATTCTTTATAGAGTTAAACCAGTTAAGTAAATCTAGGGAGAACAACAATTTATAAACTAAAAGGAGATCAAGCAAATATTTTTTTTTTACCTTAGCATAGATTCATTTACTGTAAGTTACGACATAAAAAATAAAGTAAAGATTAGTAGTATGTAATTTCTTGAATAAAACTCAAGCTACTAATCTCTATGTGCACAGAAACGTGCCTCTGCTCTGGGTTGTCTGTGTAAACTTCTTTCTTTGGAGACACTTTCCCTGTTTGTCTGCAGTGTGAGAGCAGCAGGTTCAGGTTAGCATTTCAGTATACACAGCAGCGAAGCTGTGTGAATATAAATCAGCCGTTACATAACAGCCAGGCCCCCAAACTGTGCCTGCTCTGTGCTGCTTTCACCGCATTTAACAGACTCATAATCCTGAAGCGGAAGGAAAATTATACATACATCAAATAATTTACAAATAAAAACCTAGAAAATGGGGTTTTCATTTGTATTCAGCCTCCTTTGCACTGATATCCCTAAATAAAATCCAGTCCAAAAGGCTCTCTTATTGTTAGAAAGAGTCCATCTGTGTGTTTAGTTTAACTTCAGTATAAATTCAGTTGTTCTATGAAGGCCTCAGAGGTTTGTTAGATAACTTTAGTGAACAAACAGCATCATGAACACCCAAGGACACACCAGAGAAAACGTTCTGGAGAGGAATAAAGCAGGATTTGTTTCTAAACAAATATTTAAAAGACATCGTAGCTTATCTGACAGGCCAGGTAAGGACAGCGTTGATCACAGAAGCAGTTAGAGGCCCCTGGTAACTCTGGGAGCGCTGCAGAGATCCACAGCTCAGGTTGGAGAATCTGATAAATTGACAGTTATTAGTTGTCAGTTAGTCAGTCATTTTCTATACCGCTTCTTCCATAGTGGGTTGCGGGGACGCTGGTGCCTATCTCCAGCAATCTATGGGCGGGAGGCGGGGTACACCCTGGACAGGTCGCCAGTCCATCGCAGAGCAACACACAAAAAACCATGCACACACCTAAGGGCAATTTAGAGAGACCAATTAATCTAACAGCCAGTCTCTTTGGACTGTGGGAGGAAGCCGAAGTACCCGGAGAGAACCCACGCATGCACGGGGAGAACAAGCAAACTCCATGCAGAAAGAGTCGAACCCAGGACCTTCTTGTTGCAAGGCAACAGTGCTACCAACTGCACCACCGTGCAGCTCAGTTGTTAGTTGTATGGTCAACAAATATGGCCTTTACCAAAGAGTGGAAAGAAAGCCATCAGAAGTCCTGTTTACCCCAAGTCATGGTCAGATGAGATCAAAATTAAATGTTTCACCCTGAAATACAGGATTTATGATGAAAATCTAAACTTGCACATCACCCTCAACACAACATCGCTACTTTGAAACATGGTGGTGGGAGACACATGCTATGGGGATGCTGGTCAGAGTTGATGGAAAGGTGGTTGGAGCTAAATATAGGAAAATCCCGGAAGAAAGCTTAATAAAGGTTGAAAAGGTGTCAGATTGGGGTGGCGGTTCAGGATGGCCTAGTCAAACTCCAGGCATAATTCTAATTAGAAATCTGTGGCAAGACTTAAAAATGCTGTTCACAGACATTATCATTTCCATCTGACTGAGTTTAACAAAGAAGAATGGGCAAAATTTTTAGTCTCTAGATGTGCAAAACTGAAAAAAACTCCAAAAGACTTGCAGCTGTGACTGCAGCGGAAGGAGGATCTCCAAACTACTGACTTAGGGGGTCTGAAAACAAATAAATGCCACACTTTTCTGATTTTTGTTCCACTATTTTCTTTTCATAACAAAAATCCAAATGAAATAGATTAACGTTTGTGGTTGTAAAAATGAAATGATAAAAATGTCATGGCACTGTAGCTGCACTTACAGAAACATGATAGATTTCAACAAACATGCAATGCTGTGCACAAAAAAATCCTTCGGCCTATAAATTCCATTATTTTTTCTACTTCAAACATGGTTGGTTGCTTGTGCTTTCTGGAGTACCTATTGTGAATTTATTCATACTTCTGGTGAAATATTTCCAATTTCTAAAAAGAACAAAGCTGAATTGTCTTTTATTAGAATAAATATTATGTTTTATCCAATACCTTTTAAAGCGAGTGATGAATGGTAAATATCTTATCTGCTTTGATTACTTCTTGGAGCTGTTGCTATACACAAAGGGGCATCAGTTTGGGCAAGTATAAAAAAACACCTAATCTTGTGGTTAGAGAGTCAATAAAACAGGAATTTCCCACTCAGCTTATTATCACTTGAATTTTAAATGTTAAACTCATAAAGATAATCATGACACCACTATGCACAAACTTGGGCACAGTGGTGAATAACATAATGTGTTTAATCTTCTCTTAAATAGTTTCCCACATTAAATTCTGAAAAAAAAGCTATAGATAAAATAAATTGTTTAGGCTAATAGTACAAAAAATGTTCCCTTGGGTGATTTATTTTACAAATCTGATTATATTTCTAATGATTTATGTATTTTATCTTGTACCAGATAAACCAGATAAACCAGATTGAATGCCTTTCCGTTAGTGAGGAGCGATTACATCAGCACCAAATGCAAAACCATGCGTTTCTGTGCTGCCTTCACACTCAAGTTAAGCATGAAACTAAAATCCATGCGAGTCCCAGGGTGCGTGTTTTCCAGCAGAACATGTGATTGTGGTGGATTAACAATGATCATAATATTATGTCTCAAGATGTTTAATTCTGCATTTACGCTTTTTTGAACTGTAATTCATGTCGAAACTTAACCTATTACAGATTTTTACAGAACTCCTTGAACGCAGCATCCGTTCCGGAAAATGTGAATCGGTGGTACGATGTCTGCGCCTCAACCAATCAAAGTGTAGAAGAACAGATGCTACATGAGCCCCGGCCCAATGTCGCCATGCTGTGAGGGGAATTTATTTTTAAATGCATGAAAAAAACCATGCTAGACATTTCTGTTCCTATGTTGTTAGGTCGGGATGCGTCACTTTTTGGTCTGTTTTGGTTTGTTAAGATCTTCAAAAATTTCATATATTAAGTGAAATGTTAATATTAAAACAAGAAATCCTAAATATAATGGGATATATAGTATGTGGAATCTGCTTGGTGACCACTAAATCCTACCAAACAGGACCGACCCGTTAATGATAATTATAAGAAGAAGACAAAGAGGAAGACGAATAAGATTTATTATTATTATTATATGTTTAAGTTTTTTTCAGAAGTAAATCAAGATCAATCTAATTGTACATTGTGTTCTGTATTTGTTATTATTTTGATGTGAAGAAATTGTGTATTTTTGTCTCAACAATCGCCATTATTAGAATTAAAATTAACCTAAAATATAGCACCAGTCACCAGAACTAGTTGAATGTTAACTTCTGTGCCTGTTTTATTTCCTCAGAAGTTAAACCACCGTTTCCGACCATGCCTGCACTAGTTTCCAAGGCGAACGTGCCACTCACAATATGGCGGAGAGTGTGACGTCGTCTTGGCCACCCTTCTTTTCAGCCACCTACATCAATCTGCTGGATGTGACGTGATTTACGGGGGTATGGGGGAGGAGGGACCGGAGCGTAACATCTAAAAATCGGTTAGTTCCTTAGGAAACCAGAAGAACGCTGGAAGATACAAGGAAACACGGATCAACCTGCTGAGCTCATCATCACATTTCATCATGTCCGAGAGTACCATTGGGTGAGCAACAAATTGACTTTTTTCCTGCCTGTAAACTTCTAATTAACCACTTTTATCAGTTTTATTTAGCTGAACATGGGTTTTAACGCATTGTTTTGCCTGATCGTTTACTTATGAACGGTCAAGTATATAGTGTTAGCTAAATTTAATCATCTTAGAAAGGAAGCTAACTCTCTCTCCTCCTGTTTCCTCCGTTCTTGGTCTGATGGTGGTTTAATGCTTTAATGAAGATGTACCCTCTAGCTCGGTCAAACTCGGAATAGCTCGGTTCTGAGCCCTTAAACACGTGTGGCGGTTCCAGTTGGTAATTAACCCGAAAACCCTCGCTCCATTTTTCTACCAGTATACGTCAGCTATAACCCTCCGAGTCATTACCGGCTTCTGTATTCACTGTCTTCCCGCCCTCCGTGTGCCAGATCCGGCCACATGTGGCACGAAGGAGTCAGAGAATCAGTCACAGCTGGCAGACATGCCACCCCGAGGCAGTGTGGGTTCAGCCTCCATCATTTACCACATGAGAGGAGTCACTGACTGAGAGCACGTAGCACTTAGGATGGAGGAGACAGAGGCATCAACCCTGAAGAGCAATAAAACAATAAATCCTTTCTTTCTAAATATTTCTTTTTTATATTTAAAGTCACAGCTAGTTTACGGGCTTTGCAGGTGCAATCTGTGGTTGTAGATTTGGTGATTAGTTGAGTTTATGTACAGTTTAGTTGTTTTATTAGTGAAGTTAGTAGTGGGATACTACAAACAATGTATATTAAGTTACATTCAATGTTTTTGCTTACATTTTGAAAGTGGCCTGAAAACTGATTTATTAATTTAAATCTTTAACAGTTTTTTACACAAGTCTTTCTCCGTTGTTAAACGCTTGGGAAATAAGAAAGACAAAGAAGTCAGAATACGTCTAGTACTAATTTAGTACAGATGAGAAAAGGGACCCTCCAATAACCACCTCGGCTCCCCTCACTATCCGTCCCAGGGCTCTCTTTTAGGCCATATTGCAGCAGGATTTAGCCTTAATTCCAGTGTTATGCCTCATTTCTCTAGAATTATGCTTAAAGTTGTTATGTTACATCAAACATGTTGATTGAAGTAGTTTTTTTGGCCATCATAAATCGCATCTGTGATGAGAATATTTATTGTTTTATGGCCAAGTTGAGGAAAAAGTAGATAACAGGTTTCAAGTGGTTTTAATTAAGGGCATTAAGGTGTGTTAAACACTAAAAAAGGGAGGGGCGAGTCACAGTGAGTCCTTTAAAATTTAAAGTGTGAATGCAATGTCACTTTGGTCTACCATCATGCTTAGTCAGAGTTTGCATAGTAATACGAGTCAAGCACGATGTAACATGTTTATGTCTGTGTGGTTCTGTCTTCATGTGAATATTTCCAATCAGTGACTGTACAACTTCGTCTGACTCATAACATTTCCTTATTTTGACTTTTTGTCTGTGGTGTAAATGAAGTGTGACTAGGCTGCACGTCGTGCAGTACGGTGAAAGGAGTAAACCCTGTTTCTCACTGTTGGGAAATCAACAACATTCTTGTATTTGGGACATCGTCATACGTTTTGCCCTCTACTGTATTTAAATATTATCTGCTGACCCTGCTGAAGAATTTGTTTATCGTTATTGTGTGTTGCTTATCTTTGTTATGCTCCCTCTCTCAGTGGAAGCTATGAGGAGTGCAGAACCACAGCCGATTGGCTGCTGAAACACACCCAGGTGCGACCCATTGTGGGAATTGTATGCGGATCGGGCCTGAGTGCGCTGGCGGACATGCTCAAGGATCCGCAGGTCTTTAAGTACTGTGACATTCCCAACTTCCCCCGCAGCACAGGTATGCCAAGCCCAGGAGGGAAAAAAACACCTGTTAACATTTGCATGTTACAAAACCACAGCAGTAAAGTCTAACATCACGTGTGTGTGGGTGTGTTGCAGTGCGTGGTCACGCTGGTCAGCTGGTTTTTGGGACACTAAAAGGGAAGCCATGTGTTTGCATGCAGGGCAGGTTCCACCTGTATGAAGGTCACCCCATCCAGAAGGTGAGTGAAAATAAAAACCTGTTGGTTTAACTTAAAGGTTATGCAGAAACATGACTGAAGTCAGTTTTTCTGTCGGTAAAACTGGATCCTAAACATCTGCAATGTGGGGGAATGACACTGATTGGTTGATTATGTTTAACCTGCTTTAACAAACCATGAGAGAACTTAGAGGCATTTCTTTTTTACTGCTGAAATATTTAAATAAAGTCACATCTGAATAATTTGACACAGATGTATTTCTTTGGCAGATATGACCAACTAATTATAATAAAGATTTAACTCTTAATCTGCACAGAAAGTCATTGATCTGAAACGTTGTGCCACACAGCTACAGCATGTTTAGGGTGGTCACTACGAATCTATTCTGTTCTATTAAGATCTAATAATTAAAAACATAACATTTAAGGAGTTATTAATGCTGAATTGTCTGTTTAAATTTAATCCAGATCACATTGCCCATGCGCGTCTTTAAGTTGCTGGGTGTCAAGACGATGCTCATGACCAACGCAGCAGGCGGCCTCAACCAGGACTATAAGGTGGGAGACTTCATGGTCATCAAGGATCACATCAACATGCCCGGCTTTGCTGGAGTCAACCCGCTTTCTGGACCCAACGACGACAGGTAGTTTGAGGCAAGAGATGGGCGCAAACAGACCCCGAGGATGATTTTTATTTGACCGTTTAGTTTCCTTTCCTGTCATTAGAAACTTTCCTCACGTTTGGGGTGGGTTCAGTTTTGATTTTAGCTGTAGTAAGTTTAAATTGCTGCTGTGGGAAAGAGAAGTCCCTTAAAAAAGGAACAGAGAATCAACTTAAATATGTATTTTTGTAATCCTGTTCAGTCACAAAGCTCATAAAAATCTTTAACCCACTGTGAGAAAATGCTGAACCCCAGTTTCCATTCTTTGCGTAAAGGTGAAGGTTTAATAAAGCAGATCCTATCAATATGGGTCACTTCGAGGGCAACTTTTGATTTGGTTTATATCTAAAGACATATTTCTAAATGATTGTCTGTACATTATTAACTAGTTTTTATTTTGATTGAAATGTTGCCGAATTACAACATATCTATAGCCGCCACAATGTTCCAAGTATGTGATGAATCATTGTCACTCAAGAAAAGGTTGAAGTCACTCCACCCTCTCCTTCCTACATGCGATTGTTTCTTGTTTTTAGCCTTTTGTTTTTCGGCCCCCCAGCAAACTGCCTCTCCGCAAGTGAAACTACAATAAGCTTAAGACACAGCCAACAAAAACACTTTTATTTCTTCTGGATGCAGACATCACATGACACTTGGTTATCCGCGCCTCAGAGGAGACCATGTCATGAAATAGATTTACTCTACTGTTTAACTTTTAGCACAAACTGTTACTGCTAGGTAATTACATTGTAATAGTTTAGTAATTACTTAACAATAGTGGCCATTTATTTAATTTTATGATGTTTACTCCCTTGTTGACATCTTATTATAAGCTGCTACTACCAGGCAGTTATATTACCAGCTGCATTTTATACTTACAATATTTATTATTATAACATACTTTATAACATACTTTACTGGACAGTAGGTTATATTAGTTTAGAGGGCTGTCATCATGAAGCAAGTTTGATTTTACTGGAACATTGACAAATATCAGAAATTTCAGGTATTGCATCTGGTAGCACTCCAGCATTGAGTCACAGTTTCGTTACTTTCTACTGACGGCCAAAAGTTTTTCCTTCCCGCCTTCAGGTTTGGCGTCCGCTTTCCCTGCATGTCGGACGCCTACGACCGTGAGCTGCGACAGCTGGCGCACGACGTGGCAGGAGAGCTCGGCTTCAGCGACTTCCTCAAAGAGGGGGTGTACTGTGTCCTGGGAGGTCCGTCCTTTGAAACTATCGCTGAGTGCCGCATGCTGCACAGTTTAGGGGGCGACGCTGTCGGTATGTGGCTAGTTCTTTACTCTTTACCATACAACATGGCTGTTTCTATAAATATGAGGACTTTCAGAGTTATAATGTTTGTGTCTGTGATTTAACACAGCCTTAGGAAAGAGGTCAAAGGAAACATGCCATTATGGCTGCATAAGTATTGCCCTGTCAAAGAGCCAGGGGTCAGAAGAAGGTTAACAAACATCCTCAGTGTTTGTGTGCAGATTTAGTTTATGGCATTGGCAGAATTACCAAACATAAAAACAATCTTACACACCGCAACAATATCTCGAAAGCAATCAAGCTGGGCAATGAGGAAGAAAGCCAATGAATTACCAGACTAGGAATCAAAAGCATTTTTAACATTGTGCTATATAATTAAACTTACAAGGAAATGCTTTCAAAACAGCATTTCAACAGAGCATTTACCCAGCAGCATCATGGGAATTATTGCAGACGTCACTATGATGTAAGATCAGCTGAAACTGATGAAATACTGTCAGATTTACATTGTATCAATTAAGAAAGTAGCTACTCCAAGATAAAATACACACGTGTTTTGTTTTTAATAATATATTATCACTATACTAGTGCGCATAAAGGTGTTTTGAGACTACATTCATTGTGGGCTTTTGTATTACAAGTGTCTTGAATGTATATCTTGATCAAAATCTGAAGACCATGGAGGAAATGATTTGTATTTCATCCTGCTGTTTCATAACCAGGTAGTAGATGGGGCGAAAAACAGAAACAGAGGCAAGAGACAAAATAGAGTAAATTTATTAGTAAAAACTGTATTTAAATTCAAACTGGCTGTTCACCGGCTCATCAGAAATTTAGGACCATTAGCCAAAAAACACCAACACAGAACTAAAAGTGTCAAACAAGACAAGCTTAATATCAGGTTGAACTGGACCAGAGGTTCTTGAATTGGGTCTGAAATGCAAAGAAAGCACACAAAATGCTACTTTTGGAAATTTGACAAGTCAATGACAGGTACCATAGTTTTTAAACTGTAGCTTTAAACTGTAGCTTTAAACTGTATGCCAACAGTATGCTAACTGGAGTTTCACAGCAGTGTTAATAAGCGTGGAAGGTGGCACACCTTTATTTTTCACATTAATATCCGTGTTTTTGCAGTTAAATGATTCTTTCTTCTAAGCGAACTGAAAATGTAGTAGCCTTTTTTCAGCCAGCTGACCGTCACTGTGCAGAAACAGGTGGGGGTTGGGTGGTACTGCGTTACTCTATGCTCCAAACAGCAGATCAGAGTCCTGCCAACGCAGCACTCTCTCTGGCTCTTCATTAAAAGGACATTAAACCGTAGGAACAGTATGATGGAGAATCTTAGTGGTTGTGAAAGCAGAACCTTCTTTAAGACAAACGAATTGACAAACTCGAGTAAATTCCTTTGTCCTCGTCTTGACCTCAGGGATGAGCACCGTTCATGAGGTGATTGTTGCCCGCCACGCTGGGATGCGCTGCTTCGCCATGTCACTGATCAGCAACCGGGCAGTGATGGACTACGACAGCCAGGAGAAAGCCAACCACGATGAGGTCCTGGAGACCGGCAGGCATAGGGCCAAGCAGATGGAGGTTCTGGTGTCCACCATGGTGGCTCGGCTGGACAACAACGAGAACAACGACAAGAACAACTCCTAAACCAATGGCCACCAGCGCAGGTCTTCAGGGCCCACTGTACTGCATGGTTTAGATGTTCTCCCTGCTCCAGCAAACCTGATTCAGATGATCCCACTTTATCCTCCTGCCACCAGGTTCTGCAGAAACCTGTCAATAAGTATCCATTTGAATCAGGTGTTTGGTATCAGGGAAGCATCTAAAACTGATTGTCCTGGGGACTAAATGCTGATGTGCCTGATTCCAGGTCAGATGCTGATCTGTGCATCACAGAAAATTTAGAAAATGTTACAGTTCTGATGAAAGAGTTTTAAACCACAAGGCCAGTCATAGAGTCTGCTGACTGTGCCTTTAGGGTTAGTCAAATACTATTTAAACAAATCTACTTTTACACACTCCTCTTTTTATACGCTTTCTATTTGAGTTGTATAGTTTATTTGTAGTTTTTAACAGATTCTTACTGTGCTGCTCTTCACACCTGACTAGTTAAGCATTTCTGTAACTTTATTTTAAAACTATTTATTGTCGAAGCTCAGACATTCTCTAATATCAGTGCAGAACGATATCTTTTATTGAAGCGGACCAACTCACTGTGCGTCTGCATGACATGTTGACAACTGTAAAAGTGAGATGTAAAATGATCTAAAGTATTTATGTGAGATGTATTTATGTGGTGGTTGGGATTGTTTGGAGAATTTGCTCTAAGAAGGGAAGCCGCCCTGCAGGCGGTCACCGTTGTGTTTAAGTGTGAGCTTAATGTCCTTTCACTGTGTCAAGCAACATGATTATTATTTGCCAGTTTTATTTTATTCGTATTATGTTGCAAACTCAATGAACTGGGCTCCAAATTTCTAATAAAGTACCTGGAATCAAAGTGTTTTTGTGCATTTTTTCGCATTTCAGGTTTTTGCTCTTCCACGAAGTTGAGTCTTGAGTCTTTGCAGTTTTTGAGTTTGTAGACCAGAAATTCATTGTGTTTAAATGTGTTTCAACAATGCTTGGATTAGAGAGGACTATGTTTCTCATTATCAATATTAAATGCAGAAACATAAATGACCAAAAATCATTACCATGCCAACAAAAGTAAAGTGTCATTCATCTTCTATACCGCTTAATCCATAGTTCAAAAGTTCTCCAGCAGTCTACGGGCTTGAGAAAGGGTACACCCTGGACAGGTCGCCAATCCATCGCAGGGACACACAGAGACATACAGGACAAACAACCATGCACTCACTCATTCAAACCTAAGGGCCATTTAGAGAGACCAATTAACCAAACAGTCATGTTTTTGGACTCCGGCGTACCCGGAGAAAACCCACGCATGCATGGAAATAAAATGCAAACTCCGGGCAGAAAGACCCCCGGCCGGGATTCGAACCCAGGACCTTCTTGCTGCAAGGCGAAGGGGGCTACCAACAGCTCTAAAAATAAAACAGGCCTGTTTAAATAGTTTGGCACTTTTAATTTGAAAATCAAAGGGCACATAGATATGAAAATGAGAAATTTACACAAATTTGACAAGTTTTATAGGTCTAATATTATTTAATTAGTTTTTCTTTCACTTGTTGCCATTATAATAATTTTACTGAGCCATTTTTGTCCTTATTGAAAACATGTCAGTCCTAGTTCTACATTTTGGATTGTTTTATGTACCAAAAAATCAGATAAGAGGTTTCCCATCGCAATATGTTTTTCCTTTGTCTCAGGTGAAATCAATATTTATTATAAAGTTTTGAAAAGGTTTGCTTCTCTAATGTAAAAATAATTAATTTTAACATCTGAATAAATAAACTCATTATTCTTTGTAATGTTCCACAATTTTCGGCATAGGATGATGCAATTAAATACCTGTTTTGAAGGATCTTAAACATCTTTACTACTACGGGTGCCAATAACAGTGGAGGGTGCTTTACTTAGAAAAAAATTACCCTGAGCACCTCCTGCGAAAAGTGTCAGGAACCTCTTAAAAAACATTTATAAATTCTGGGTCTAATCACCAGGATTTCTATATCGTCAGGTAAAATACATATCTAGGTAAAACCCTTGTTAAGTTAAATAAAATAAATGATTGTTTTATGTCTCCAGGTTTGTTTCTCTTTGCCTTATCTGCAAACTTCTGCTCTATCTCATGGGTACTTCAGTCCAATTCTGACTGTTTTTGCTATCTTTCTTAGCTTGTATCCCCTGCTTCTTCTATAAAAGTTTCCATGACGCTGTTTTCCACCGGCTTATGGCCCTACAAGGTCCTGGGAAATTTAATAGCTGTCTGAACTCAAAGGAGGAGCTCCAGGTGTCTGAACAAAATGTGCTGATTTAGTGAGCTTCAAAGCTGCAGCTGTACACACTGCAAGGACAGGCTGCCATCCAGTGAAGCTGATCATGCTGTAGCTCAGATGGTTGCAAGTCGTACAGGAAATAAGTCTTTGAATGCCTGCCTCAGGGAAAGATGTTTGAAGCATTGTGTGTCTTTCTAACACAGTCCAGAGCACTGATTATATTAATAATGCAGGACTGCAAAAGACTTTTTCACTTAAGTATTTCTTTGCGAGTGCTGATATTGAATGGTTTGAAGGACAATACCTGCCAAAATATTTACTGTGTCTGCAGATGCTGGAACTGATTTAAATCAAGTCTGCTACTGGAAAGGATGAAATGTTTAGACGAAAAACAAACGGGCTGACATTATCCGGATAGGGACTATACAAGTGTGAGTTTGTAGGGACTAGTCAGACTGTTTTAGTGGGGAATGTGTTAAATTACACGTTAGAGACGGAGGAACAGCTGTCATCAAGTATTTGCAGTAACTGGCAATGAGTCTTTTACATCTCTGTGGAGGATTTTTGGCCCACTCTTCTATGCTGAATTGTTTTAGTTTAGCCACAATGGAGAGTTTTCAAGCATGAACGGCCTCAGTAAGGTCAGATTTAGGTTCGGACTTTGACTAGGCCACTGCAAAACCTTTTTTTAAAATATTTTTCCAAAACTTAAATCTTGAACACTGAACTTAACTGAGACAAGTGATGCCTGCAGGGCTTTAGATATTGTTCTGGGTTCTTCTGCAACCTCCTGGAGGAGTTGTATTTGGTTCTCTTGGTGTCCCTTTGGCAGGTCAGCCTCTCATGGGAAAGTTCACTAATGTTTCATGTATTCTCCATTTGTGGTTTGCTGGAGTCCAGAAGCTTTAGAAAAGGGTTTGTAACCCTCTCTGTCAGATGTTAATGGTTTTTTTCATCTGTTGTTGAGTTTATTTAGATGGCACCATGACTGTCTTGCCTTAGATCTTTCAGCCTACTTCGTGCTTTCAGTGATTTGAAAAAATTAAGTGTGACAAAAAAGGAAAAAGTAGAAACCTATATGGGTTGAATACCTTTTCAAGGCACTGTAAATCTGCAGCAGTGTTTCTTTGTTCCTCTGAGTTTGAGCAAACTGCTACAAACTGCTCACATCACGATGACCGCAGCTTCGTTTATTTTACAACCTGTTCAGAAAAACTGTTCTGCAAAAAGAGATATCGCTGACCAGGACACAGTGTTCCAGGTGGAGCTGAGAAACCCTTTGGGTTTGAAAAAGCAGAGCCTTGCCACAGCTTTGTGAATGTAAGATTCCAGTATGAGCTGATGACAATAAACATGGCCTTCAATAGGTTTAATGATGTGCGGATCTGTTCTGACAAGAAGTACAAAAACATCCAGGCAACAGTTGAGTGCACGTTCAGGTTGTCAGCATATAACCATTAACATGCATGAATGTTTATGCTACTTCTCATTACATGTGAACGAAAAGCAAAATATGTCTGAGGCTCACTGAAATGCCTAAAGCATCAGTATGCTGATTGAAAACTACTTGCAACTTGGAGGTATTTGGAGAGGAATCAAAGTTGTGAGGAAGTAAAACTTTATTAGGCACACCTCTTCAGTTGTTTGTTAAAACAAATAGCAAGTCAGTCAATCACATGGCAGCAACTTAATGCATTTAGGGGTCTAGATGAGGTGAACATGAAGCTCAGACTGATCATCAGAATGTGGAGGAAAGGAAAGTTACCCGACTCTGATGCTGGAGAGGCTGCTCTGAATATTTCAGAAACAGCTGATCTACTGTGGTTTTCACACACTTATCTCTTGGGTTTATAGAGGATGGCAGGAAGAAGAGAGCAGCAGCTGTGTGGCTCAACGCTCCTTATTGATTTCAGAGGTCAGAGGAGAATGGGCAGACTGGTTCAAGATGATAATAAGGCAACAGTATCTCAGATAACCACTCAGCACAACAAAGATACCACTAATACTGTAATTCAAATGATGGGTCACAGTGCCCTCTGCTGCTCCTTTGTGTACATGCTTCAGTGGTGCTGTAATATCAGTCAAAACTGTTGACGGGCTGATTAACCTACACTCTTATTCTGGGGTGGGCGATTCTGGTCCTGAAGGGAGCCTGATCTGAGTTATTGAGAAAAATAAGACTTTTATGCAAGAAAGTTGTTACTTTCCCACCGTTTGTTTGTCGCCATAAAAAGCAACAACTCAAAAATCTAGCGTAATATTAAAGCAAACTGATTAGTAAAGAACATTTTCTGTCGGCTAAATTGAAAACAATAATAATATTATGTCTATAAGGAGTTGGACTTGAATGGCCACTGGAGAGACTCAGAGAACTAGAAATTACTCAGGGATCAACACATTGTTCCTGTATGTCAGAGCCAACACAGGGACGTTTTATGGTCTGTTTAATGTAAAATCCAACAGGAGTTTGTGGACACCATTATGCTGGATGAACCTGCAAGATACTTCAAGGTCTGAACAGAAAGCCCACATGTTACATGGATGAAATATGAAACAAAGTGTCGGTTTAAATCCTAACAGAGCTCAATTCCGCATGACAGAATGAAACAGTTTGGAGGTAATGGTCAACAGGGCAGGAACAGGGACTCTCAAAAGTTCAAACACCTCTGCTGAAATGTCAGGTAAAACATCTCAAATATATATCCAGGACAATCCCTTAGGAAACAAAAAAATCTGGAGAAAAGTAAAAATTCAAGTTAAAACAAAATAAAGTTATGGGTAAAGTTTGCAAATGACCAACAGGATGTAAATGTACTGCGGAAAGCTATCAGTCAGAAGTATATATACTGCGATCTGATCAGGCTTTTCATTAAGCCCACATTTCTGTATTTAAAATGTTTCTTTATTGCTCTGATATAATATTACAATGTTGAATGTGTTGCCTTTAGTCGTAAGTGAAAAATCATCATAGACAAAAAGCATGAAAACATCTGTGTGTAATTTATCTATATAATGTGTTTTACTTAGTAAACTGAGTTCTGAAATAAGTGAACATTTCAATAATATTCTTATTTATTGAATAAGACTGTATATATACCCTGTGGGGGAGTGTGTTATAACCTCACTGAGCAGAACACTGCTCACCATCCCAAAGTAAAACATGGTGGTGGCAGCATCATGGTGTGGAGTTACTTCAGACTGAAATGAGTATTTTATCAAGGAAATAAAAAAAAACAGCTGTGGATAACAGATGTCCTCACAACATGATAGAAAAGGAGGACTTCTGCAAGACAGTGTAAATATTGTCAGGTAAAGATGTGGCATGTTGAAGGAGAAGAAGACTGAATGTTAAATCTAACATTCCCAGCAGATTTGTTCACAGTCTAGTTGTATATATTTTACTTGAAACATGGAAAAAGCTTTGAAATGTTTTATCGGGATCTCACTCAACCTGTGTTGGAGGGTTTGGATGGTCCCACATCTTATTTTTTTGGGATTTCTAGCTTTGGAAATGTCTCACACAGCTCGCTGTCACATTTTTATCATCTCTAAACATGGAGCAGAAAACTTTAAAATTCATTCCAGATGGATTCTGCATCGTTTAATATGCATTACCATACAAACTGGTCAGAACAAAAAACAAGCTGTGGTTCATTGGCTTTTTCATTTTGTTTGAAAGCTTCGCCTCCCTCTCAGCTGTACGTGTGAATGATCCGGTGTCGCTTCAAATGGTGCATCAGGATGAAGGTTTTCCCGCACTGCGAGCAGCTGTAGGGTCGCTCTCCGCTGTGCGTGCGCTGGTGGACCCTCAGGCTGCTCTGCTGCGTGAACCTCTTCCCGCACTGTCCGCACCCATATGGCTTCTCCCCCGTGTGCGTGCGATGGTGAATGCTGAGGTGAGAGGAGCACTGAAAGCTTTTCCCGCACACGCTGCACCAGAATGTGCGCTTTCTTTTGTGGCTTTGCTGGTGCAGCTTGAACTGGTGCAGGCGGCTGAAGGACTTGCCACACTGGGAGCAGGTGTAGCCCCGGGAAATGGGGTTGATCAGTTTTTGGGGCGTGTGAGGGTAGAAGCAGTTTGATGTGAAGGCGTTAGCAGGCTGAGTTACATTCGGTCCGTCCTCACCTCCTGCCTCCCTCTCAGGGTCCTCCTGAGGTTGACTCAGCTGGGCAGCGAGTGAGCTGCTCCTCTGCAGATACATCTGCTCCTTCTGCTTGTCCTGATGCTGCAGAGCACCCTGCGCCCTGGGCTGGAAATGTGACAGCTGCACATCCTTCTGATATTCACTGCCGTAAATCCCATTGCACTGCTCCTGGACACCAGGTGACTTGCTGGCGTTGGACACCATATTTGTGGCATCCGAATGCTCGGAGAATGAGCTGGAATACTCCTCTACCACACTGGAGAAGTCAGGAAAATCTGCGTCGATCTCATTCCCTTCGATTATCGATGACCAAAGCTGATTTTCCCGTTCATCGGCGGGATAGTCTGCTGAAGTGGGAGTCTGCCTACCAACTCGGTGCTGACATCCATCCTGTCTGAAGGAGTGCTGGCCCTCCGCCTTCTCCGTCTTTACTGTGAACTGAAGGCTGCTGATGTCTACTGGCTGCTGACCAGAGTTAAATGGGCCACTGAACTCTGCAGGCTTGTGTCTGGTAACATCTGAATGGGTTATCTGCTGGCTCTCTGGAGCAGTACAATTATCAGGGTATTGGACAGCATTGCCTGAAAAGGACATACAAGACACAATTCAGCACTTTCAGCCTGTAAAGACAATACAGAAACAGTTAAGTACCCAGACAGTGCTGAATGGGGTTCAGAGGTAGTACAACATTTCTGCTAAAAACGCTGTCATTTAAAACTGCAGAAAAAAACTGATGTGCTTGTGCAAAGATAAGTTTAAATATGTTACATCTGTTTTTTTCCTCTAAGGAGTGTACATTAATAGTTTGCTCTTCTGCTGCTATATTAATATTGTGCAGTGGTACTATTTTGTACACTGACGCTTTGTGTTTAGTAGAGTGACTGCAGTGCAGGGTTTTCAAGGGAATTAACTGGAAACTGGAGTGTATCGTAACCAGCTGTAAATATTTCTTTGTGTTTTTATAGCAAGACATGCATGCAATAGTTGTAAGTTAATTACTACCATACATCAAATGCATTTAGCCAATAATATAGTCAAAGCATGCTTCGCTTTATATAGTCCACATCCTCCAATGTGTGATTTCAATATAATCTTTTCAATAAAACCATGTTGAAATGGAAAATTCATGGTTTCCAGTAGCTGGATAGAAAAATCACCATCTAGGATCTGTTTGTGATGAACCAGAATCAGAAAGACATCAACAGTTTTTAGTTAAGTGTTGTTAAGTAAATTAGGTAATATCGCAACTCACCTTGTCGGGACAAGATTATTGGATATCGCATGATTTCACTGGATTGTGCAGCCCTAGCCATAACAGTGCAGGATTTGTAAAAATCCTGTGTGCATGTGATGGAGGAATGCACAGTGCGTGTTGGGGTGTGGCTTCAATACCCCTGCAGTAAGCAGTGCTATGAGCATGTGATTATGTTGTATAATGCATTTCAAAACGATTCTGTATCTACAAACTGATCACCAGCTGTCTTGCTTGACTGTCAGACGCTCCAGCAACTGCCTGATGACACCATTGTTACAGATTTAATTAAAACTGGACTGACACTGGAGATAATAGCGTATTACGGGGTGCCCAAGTCCAGTCTTCGAGAGCTACTGTACAGCAACTTTTTGAAGCTCCAACAAACCTGATTCAAATGGCTGAATTCCCTGGCCTGGGAGGGAGCCATTCATTTGATTCAGACGTGATTGCAAAGGGGATGCATCTGAAAGTTGAAGATAGTTGCTCTCGAGGACTGGACTTGGGCACCCCGGTGAATAACATGATTTACAAATGTGTAAAATGGATTGTGTGACTTTTTGGATAGTTGTAAATGTGCATCAACAAAATCAAAACAGTAATAATGCCCATTTTAGCCAGGCAGGTTCTTGCAAATCAAACTGTTTACATGATTTACAAATCAGATCTTTTAGGTGTAAAACTTTTTTTGTCAGGGTGCAAGAAGTGTTGTTTTGACTGTTTTTATTTATTGTATAAAATATAGTTGTTGTACTCACCAATGGCTGCAGTAGAATCACTGATCCACATTGCCTCATCTGGACTCTCTTCCTTAATTGTGAAGGAAACACTGGACCCTTCAATCTCAGGAAACTGCAATAACAGAAAATGGACTGGTTTGTGTGTTGGTCACTTTGCTGTAGCTGTAGATATCTGTGATGTACTGTTGTTGAATATAACTGGTTTTAAGAAGATGAGAACAATTTTGATTTGAGTAGTAATAAATACAAATTTGCTTAAGAATTTTGAGCAGAACGTTTGGGGCTTTTTGATCAGCTATGGTTTCGAGAACAGGGACTTGCTTCATTAATCACAGTTTTCTGTCAAACCTATAAGGTACTTTCCATAGTCGATAAATAATTTTCAGTTATTTTATTTTATTTACAGAGGAGCTTTGCTTGTACCTTAACATGTAAACAACTGTACATACAGCTGCATCTCAATAAATTAGAATATCCACTAAAAGTTTGTTTCAGTAATTCAATTCAAAAGGTAACTCATATGGATTTATTACACAGAGTGCTTTATTTCAAGAACTCTCTTCTATTAATTCTAGTTATAATGGATGAAGCTGATGAAAACACAAAGTTTAATTTCTCTGAAACGTAGAGGAGCAATAAAAGCAATACAACAAAACTAAAAAAGAACCCCTAAATAATGGGGTTTCCCCTGACTTTTTCACAGGAACCTTGATAAAAGCAGCCTTCGCTTTCGTTTCTGAAGAAGCTAAAAAAACAAGCTTGTTTTGGAGATATCTAAACTTTAATGTCTCTTACTTATCTGCTTTTAAATTCAGACAAGACCAGAGTTGACATCTTTGGACCAGAGAATCTGAAAAACAAACTGCTTGTTTGTTGCTTATTCTCCATGTTTTTAATGTGGACTCTATTACTAATGTCAAAATCCTTTGTGACATCTCTGTCTAGGATATGACCTTCAAACATCATGTAAACAGCTTCTTTCTTTCATATGTGCAATTTTGCCAAAATACAACATATCCTGTTCCAGGGTGATACAGAAGATCTAGTCCATGCATTTTTAACCTCAAGGCTGGACTACTGTACTTGTTTTATTAGAAAGAAGAAAGAAAAGTTTCTCCAGTTTTAGCTTATCTTCAGTGGCTACGTATTAAATTCAGGATCAAATTCTCCTCCTCACATATAAAGCCCTTAATGATCTAGCTCCATCACACATCAGAGAACTGATTGTTCCATATATTCCTAACAGAGCACTTCGTTCTCAGACTGCAGGTTTACTGGTGGTTCCTAGAGTTTCTAGAAGTAGAATGGGAGGCAGATCCTTTAGTTATCAGGCTCCTGTCCTGTGGAACCAGCTCCCAGTTTTAGTCTGTGAGAATGACACCCTGTCTACAGTTAGAATGGTTTAGGTATTCCTTAGCTACACTATATTGCCAAATGTATTGGGTCACACCACCAAATGAATGAATTTGGTGTTTCAATCACTTCCATGGCTGCAGGTCTATAAGGTTTGGTGTGGAGAAACTTGACTGGCTTGCAACGAGTCCTGCCCTCATCAAAGTTCATGTACATGTAAAAGTAGACAAATACTTTTGGCAATATAGTGTGTCTCTGTAGTTATGCTGCTATAGGCTTAGACTGTTGGAGGACATACTGACCACTTTCCCTCACTCTGGTATTTTTTCCTACTACTCTCCATTTATAAATCCTTTTCCAATATTGATATTATTATTTTGTGTTCTCTCTCTGTTTTTACTTTTGTATAGAAAATAAATCCTGACCCAGGTCTTGTATTTTTAGCAGTTTTTCTTGGAGGGAGTCCCTGACGTGTTGCTAACATTGACCTTGAGATCTCACTCTGTTCAGTTTTCCCATAGAAACTATTCCTGGCTCAGTTCTTTATTTTGTTGTCTTTATCTTGGACAAAGCCACTGACTGGACAATAGCTGCTAATAACTCTCAGTTTTTCTCCTTCCTACTGAAACCAGTGCTTTTGTATTTTGTCAGTATTTTCTTCCTGTCCTCTCAAGTCTCCAGTTGCTCACAGCAGTTACACTGAGTGTGGTTCTGCTGAAGGTTTCCTCCACCTAAAAAGGAGTGACTAGTCTCTGCTGTTCCCACATGCTTGCTCAATGTGAGTGATTGAATGAAAATTAACATTTGTTGCCCTTTTCTTTCTACATCTGTTTAAGAATGGGCCTGAACCTTACATTTGGTATATAAATGTATTGAATTAACTGTTAACTGTTTTAACTATAAGTAATAGTTTGCTATCAGATCTCTGCCTTAACATAATTTCAAACGTGATCAAGCGCTATATAAAGTGGTTAAACTGAAATGTAAATACTGTACTACAATCCAACCTTTTTACACCTTTTTCACCTGGTGGTCTAGGCCATTTTAGTTTGTTCCGGCCTTTATGCATGTATATTTATGCTACAGAACACTACCAGGCTTTCAAATAACAGAAAACAGGCACCAACCTTTAAGTCTCTGGTGGGATGTGAAAGGTTTCTCTCCGAATCAGTCCCTCGATCCATGTAGTTTTCTAAAATATAGAAAAACAAGTAATTTTATTTAAAAAATGGACCACTTCTAGAAAAAAAAAAAAAAACAACATATTTTATGAGGAAAAAACGGATAAAAAAAATTACTTATGGGCAGATATTTTGCAACAATGTGTGTTCTTGCAGCTTTTGTGCAGGGTTTCAATAAGATAGTGAAGTGATGTTACTTGTGCATCAATGAACTCATGCTTTCAAGGCAGCAAAACACGCAGCTGAGCATCTCACCGAATCCTCGCTGCAGCTGCGCATTCTTGCTCTCCATCAGCAGCAGCTTCCTCTTCAGCATCTCATTCTCGCTTTGTTTGCGGGATATTTCCAGATGCAAGAAGGCACATTTGTCATCGACCAGCTTGGAGATCTGTGCCACTGCTGCCTTCACCAGGACCTCCATTATTGAGGACAACTGTGTCTGGAAGGGAATGCACGAAGCCATGTTCACCGATATAATGTCAGAGGCAGGTAAAAAGAATGTGTAAAATCCTCCGTTTTTCCACAATATATCGATATTTTAAAGGAAACAAAACACAAGACGACGTGGTAGGCAATCTTTACATCCCTGCGTGTTTGTGGCAGCTAGCTTAGAGCTTTCTTCCGTGTGGTGGAGAGCTCTACCGTAAATACACGAACATGAGCGCAGCCAAACTTACTGCTGGGAAAAGAGAAGAAAAGAAAAGATGATTTAAGTTAGAAAAAGTGACTGAACGACGCTGGAGTCAATTTATGATACAGCGGTTGCAGAAAAAAGGCGATATCGGAGCTTTCTAGGCAAGCGGTTCCAAAACACAGGGTCAGGGACCCCTCTGTGGGACAGTAAACACCAACGGACCGGTCCTGACACTATACAATAATACAATGTATTTCTCTCAATATTTCCCCAATGCATTCAAGTGCTAAACGAACATGTTCTCAAGTCTATGCTGTACATAACTATATGCACCATGGATTTAATGAGATACAGTACTTTCAGAGAGCATTTGCTCATACCAATTTATTTTGTTTTTGCTTTTTTTTGTCACACTTTAATGTTTCAGATCATTAATCACATTTCAATATCAAAGATAATCCGAGTAAATATAAAATGCACTTTTCAAAGGATGATTACATTTATTAATGGAAGGAAAGCTAAGCAAACCAACCTGACCCTGTGTGGAAAAAGTAAAAACCCACTAGCTGGTTGTGCCAACCCTGGCAGCAACAACTGCTGTTTAAATGTTTTAAAGACTGGTAATGAGTCTTTTACATCACTGTGGAAGAACTTTGGCCCACTCTTCTTTGGTAGAGAGCATGAACTTTCCTTTAGGGTTAATAACACAGCATTTCAATTGCATTTAAGTCCAGAGTTTGACTAGGCCACTACAAAACCTTTTTTTTAGCCAATGAGAGGTGGGCTTGCTCGGGAGTTTTTGATCACTGTTTTCTGCAGCCCTTGCTTTACGTTTGTCCTTCTGTTTCAACTCTAAATATCAGCTGTGTAATAGATTTTTAGAGGAGGATAATATCCTTTAATTGGCAATACAATTAAAACTGCTTGCAAAGTTTTAAGAAAAAAGTTCAGTTTGGCTAACAGGTTACTGAACTGTTTTTGGGAGCTTTTTGTTATATTCTGAACATAAACATGTTGATTTATTTTATGGGCAACTAAAACTTTATTTGGATTTTCTGCCATTTTCTGCTAAAAAAAGAAGACTTCATTCCAGACAAGAGTTTGAGATGTTCTAGTGGAAATATTTTTCTAAATTCTTACAATAAATAAACACAAATACCAGAAAAAAGTATTTTTTTTCTATTAATTAATTAATTCAGAAAGAAAATGAAGGGTATAACAGAAAAAACGCATGAATATTAAACCACACAGACTTCATTGGTCATCTCATCTTTATTTAAAAAATACAAAAAAGACAATAAGATTTACTATAAGTACTTATATCCAAACATATTCAGCCAACACAAGTGATTATAATTGTCAATGCAATGTAAAGACAGTTACTTATATGACAGTTATTGATCAGATGGCTATAAAATATAAAGTAAGAAATGAAAAAGTGAAATGAAAAAGTGGCACAGTTATAAAAGACATTAACACCAAATAGGCAGAATATGGAAGTTGTTCCTGTTCAAAGAATGTTTGTACTATATTTTACCAGAATCGACAATTTAAAGGATAGCGGGTGCAAACCATCAATAAGATCGGTGCACCCCTAGTCCTGGCATAATTCTGGTTGGATATTTTATCACTCTTCCTAGCAGAGTTGCTACAGTTCCATCAAATAGTTTTATGTCATGAACCCAGCTTTTAAGATCAATCCACAAATTGTCCAAATGGTTCAGGTTGGATCTTTGATTTTAACCTACTGTGCCGACCCATAGTGCTCCTGCTGTATTTTGAGGCTTGTGTTAAAGTAGAACTGGTCATTTGTCCTCCATTTGTCAGCTTGACCTGCTATTATTTTCTCACTTTTCTATTGGTGCAGAGGTGCTGGAGAGGTGGAGTTAGATGGAGAAAATTCTGCACCACGAGTTAAGTGTGTGTCCTGTTCACCTCCATAATGTGTTCTGTGTTATTAAAAATGCTAGTTTTTTTCATCTGTAATCTGGAGCAGTGTTTAAAGACCAACCTGTACTGAGATTATATTCAGTGTTGTCCACTCAGCTTGTCACATTACTTAATATTTTCCAAAACTATTTCGATGTTTGTAGGATCTTTGTTCTGTTTCGCTGACAAGGAATAATCATCCTGTAAATCTTTCTGATGAGGTCATAATGATGGTCCCGCATTATTGCATTCACTTCAGTGAAACTTCATCTCATATCAACACTTAAATGGCTAAACTTGGGAAACTTGAGTGTCCAAATGGACAGCGTTCCCAAACAAACAACAAAACTGGGTTTGGAGCAACAATGCAGGCTAACATTTAGCTTTTTAAATGAACAGCCCTGACATCAAGCGAGAAACCAACCAATTTGAATAGACATTTCAGAGAAGAAAAAGGTTGCTTGTAACCCTAACTGTACAAAAAGTGTGTTTTGGGTGCAACTGGCTAAGAAACATTTATCCAAGTATCAGTGGAGGTGCAGGTGTATAACTGAGCCTTCACATACACATTTGGTCCAGTTTAGTTTTCAGAACATTCATAATAAATCCAGACTTGTGCAACTAACTCGGGTTTTTCAATGTCATTAAAGATATATGTTGTATGATCATCCCACACCCCAAAAATGACATTCATCCCGATGATGAGTGGATATAAACTTCTAACCTGAACCGGTAATCTTGATTCTTCCAGAACAGATTTAAAATGATACAATTAGGATGAAACTCAAGTTCTGCCTTTTCTCTGCTCTGACTAGCTGAGAAACTCCCAGTTTCGTCATCATAAAAATGCTAAGAAAGTCATCCCTTTAATTGGGTAAGGTGTACATGTAATGCTGTATTGGCAAATGCATAAAACCATCTAAACAGAAACAGCATTTATTCCTCATTTTCACGTTGATTAAAGACCTACAACATAATATTACAGTTTTAATATTACAGTTTTACCAAATAATGTTTCAATGGAAACAAACGTAGCAACCTTGATGCACAGTTAGCTAAAAAAAAAGATAATTGTGATCAACACATTTTCTGACCTGGAATTTTGACAAACTTTCACCAGAAAGTCACCGGAATAATTATTGTTCCACTTGAAAGTTTCTCATATCTATACTTAATTTCAACACCAGCTAGAATGGGGGAAAAAACTGAAATCTAAATGACTTGAATAGTTTTCACTGTGTGTTTAGTGACAATACTGAACACACTGATTTCAGTAAGGATGCTAAGTTAACATGTAAAGTTTTGGGAAATGAAAGTACACCCTTCCTTCTCTTCTAAGGTTTCAAATATCGGGACATAAAATATTAATCTGGTCCATTCCAGGTATTAAATATGCTTCAAAATAACCTCAAGTGATCTAAAACACACATTCTGTACTAATATTTCTTAAAGATGAAGAAAAAACAAAAGTGTTGGGCGTGGAAAAATTAAGTGCACCCCTTGGTTTTATGGCTTGTAGAACCCCCTTTGCAGCAGCAGACGTGATCAGTGTCGTGTCATTTTGGAGGAAATTTGACCCATTCTTCTGTACAGTATTGCTTCAGATCATTCATTGTTGCACAGCTCTCTTTCAGGTCTGGACTTTGACTAGGCCATTCCAAGATCTCCTTTTTTTAGGCCATTCTATTGTGGATTTGCTGCTCTGTTCATGATCTTTGCCCTAATGGTGACCTTGTTTGGGGCAAGCTTCAGGTAACAGATGGCCTCACATTTGACTCTAAAAAACATTGGTCTACAGAGGAATTTATGGTTGACTCAATGACCGCCATGTAGCCAGGTATTCTGTGGTTGCAAGACAAGCCCAAATCATCAGCCCTCTAAACACATATATGTTACAGTGCTGCAAACTGCCTACACTCCTGTTAACACTGAGGTGTACACACTTGCTGAAGATCAAGTAATTAACTGCATTTGATTAGCAGCACTTGGCTGCAACTTTTTGTCTCGAGTCCTCATGATCCACAAGGGTGTACTTAGTTTTCAACATATAGCATTTTCATTTTGGCTTCATCTTTGTTTTACAAATGATGACACTGTGTGTGTGTTTTTGTACACTTAAGGTTAAAGAATCGGGAAAAAAGTAAAGACGAGTTCATTTTTAGTATGTCCTCATGCATAAAAGTGTAGAGTTTAAAGAGGGTGTACTTTCTTTTGTCATAACTCACCAATGGGCTTATATTTTTTTTAATTATTTTTCTTTAAATGTTTCTTGGAAATAAACAGATTTATTTTCCTCAATGTTACTGACTGACAAAAACAAACGGCAAAAATAATTTCACAGAAACAGAAGATATTAATCATAATCAGTCTTTTCTTTGATTTGTCTTTACAGTAAAATAAAAAAGTTGGTTTAAAGGGGCAAAAATGTAGCTAAAATCAATGATATTAATTATTGATTTTGTTCTTTAGTATTTCATGTTTTTATTTAGGTCTCAGGTTTATTTCTTACAGCTAAACACGAAGAGACAGTGAAAATGTATTGGATAGAAAACCGATTCATCTTGCATGTAGTTTAAGGTGCAGTTTCAGGATGCTCAGCTGGTTGAAAGTCTTTCCACACATCTCACAGCTTAAAGGCTGCTCTGGGAGTTTTTCACACTGGTGCTCCTGGAAAATATGGAAACTATCAAAGCTTTGCCCACAACTGGAGCAGATGTAGTTCTGTCTAATGGGGTCTCCACCGCAGGTGTCCTCGTAGCCGTCTGAAGCTCTCAGAGTAAACTCATAGACACCATCCGGATTCAGGCCTTCACTCTCTGAGCAGAAATCCCTTGCAGTCAGCTCATGACTTGGATTTGAGGTTCCTTGCTGCAACCCCACAGCTAAATACTGGTCCTCCTTTGCTTTGTTGTCTATAAAAGCCAGATCCTTTATTGGTGAGGTGAATCCCTGCTGCTCACTGGCTCCCCCAGCAGGGGAACCGAGATGATACTTTGAATCTTGTAAAAGTACACAGACAGGTTGATCAGGACTGTCAATACTTTCATCTACTGCAGATGTCCACAGTAAACCATTGTCTACTGCTCCTGGTCTACTGTCAGTCCCTATCTGAGACGTGGTGAGGAAATTCTCCATGTTGGGCTCTAGCTTCACAGTCATAGGTTGCTCTTTAATTGCTTGAGAGTACGCAGGGGCAGGAAAGTGCTCCTCTGCAGCTGTTGGTCCGTTACTGGTTTCCACATAGTTCTCAATCAGTTGATTTTCAGGCACTGAGAACATCAGGTGATGAGAATCCAGCAGGTCTGTTGTCTCCCCTTTATGATAAAAAAAAAACATAATATAATGTTCTGCTTTACAGAAGCATTTTACAGCTGTTTTACAGAAGCTAGATTTTTTGTTACACCATCACTCCATGTGAGCTTAAGCATTCACATCAAGGGTGTGCATACGGTACAGAGTGAATGCATGCACTTTGAATATAGGTCTGGGAAATAACACTGCCCAAGCAGTCCTTTATTTTGTGCAATATTAATGTTGCCCACACTGATGTTTGGAAGACAGTGATTGTTCTTAATCAATTTATCACTAAAATTACCAACCAGTTAATAATTAAAATAATATGAATTGATATTAGTAATGCATATAATAACCTCTTTTACTTAAACTAACAGCCATAGTTGGTAAGTATACATGCAGACCATTTGTAGCATGTTTTAAGATTCTTTTTTAGCTGCCCTAGAGAATGACAAGTGTTAATAGACACATTTTTTATTTTATTTTCAAATTTTTGTTGCTTCCAGGTTTCTCCATATCAAAACAGAGCAGGTAGCTATCCCCAGTCACGTTTTATCCACCTCTTTTAGACTCCAGTAATAAAGTAAAGAGTCTTGGTGTCATGTTTGACCAGGACATGTCCTTCAAATCCTTTATTAAACAGGTTTCTAGGACATCCTTATTCCACCTGCGCACTATAGCCAAAATTAGAACCATCAGTCCCCCCAGAGTGCTGCAGGAAAACTAGTCCATGCATTTTTTTACTTTTGAGTCGGGCTACTGAAAGTCTTTATGTCCAAAAAAACTGAAAAGCCCTCAACTGTCTCAAAATGTTGCAGTGAGAATTTTGCTGAAACTTCGTTCCATCGTCTATTAGAGATCTGATTGTTCCATGTCATCCAAGTCCGAGTTTTGGAGATTTTTGAAGGTTTTTGACTAGCAGCGATAATATGTTCCTAAGAGAGCACTTTGCTTCCAGACTGCAGGTTTACTGGTGGTTCCTAGAGTCTCTAAAAGTAGAATGGGAGGCAGATTTTTTAGTTTTTGGCTCTTCTCCTGTGGAACCAGCTGGCAGTTTTAGTCCGTGAGGCAGAAACCCTGTCTATTTTTAAGACTAGGCTTAAAACTTTCCTTTTTGATAAAGCTTATAGTTACACTGGCTTAGGTTATCCTGAGCTATCTCTGTAGTTATGCTGCTAGAGGATATAATGACCACCTTTCCTCACTCTGCAACATTCTCCTACTACTCTCCATTTATGCATTATTTGCTATTATTGCTGCCATTAAAAAATGTTTTGTCTGTTTTTCTTACCATAGAAGGGACACCTGGCCCAGGGTTTCATAATCAGCTGTCTCTTTCCTGTAAGGCGTCATTGATAGAGCTTATGCTGCTATCGCCTTTGTGTACCCTTTCTTTTAAATGTTCTATAAAAAATAGCCCTAACCAATTGTTTCTGTGTTTTGCCGCTTCTCTTTTCTGGATGGAACCATTGATGGAGCAATTGTTACCCTCAACGTTGTGTACTGTCATTTGTTTTTTTAATAAACCCCCCCCTGGCCTAGTGCTTCAGGATTTAACTGATCGTCTGTCCTCGACAAAGCTACCAAGGGCTGTGATTACTACCATTAACTCTATGTTCTCTCCGTCTGATTTTTCTTTCTGTAGAAGGTATGCTTGGCCCAGTACTTCTGCGCCCATTTCCTTGACAGAGTCACTAGTAGAGTTACAACTGCTCCTGATATTTTGTACTCTTAGGTGTTTTTTGTTGGTATATTTTTCTTCCTTCATGGAAACTGATTCTCTGTTTATCTGTTTCTTTTTTTCCGAATTAAGCCACTGACTGAGCTATTGCTGAGATTATCTATGTTGTTTTTGTTTTCCTTTTCCATAGAAAGCACTCCTGGTCAAGGGTTTCCTTGTCATTGGACATTTAAGGCTCAAATCAGTTTACCTGTTTTTTTAATTTGTTTGAATCAAATAGTATGATTGGATTGTGTTGAAATAAACTGGACCAATTTGAACTTGATTTGAACAAAACTGGATCTAAATCTATATAATTAATGTTAAATTGATATTTTACTCAATATCTACTCAATAAATTAACTGTACTAAATCATTATAGAAACATTAAATAACTGAATTTTACAACCAACAATACAATGCATAAAAACAAAAGAGGTTCCATCATAGAAAAAAATAGCTTTACTTGCAACCCTGAGAAGCATCATGTTAAAATCTTACCATTTCTGTGAGTCTTCATGTGACCTTTGAGGCTGCTCTTCTGATTGAAGCACCTTCCGCAGATTTGGCAGCCATACGGCTTCTCCCCGGTGTGAATCCGGAGGTGCCTTTCAAGGTGTCCAGCTCGCTCAAAGACCTTCCCACAGTACGTGCAAACAAAGCACTTCTTCGGTTTCAAAACTTGAAACGACCCGTTTCTCCTCTGTCTGTGGTGATTCGAGGCCTCTGTCACGCTGTGTAAGCCTGGGTTACTGGGTATGATAATTGCGCCTGAGGATCCATAAGGTGTCTGCGGGACGGTGCTGTTTTTCAGCTGCCCGTACAGTTTTCCCCGGACAGAAAAGTTGCTATACAAAGCTTCTTCTGGTGGCTGGAGTAACTGAGCGATGGCAGGGAAGGAAGAGATGTTCTGTGACGAGCTGTTCGTACAATCTGTTCTGTTCAGCTCTAGATTGTTCTGTAACCTGGGTGCCCACAGTTGGCTGCCTTGGTACTCTGGTGCGATGTTTTCACCCATGCTGTCGGCTCTGTCCTTTGTCTGATTGTTTTCCACATGAAGCTGTGGTTGTGTTATATTTTCCTCGACCGGCTCAGATTTTACCTGGACAGATGTTGGCAGAATCTCTTCAGTCTTTGTTTGGTTATCATCAGCCTTTGCTTGGCTGGCCTCTTCAGAGCAATGTCTTTCCATACACGGATTCACCTGTGGGATCGGGATTTGTCGGTTTATTTGGACCTCTCCTGGTCTCGTCTGAAGACCTGAAGCAGCAAAAAGAAACTTTTTACTAACCTTTATAAAGCAAAAAAATTAACCGGCTATCACTTTTAATCATCTACCTAAAAATGAATTCCTGCAGCAGAAATGCAGTGTAACGCTAGAGTATTCATAACCCTTAAACTCTTCCACATTTTGTCACGTTACAACCACAAACTGCTATGTATTACAATGTGAATTTGTGTGGAGAAGCTCCTGCCTCACCACCTAAACTAACAGGCAGTGTAAGGAGAGAATTAATAAGAGAGGAAGCTGGGAGGCCAATGGCAGCTCTGGAGTGGCTGCAGAGATAAATATTTTTAAATAAATATATACATTTGGTGGGAAATAAAAAAATATTTTTTTATGTAAAGATGTGTATAAACAGTGTTTGTACAGACACTTTACGTTCAACAGAGACCGCCTGGGGAAAGAGACCGTCTCTGTAGCACCGACCTGACCTAAGCAGTTTGTGTCCAGAATGTGTGGAATCTGCAGAGGTGTTAGCTGCCCTTTTTCTGACCCTAGACCTGTATAAGTCCTGGATGGAGGAAATGTCAGCCCTGATGATTCTCTCTGCAGCCCTGATTGTTCGTTGCAATCTGAACCTGACCCGTTTCGTGGATGAGCCAAACCACACTGAGATGGATGAAGACAGGATAGACTAGAATATGTCAGTGAAGAAGATGACCAGCAGCTCCTGTGGAAGGTTGTACTTATTGAGTTGCTGTAGGAAGTAGAGTCTCTGCAGGACCTTCTTTCAAACAGTGTCTATGTGTGAGGACCATCTCAGGTCTTGACAAAGGGTGATTGCTAGGAATACATATCAGAACACTCTTTCTGAATCTAATAAGTGTTTGTGCTCTCATTTCAGCACAATTTTCAAATTTATCAGTTAAATTACTGGCAATGTTAAATAATAAATTAGCAGCCTTGCCCACATGCCCCATGTCTGACTGCACAGAACACAAACATCAAGTTTATAAAGCTAACGCTGACGTTTTTTTTGATTCTGAAGTCCTGTTTAGGTAAGGAAAATGTTAAACATGTTTAAATAGTTAAAAGTTAAATTTACCCAATACAAATATACACTGACCCCACAGCTCATGATAAACATACGGCACGGCAAGTCATACAGGAGATCCCCACGTCCTCGTGATAAGAAACGTGGCAATATTTGTTTAAGGCTGCACCTTGGAGAAAACGGCACAACCCCCTCTGGAAAACAGTGAAGAGGCAACCTGGGTTTGGCCTGAAAGACTGAAAAATGGCTTAAAACACTTTGCATCAACTTGAAAATACAATAATGTTTGTCCATTGGGCTGCATTTGAATTCTTTTTAACAGATTTCGCAGTTTTTAAACGTGTAAAGTCTGTCAAATCCTCTTTATTTATAATTTACTGAACTGCAAAGGATTTGAGAGTTAATAAAGTTGCCATCTGACTCCTAAACTGAACTCAGAAATGTAGTGTGCAACTCCAAAACAAGTTGGAAAGAAAATTAAAGTTGTTTTGTTCCGTGTGCAGGTATAGTTTTTTTAATTGATGTTCTAATCTTCACAACAAATACTCTTTAAAGCATGTTGCTACAGTGCTCTCCTAAAATAAAGACATGAAAGTGGTATGAATACCCACAAAGACCGGAAGAGTTTGAACTTTTGTCTGAGGAAAAGCTGAGAAGTTTTTAAAAAGCTCATCTTCCTACAAGCTAGATAAATTAAATTGTGTGAGATGCACTTTTTCTTCTTATTGTGAGTCACAGCCAGAGACCTCTTATAAAAAAAAACTGAAATATTTAGACCAGTCAAGCCTAGACAGAAACGACACACCAAGCTGTCTGTCGGGCAGATCCAAACTCTAAAATTAGGAGGCAAGTTAGAACTCTTCCACGTCTTAAATGTGCTTCAGACTGAGAGGGAAGTCTCAGTTTTCCATTTAAATATAAATGCAGCATGCAGGCAGAGGTTCAGTGAACCTCCTCGTTTTTGTTCAGAAAAACTGCCCAAGCGTGCTCAGGGAACTGTTGCACAAACTCCTTCTGCTTTTCTGTGAGGGAAGATATTGATTTAGTTTTTTTCTACTAAAGTGGTCCCAGAGCTAGACCAGCTGATGCTAACTGGATCTACATAAATTAAAGAACTGGTTTGTTTTTCCACTGCCACAGAACCAACACAAAGCCACATTACGTCATTTTAAAAGGCCTCCCCACGTTTGATCCTCCCACTGGTGAGTTCTGAGTTTCTGTAGGGGACCACAAGGCAGGGAGACATATTATGGTGTTTGTAACTCTGCAAACGGATGTCTTCACTAAATCAGACGGGTTTACAAACAACAGCTTAACGTCTGAATATTGTTTGAAAACTAAGCTACCAAATGTGTTTATAAATGCATTTTGAGCTGGATTTATAAATGCTGTTAAAAGATTACGGTGTTTATAGACAGAGTGGCAAACAGTGCTGGAAAATGGCCAATATGTGCACAGCTGTTTGAGTTGCATTTCTTAATGCAACGGAGTATAAAAAAAACATAACACCAAGAAGATGAGAGACAGTACGGTCAGGTTCCTCCTGATGCTTTGAAGGTTCCTACCCAGTCTGGAAAAGTATGGAAAAGTTTGGCATTTCATTTTAGTATTTTCCAGGTCTGGATCATGTATTCCCTATTCTGCTGCATAAACACTGTGCTTCCTTCCTTCTGGAATTCCTGTGGGCTTTTTTCACCAAACCAGAGCCAAAAAAAACACATTGTGCTTGCACAGCAGTTTTTAACCACCTAAAGCAGGCCAAAAGATGAGTGGTTTCCCTCATCTAAGTAACTCTAATAAATACCATGAGCCCACCGTCTTCTATCTGCCTTCATGCTTTTAACGTTGCCCGTTATTAAGTGAAAGAGGCCAATCTACAGCTGCGCTCACAATCACTGTTTAAAACTAGAACTATAAACACCATTTACAGCTCTATGTATAAATACTATTTAGCTTTTTAAACACCACAAGCTGGTATTTATAAATCCTGCTTGAAACAGGTCTTACTTTGACTTACAGTCAGCATAAAACCAAACAGAAAACTTGAAGATACTATGAATTTATTTATTTTTGCAGCGATAACGGGACAAATCTTGTGATTCCTGTTACGGAGTTCATATTTTATGCTGTCTTTAACATCTTATCAATCGATCAAGTTTTGTTTATAGAGCGCTTTACACATCCGAAGGAACCAAAGTTCTGTACAGGTCCATAAAATAAAATAAATTTAAAAAAACATGAAATAATAAAATACATCTACAGTGAAGCTAATAGAATAACAGCAGTTAAGAAAATAAAAGCTAACAAAATAAAAGCTATTAATAAAACCGACCTGATACGCCTGCTCAACTGGAATTAAAAGCCAAGTTAAAAAGATGAGTCTTTAAAAAGGATTTGTAATCAACAGATAAGCCCCGTCTCCACGGCTCACAAGACGTGTCCTAGGAACATCAACAAGCAGCAGGTTACCAGACCTCAGAGTTCTGCTGGGAACATGCTTCTGTAAGAGCTCCAATAAGTTTAGGAGGTGCCCAACTGATATAACATTTAAAAACCAAAAGTGAAATCAAACAACCCTAAAAACGTACAGGCAGCCAGTGCAGGGAGGACAATATGGGGGTAACGTGCCCCCGTTGTCTTTTACCTGTCATCAGACGGGTAGCAGCGTTTTGGACCAGCTGCAGACAACAATGAAGTATAACCATCCCAGTATAACGAGAGTTGCAATAGTCCAGTCTAGTAGTAACAAAGTAACAAAAGAGGAAATCACCCAGTCAAGTGCACTACGAGGTACATAGGGTCTCCCAAAATATATCACCCCCGTCTTATTTCCATTCAGGGAAAGAAAGTTAAGCTCCATCCAAGTTTTAATGTCCCTTAAACAGTTTAACAGGTTTCTTACTGACTGGTTCCACTTGCTTTTAGCAGGAGAGAGATTTGTACATCCTCCGCAAAACAATCAAAAGGAAAATTGTACTTTCTAAAAATGGAACCCAGAGGTCCTAAAATGGGGCCTTGTGGAACGCCACAATTCAGAGGAGCCTTACATAATAGTGATTAGCACGAATAGAGTGGACAGCATTAGTTATTGTAAGTAGCAAACTCTGTACGTATCCCGTAGACAATGTAGAAAGGCTACCAACATTTCAAATCCAGCATGTTGAATGGCAGACAGAGGTTGTCACACAGAGGATAAAACAGAGCAACTTTTCTGTCAGACAACCAACCTTCCTGGAATCTGTTGAAGCCAGCTACAGCTCAATTTGCTCCTTCGCTAACTCGACAAAATAACCATAACTGCAAGTGTACAAAATGGTGCAGGAGCAAAAAAGACCAGACCCACCAAAGTTGAGGCTTTTTTTTATAGCAGCCTGAATAAACAGCTTACACGGCTCTTTTAAAAATGAAGTTTTCTTTTCAATTGTTTTTACAGTTTTTTAACTTCCTCTGACTATATTTTAAAACCCCTCCCTGGTCCTGAAAAAAAAGAAAAGCAAATCGAGTCCACATTGCTCAGTGACAACTTCCAAACTGAAGAGAGTTGGAGTTACCGCCACCCGGTAACACTTGGGTATTGTGTGTTTACTGAAAGGAAATGAATTAAAATGTTCACTTTCCACCCGGCCGATTGAAAACCTGCTGATTCCAGTCACCAGACAATTTCTCTACACACAGAGTGGCCGTTATAAATCTTGCTGCTGTTTGCAGCAGAATTTATAATTCCAGTTGTCCTTTAGAAATGCCGCTTAGCATTGTAGGGATTTCAAAAACCTAATGCATTTGTTTGCAGAAAAATATTGTCAAATCGTGTCATCTGCGTTAATAAAATGTCTCTCAGCACTGCAATCCTCCTTAGAAACTCAGAATACAACAGAGCAAAGATCAAACATTTACTGGAAGATAGAGCTGCACAATGCATCAAGTGCCATGCGTTAATACTTTGCGTGCAAAAAATGTATTTCGTCAGTTGGATGAACTTTCCCGGCATTTTCTCCTTAAACCTGATACAGATTTTAGTAGCCGAGATGCTAAAGTTGCTAAAGCTCAAGATTAGTGGTTGGGACATCAGGATGATGGAAGACAAAGAGAACAATGAGAGAAGTCAGTATTGTATTATTCACCAATATTATTATTTTCTATTTATTATTATTTTTCTATTTTTCTAATATTGTAATACTAACCCTACTGGAAGAGAGGTTTTAAATGATGTTTTGATATGGCTCTCTGTTGGCGTTTCTCACTGTTTTTGGGAAACCAGTTTAGACTAAGCAGTGGGACAAGTTTTATAGAAAACCAGAGCTCTAAAATGATCAAACCATCGGTAAAACAGCACTTTATGTAACTTGGTTGTAGTTATTTATATCCATTCAGCTTCAACTCAGAGCTCTGTGTTGTACTTGCCTCGTCTGTGAATCTTCATGTGCTCCTTAAGGCTGCACTTCTGATTGAACCGCCGTCCACAGATCTCACAGCGATACGGTTTCTCGCCAGTGTGAATCCTCTTGTGTCTCTCGAGGTGTCCAGCTCGCTCGAAGCACTTGCCACAGTATGGACAGATGAAACCTTTCTTGAACATCAGCCTCTTCACAGTCCGCCTCCGTACCGTGTTTCTGTACTGGGTGTAACCTAGAAGCCCGCGGCTGAACGGGCTCTGCGGAAACCCACCAGAGCTGCTGCAGGACAAAACGAGCCCAGCGTGCAAAGACGCCTCAGAGAGACACGACAAAGAGTTCTGATCTAAAGCTAAGTATTCAGAGCTGCTGCCTGCAGCCTCCTTTTGTGCCCCTGACCTCCCCTGCCCAGCACCGTACAGAGTCCCTTCCACTGGCCTTTCCAGTTGTTCTCTGGCATCCTGACTTCCCTCTTCCACAGGTTCACCTTTCACCTGTGCTTCAGGTGCAGATGGTATGGTGCGGTTTTGATCAGAGCGAACCTTTTCACCTAAGATCTTCTCATCTCCAACACCCCTTTGACTTTCTGTGGAAAAGACAGGAAACTTTATTTAAATGCATTTTCAGAGAGCCTAAAACTAAGCAAAAAAGTTTGATCCTGATTTGAGGGATTATAACCATGCAAAATAAATGTTACACTCCTCCTGGTCCATTACACCAATACGGCAGTCAAAATGTGATTCATGTGTTGGAACAAGCTGGTTAATTGTAGTGTATTTATAAAAACTAAAAGTATGTCAAATTTCAATGGAATTTGATGGATTAAACCCACTCTCCCATCCTTCCGATTCCCCATCTTTTCTCCAGATTTTTACAACCATTGTGATATATTTTCAGGAAGAATAAAGGAAATCTTACAAAACAAATGAATAATTAAACAATAGCTTAGTACAGTTAAATATAAACAGACGTATCAGTGTTTATAACCGTGTTATTTATTCCTTTTCTATGCTTCGTCTTGTGAGCTCTGAATGTCCACCCCTGCCCTAGTGGATCATTCTACCTGCATTAGTCATCTGAACTGGAGCGCACCTTTTCATCAAACTTTCTGACAGGTCACCGGAGGCAAGGACCGGATGGTAGGACAGGATGTCAGGATGTGGGGACAGAGGACAGGATGTGAGAACATGTCAGGATTCCAGTCAGTATTTTTAAATGAAACGTTCTATTCTTTAATTTTTTGCCTGCTCTTCTGTTTTATCTGTTCTAAGAGACACCACTAACCGGAAACCTGACATGTCCTAACATCCTGTCCTCACATCATGTCCCGTGTCCCCACATCCTAACATCCTGTCCTAATATTCCTGCACATCCAGTCCTGACCTCTGGTGACCTGTCAGAAAATTTGATGAAAAGGTGTGCTCCAGTTCAGGTGACTTATGCACCAAGAAAGATCCATTAGGGGAGGGATGGACATTCCTGTTTAGGATCACACCTCAAATGACTACAGACCTGTTGCCCTGACATCCCACATCATGAAGGTCCCAGAGAGACTCCTGTTGGCCCACCTGAATAAGCAAACAAACTATAAGGACGTCCTTCAGTTTGCTTATCACTGTGGAGTTGGAGTTGAAGATGCCATCAAACACCTGCTTCAACAAACCCACTGTCATCTGGACAAAGCCAGCAGCACTGTGAGGATCATGTTCTTTGATTTCTCCAGAACATTTAACACAATTCAACCTGATTTCCTTGGTCAGAAACTCCAGAAGACTCAGGTGGAGGTCTCAACAATCTCCTGGTTCAAAGACTACCTGACAAACAGACCACAGTTTGTGAGACTGAAGGTTTGTGTGTCTAACCAGGTAGTCAGCAGCACAGGAGCACCACAGGGGGCTGTACTCTCACCATTCCTCTTCACTCTGTACACCTCAGACCACCAGGACCAGACAGACTCCTGTTATCTGCAGAAATACTAGGATGATTCTGCAGTCATGGGGTGGATCAGAGATGGACAAGAAGCTGAGTACAGGGAGCTGGTGGACCGCTTTGTGGCATGGTGTGGAAACAATCATCTCATCTTGAAAGTGAATAAAACAAAGGAGATGATTGTAGATTTTAAGAGAAACAGGAATAAGTCAAACACTATTTCCATCATGGGAGAAGAAGTGGAGGTGGTGGAGGAGTATAAATACCTCGGTGTTCACCTGGACAACAGACTACAGTGGAGATGCAACTGTGAAGCCGTCTACAAGAAGGGACAGAGCAGACTGTACTTCTTGAGGAAGCTTAGGTCCTTCTGTGTTTGCAGCAAGATGTCTGTAGTGGAGAGTGTGATCTCTTCTGCTATCATCTGCTGGGGAAGCAGCATCAGAGCAGAGACGTAAAAAAGCTCAACAAGCTGATAAAGAAGGCTGGCTCTGTTCTGGGGATTCCTCTGGAACCTCTGGAGATCATTGTGCAAAGACGGATTCTTCATAAAAAGAAGAACATTATGGAGAACCCTGAGCATCCTCTTCATCAGACTGTTGTATGACAACAATGTCTTCAGTCAGAGGCTTCTTCAGATCTGCTGTAAGACAGAAAGCTACAGGAGATCCTTCCTGCCCACAACCATCAGCATCTACAACGGCTCTTTGAAGAAACCTGCATAAGATGAGCTACATTTAATTTCCCTTTGGGATTAATGAAGTATTTTTGAATTTGAATTGAACTTGAATTGAATTTAGTCCATTTTTAGCCGCAGTATTTTGCTATGATATCTGCATGTAATAAATACTGGTCCCTGGAGAATCATTGGCTGGGGACCCTAAAGCTTCAGAACCCAGGTGGTCCCTGACTAAGTTAATCTACTTAAAAGACAGAACGAGAACTTTAAACTAGATGGCGTTTTATCTTCAAGCTGGACAATGACCCTCATCATACAGCCAGAGCTACATTACAATGGTTTAGGTCAAAGCATATTAATGTATTAGAATGGCCCAGTCAAAGTCCAGGGCTAAAGAATTCAAAACTGCTGTTCACAGATGCTTTCCATCTAATCTGACTGTGCTGAGGTATTTTAGGAAGAAGAATGTGCAAAATCTCTCTAGAGCTGTGCAAAGCTGAAAAAAAAACGTGTTATTTTCCTTCCACGGCATAATTATTCACTACTATATGTTGACCAATCACATGAAATCCCACTAAAATACGTAGACGCTTTTAAACTTAACGGGACACTCACAATAAAACCAGAACATCTTGACCCAGAAATGTAAATAAAAAGGTCAATGGTTTGTTTCGACCTGATTGTAGCTTATTTATAAATCCTTACAGAGGTCCCTCATGTGTTAAATCTGTCTGAAACAAACATGTAATAAAATGTGTTTTCTGCAGCTCTCACCGTCTCCTCCGCGGTGCTCCGGCCGCTGGGTCTCCGCCTGCCGCGCCGCCCTCAGCTCTCCATGCAGGACCTCCATGCTGCTCTTCAGCCTCTCGATCTCATCCTCCCGCTGACACATCTCCAGCCGCAGCACCACCATCCCGTCCTCCACAACTTTAAAGATCTCCGCCACAGCTGCTTTGGCCAGGGCATCAATCACGGACGCGATCTGGGAGCGTAGAGCCACGCCGTTCAACATGATGAACGGAATCCCAGCCAGTCCCTGAAAAATGAGGCTACACTTTAAAAACCAGGAGAGGAGAAACCGTCTGGCTTCAGGTCTCCTGCTGGCGGTAACAGACCGAGGTTAGGCCCGCTGAGTCCCCGCAGACCGCATCTCTTCCCATTTGCTCTGTTTGGGTTTTTTGGAATCCAGCTTTTAAGCTAGCAACAGTTAATTGGTGCCATAAGAAGACATAAACAACGCAAGCCCTTGTTTTACGGAAGTGATGACAAAAGTACCGTAAAATGCAGAAGAAAGGCGCAGATTCGTTCAAGGTAGATTGTGTCAGGTATCACTACAAATAAAATGTAGAACGCCTTTATGCTAACAACCAATCACTCAGCCTCCCCGAATGCCAACGGCCAATCACAGCACAGCGTCCCTCCCACTTTGTGCAGACGTCTGATTCGATTTTAGATAAACATTTTTTTATATTTTTAATAATCCCTTCTAAAAACACCTAAATATGTATGTTTCTTAAATAAAAATACCAAAAAATGTCTTTGCTATTATACCCACTCAACTAGATATCAAAATAATAACCTGTTATATGTCGTGTCATGAGAACAATTTTGACCAATTTTCTACATATTCTTTGACTTAAATCCTAAAATTCTAAGTTTTTCTGCAGTTTCATTAACAAACTATTGTTGAAAAGTGTAGACAAGAGGCAACAACAATACTGTATGTTTGACATACATTCAGAAATTAGTATAAATGGGTACATCGCAATAAATAAGAATATCATGTAAACGTTTTATTTTACTTTTAGTCATTCAGTTCAAAAAGAGAAACCCATGCATTCTATAGATTTATTCCACTGAGCGATATATCCTTAGGTATATTTTTATTTGGATAATTTTGATGATTAAGGCTTAAAAATTCAGTTTTGCAGGAAAAAGAAAAGTTTGTAGGCCAATCAAGCACAGTGATGAGATGGTCAATGAAGTGGGTATATGTAGTTTTGGCAGTGTGGGCAGGTACCAAGTCCTACTGGAAAATGATCAGCTTCCCCATAAAGGCACTCAGAACAGTCTGTTTTTTCCTTGGCCAAGTAAGGAGCTTCTGATATTGTGTCTGGTTAAAGAGTGGCTTAACTCCAGCTGCAGTCCACCCCATTAGAACGGACTTTACATCACAATCCTTCCAACGCAGCAGTTATCCCTCCCTGCTGCCTCTGTACCTTTTCCAACTGCGTTTTTTCTTCCACTCAACTTTCTGTTGGATACAGAACTTTGTGAACAGCAAGTTCCTTTAGCAATGATTTTATGTGGTTTACTCCATTTATGGAGGACAACTGTAAAGTCAGCAGTCTTCACCCATGATAGTGTGCATAATACAACATTATTGTATTCAAAATAAAATTTTCAGTAATAATCAGATTTTCTGGGAAACTGATTTTCGGGTTTTTATTATCTGTAACCATAATCATCAAAATTTAAAGAATTAAATGACTGAATGCACCTCTAAATTATGTGATGCACACCAGCCAAGACATGCATTGTATTTCAATACCAAATAAATACAATTTATTATTATTATTATTATTATTATTATTATTATTAAGGGATTATTTTAATTTAACACAGTCAGTCCAATATATATCCCATATTGTGAAGAACAATCCAACTAATGAGAAAGAGCTTCTTTAAAAAAATATGAGAAAATAATAGAAAAACAGTGAACGCTGGTTGCAAAAGGAAAACAAGTAAAAACCTGGAAAAAAATTCAAGTGCTACATGATTATATGTGGGAATCATAGTTAAAGCTGTTCCAAGTTGAAACTAGTCAAGGTAAACATTTATTTAAAAAAAGTTATACTATAAAATATTTCCAAAAAAAAGGCTTTTAATGATTTATTCGTTATTTACTATAAAAACAAAGATTGTTCAGTAACGATCCAGACCTATTGTAGCAGAAAATAATTATCATTAGTGTGCATACATAGTTTGACTCATCTTGGTATCTAAATAAAGAAAATAAAGATGACAGCAGTAAAACCTGTGGAAAGAGCTGGAGAGGTTACTTGAGTTCAAGTCCAGGAAAATCTCCTGCATTTACCCACACATAACAAGTCAGACTGTTTGACATCTTTCCCTTTTTTCCAACATAAGTCTGAATAAAACTCACTGCAATGAATGATGCAACTCAGCAGAAACACACACCTAACATGACGCTGACAATGAACCCTGACGTCAAAACAGAAGTAAAGAAAAACCCACAAAGTAATATCTATACTGAGAAAACGGAAATGAGATAAAAGGTGTACGAATCACAAATGCTTTTAATGACATCAGTGTAAATTTGAAGTCATTAATGGGCGACATCCAGAAAAACAAAGTTATACATTTACTGGATTGGCTTTAAACACAAGACAAGCTTAAAAACATCCCTTTTATCCAAAATAAATATCAGCATTTTGCTCAACATCTAAACCTTTTCCTTATGCAGAAATATTGTCCGTGCCTTAGTCTGAATCTCATTCCTGTATTGTAGTGGATTATTACAATTAATAAATACAACAGTGACATTTTTCCTCAGCATCAAGACTTGATGCAAAGGTTCAAACCTGAACTGCTGAAAGTGGAACGACCTGAGCGCTACCTTCCTCGCAGGTGGATCACCTGATGGATTTTGAGGTTCCCCAGCAGCCTGCAGCTGAACGGCTTCAGTCAACTGTGGAACCGCTCGTGTCTCAGGCAGTTGTCCTGCCTGGAAAACTTCTTGCCGCAGATGCTGCAGCTGAACGGCCTCTCTCCCGTGTGAACCCACTGGTGCGTCTTGAGCCGGGTCTTCTGGGTGAAAGACTTCCCGCATTCGAGGCACCTGAAAGGTTTGGAGGGGTGGTGGGTGCTCTTGTGCTCCTCCAGCAGAGACAAGCGGAGGAAGCTCTTGTTGCACATTGAGCAGATGTAAACACTCTGATTTGCTCGCCACACAGTCATAAATCTTTTTGATCTGCAGGTAATTTTGCTGCTGAAATTCTCCACATTTGATCCGGATGCTCCTGCTGTGGACGTCTGTGCATGAGGCAAAGCTGGTGATGCCCCTGCAGACTCCATGCAACCATCTTGAACAGCACCAGGATGGAAATGGTCTTTATAAACCGACTCGGGATGCAAAGAGATCTCTGCTTTCACTGGCACAGAAAAGCAGACATCTGCTTCTTCCGTTCCCAAAGATGAATATGAGCTCTGCATGTCTCTGGAATAAGAGTACTCCTCGACAGTAGATGGAAAAATCTGTGATTGCTGTGCAATCGCGGCAGAGTTTTTCTCAAACACACCACAAGCAGACCAGATGGGGTCACCTCGATTCGCTGCATCTGTCACTGCATGCTCGGATGTTTCACCGAACTGAAGTTCACCTTCTGGCTCTCTTTTCACAGCTGGACTGATGTGAGCCTCACAGAGTGAATCAGCAGCGGTTAGCTCGGTATATTCCTTGTTTATTTCATGATGTTTCTTTTTATCTGCAGCCAAAAGAAAACAATAGTATGTGCTGTCAATAAAAAAATACTGATATTCCTTTAGAACAACTAATTTTAGTGAAAAAAGATATGGTATACAGAATTATCACATTATTAACTTTATCGTGAAGATGAATGATCATGATAAGAATTAGTCATCCTGCGGTAATGGTGATAAAACTCATTCTGAGAGTTGAACCCAGGACCTTCTTGCTGCAAGGGAACTGTGCTACCAACTGCGCCACTGTGCAGCCCATGTAAATACAAGCATAAAACAGCAGAAGATAAAAACTTAAAAGAAAAGATAAACACCAAACATGTAACATCTTGCAGCCTAAAACTAGTTAAAATGTCTGTCTGAAAAGTCTTCCGATTGCCTCTTAAAACAATCAACAGAATCAAGACAAGCGCAAAGATGGGGGCAATGCTTTCTACAATCTGGGTGCCACAGCTGTAAAGGATTTATCCCCTCTGGTCTTAAAATGTGTTTGTGGAAGCATTAACATCCTTTGACTAGAATATCTCAGACTGAGAGAAGAGGTGTAGGGCTCCAGAAGGTCAGAGATCACACAGAGCTCTAAAAGTAAGGACTAAAATTTGAAAATTAATTCCACAATGTACCGGCAGCCAATGTCTAGAGATTGAAACTGGAGTAACGTGCTGTCTCTTTCATTTGTTGGTAAAAAGCCGTGCAGCAGCATTCTGAGCTGACTGGAGACGATCCAGATCTTTTTAATTCAAACACATAAAAAGGCTGTTGCAGTAATCAAGACGAGAGTAAATAAAAACATGAATAATCATCTCGGATTCTGCTTTTGACACCAGAGTTTGTAGCTTAGAAAAGGTTTGTTATTTGCACTGTTTATGCTGTTGTTGTAGTGATGTAGCCTTTTTCATATCTGCTTAGTTTTACTTTTAGAGTGGTGTTTGTTTTTGCAAGTATTGATATAATGTATTGTTGGATTTCTATTTAAAAATATGAACTTTTGAGTACCTTTTATCATCGTTTTTATCATCAATGCAACAAATTTAGTTGAATTGTACAGGATACATTAGGACATCTATGGAAACCTGCTTGTGTGTTGTCCTTTTTTTTTACATATCTGGACACATGGATACTTGTTATTAATGTCAATAGCACAGAACTGAAGAACAGACCAATTAAAACTTTCACAAAATATGAGCTCTGCATGTCTCTGGAATAAGAGTACTCCTCGACAGTAGATGGAAAAATCTGTGATTGCTGTGCAATCGCGGCAGAGTTTTTCTCAAACACACCACAAGCAGGCCAGAGGGGTTCACCTCGATTCGCTGCATCTGTCACTGCATGCTCGGATGTTTCACTGAAGGGAGGTTCACCTTCTGGCTCTCTTTTCACAGCTGGACTGATGTGAGCCTCACAGAGTGAATCAGCAGCGGTTAGCTCGGTATATTCCTTGTTTATTTCATGATGTTTCTTTTTATCTGCAGCCAAAAGAAAACAATAGTATGTGCTGTCAATAAAAAATGACTGATATTCCTTTAGAACAACTAATTTTAGTGAAAAAAGATATGGTATACAGAATTGTCACATAATTAACTGTTAGAACTGAAGAACAGACCATTTAAAACTTTCCCAAATAGAAAATGCAATTTCTGGCAAGGAATAAATAAATAAACACAACCCCACATTTATTCCAACATAAAATGGCTAAAATAACACGAAGGCATATCCCACCAGGTGCACATAATGAAAACATTATTCAGCACTTTGAAGGTTTACCCTGTTCAGTCCTCAGACGTTCAGTTTGGTGTGCTCCTGACTGTTGAAATGAGAGTGGACACTATGGTGTGATTAAAAGAGCTGCCTGAGACCTTCAGTATGAAGATTGCAGCAGCTTATAAATCTGTTAGGAGATTTTAAAAGATCTCAAAATTATTTGAAACAGGTTATTCTGGTGTTCGAAAAAACAGTCTGCTTTCTGGGTGAACTCACCTGGATGACCACACCTGGGCATTCTTGCAGTTGTTTTGAATGTCTTCTAGTTGTAGAGTGCAAGATGCTAAAAGAAGTCTCCAAAAATCGTAAAATGCCATCATGGGACCTACAGCATGCTCTTGCTGCTGTTGATGTCAAAGTGCATGCCTGTATGATCAGAAAGAGACTGCACACATTTTTTCTGTCCAAGACTAACATGAAGCCCAGATTGAAGACTGCCATAGATAAGGCAGACAAAGACCACGACTTCTGTAATATTGTTCTCTGGACAGCTGAGTCTAAAATTGAATGATTTGGACACCTGAACACAGGGCGAGTTTGGCATGAGCCAAAACGCAAAACTTATACCAACTGTGCAGTACGGAGGTGGAAGTGTCATGGTTTAGGGATGCCTTGCACCAACATGTACTACCCAGCTTACCAATATAGAATCATCATACAAAAGTCCCTCAAACATCTCCCAACTAAACTTTCCTCACACCAATGTCAGAGCCTGCCAGATGGCTACAAGTAGAACCTCACTGAAGTTATTTCAGATATTAGGGAACCCGAAGATCTGCTAACCTTTCCTCAGCTAGGAAACATATTTACACCTCGATAACCCTTAATAAAATAAAATTATATTTAATGGGTTTCCTATATTTTTCGCATGACTGTATGTCACATGAAAGACGTAAAAAGGTTTTGTATGTTTCCATTATTTTTATTTTTTACCAGTCATTTGAACAGGGGTTTTGTACACTTTTATTATCCATTGCGTGTTTATATTATTACACCAAAACACGCAATAGCATTAGACGAATTTAACAGGAGACCAAAACAATTATTTCACAGCGTGAACTTCTTAAGTAACAGTGACGAAGACCTTATTATCCGGTTATCAGCCTGAATTTAAGAGGTTTTAAATGCAGTTTGGTGTGTCAGGCGTCTCCTCCTTTCTTCTCACCTCTCCACGACTCCTGACCCCCTGCTGGAGCGGTCTGCACCTGTTTCTCGGCTGTAGCTCGTCTTGCAGCAGCTTCCTGAGCCTTCTGGAGCTCAGTCTCCATCCTCTTCATACTGCTCCGCAGCTCCTGGATCTCACTGTCCCTCCTGCTCACCTCCAGGCGCAGAGCCACACTGCCCTCTTCCACCAGCATCGTTATTTCTGCCACCGCAGCTTTGGCCAGAACATCCATGATGGCGGCCACCTGGGTACCAAAAGCTGAGGGGAAAGACATCCCGCTGGGAGAGCTTAAAAACTCTACAGAAGCGATGTTTTGGCTGCCTGTGAAGATGGAAATCAGCGTCCCGTGAGTTTAATTTTGGTGTACCTCTGGTAATCTGAAGCCGGAAGTGAGATAGGCGCTAATGACCGTAAAGCCGGTAATATACGTGAAATGTACGAATCCCTCACTGTAATGTACTGCACTGCTTACTTAGAAAGATCCCTCCTAATAATAAACGTACAAATGAATTAATATTCATAAATCTAAGCGTGAAGACACAGTTAAAACACTGCATAAAATGATACATAACCATTTTTTTCTCACCGTCTGCCATTAAATCACTAAATATTTCCTGTTCTTGGTCAGTTAGGATTACCAAAACTAGTTATATTTGCCAAATGCCAGAATGAATAAGATTTTTTTTCTTTTCTTCAAATTCAGAAGTTTGCATACATCTCATAAGTGTTTGAATTGTTTTTGAAAATGAATGATGTTTTGGGTATCCTTCCACAATCTCACAGTTTGCTGGAATTTTGGCCCATTCCTCCTGACAGAACTGGTGTAACAGCCAGGTTTTTAGGACGCCCAGCTCACAGACACCTTTTCAGCTCTGCACACACATTTTCTCGGTGACTGAGATCCGAACGTCATTATAGTCACTACTATAGTCACATTGAATTTGTTCGCCTTAAGTCACTTTGCCAACTTGATGGTAAGGGTCTTTGTCAATTTGAAAAAAAAAAAAACTATTTGTGCCCAGTCTTTAACTTTTCTGTCTTGAGATGTTGCATTAGTGTTTCAAACTAAATGTTCTTTCCTCGTGATGTCATCTCGTTTATGAAGTGCACCATTCCCTCCTGCATTAAAACACCACCACAACATGATGCTGCCACCCCTGTACTTCACAGCTAAGATAGTGTTCTTAGGCTTCCAAAATATAACAATAGTCATTATGGCCTGACACTTCAGTTTAGGTTTACTGTGTGCATGTGCAAACTGTATTTTTAAAGTAATAGTTTCTTCAATACAGTTTTTTTAACCCATGTCAGTACAGAACCTGTTTCACTGTGGCAACAACTTAATGCTCACCCTCTACCGATGATCCACATGGCCCTGTCTTTCAGTGTTTAACCCTTTCTCTCTCCTAGACATAGCTACTGACTGAGCTTCTACTGTGACTAACTCTCTGTGCTCTCTTCAGACTCTAACCTTGAAAACTGGCTCAGAGTTTATCTGTTCCTTCTTTCTAGGTGAAACGACTAAAGGAGCTACATCCATTAACATTTACCTTTTCCTTCCCATAGAAAGTACTCCTGGATCAGTGCTTCTTTGTTCTCTTTGTGTCTCTGCTCTGTTCTCTCAAACCCCCAGTCGGTCGTGGCAGATGGCCGCTCACACTGAGCCTGGTTCTGCTAGAGGTTTCTTCCTGTTAAAAGGGAGTTTTTCCTCTCCACTGTCGCTACATGCATGCTCAGTATGAGGGATTGCTGCAAAGTCAATGCCAGTGACTGTCCACTGTCTCTACATGCTCATCCAGGAGTGAATGCTGCAAGTCACTGACTGGATGCAATCTGCTGGGTTTCCTTAGATAGAAAAACTTTTTATCCAATTTGAATAAATAACAGAATCTGACTGCACTGTTCAATGATTCGGATTAATTGTAATGTATGTACCTGACTTTTGTGAAGTGCCTTGAGACGACGTGTTGTGAATTGGCGCTATATAAATAAACTGAATTGAATTGAATTGAATAAGACTCTCTTACCAGCTTCAGGCAGCATCTTCAGGGCCTTTTGCTTTTGTTTTGGGGTTGATTCACACATTAGCCACCATTGTTTGTATCATCTTGGACACAGAACCCTTATCCTTCCTTAGCAGTTTGATGGGTGAAATTAAAATAGTCCAGCCTTAAAGTAACAAATGCAAGGATTGTTTTTTTTTCTGTGAAACTGTTTGACAATACCGTGCAGGTAAAAGAAGGAGGTCCTAGAAACCTGTTTTTTATGGGATTTAAATGACATGTCCTGGTCAAATATGACACCTAGGCTCTTTACTGGAGTCCAAATGAATGGCATGCAGAGAAAGTGAATCAATTTGTTCCTTCTTGAACTAAAAATATCCCTTGGAAATTGTGGTTGCAGATGATGCTTTAAAAACTCTTTTTAAACTGGCTGCAGAGAAAAGGATGGATGGATGGATGGATGGATGGATGGATGGATGGATGAATCCAGTGAAAATGCATGGATGAATGTGTGTAAAAGCAGACTAGAATTAGGTCTGTTCAAAATGTAGTTCTGACATAGAAATGCCTGATTTTAACGTTATTAGACTGTTGTCTAATAACTATGTATTCAAGTGATATACTAAAATAAACAAATTTTGAATGTTACATTCGTTGTCTCCATGATTGTAACATGTAGATTATTGTATTTGTTATGCAAACATTCCTGGTAAAAATATAGTCTGCTATATTATTCAACTGCAGTTAATTCATCTATGTTTAATAATATCAGCACACTGAAAACAACCTGATATATGTTTGAACTCGTACTCGTCGTCTTCCGCTTATCCGGAACTGGGTTGCGGGGGCAGCAGACTCAGCAGAGACACCCAGACGTCCCTCTCCCCAGACACCTCCTCCAGCTCCTCCAGCGGGAGCCCAAGGCGTTCCCAGGCCAGCCGAGAGACATAGTCCCTCCAGTGTGTCCTGGGCCTTCCCCTGGGCCTCCTCCCGGTGAAACGTGCCTGGAACACCTCCCGAGGAAGGCGTCCAGGAGGCATCCGGTATAGATGCCACCTCAACTAGCTCCTCTCGATGTGGAGGAGCAGCGGCTCTACTCCGAGCCCCTCCCGGATGGCTGAGCTCCTCACCCTATCTCTAAGGGAGTGCCTGGCCACCCTGCGGAGGAAGCTCATTTCAGCCGCTTGTATCCGGGATCTCGTTCTTTCGGTCATGACCCAAAGTTCATGGCCATAGGTGAGGGTAGGAACGTAGACCGACCGGTAAATCAAGAGCTTCGCTTTTCGGCTCAGCTCTCTCTTCACCACAACGGACCAGCACAGCGCCCCCATTACTGCGGCAGCCGCACCGACCCGTCTGTCGATCTCCCGCTCCATTCTTCCCTCACTCGTGAACAAGACCCCAAGATACCTGAACTCCTCCACTTGGGGCAGGAACTCCCCTCCAACCTGAAGAGAACTCCATTTTGTATTTTCTGTACGATACATTTTCCACCGAAGAGTAGCTACAACTGTGTTATTACAAATTAAGAAATTAGAAAAAAGCCCAAACCAAATTACGTTTTCTGTTTTCTTGCAACATAAGATAATCTAACAGCTGGTGTGGTCTAACAACAATATAATGTAATAAACACTACTTCATTTCACAATGCTCTTTATTCTTCAGCCTCAAAACAGATGTGTCAATCAATCAATTTCAGATAAACTATTTATGTACATAAACTTTGTATATAACTTTTCCGCAGATAAACAAGTGCAAACAGTAAGTGCTATGGAGCCAGTTTCAAGACTAATCTTCAGATCTTGAGAATCCAAATGCAGGTAAACTAAGTGAAATGCAGAACAACTATTTATAAAGGCTGTTTATCTGTATGATGTGTGTTGGAGCAGCAGTAAATACTCCAATTCACCTCAGGATTTGCTTTTATTTTATGTTTTCTTTATTCCAGGCAGAGTTATTAAAGCACTATATCAATAACTATGATGCACAACCCTGGAATTAGAATATAATGGCCTAAATATAATTATAATAGACTGATCTGCCCAGATCATCCCATGGCCACCAAAACCTAATGCCTCTTATTTCAGTTGTGTCTAAAAGATGCAAATTAAAAATCCAAGAGAAAAATCAAACAGGTAGAGATGTGTAAAAAGCCTTAAATTATGTTCATCTTTAATTGCAGTACCATAATCTCACAATCGAAAATAAAGAAAAAATAGGAAAATACGCCTTTAATTCGAGTACATTTATTCAGTGGGGAAACAACTCTCAGGTTAGAAATAATTGTTTTTACGAAATCACATTAACAATTTCTATAACATAAATGAAACTGAATAATTTTTTAATTAATCTTCTGTGTTTCTAAGTTGTTCCTAGTGTCTGAGAACTTGTCATTTTATTGTATTTCTGGGGTATAAATATAACGTGACATAGAGGCCTATTTCTCTTAGCTGTTCTTCAACATAAAAAAACAACATAACATATCTTTCAAATTAGGGAAGTTGATCTTCAAATGAGAAACTAGCTAATTACTGCAACTTGCCCATAGAGTCAGAGCTATAATTGAACAGCTGGGACCGTAACAAACAGTTATGTTGCTACGACGCACAGTGAGGAAGATGGTAAATTAGAGGAAAAAAAGCTTTTTCTCTCCTACCATTGCAAGTGGAAATGACTGGTGTTTGCAAAAAACTCAAAAAGGATTTTGACTGAATATTTGAGCTTTGATCTCATGAGATTATGTTTGAGTTCTTTAATAACAAACACTCCAGGTGATTTTGGCATGAAACAGGATAAATATATGCAAAAGTATCTTATGCCCACTGTTAAGTTCGGTGGAGGATCTGTGACGCTGTGGAACTATTTCTCCTCTACAGGCTTTGGGAACCTTGTTAGACTGCAGGAATAAACTAACTCTTTGAAATACCAGGACATTTAAAAAAAATTAAACAGTCTCTGCCATAAAACTGAAAATGAGTGAACACTGTCTCCTTCAACAGGGTAATGATTGTAAATAAATCACAGATGTTGTTCACCTAACTTCAAAGACCTAAATCTCTCTCTGTATGCTTTAACCCTTGGAATGTTACAGGGTATGTGCTGGCAGAGAGGTCTGTTTAACGTATCAACAGCAGGGGAGCCAATAATTTCAATGATTTTGTGAAAAATAAAGGGTATATCTTCCACTAAAACAATGAACTGAGTGAAGTATTTTAGGCTATACAACTAAAACACATAGTGGCATTCTTTCAAGGCTTTTTACACATCCTTCCTGGGGGTGTCAGTAGCTGTGGAGGGTGGTGTATGACTTTCCTAACAGTTTTTGTTTTAATAACGACAATAAAACCACAATGATGCATGTAAACCGATAAAACTAAATATTAACAATGATAACAAAAATGTCACCAATCATAAAATTATATTACATCAAAGTTTTACTATAGCAATGCCAGCACTCTTACAAATAAATCAGGGCACAGAGCCTCCTGAACATCATGTGCAGCTGCATCACTGGGGGCTGAAACTAAAGTACCGGCCTTACTGCTCTTCACTTTCCCAGTCCTTCTGGATCCGCCTCTCCTTCTCGCCCTCGCTCTTTCTCTCGCCTCTGGGTTGCAATGGCCACGGCCTCATCAAAGCACATGCTGAGTGGGCTGTTCCTGTTCGCGTCCCTCGCACCCCCTTCGAGCCCGTCCCTCCTCTTCTCCCTGAGCATGGATGGCCTCTCCCTTTTCTCAGCGACCTCACTGTCCCCCTCTCCGTCTCGTTCCTGCTCGGCGAGGGCCTTCAGGGTTTTGTCTTTCCTGTCTCTCTGCTGCTGCTGCTGACGGAGGGTCAGGGCGGTGATTTTGCAGTGCTGGGGCTTCGGGGGTACAACCGGCACGGCTTTGACCTGGTAAACCTTAGGCTGCTTGGAGACAACCAGCTTCCTCCCAACACCTCCTGAGTTGCTGTCACCATTCGCAGACTTACTTCCTTCTTTTAAGTCCCTAATATCAGATGAGATCACAGGCTGTTTATCAGCGCTCTGTTGTGTTCTGCTTTTTGCTCTGTCTGTGTCCTCCTTCTCTTTTTCTGTTTCTTCGGAAGCCACTTCTTCTCTGTCGTGGTGCTGAACTTCTTGGTTAAACTCGTGCTCATTCCTCTCTTCCCCCATTGCTTCATCCGTGGGTTTTCCCACATTTGGAGTCTGAAATAACTCATATTCCTCCACTCCAGCTTCTGTCTTGTTTGTCACATCTTGGTCCTCTGCTTCTCCATCTTCTTCTACATCACCCTCTGCGGCTGCATTCCTCTCAGACTGCTCACTCTCCTCATCCTCAATTACTTCACATACAACATCCTCAAGCTCACTCCAGATGTCACTGTTTGTCCTACTGTTTCCATTGTCCTCTTCTTTGTCTTTTCTGTCGATTGGTCCTTCTCCACCGTCAGGTTCAGGTTCTTCCAAAGCAGATTGTTCACATGTGTCGTCTCTTTTTGTCACATCCTCTCTGGCACAGCTTTCAGGATATTGTGTTTCAAGAAGAGAAGCATCTCCAGACTCCTCTAGAACCTCATTTCCATCCTCAAACGTTGTTCCAGTCAAATTGTTGGTTTCCTGATTGCCTTCAATGCTTGGCAGCTCAAGTTCCACACTGGAGCTTGTTGATGCTTCTGAAATTAGACATTTTTCACCTTGACTGTCTTCTGCGCCCCTCGGAGATTGATCTGTTGGTCTCCTGAAATGACAGAAAAAAAGCAGTTCAGACATCTACGTTAGAAGTAACGTACAGTGACTTGCTTAAGAAATCTTTTTACATTTAGTCAAATTAAAATTGCAAACTTCAATGCACTTTATTGGTGTATACAACGTAGCATGTAGATGCACTCAGAAAACAGATGTGTGTGATGTAAACGCAGTATAAATAAAGAGTACGGCAAAAAATGCCCTTCCATCTAAAGTGATAAGGAGAGAATTAACCAGAGAAGAAGCCAAGAGTACCCTGGTAACTCTGGAGTAGCTGCAGAGATACACAGCTCAGGTGGGAGAATCTGTTAACAGAAAAACTTTTATTCATGCAGCCCACAAATCTGTCCTTTTTAAAGGGGAAAGTAAAAAGCCATTGTTTGCCACAAGCCATGTAGGAAACTCAGCAAATGTGGAAGAAAGTGTTCTTGGTATTGAACACTTTCAATTAGACTCAAGTTTGCTTCTCAAGATCCCCCGAACTATAAATTCCTGCCCTCCTAACATTGAATGTCCCTCTTTTTAATGCCTATTTTAGGTCACTGTCCTTATTTAGGCCATAAATGTAGTTAGAGCCTATTTTCCTGTGCTAATTTAGCCAAAAGAAAAACATTAATGTTCACGCTAAATTAGATTGTTTGATGTGGTTCAAATTCTGCGATTTTTGATTTCTAAAATAAATAAGCAGCTGCTGTTTTTACACTTTTTTAAGCTGAAAAAAGCTGCTACAGAATTTAGTCCCAGCATGATGCAAAGTCTACAGGCGGCTTTGAGGAGATTGGTGTTGGGCTGCATAATTTAATGTTTTATAAAAGTGATCACTAAGCTGAAACAGAACCAACGGAGGAGTATTGCAGAGCAAAGTCAAGCCATCCAAAATTTGCATCATTAGGTATAGATTGTTCAGGCATGTGGAAAACAAACTGGCTGAAAGTAATATACATGAGCAAAGAGTTTTCTGGGAGTAAAAACATTGCAGCTTTATTTGATAGTGTGTTTTATTTGTTTTCAAAAGTCAAGCTTTACGCTGGACAAATCAATAAAAACCCCAGATGTGGTAATCATAGCAAAATGTGTAACATGAGAAACACCTGTTTTACATGTGGAGAAGTGTCCACATGTGATACACAAGCAGGAAAACATTGATAAAATGTTCAAATGTTACTAAGCAATATAATGCCCACATGTGAAAACATTTCATATGCAGAAAGTATTCTGCATGCCCTTCCCATGTTGCTCCATGATATAATTTCCATACGTGAAACATGAAACAAACACCAAGAGTTGTTAGTGTATTCTCTGGCCACAACAATTATCAAATCCCAAAGTTTTTACAGCTTCTGGGTGTGACATCCTCCCTGTATCTTACAAGAAATTTCCAAGGAAAATAAGGATCCAGTTCCTGCAGGGAAATCTCAGCTAATCCAAAAGGTTCAAGTGCAAAGCTCAAGAATTTGAAACTTAAAAATCCCTCTCTCTTCGCCTCCACCAACACTTCTGAAAAAGACAATTTTTCTGCTCATATCTGCTTAATCTTTTATAATATTTATCTGAAAATTGGTAACTTTATTTTTAACTCATGTTTGGTGCTATTTGTTTTCAAATTATATTTGGTTGTCTGAAAAACGTACATATTAAGTAACAGTTAGAGTGGCTTTAAATGTATTTTATAACTGAATTGAAATTACATTTTCATGAGCAAAATGTTAGCTTTTTACCTCTGTTCATCCTTTTTGAGCTCATCTTCTCCATGATGAACTTCATCCTCTTCCACCACTTTTGCATTTTGATTTTCTTCTTCATTTCCAGATTTCTCTTGCACATGCTTAGTTGGTTCTTTACAAACAGATAGTTCAACATCTAATGCTTTGCAGCTCTTTTCTTCCGATCTCTGTAACTCATCTAGATCCCTGTCTGGACTGGGATAGCCTTCACCGTCTGTTTCAAGACTTGACAGAGTGTTTAGAAAAAAGTCCGGTGGTAGGCTCTTAACAAACATGCTCTCATCTTCATCACTGCTGTAATCGTCCCTCTCGCTGTCGTCTTCTGAAACTTCTTCATCAGAGCTGGAGTTTTCCTTTGGTCCATCTATGGGTGACGTCATGTAGGGCAAGCTGAGGGATTTAGTGTGTCGATTGTGCACGTCTAGGCTGAGTGGTCTGTGTGGATTTGACTCGGTCACACTCTGAGTGGGTCTTTCAGCTTGAAGCATGATTTCGTACTCATCATCAGAGTGACCAGGAGGCTCAACAGAGAACTCATTAACCTAGAGGGTAAAATGACAAAAATCCTTAAAATCTTAAGCGCTGGATCCTGATTTGACATGATTTATTAAATATGTGACACCTTCGAACCTCCTCCTGACAGACAATAACAAAAATCCCACCTGATAGGACACACTGCAGTCTATGTGGTCCATAACACTACAATCCATTTGGTCCAGGAAGTCAAAGTTGTCTTCAATGTAGCCGGACAGCTTGTGGTCATCCTCCTCTTCCTCCACTTCAGTTGAGTTTAGAAACAGATCAGAATCAGACACACTATCATCTTCCTGCCGTGAGAAGGCTGTTGCTACCTGGTGATGGATCAGCTCTGGTCCTTTCATTTCTGTGAATGAAATACAGTCAGGGTCAGAATTATGGGCTTCTTGGACCTTGTTTATAAAACATATTTATGACATTTTTATTGACATGGCCTACAAGAAAATTGGTGGAAATTACTTGGAACCAGTGACAGCTTCTGATTCTATTCTGCAGCTGTCTACCAACTTATTTACTTTTACATTACTTTATTTTTTGTCAGATTATTACTTATTACCACATATACGTACTGGTAACAGATCAGGACAGTCTTTACTGAGAGTTTTTCTACTAAATTTGATCTGGACCGGTGCTAAACCAGGGCTGGGGCAGGACCCAATTTTTTACTGATTACATTAAAACACCGTCATCTCGAAACTGAACATTATAATCAGCTCTCATATGTGCAGACATATATACAGCTAAATCCAGATATTTACATATAATGCATAAAAAATTCATAACACCGTTTTTTCTCTCTGTCGCACATTAAAACAGATTAAACTTTTCCTGTTTTCAGTCAGTTAGGATTATGAAAATTAATTCTTAAGTATTTTCGTCAATCAGATCAAAGGATATGTCTCCAAAAATGTAGGTATATGTTTCTGAGTGCATTTGCAAACTTTAACCTTGTTGCTTTTAGGAATAATGGCTTCTTCCTTGATGAGTGACTTTTCAGCCCGTGTTGGAACAGGACTTGTTTGGAAGCGGTGGGCTTCAGGTGTGAAATACGTTCAAAGGTTTGCCTTCATTCAGTGTAGTTGTTTATCTTAAAGGTAATAATGGTTATGAATTTGTTATACTTACCTATGTATTCACTGTCTTGATCGTCATTTTCAATGTTTTCATGATTAACTTCCTCTGTGATAGAGTTGAGGCTTTTAGTTCGTTTCTCCCTGGGCACATGTTGGCCTCCGATCTGCGTCTCCTCCTTGTGTCCACAATCATTTCTTAGCTCCTTGTGTTCTTTCTCTTTTTCTCCATCATTCTTCTCCTCCCCAATGTCTCCTGCTACCCCTGTATTCCCTTCTGTGTCCAAATCTTCTGTTTCATTTTGAGTCTTGTCATTTTGCCCAACATTTATGTCTTCCACATTCCATTCCATTCCTTTTGGTTCCTTAATCTCAATCTTCCCCCCCGCCTCCTTCCCATCCTGCTTGTCCCCTCTGTCCTTGTCTCTTCCACGAAGGATGAGCCTGTCTCCGCCACCCCCTTGAAGCACCCCTAACGCAAGGTTAGAGGTGATATGTAGTGGCACGGTGACTATGGTGGGGCCAGTGATGTGCATGGCAGCTCTTCTAGCTTTGTTGGAGAGTCCTGGGGACCTGGACTGAACACCCTCGCTCCCTGGTATCCCCAAAGTATCTGGGTCCAGAGCTGTGTAGGTACCCTGGGTTCCTGCACCTCCGCTCACACCTCCGCTCACTAAGCCTGTTCCTCTGCGGTAGGTCACGGCATATTCACTGCTACCTAACCCACCAGCGGATACTGTGGTGTCTGTGCAAGGCTGAGGGGAGGAGGTGACAACAGGTGACAAGTTGGTGGATGGAGGGCGGGGCCCAGAACACCTGGAACCTGAAATGCAAGAAACAGTTTAAAGCAGTGGATAAAACTGTTGGATATTGTTCAGCTGCTGTAATCAGGTATTTTTCAATGTGCCACCAACACTTTTGTTTGTGAGGCAAATTAACTAAAATCAAGCAAAACCAATCTGTTATCTTGCTAGGTGTTCCAGTTCTTCCAGATTACCAACGTGCTTGGGTGTAAATTGCTGTGTACTCTATAGAAACTGATGAAACCTTCTCTGCAGAGACAGCATCATCGTCATAAAAGACACAGCTCTCTGTGGGTGTATTTCAGGCACCTGGTTGTTTTTCACTTGTGATTCTCGAGCTCTCCACTTTAACTTCTTAACTGCTTAACTCTGTTGGTGGATTGAACTTCTATCGTCTATTATCTGTCATGTTTGTCTGCTTTGACTTCAGATTCTTCTACAGTTTTATGTTTCAGCTTCTGCTATTCAAACTGCTTCAACTGTGGGGCGCACCATGGCTCAGTGGTAGAGCGGGTGGACCATATGCAGAACCTACAGTCTTCAACATAGTTATCCCCGGTTCAATTCCCGGCTCTGGGCAATTTGCTGCATGCTTTCCTCTTCTTTCTCTACCCTTCTTCCTGTCCAGCTACTAATGAATAAATGCAACAAGTACCACAAAAGCTCTAAGAAAATGTTTTTACCGTTTCCACTTTTTGATACATATTTTAAAAAACGTTTGCTTTGCCAATATTTCTGCATCTTAGGAACATCATTTGATCATTGAAACAGTTTTTAAAAATATTGGAGAACATAGCACCTTCGTTTGGGTAGATCGGTGTGCTTAGGGAGTCCATGCTTCTTGCAGGTCTTAAAGACGTTCTTTGTTTTTCTGAAATTACAAACCACAGTGACAACTTTGTAAAGGAGAAAATGAAGAAGCCATGAAGGCCCTCATACAGAGCCTTTAAATGCATGTAAAGATTAGCATATAGCCTGTTTGTTTTATGTTTAATTCAGTTATTTTCAGATATTACCAGTTTACATAAAGTAAGACCAAACGGATTTTCTTTTAAATTAGCTCAAGTTGGAGTGGATAGAAATAACACATTTCTGAGGAAAAACTAAGAATGAACAGAGAAGTTAAATCTCTCGGACAGGATTTCATACCCTTGGTAGAATGCTTGTGTTTCCGTCGTGGGTCTGGAAATCTTCCCCCAATGTTAAAAATGGACATCCACTTCCTGCCTTTAAGAGATCCTTTCCTCCTAAAAAAGAAGGCACAATTTTGTGAACACAGTTCAAAAGTGAAATGTCTAAATTTCATCCAAAGCTGTTATAATGTCAGCACACCCCTTATTTATGAAACCCATTCACATGCATGTGGCCTTGAATAAGTTTAACCATCTGTAAATCTGTGCATGGTGTTGGCTCTGTATTAATATTTTAGCTAATGGCTCAATCCCCTCACTTGTCTGTGCCTTCAATGATTGCGTGATAGGGTCTGATCGCGAGGGGGCCGTCTCCTGGACTGATGTTCCCAAAGTTAGGCTGAGAACCAGAGGACCTAAAGAACACAAGATCCTGACTGGGCAGCGCAGACGGGGAGGGGAGGGACTTCCTTCTCCCTGTTGGTGCACCTGAAGGACGCAGAATGCAGAGATTTAGCAAGGGTCTGAATGTGGGAAAGTGTATGAGTTTTTGTTCAGACCTTCAAGAGGAAACAGCTGGGGGACGTGAGTGAGGATGAACTCCACCACGATGGACTGGACCCGGACTTCCATGAAAGCTGCTGTACCGTTGAACCCAGAGGCCTCGATGTCCTTGGACCTTATCATGCAGATCAATAAATATGTGAATTTTGGAAGGAAAACGAAGCAAGGAAATTAAATAAATTCATGTTAAAAACACAAGACAGGAGAATTTAGACAAGGGGTACAATGAAGAAAGAACTGATAAAGGAAAGATTTCAAAGGAAAATATTGTTAGATCTATTAATAAACTTTTGATTACAACAAACCTGGAATATAAAACATTGAAGGTTATCTCCTGCCAGGGATCTTAAATAAAGTTGGGAGAAAAGATCTATAGCAGAATTGATTAAAATAGATGCATTTTCATCCAAGTACACTTGAGAATATGTGTGCACATAGCACACAGCTTAATACAGGGAGATTGAGGCCACACCCCCTACATGCACTGTGTATTCCTCCAGCCCATGCAGAGGATTTGTACAACCCTGGACCATTTAAGCCCTATTTTTGGCCCAGGAGCATTTATTTACATGTTACATTGTACTTAGAGGCTGAAGGAGTAATTTTAAATGTAATTTTATTCATCAATCATGATTTTGAAGATCAATGAAACAACTAAATGTTGAATAAAATAATTAAAACCTGATACATTTTTACTTTGAAATAAGCTTTTTAATTGTAATGTTTTTGAATGGTGTTTTTTTCATTGATGTCTTTCTATGACAGACCAAAATGTTATAATTTATCTTTGGATGTGATATAGCTTTTACCCCCAATTCTAATTCCCATAAATTATAATATTCCAATGGAATTCCCTTGTAAAATTTTCAATTTCAAAGTTTACACAATTCTCTTTTGCCTGCCTAATCCTGTTCAGGGCCCTGGATTAGTGTGGTTGGATGTTTGCTGTTATTGTTTTATTTTTTTATTAAAGTTTTTTTAGATGCAAATAATCAGTTTTTAAATAGATCCTGCTTTGATTGATTTCAGCATGACTCCACAATGAGCATTTTTCACAGTTTCTACAAATAGTGAACCACAGCTGTCTGAACCACCTCAGTTGACTCCTTTCAATCTAAAGGAGCAGCTGAAGTCCTGAAATACCAGAGGTCCCCAGATGACGGAGCTCCACATCTTATCACTAATGCTGCTTCTGGCTACCCTACACAGGAAGCTCATTTCTTTCAGGATTCATATCTCATGACCATAGGTGAGGGCTAGAACGTAGACAGACCGATAAATCGAGAGTCTTGGAGTAGTGTCCACATTGCTGCAGACAAAACCCTAATATGTTAATCCATCTTCTGCTCCATGCTACCAGCATGTAGGAACAAGATACTGAAACTTCTCCAATTGTGGCAAACACCGACTCCCAACCTGGAGGGTGCAATCCACCATTTCCTGGTTGAAAATCATGGCCTTTGTCTTAGAGGAACTGACTCTCATCCTAATTCACATTTGACCTCAAACCACTCAGGTGCATTTCGAATGTCATAGCTTGAAGACACCAACAGGAACACATCATCTGCAAAAGCAAAGAGGAAACCCTGTGGTTGCCAAACCAGATACCCTCCTTTCCACAACTATGCATCTTGTTCATGAACACCACAAACAGGATTGGTGAGGTGGTCAAGATGCCTCACTTTCAAGGTTTTCAGGACATGTCCCACTGGTAGGACAGCCTGGGGCAGACCCAGAACCCACTGGATGGACTATAAATTCCTCCAAATCTGAGAATGCTTTGGGATACCCCAGAATGAACTGAAGTTGTCCCAATGAAACTAAGATTATCTGACTGCTGTCTGCTGCAGGGATAATGACAGGCCTGAATAATAGCACAGGTTGAGCAACCTCTGATTCTCTCATCAATTCATTTGTTCTACAAACTGAAAGCGAGAACGCTCAGCAAAAAGCCAGTGTTAAGTAACAAAGCAGATATAAAACACACTGAGCCTGACATTAGCCCACCTGAGCAAGTTGGGGGCCCAGACGATTGCCAGGTTGCGAGCATGCATGTTGGTCTCTGAGGAATATGAAGCCATCCTGACAAGATGACGCATCAGACACTCCAGAGTCCTGCAACACAGATATTTAACAATTTGTGATCATATATGTTCATGAATACATCACTAAGGGACTATTATCTTTCAACAGGAGTCATGTCTCTGTTTATTTCATGTATATGAATCCATGGTGTCATTTGATTTTTTTTAACGGGAATGAGATTTGCTACATTCTGATGCTATTCAGCTGTAAAAAAAAGTTTAATCTAAATTAAACCAGAAGTCTGGTTTTGTAATTAGTGCAAGTACAAACCAACCCTCTGATAATCTATCTTCAACCACATTAGTAGGTCTGTTGGCTTACAGTGTTATCTTTGCCATATAGTGAAAATGACAAATACATAAATAAATAAATAGCGTTTTGCCTGCTTTAAAATGAAAAACTTTTGTCCCAATGATGTGGTTTTTACTATATCATTAAATATTAACATTTTTATTTTAATTTTCCATCTCTATGTCACAATGAGCATGAAGGAAAACAGGCACATGGAAGGCAACGTGGTACATGAAAGACAAATGGAAGAATCCAACTGCAATGAGAACCAGAGGTTATACGCTGAGGGAGGAGTGGAAAATGACATTAGAGCTGGTGTTTAAATCAGAAGACAATGTGGAGGAGGGGAAGTAGAAGGTAAGCAGGGACGCTGTGGAAGGGAGACTAATAAACATGAATAATGCTGAACAGAGATGCAAAGAAAGAATAGAATACACAGGGAACAGAACACAAGAATAAACTAAGATGCTAAACGTTAAGAAATGAACTCATTAGGCAGCACCTGTCTAGCAATAATGAGCATATGGAAATTAACTGGATAAGGCAAGACTTTTGATTTTATTATGTTCCAAAACTTAAAATGTGGAAAGTTCAGAACTGACTGGAGATTTGGTTGGATTTTTTGTTTATTAAAATGTTTGCTCTGGAAGTTTTGTCAAAGGATATTTCCTACTGCAAAAAACCTCCTGAGACTTGAGGCAATTATAATTTTGTCAACACAAATCGGTTCAGATATACATTTAGAATTATAAAAAATGTGTTTTAATTTCATTAATCAGTGTAATTTTGTAACACCAACTGCATACCAGTCTGTAATATCAAGACTTTCTATTTCATATACTAGCTGAATTTTCACCTGCCAAAACATTAGCAAATATTCGGCTTTCCGTTTCAGAGGCTCTCACTGTGCCACAGGAAACTGTACCTGTAATGAGGATCTGGCAGTTCCTTCAGCACATCCCTGATCTTTACCAGCCTCTCCTCCTCCAGCTGGATGGCCACTGCCTCCTGCAAGAAATCAGTGCATTGTTAACATTTTCCATCTCTTATTAAATTTACCTTCTCCACTGTCAGCCAACATATATAACCCCCTTAAAAACCCTGTATATTGTTTTTAATTTTCACAGAAAAAAACTAACATTAAGACATGGGATCACCATATCAGCACTCCACTTATAGAGCAGTAAGATACGTTTACAATTTCTTCAGAGAGCAAATGTATGAATTAGTATAAGAACTAAACGTTTCAGCCCAATCAGATCAGGCTCTGAGGTGTATTTTACCTCATAGGAAGGAGATTAAAGGGATCATGCAAGTTCAGAGAGCAGCCTCATAGATACTCACAGCAAACTTGTCATACAGCTGGTATGTGAGCAGAGGGTTGGGCAGCTCTCTGAAATAAGCTTTGCACAAAGAGCTGACGCAGTGGATGTCCTGCAGGTACACATCTTTGTTCAGGTCTGGATTCCCGTCACTCTCGAACTCACCCCTGGTTTTATGGAAACAAAGATTCACTTTGTACTATTTTCACAAACAAATCTAGTAAAGATCTCAGCTCATTTTCAAATACAGTCATTGGAAAAACATACAGTATAGAATATAGAATCACTCTTTGCAGCAGTAACTTGAGACAGTCATTTTGTCTGACTTTTCATATCACTGTTGTGAAACTTTGGCCCACACTTCTTCATTTACTTTAATTTATTGCACATCAGGCACTGGTTTCTGCACAGTTCTTTTTAGGTGCCACCACAGCATTTCATCAGGTTCAGGTCTGGACTTTGACTGGGTCATTGAAGCACCCTGCTTCTTTCCTTTTTTAGTCATTGTTTAGTAAATTTTTTGCAGTGTTTAGGATCGTTGCCCTGCTAATGACCTAGTTGTGGCTAAGCTTGGCCTTAAATTTGTCTTTATAATCCTTTGGTTTACAGAGGAGTTACTGGTCAACTCATTGACTGCAAGGTGCCCAGGTCTGGTGCTGTAATATAAGCCCAAATCATCAACCCTCTGCCACTGTGCTTGACCTTTCCAAACAAGCCTTCCAACCAGAGCCTTTTCTAGCTGCCCTGTCACAAATTCTACTATTAATATGCTAACTGAGGCCTGAAGAGCATGAGATGGAGCTCTTGGGTTTTTGAAGTTTTCTGGCTTTTCTGGCTTTGCATACTCTGACCTTTTGGTGAATTTACTCTGACATCCACTACTGGGAAGGCTGACTGCTGTGTTAACTGATTTCTTCTTGGGAATAACCTTTATCACTGTATAATGATGGATTCAGATTGTTTAGAAATGACCTTATAACCTCTCACAGATTGATGAGAGGCAGCAATTGCTTCTTTAAGGTCATTGTAGATGTATTTCCACAGTGACATTGTGCTAACACACACCAACATACTGATGATGATGATGATGATGATCAGTTAATCAGTTGCATTTGAATAATGGAAGCAACAAGGGTATACTTAGGTTTTCCTATTTTCCCATGACTGTTTGGGGGGGAAGGCTAGCACACTAACCTTAGTTTCTGGATGTTGGAAGACACTCCAGACAGCCGATAGATTCCATCCACGATTCCATGTTGCTCCACAAACTCACTGCAGGATCGTAACACCAGAGGAACTGTAGGGAATCACTCTAATTATTAAAGCAATACTAGAATTAAAGGCAAATGCTTATTTTGTATTCACTAGATGTATGAAATAGATGTTAGATGATTAATTCACCCTACATGTGTTGGATTGTAATGTGGGAATTTATACATCAAACCAGATCCTATAAGATGATTAGCTAAAGCAAGCTGCTTTTGCCGGGTCCTTGTGTCAGGTCCCCAGACATTTGAGAAATATGCTGTCATGATCAGGTACAAGTACTAGTACTAAATAGTTGAAAAAGCTTCAACAGCACAAAAAAAGCTTTGAAAGGTCTGCAGAAAAGAGGAAGCACTTTTGATCAGGAAGTTTATAATAAAACCTTGGTCCTTAGAAGAAAGAAATTAGAGATGGTTTACGCTTGTACATTATCAGTCCTGTCTTAGTAATATTATAATTATCTGTTATAAAGCAAAAAACAGGAAAGCAAGTCTGACATCAAATTGCTTTCTATTCAACCACTTATAGTGTCATGCAAATTGCCTCCTCACAGATTTTTACTGTTTTTGTTTTTCTCACGTTTCAGATTTCTGTTTAAATGTTACCAGTAATGGTCAATGAGTCTTTTACACTGCTGTGGAGGAACTTTAGCCTCACTTATATCCATATGGTTGAGCTCAGCAATGCCACTGGAAACGAACCAGGCCAGTAGCATGATGCTACCACCACCATGCCTGATAGCTATCTAATCTTGTTAGATTTTGAAGGCTTCCTCTCGACTCCTTGTAGTCAAATAGCTTGTTTGTCTCATCTGACATTAGAATCTTTCTCCAAAAAGACTTTGGCTTCTCCATGTGGGAAGTTGCTTTAATGTCCAGCAGTTTACATTTTATGAAAGGCTTGGTGCTTGGTGGTTATTGAGATGTTTCTGAACACCCTAACCAAGTTCAGTTTCTCTAAAGGTGACAGATTGGGTCAACTGACTTCAAGTGAATGGCCCCTAACCTCAACCCTAGTGACCATTTACGTACTATGCTTAAAAGCCAGTTCAATACCAAGAAACATATTGAAGTACTATTTATACTAAATACTGTAAATGCTATATTACTATTTTGCCAAAAGCATATGCTCACACCTCCTTATCATTGAATTCAGGTGTTCCAACCCCTTCCAAGGCCACATGTGAATAAAATCCAGCACAGACATGCAGATTGTTTCTGCAAACATTTGTGAAGGAATTGGTCAACTTCAGAAGCTCAGTGAATTACAAGGTGGGACTGTAATATGATGCAACCTGTGCAGTAAGTCCCATCATTAAAAGTCCCTTTATACTAATTATTCCACAAACAGCTGTGGTCTGATATTATACCAAAGTGGAAATGATTGGGAATCACAGCAACCCAGTAACAAAGTGGAAGGCCATGTAAAATCACAGAGCGGGGTCAGCAGATGCTGGAGCACATGTTACGCAGAGGTCACCAAGTTTCTGCAGAGACAATAGCTACAGACCTCTAGACTTCATGTGGCCTTCACATCAGCTCAAGAACAGTGAACAGAAAGCTTCACAGAACAGGTTTCCATGATGGAACAGCTGCACACAACCACTGGAAAAGAGCAGTTTAGACATGTTCTGTGGAGTGACGAACCATCCCTCTCAGTCTAGAAATCCAGTGGATTAGTCTTAGTTTGGCTTTTGCCAGGAGAACAGAGCTTGCCTGACTGCATAGAGTCAAGTGTAAAGTTTGGTAGAGGAGGGGTTATGATGTGGGGCTGTTTTTTCAGGAAATGACTCGGCCTCAGTACTCCCAGTGAAAGGAGCTTTTAATGATTCGGCAAATCAAAAGATTTTGAAAGTTTCATGCTCCCAACTTTGTGGAAACAGTTGGGAGAAGGCTTTTCCTGTTCCAGCATGGTTTTTCACAAGTGCAAAAAAAAAAGGTTGAAATTTATCATAAACACACTGTTAATACTTGTTGAAAGCCTCCTCAGAAGAGCCGAAGCGCTTATAGCTGCAAAGAGTGGACCAAGGTCCTAATAAACCCTTGGATTAAGAATATGTTGTCAAGTTTATATTTCTGTGCAAGAAGATAAGTCAGTAACTGGTAAAATATAAAAGTAGACATGCATGTTAACTTGAACCACCAGTTTCTTCACTGGGCAAAGTGATTTGTGTTGGGACAGACTGCAGACGATACTGACTGCTGAAAAAGTGGGTGAAACAAAACATTACGACTGCAATTCAACTTCTTCAATCTGTGATGAAATCGAAGTAACAGTGCTGTGGCATTTTTGCACAATTTATAGACCCGAGTTGCGTGTTTTACAGGTTTTCAGCTATTTTTGTCTCAAAAAATGTAATTTTGTAGAAATAAAGTTGCTGGGGCTGAATGTTGTCTAACTGTAACCAGAGATATCCAGCCCTAAATGAACGCTGTGTTAAAATCCTATCTGCTACATTCTGGGGAGTCTTATAACATGGAAAAGCTTTTAATGATATTAACTTTGCAGACTTTATCTAGAATGACCAACCGCTGTGCAGAACAGAAGATTGTGTCATCATATTGCGTTAACCTGGGACAATGAGCATAGCTCTTTCCCAGCCCAGTGTCAGAATCGCTGCATTGCCATTGTTGACCTATCTTTTCAGTACCTCTATTACCTTGCAAAAGTCATCGAATTCAAACCATTTGGGTTTAAATGGTTTGTCCATTGCACTTTGCAAAACCCTTGCCACAAATACTAAATTCAAGTTAAGCTTGGACTTTGACTGGGCCATTCTACCACATATATTTGCTTTGATCTTAACCACTGGCTATATGTTTAGGGTTGTTGTCCTGTTGGGAGGTGAACTACCACCCCACCCCCACAGTCACAGGAGCTTTTTCAGGTTGCCTGAAAACATGCCTTCCCCATGTTTTACTGTGGGAATGGTGTGTCCATGGTGTAATGTCCAGAAAAGTAGTTGCTTTGAAATTAAAAGGTTGAGGGTGAGATTCTAGCTTTCCCCCCCACCACATGGTGATGTGTCCTTAGGTCCGACACTGAACCTCAAGTTGCCTACCAAACTGCATACTAGTGTATGAATGTGTGTATATTTTTGGTTATTCTGATTCATAGTGTAAAACTGATTTGAGTTGTCCATATAACAGTAAGAGTATTATGTAATTTTGGCTCATTTACTATTACCAAACAGTGTCTTGATTATAGCTCAAAAAGTTCAATTTTGGTCCCATCTGACCAGAGCATCTTCTTTCACATGTTTGGTGTGATCCCTACACTGCTTTTGGCACAGGAAATGGGACTCTATGACTTTCTCTTAACAGATTCTTCCACCTGAGCTGTGGATCTCTGCAGCTCCTCCCAAGTAACCATATGTCGGGTTTTGGGGATGTTTGAGTTTTGTTTTGTACCTTATTCATGATTACTTTCCATATGGTGCCTTGGTTAATTTACTTTGAGTTTGTTTTCTAGTTGTCACTTTTTATTCTTTATTTACGCTTAGATTCTGTTCATCCGGTATTTTAGTTTATGTTCTGTAGAACTCCCATTGGTTTGATTGTTTTATTGCTCAGCTCAGCCATGCTTTGTTTACTTCTGTCTTTACCCATAATCAGCTTCATCCGGTCCACCTGCATCTTGCCAATTAGTTTCATTCTGGTTCACCTGTTTCATGCACTACATATACTCCTCTGTTCTGTTCACTCATTGCTGAATCATCATGTGTACTTATGTTTTTGTTTCAATGTCCATCTACGTTCTGCCACACATGTTTAGTCTGTTTTGGCTTATTAATTAAACCCCTTTATTTTTATTTGGTGCTGACTGTCTGCATTTGGGTCCCATTCATGAAACCCTACCGACACCATGGGCCTTGTGGCTGCTTCTGTGCTTAATGCTCTCCATGCCCAGCCGATCAGTTTAATAGGACAGTCATGTATTGGTAGATTTGCCGTTGTGCCATACTTTTTTTCCCATTTTAGAATGTGGATCGAACAGAGCTCTATGAGATGTTCAAAGATTGGGAAATTATTTTATATTTTAACCCTGCTTTAAAATTATCCACAACTTTCTCTCTGATCTGCTGTGTTTCTTAGTCTTCGTGATGCTGTTGGACCACAAATGAAATCTCTGAGGCCTTGACAGAAAACTTTGTTGCACTGGATTTTATTTAGAGGTATCAGACTAAAGGGGAATACAAATGCATACCAAACTTTTAAGATTTGTATTTCTAAACACTTTCTAGAATCCTTTATTTCTAGAAACGCATGTATCATTTTCCTTCCACACCACCGTTCTGCACAAATACATATCGGTTTATCAGATTAGATTCCAATGAAATACCTTGATAAGTATTCAAAAAGGTTTCAAGGCCCTCTAGAACTGGCTGTAAATTCAGAGTCTTATCTTTTGTTTGGGGCAAAAAGCTAAAACCTTCTGCTTAATGATGGAAATAACAATGGTAGTCAGTTTTATAGTTACAAGCAATCAGTTTTTCAAACCAGGTGTGGCTGAAACATTGTGGTTTGAAGGGTAAAAAACAAATGCCTGAATGCAGACGTTTAGAAAGTAGATATGTGTCTTTATTGAAGACATTTAAAGATTATTTATATAACTATAGACTCATGTTAGTTTAAGAAGAAGATAAGAGTCATAATTAGTAAGATGTGGCTGCTGCTTTAAATTCAGGTTCATAGCGATTTGTTTGAGGTGTCGTCATGAGGGAAATACAGAAAAAACTGAGATGAATATGTAAGAACAAAGTTATGTGTTCTGGGGTGATGATTGTCCACTTACTCTCCTGATTGGAGGTGGTGAGATGCTCCAGCAGATCACATCCAAACACCTTCTCTTTGTTCACCCCTTTTCTTCGAACTCTCCGCATCTCTTCCTGCCTTCAGTTTCCCCCTCACATTCAGAGCAGTCTCCGGTGCTCCTCTGTCAGCTTTGACTGCCGGCTGCCTGCGCTGGATGTGCTCACCAACCCTCGTTAGTGTGACAGTGACTTTGTGGAGGAGCTGTGCATTTCAGGGATTCTACTGCACTGCTGCCGCTGCTGCCTCTGGAGACTTTGCCACCTGAGTGAGGTGTATCGCATTGTAAAGCTGGAGACTTGGGACAAACTGTTAGTCTTCCACCCTGCAAAAGCAGATATAAAAACTCTTTCTTTGTGCAAACTGTAGCTTCATGTTGCAGATTACTATCCAGGTAAAATCAAACAAGCTGCACTCAATCCTTGGTGTGCAAATGTGGCTTTCCACTTCCCCCCAATGAACTCAATTTATTTTTCGAATGACAGGCCACACCCTTGTCCCTGTACTTCTTCTATTCAGTGAAATAAGCCTCTGAATGATCACTCCTGTCTCAGTTTTTAAGAGTCTTTGAGCTGGTGGACCAACTGAAGCCTTCAATCTCAGCTTTGGCCCGACTGCTGTGTTCACAACTGGCCCTGTTCGCCCTTCCTGAACACATGTCACGGCCATTGCAGGGCCTGTTCTCATTGCAGCGGAAGTCGAGCTTGAAAATACAAACTCAGACAGAAATTCAAACTCAACCCCCTCCTTCCCCACCATCCTGACACCTGCTACCTCCCTCCCATCGCTCATCCCATCCCTATCTACATGTCCCTTTTGAGATAAGAGTTTAAAACTAGAAACAAGAGGAAATAAACAAGTTACAAAGGGAAAACAAGTGTTCCTACCTTCACTCTGCAACGGCACACAAGAAGCAGCATAAAATGATGACGCAAAAAAACCACTAAACTTCCCCTGTTAACTTCCTGAGTGTCTCTCCTTCTCTTGTGCTTTCTCTGCGTATTTGGCCCACAGTTTCTCCGCCTCTGTAGGGAAATCAGTTCATTGTATCTGCATGCTGCATCTATTTCCCTTTAAAAGCAACGTTTGCCTCTTTGTCGCTGTGCGATTTACTCACCCAGACAGAAAGAAGCAGACGTGTTATTACCTCCAGCTTATTTATCAGGTTTAAAAATCAGTACCAGATTATACAAATGAATGGTGCACACAGAACTGCTATATGTGCCAATGGTACATTTGGTCACAATTCCAATAAAATGTATCATTATAAACACAGCAGTATGCACAACAAATGCTACAAAACATCCAAAGGACCAGAACCAAACAATATAGTCAAATACAGGAACTAACAGGGAATTAATCAGGGACTAACTCTTAGTTCACCAACACCTAATTATATACTAATTATTACCTCTTTCTAGTGCTTGTACACTATGAAGTATTTAAGGGTTACCTACTCATGAAATTAGTGTGGAACTAATCAGAGACAAACTCTTGGTTTACCATGACCCAATGACAAGCTTATCTTAACTTGTACTTAACAGCACCCAACTATGATTAAATGCTTGGTCAATGCTTTTATGGGATGCCGTTGTTATTTTAGCACAGAACTAGATTCAGTATTCACTGAGGTTGTGGCAGTAATAGGAATTTAAGGGTTACGATAAGCGGCAACAGATATTTTCCTCAGGAGAGGACATTAAATACAGATGTTACTGACATTATAATCAGATTTAAATTAAAATAATAATGGTGAATGATTGTTTTCCCTTTACAGATTTCTTGCAGGCAAAGACACAAAAGTCTCTGGATCTACAGATGAGGCGTGCGCTTCAAGCCAGATGCCCATGGTGGTGGCAGCAAGGGTTAGAAATGAGGAGAAGTCAGGGACTAACTGTTGCCTGAAGGGAACCTGAAGGGAACAGTTAGTCAAAATCTTTAACTAAGAAATGGTTAACAGCAGATGTTCATGTATGACATTACTTTAGAGAACACACATTGATTTATTACTAGTTAGGTAATGATTATTTCCTGAATAACTAATGATTAGCAACAGATTTTGATGTGGGACTTTACTTGAGGATACCCAAAACGTTTTCTTAATAGTCAGGTAATGATAAAGTAATGGTTGCAAATGTGCAGCTTTGCTTGACACTACACAAAAACAAGTACTGGTTTGGCAATTGGGAATTAGTGGTTAATTAATGGTTAGCAACAGATTTTAATGTAATAAAATAGCAGTTAACTAATGATAAACTGATTTTTATGTGTGAGAGATGACGTTATGGTTTATTAAAGGTTAACAGAAGACTTTGATGTGACTTCACTGGAAGGTAAAAGGAACATTTATTTAATGGCTAGGTGATGATAAGTAATGATTAGCTAACGGTTAACAACAGATTTTGATCCATCCATCTATTTTCTATGCCCGCTTAATCCATACAAGGTCGCAGGGGAGCTGGTGCCTGTCTCCAGCGGTTTACAGGTGAGACGCGGGGTTCCCCCTGGACGGGTCGCCAGTCCATCGCAGGGCAACACAGAGACACACAGGACAAACAACCAGGCACACCTAAGAGCAATTGAGAGAGACTAATTAACCTAAGAGTCATGTTTTTGGACTGTGGGAGGAAGCTGGAGTACCCGGAGAGAACCCACACATACATGCGGAGAACATGCAAACTCCATGCAGAAAGACCCCCGGTTGGGAGTTGAACCCAGGACCTTCTTGCTTGCAAGGCAACAGTGCTAACAACTGCACCACAGTGCAGCCCCCACACAAAACATTTACTTAATAATTAGGTCATGTTAAAGTAATAGTTAACCAATGGTTAGCAACAAAGTTTGATATGTGACCAGTTTAGGGTACATAAAAGTATGATGGTTAACAACAAATTTCAACGCCAACTTTGCTTTAGGAGAGAAAATATTCCTTAATGGTTAAAGTCATGGTAAGGTAACGGGTAACAACACATTTTAATGAACTTTAGAAAATGGTTTAAAAACAATCAGTCCCTGACGTGGTCATGGCCTCTCCTTTTGCTGCTGCCACCGTGGACACTTGAATCATAATGAAGTCTTGCCTGTGTACCAGAGGATTTTTGTGTCTTTGCCTGCAAGACATCTGCACACTGGACACAAATATGTACCATCATTATTTAGACTGACATTTGATAATTATGACAATTAAATGTGTCTTTTTCTCTCCAGAGAGAATTGTCGGTCACTTCCACTAAGAAGTCATAAGCCAATAATGCTCTTGGTGGAGATTTTAAATTACTCAAATCTCAGGGTTCAGTGTTTTTATAGATAGACATCACTATTTTAAATCGAGCAGGTACTGACTTTTAGTGACTTAAATGCTTTGTAGGCATTTTTCATGTCAAATATAGATACTTCTCCAGACTTGAATGTAATTTACTTTATTCTAATTCTAATGTTATTTTTTCCCAAACATTAATCCAGAATATCCTGCAGACAGGATTTAAATGTGCAACAAGCTAAATAAATGGACAGTAAGCAGACGATGATGCATGGATGGATTGTAGTTTGCAAGAATGGATGAGTTGACGGATGCACTGATGGACAAATAAATAGATGAACAGAGATAAATGGATAAGTCAGGGAAAAAATTGATAAGTCAGGGAATAAAGAGAAACTAATAGTATTACTAATATTTTTCCATAATAGTTTGGAAAAATAATAGGAACACACCTTAAATCAACGTATATACCTTTTCAGCCTGATCTGGAGTGTGATAAACGTGCACCAACCAGTGACAACTCTGGTCTGAACTAGTTTTTCTGCAAACAAATGTTGAATGTTTTAATGCAGATAGGAATGTCTAGAAAATAACCCTACACCCTATGTTTTCTGGATTGAAACATCATTCCAGAGGGACAAAAAATAACTAGAAACACAGAGAATTCAGGGGAGCTTTTGTTTTTTGATCAGAAAAAAACACAAACATTTAAAGTGTATTCAACAAGTCTCAGGTAACATCACCGTTTTACACAAATATACAGAGAGTAAGACATTAAAGGTTTCCATAAATATCAAAGCTGATCCTCTATCCTTTAAATCCATACGATCAAACTCGCATAGGTAAACGGTCAAAAGAGGTTCTGTGCATCTGAGCTCCTGTTAAAGAGACCAGATTTAGGCCTAAATAATGAATTTAGTAGATAATTTAGTCTGTAAAATGAAAACTGCTTTTACTTAACACAGAGAAATGTTCAATGCTCAAAAACAAGGATCCGAAAGACATAAAAATTGCTCGCACTAGATCTGCTTTATACTTTCAGTTGAGTGCTAGGAAAATATTACCAGCTACATTATCAGGAGACATTTTCCAAGAACAACATACCACATTTTACCCTGAAAATGTCTTTGCTGCCATCATTTATCCTCATAAACCTGAAACCAGAGCACCCAGCTCTCTGAATAGAGAAAAGCACCACCAGATTGTGCTGTTCTCTGGTGTTTTTTATAAATAATTAAACACCCTATACTTTTTTAAGCAATGGTCTAATCTAAAGAGTAAAGATTATATGAGTGATTTGCTAATTTTCTGAAAAGACTTTAAAAATATCTGATCTGCTATATCTGAACTAGAACCTTAACAGCAACAAAATGTTTGAATATATCCTTGGTAAAAATCAATAATGAAGTTTGAGCAACGACGTGTTATAACACTGTTTCAAGGTCGAGAGTAGCCGTTTTCAGGGTAAACTATTTAATTTAAAGGTTTAGATAAAATTTTTATAATTTATCAATTTAAACCAAGGCCGCTGAGGCCTGTCTTTTGAATAAGTAGCATATATTGCTGAGTAATTTAACAGCCAGAATTTTATGTCAAGGTCAGAGGTCAACCATGTAGTCACTGTTTTAATGTGGTTATAATAAATTGTATTTTGGCTTAAACATCTATGAGGGGACCAAAAATGCCACACTGCATAAATAAATTATTCAATTAATCATATAGGTAATAATGAAACAAATCTAGATAAATTAAGTATATAATTAAATTTTAAATAATTTTAATTATATTCTAATACATGTTTAAAATATATGTCTGTATTTGTTTCATACAGTTCAATAGTCCATGATAAAAACAAATAAAAATTTGGCCTCTGACCTGTGAAACTGAACCAAACATGTGATTGGTTAACTCAGACCAATCATCCTGGCTTTGGAAATATTAGCCCCGCCCACCGACTGTGATTGGTAAAGCTAACAATAATAAAATCAGAATAAGGATTATGACTATGATGCTTTTAACTTGCAAATGTACTAATTATTTATACTTTTATTTTAATGCGTTTTTCATAAATGATTTATAGATTCATATTAAATATTTACAGATTAATTTATTTCAAAATGTATCTAATTTATCACATAAATATTTAATGATTTATTTTTTCAATGAATTGTGGCACTTTTGACCCTTGAGAGGATAGAAAAGAGTGACCAACCTGGAAAGAAGTGAAAACAAAAAGGAAAAGACCAATAATCCAATGAAAGAGAATTCACATGCTCAAAAACCAACTGAAAAAATATATAAAATTGAAACAATTCACTCTTCCCTGTTTTAGGGAAATTTAGCATTTGTTGTGAGTTAATTTCTTCTTTTAATTTCAAGGGACCATCAGTACAAGACCTTCTTACTTAAAAACATGTAGGAGTTTTTTTCTTTAAATTAGCAGAAGCATTTGTCTCAGAGCAAACACTGAAAATATCAAAACACAGTTTTAAATTCACACACACACACACAATTCAAGGGATCATCAATATCCCAAACAAAAACAAACAAAATACAGGGCAGACTTAGAGGAAAAAAATATATCTACAGCTCGACATTTTAAATATCAACAAATTTGTTTAAGAATATAATCTTTACAGAAAGCGTGTAGATAAAAGCCTGCTAACTGGGTCATAGCTTTGAAAAATAGTTATTTATCTAGATCAAGTGGTTTATTTCTCCAAAATGTGATACATTCACATGACAGAGTAGAGAAAATTGAGTGCTTATTTTAATAATACATGTTTCCAGTCTTCTTATGTCTCCACCTCCCTGAAATCAGGAGTTTAGAGTCCTCCAGTCCTGATGAAATCTTCAGCTCGTGTTACACCAAGCAGCCTTCCCGCCTCTCCTCCCCTGCCTCTCGTCCACTGGAGCAGTCCATCGCCTCTGCGCTGTCCGTTTCACTGCCGGTGAGCATCGGAGACCACCTCTCCTCGCTCGTGTCCTCCGTCCTCGCCTCCACGTCCCCGGCCTCGTCTTCGCGCCCCCCCCTCTGCCTGCAGAAAGGCGGGATCTCCACCACCACGTACTTCCTCGCCCAGCCGCTCTGCACCGCTTTCTGCCGAATGTCGTTCAGGATCGGGACCACGTCAGACTTGGAATTTGTCGCTGAAGGAAACAGAAAGAGGAACGATTCATATTATCGAAAACTTTATATGGTGACTTTACCAGCTCTATCTATTTATCTAGCAAAAAAACATTTTGATGTAGGCTTTTAATAATCCACTATTCTCTCCTTTTAAAGAGACATCATAACATTTTTATCAAATTTTCTAATAGGTAAATGGACTGAGTTTATATAACGCTTTTCTATTCATACCGACCACTCAAATCTTTTACACTAGAGCCACATTCACCCAGTTACACTCAGTAACACACCTTCAGACACCGACACGTAGATCGGTAGGTAACTTCGGATTGAGTACCTTGCCTAGTGGCCCATCAACATTAGGTTGATGGGAAGAGGGTTTCCTGAAGAGGAACATTTATGGTTCTAATTTAGAGGCAGTCCTACTTCTTCATTGTTCCATCCAGAGCACCATTACCTCTGGCAGTAAACGGCAGCCTCAGCATGATGCTACCTCCGCTATGTCGACGATTGTTACATTGTTTTTTAGGTTTAAAAACTTAAATCGTGCTGAAAATCTGTAGATTGAGATAAATGGTCTGTGGAAACAAACCTGTTTAAAAGAGCTCAACCCTGTCATCTATCCAGCCAGAATTATGTCAGAGGTTTGTTAAGGTGCAACATGCTAAGGGACATTAAAACCTGAGCTTGTGTGGAACAGAGAAAATCCACAACAAACTCAAACTTTACTGACTGGAAACCCTTTGGATTTGGATTCCTCTCTTATTCCAATCAACATAATAAGCTCTTCGATGATAAAAAAGGTCATCATAAACAGAGACTCATTGTCTTTTCCTGGGTTTCATCCATTAACTCCCTACACAGGAAACATTCGGAAGGCTTACCTGGAAGCGTGACGGAGAGCTGAGTGGACGTACAAGTAACAGAACCAGTGTTAATGGAGCCAACAGGTTCTGTGAGGTGGAACATCTCGGAGCGGGGGAGCTGGGTGGACACAGGTAAGGAGTGGCACTGCCTTCCTGGCAGCTGCTGCCAGTAAAAGGACGTCTCCTGCTGGCATCCTACGGGTCCGTAAGCAGGCGGCTGGTTGCTGAACGCGCTTCCCGGAGGCGAGTGCAGGTCAAATACCAACGAGAAGACCGACTTGCTGGGCACGTCGAAAAACTTGATCTTGCCCCCGCAAAGATCCTCGCGGGCTGTGAACGGGTTGATTTTGCGAGTTCTGGGGTTCCTCTGAGAGGTGGGCGGGTCGTAGTAAGGGTCCTGGACGCTGATATTTCTCCCTGGCTTGCAGGAAAAGATGTCCGACTGGCTGCGGCTGAGCCAGATGTTTCGTCTGGGGCGAGGCGATTTGGGAGGAATTTTATCATTTTGGCAGCCAAGAGGATTCAGTCGCTTGAAGCCCTGGATTTTCTCACCTTGAATAATAAAAACGTAAAGTTTTTATGAGTGCTTTACATCCAAAATGGAACAAAAATTATTACAAGAAGCTTCAAAATACAACCTCTATACATTCAGCAGTTTCATAGATTTATTTAAAGATGATGAAAGTAAGCATTTTTCAAATCTGGTGTAAATTTGAGGTTAGAAATCATTCTAGGACAAATAAAAAGATTTAACAGTCACATTTTACAAGTGCTGGATATAGTCCTGACAGCCCTCAGACCCTTATCAGATCATCACACTGCACGGCATCAAATGAAGCCATCTCTCTAACCCGTAAAGCCCCTATAGGGGCGAGTGTTACGACAGGACAGGGACAGTGTGAGAACAGCTACGCCGGGTTTTTTTTTGTCTAGAAAATGTAGCGAAAACACACAAAACTAATGTGAATGTCGGAGGACTCGGACCCATTTGGGGGGTGACACAATAAACAAAACGAGCAGGAGAAACACGGACAGATTAAAATACTTGGGCTTGTTTTTGTTCTTTAATCAGTTTGCACCTTATTGTTCTTGTATTGAAAAGGCGTGCAGTGGATAAAAGGCTCTTTGTACTACTGTGATTCTATTAAATTAGCACAAACTGACTGATTCATCTTTGTTGTCAAAAATATTACTTTATTTTTGCTGTTTTAAAATACATAATTGCACATTTTAGGTTATTTTTATGAGTTACATTTCTGACCCATTTTGCTGAAGGTGGATGAAACGGAAAAGGTTTGAGAACCACTGCTCTAACCCAACATCGCGCAGAGCTGCAAAGGCTAAAATTATTTAGCACACTTTCTCTACATCACATCCAAGGCCGACTCATCCCCCTGTCTGTACCCACAAAGTACCTTCATGGACTGTGTCTGAATGCCTCCCTGATCTCCTGCTGAACTTAGCAGCCAGAGATCACTCTTCATAAAAAAAACCCAGTTTGATCCGGTTAGATTCACTGCATAATTACTGACCAGAGATCGGCAGCCATTAAATGCTCTAAATCTCCTTACATGTTGCTCCTGCAATACTTCATGTTTTGTCAGCGGTTAATAACAGCCCAGATTGTTCCAGCAACATTGTTTTAAGTACAATAAACATGTTCCTGAGAAACCCTGAGCTTGGTCCCAGACGTCTAAAAATATTGACCATTTCATAAGCTAAAAGTTGTTTTCCACAATCCTTCATCCTGTCAAATAAGCAGGAAAGCTTCCAACTTAATTTCCCTTCTCCTCAAGTCTCCCATTATATTTTGGTTACTGCAATCGTAACTTTAAGCAACCTCTTTTATCTTCAAAGTAAAGTGATTAAAAAATAATTTTTCAAATATAACCCACATAAGTGCATCGTCTAAAGCCAAACATAATGTTTCCCTTGTAAGGACTAATAATTCTCAGACACAGCTTGATTACTTCTGCTGCACTGCAAGTCCACACTGACATCAGCTTGACTGTAAAACCATTTTTCTCCGCCATGTTTGTTTGATAAATGAGGGTCATTGTGTGCAAAGAAGACAGGGACGGAAGAAATTAATATGACCGCTAGGTGGCAGCACATCTTTATTCTTCAAAGGATTAACTGAGTTTAAAGCTGTTTTCTGAAGCCCTGGACTGGATGTTGATTCAGACATTTTAACAAGACTTGTTAAAAGTGATGCTCTGAGAAAAGGTGGATTCATAGCAGCAACAGGTTTACAGAAACACTGTTTCCAGAGATTCTTCTAATAGATCACCAAAAATCTGTAACTTCATAATCAACAAATCCATCTAAATGTCTAATCATGTTTCATCCTCCTCTTGTCTAAAGGTGTATTTTGGTTATTGTCAGTAATATTGGACTCATTTCATTTGTAAAAACAAAAAACAAAAAATTTGTAGAATTTTGTTATGAGACATAAATAGAAGAAATGCTGACATCAGCCAAAGGAGAAGACATTTATGATGTAACAACCAACAGCTGACCAGTGGGAAGAGATGTCAGATCACTTCCATGTTTTGCACACAGCAGGAGCTTCATAGGAAATAATTAATCTGCCAGATATGTTCTTTCTATATTGCTGTCAGACAGATCTACTGCCTGTGGACTCCAAGCTGGTCTAACATGGAGGAAACCGGACACCGGGGTGAATAAGAGGAGACATGTTGACCTGCATGGACCAGGTCTTTTACAATAATAAAGGTCAAGATGAGGTATAGTAAGAGATGGGATGGGGCCAAATATCAACCTGAAATCTTTTCTGTTTCCCAACCTGGATTAAAGCTTCCCAGAATTTCACAAGAATTTACTAGCTTCCTATAATTGACTGTGAGGCTGCAGCTTTATGTAAGTGCTCACAGTGCTGTTACCTTTGGGCGTGGCTTTCTTCTCATTGCCACCGCTCAGTGGATCGCACTCGTTCTCCATCACGACAACTTTGAGCCGTGTGAGAACGTCCTCCAGCTGCCGGACAATATCTGGGAATGCCGGACGGAGTTTAGGATCCATCTGAAGGGAACATGGAAGGTATGAAACGGCATTTTAAAACTACAGACATTTTTTAAATACTAATAAAAAAAGAGACAAAGACAAAAACTTACAACAAAATACCATACATGATCTATACCATTCTTTTTATTTCATATAAAGTTTATGTTAATAAGCTTTCAAGTCAATTACAAAACGAAACAAAATGTTATCTTAATTTCGTAGTATGTAGCCCGCCCGCTTGTGCATTTGTTTTCCTTTTAGAACCACCTGCGCTGCATGAGTATCGCCCTGTTTTTGGCTCCATCCAGCTTCCCTGTCCCTGCTGCAGGAAGCCTCCTCACAGCATGATACGACCACCCATTTGGGGATGGTAACTTCAAGGTGATGTGCAGAGTTATTTTTCTGCCACAAATAGCAATTTGCATACATGCCAAAGAAGTTATATGTTGCTCTTACTTGACCAGAGCATCTTCTTCCACGTTTGCTGTTTCTCCAGCATAGTCTGCACCATGTTCTTTCAACAACAGCTTTCTTCTTCCCACTCTTCATATTGGTCAGATTTGCCGAGTGCACAACTAATAGTTGTCCTGTAATTTCTCACCTGAGCTGTGAATCTATGTAGTTCCTCCAGTGATACCACGGGCCTCTTGGCGGCTTCTCTGATTAATGCTCTCCTTGTTCTGTCTTGGAAGGTCTGCCTGCTAGATTTTGTAAAGTCTGGGATATTTTTTAATAACCTAACTCTCCAAAACTTCCTCCCTGGCCTGTGTGCTGTGTTACTTGATCTCCATGATGCTGTTTATTCACTAAAGTTCATTAAAAAAACCCCTGAGACATTCACAAAACAGCTGGATTTATAGTGAGACTGAATTTGACTCCGGTGGACTAGATATATAAATAAGATAAGTTTTGATGACAATTGGTTTCACTGGTTTTTATTTAGGGGTGTCAGAAAAAAGGGGGCTGAATACAAATGCACAGGACTCTTCAGATTTTTATTTGTAAAACTATTTATCAACCATGTAACCCATTCTTTCCATCTTCACAATTATTTGGTGATTTGATGCTGTAATGTGTTCAAGAGGGGTGAATACTTTCACCATCTTGGATTTTTCTCCAGCCAGATGAAATGCAAGAGATGAATCAAGGGGGAGTCACATTTCTATTGTGATGCTTGATTTGTTTAGGGAACAGACCCAAGTTTTAAGCCAGCTTCGAATGATATTTTAGGGTGCTTGCATGTGCTAACTGGCTTCAGATATCTCCATCAGAGGTGGTTGCTAAAAAACAGCACAATGCTTCCACCGAAACACAATGCAGCTAATGGATTAGATGGAAAGGGGGAGATACGGCAACAGACTTGGAAATGCGATAAGGTAGACAAGGATGATAAAGCAAGACAACAGAAAAGGATGAGAAGGGATAAAGAGGTCTGTATAGGATCAATTAGCAGGGAGCTCCAAAAACGTTAATGCTATTATCATCAGGAGATGTAATTAAACAAAGAGCAAAACAGAGAACAGAAAAGAGTAAAGCAAGGCCTACAGTTTCAGTGAAGTGATGAGCATGTATGCAAAAAATCAAAAACTGAAAATTAACTATTTTTCACAGCAAAATATATTCAAATTAACCATCCGATAATATTTCTACCAACTACTCGAACCTGGCAAAAATGCTCCAGATTGCAGAGATCGAAACTCTGCAGATAGCAAGCTAAATCTGATTAATCACATGATCAGACTGTCTTTTATTTCTTAACAAGGAAATAAAAGTTACAAATGAAATTAAAAATAAATCCCCCAAAAAACACATAAGCAGCTTTGTCAGCTAGTATTCTGTTCATTTTTCTTTACAGCAGCAGCTGATTATATCTACTGATTTGACACAGAAAGGTAGCTCAGACAGCAGGATGGTGGACTCACATTGCAGCAGTTGAAGGCCAGCTGGAGGAAGTCAGGCGGACAGTCTCCGACCATGTGCTGGAACATGTGATAGTCCAGGCCAAAGTTCTGGTCAGGAGGGCAGGGAGGAAAGACAGAGAGGTTTGATGGATGACACATGGAAAACAAACAGGAAACTCGTATACTAAAACAGGGATGAAGATGGATCCAAACATGCTTCATTAGATGTTTGACATAGTGTAACTCCACTGCCAAAGCCAGTCTGATTCCACACTAATCTCCATGACATTGTCCTCTTGTCTGCCAAGTTCCAGTATGCATGCAGGCTATCAAACACCATTAACAACAACTTATTGCTAAAATGGGATTTACTTCTAAGCCCGACTTAATGGTGCCATCTATACTGGGAGGCAGAGGATGATCCCTTCTGGTAGTTAATATACTGACTGGATTTCAGTGTGGAACATCACAAGCCGGAGGAAGTGGACCTTTCAGACTAAATAATTCATATTTTGAAAAACACTTAAAGTACTGTTGGAAAGCTGTAGCAAATCCATTCCTTTTTAATATCATGTTTAATAACTGTGCATCTTATTTTATTTTGATTCAAAAGGAGACCAACTTTCTCTTCTAAAGTTTTAAAACAGTCTAGATTAATATTTCTTTAGGCTTTTTGAGGGCCTCCCCTAATATTTCCTTTGCTCTGAATGCAAATAACAGTGAATTGTGAAACATTCCAGGTCTTAGATGTAAGGGATAAACCAGTGCTGTGTTAACATACAACGTAGCACAGAACTAATTTTAAACAAGATCTTTCAGCTCCTGTCACCTTTTATTATATGTCATGCATTTTGGTGCATATAAAATAATATTTCGCTCCCCTGTTTTGTATAATGTGCGTGTATTGGTATGAAGGCATTTCCAGGTATCTACTGCGTAGGTAACTTTTTGCTGCGTCATCATTATCTTGCTTTTTTCTGTTCCTTACGTAGGCAATGACTGCCGGACTATCTTTGATAGTTCAATGCTCTAAAGTTAGAGAATGAGAGCCCCAAGGGGGTCAAATAATTATTAGCTGAATTAATCAGAAAATAAGGGGAACGTCTTTGTCATCGCAGCCAGTCCAAGCATTAGGCATGCTGAGGTGAGTGAATCTTCATCCCTATTGACAAGAGCATCTGCATAGAGTAACATGAAACTAAGTAATCTTTAGGTCCTTGCTGAGACAGTGAAGTACCACTAAGTTCGTATCAGTTAGACCTCTGTGTGGTATGTACGGTGTCTCTAAATTGTAAAAAATGGTAAATGGCCTGCATTTGTAGAGGGCTTTATCTAGTCTGAGGACCCCAATTCATACACATATTCACACGCTGACACCAGCCCCTCTGAGGTGGGTGAAGGGTCCTGCTCAAGGACACAATGACTGAGATAGATGGAGCAGATATGCAATATTGTCCCACAGTGTAAAAGGCATGTAAACTGTCTTGAGAATTATTATTCAATTGATTAATCTGGCCACTTGGAGGCAAACTGTCAAGAAACAGGGAGTGGCTTCCAACTTTTGCACAGTATTATAAATTGCTAATTTCCAGTTCTGCCTTCAGAAACAGAACAAATAGATGTCTCATACTAACAGACTGGAGTACAAAATACATATTTTATCATTCTTTTACTGACTTGTTTGAGATGTGTACACTGCAAACATGTACAGCAAGAATTAAAAAGGCACGAGGTGGAAAAGAGGTGAAAAGGAGATGAGCTGGTACCTCGGTGCGGGGCAGGAAGTCAGGGTCGGCCTGGATCCTCGCAATGATTTCACAAAGGATTATTCCGTAGGAGAAAACATCAGCCTGGAAACAGATATAATGAGCTTGAAAATGCCCAAATATACACATAACACTCTCTAGTTTTTCATGCAACACTAAATCACTATAGTTGTGATCAGAAGTTTACATATACTCAGCATGGGAGTAAATGTCATAGTAGCAGTAGGGGATTTTACTGATTTATTTGGAATGCTTTTATTTCAAGGAGAAATGATAACATAAAACTGCTGTGAGTTTTTACAGAATTAGTTGCACAAGTTGGCTTTATTGTGAATATTTTCTTAACCACAAACAGTAATTTCATGCATACAGGCTCAAGTATATACATACACCTCGAGGTTGGACCTGACTTTTAGCCTGTTTTATCTGTTCAACATGGTGTGCGTTTGGGATCGCTGCCTTTTTATGCATCTAGCTGTTGATTTGAGGTAAAATTGTAGAATTTAGGGGGAAGTCATCCTCCTCTCATTATACCAGACCAATATACCAGTACAAACAGCAATGAAACACCCCAACAGCATGATGCTGCCTCCACCATGCTCCTACCATCACGTCTGCTTTGCTATTTTCAAGCATGTTTTGTAATCTTTCTTTGCCTTATCTGAATATAAAACCTTTTTTTCAGAAGGCATTTGGCTTTTCCAGTTGGGCACCTGCACATATGTTTTCTTTTGGAACAGGAGCGTCTTTCTTGGTTGTCACCGTCTCAGTCCACGACGACATTAGGGTAGCTTCACTGCAGACGGTGACCCTGGTTTTCCAACAGTTTCTAGTTCATGGTAGGCTTGCATCTTGGTGGTTCCTGGGTAGTTCCTCAAGATCCTTACTAATTTCCTTTCATCAGATGGAAGAGATTTGGGTCTTCTTCCAGCACATCTAAACTTGTACTTTTATACAGCTGTTTAAAATTAAGGAATCTGCAGTTGTTTAAAATCGGATCGAAAAGACTTTCCCAGCATGTTTAAATCTACAATTCTCCTCGTCATGGAGTTCCTTAGAATCTCCAGTATTTCTGGGTACTGATTACAAATCCCTGTTAATATTACCAGCTGCAATCAATCATGTTCAAAGTTAAGTTTCAAGACATTCAAGAATTTTCACCACCACTTATTAAAATAATATAGAAATGTATTTTGAATTGTGTGCATCCAATTTTTGGACATGCATGCTCATGATGAATGTATGTAAATGTCTGCTTGGAACTGTGATATGCACCAATAGTGATTTACCTTCTCATTATACGGCTCATCTCTCAACACCTCAGGAGCCATCCAGAAAGGAGAACCAACCACTGCAAGCTTCTCTCCCTCAGCCCTAAACAGAACATATGAGCAGAATAAAAGCTTAATATCTGCCCCGTTAAACTGATGAGTGAAATAAACAGGTACAGAACACGAGTACAAGTAGGAATTGGTTCTTTTTCGCTTGGAAGCTGCTCTGTGTGAAGATGGCGGCCCATTTATGTTTAAAACCAAGCACAGTTGAAGCTCTGACAAATGTTCACTTTTTTTATTCAGCCTGCAGGTTAAATAAAGGTATTAGACAAATCTAACCTGAACATAAAACAAGGTAACTGATAATTTTATGGATAAAGGGAAACCAGCTCCAAACCGATCAGATTTGGTAACCTAAAACTAATACCTGGTTGGGCCAAACCTGGCAGCAACAACTGCCATCATGCTTTCATATCCTACTGCAGTTTATTCTCGGCAGTATCACTTTAATTCAGCCACAATGGAGGCTTTTAAGCATGAGCATCTCAATTAGATATATGCCCAGACTTTGAATAGGCCACTCAAAAACCGTCATTTGTTTTAAGGTTATTTTTTTTTTCTTTTTCATTCGGAGGCGGACTTTGAACCACTGTGCTGCTGCACAACCCATGTGCTTGACCTAAAGGTCATAAACGGAGGCTGGACATTCCTGTTCAGGATTATCTGCTAGAAAGCAGATTTCATGGTTCCATAAATTATGGCAAGTCATCCTGGTCTTGAAGCAGCAAAGCAGCGGCAGATCATTACACTACCACAAACCATGTTTGGCTGTCAGCATGTTTTTCTTTTTCTGAAAGGCTGTAATGGTGCACCTTCCTTCTAAAAAGTTCCACAATACTTTTACCAAAAATGTGGGGACCATCAAGGTGTTTTTGATGGCAAATTTGAGACAGGGTTTTGTGTTCTTTTGATCAGCAGTGGTTTTGGCTTTGGACTCTCCCATTAAAACAATTTCTGCCCTCTTTCATCTTGTTGAATAATGAACACTGACACTAACTGAGGAAAGTGATGCCTGAAGTGCTTTAGATGTTGTTATGGGTTCTTTGGTGATCTTCTGGATGAGTGATCAATGCGCTCTGTGAGGAATTCTGGTAGGCCAGCAACTCCCTGTTCCATGTTTTCTGAATAATGGCTTTTGGTGTTTTTCGCTGGAGTCCCAAAGTCTCAGAAAGGGGTTTGCAAGTCTTTACAAGCTGATACATCTCAATGGCTTTGCTTCTCGTCTGATGTGTTGCTTTTTGAGATCCTTTAGCTTACTTCCTGTTGCCAGACAGCTTCTATTCAAGAGATATTTTTGATGTATTAGCCAGGGCAGTAATCAGGGCTGGGTGTTGCTGAACCAAAAACTGAACCAAAAACTGGCAATAAACACACTTTAATCATGATTTAACAAGGGGACAAGTATATTTCACATTGGGCCATCCATTGAATAACCTTTCCCCCACAATTAGATGCTCATTTGAAAACATTTCTTTTTGCATTAAATCAAGTTATTTTTGTCTGATACAACATTCTGTTAGAGTGATGTGGCAAAAAAGCAGAAATCTGTAAAGGGGCATAAACTCAGCACTGTACACAACTAAAATCTGTGTGGTCACATTCATAAACCTTTCTAAAGGATCAGAGGAATTATTCGGGATTTTCATTTACAGCTGTGTGTTCCTGAAGACATTTTAGGGAACAGAAAGCAGACTCCCTGCTGCTTTTTTGCTACTGCTGGATTCAAAAGTAAAAATCTTGGGCTGATAGGATCCTCCTGCTATCAAAACACAGAGGCAGAGTGTGAGCTGTAGAGGCGGCTTTTAGAGACCTATGTGCTAATAAGTCCCCTGGTATGAGGAGGAGGAGGAAGAGAAGTAACTAAGCTGAGTCTGCTGTAGGAATGAAGAGCTGACAGCAACAAAAAGATTATTAAAGAAATACAAATCTTTTGTGACATTTTTTCTCTGAGGATAACCATTATAAAAGTCATATATTATAAATAGATCTGATATTTAGCCACAGGGCCGAAGATAAAGACCAGAATAAGCCTCAATAGTTTGTAGGCTTATTCTGGTCAGTAGGCTAACTCAAAAACCAACACAGAACTGGGCTTCAGTTCAGTGTTTCTATAATCACTTTGACTACTCTTACAGTTTGGTGGGGATCTTCTCTGCCAGGCCGAAATCTCCCACCACCGCTGTATAGCCGTTGTCGTCACATTTGATTAAGCAGTTCTGTGAACACAGAAACCCAGAGCGTTACCTGAAGAAGTTGCAACATAGAGAGATTAAAAAAAATACATGTTGTGGCTTTGCATTATTAACTAAACCCATGCTTCGTATTTTAAATAATCGTAACTATGGAATAACAGTTTAAACACATCCTTCCCCTTTAGCCACTCACTGGAAACCGTGACCTGCAGAGCAGCATGTGCATGAATGAACGTTCTTTCTGGACACAAATGATCATCACACCCACAGTTGAGCTGCATATTAATGTTCCATATAGTCACAGTTTATTTACAGACATTGTTCTAAAACTGACTTTGTTTAGGATCCATGAATCAATTGCACAACATAAATCTAATCATTCCTCCTTACTTAACTCAGTAATTTGCTACTGTCGAATTATGTTAGTGTCTCTGAAAAATAAAGTTTCCACATCCTCGCTAGGGAAGTTAAAGTCAAATAATTTTATAGGATTTGAGGAACTACAGTGTTTCTAGGGTCTGCAGGTTGAGAGAAACAACATTAAACCCCTGATGACCTTCAAGAGAACATCCCTGTTGTCCTTTAATGCTGGAAGGTGCCTGGGATAGTTTAGAAAACTAAAAAGTAACGCAGATGTTGTTTACATTGTGATAAGGGGTTCTAAAAATAAGTAATGCCCGAATAAAAAGAGATGCACGATATAAGGCAAACTGCGGAATATGAAAGAATTGCATTACGTGCAGAACTAATGCTAAAATAAGTGCAGACGTACCTTGTAGGTATAAAAATCAGCTTTTACAGTTGAAACTTTGCCTTATCGCCATTTCTGATTGTATGAAGTAAGACTGGGCATTTCTTTGTTGTAGTTTTGCTTCGGTCAATTGAGGTTTGCAGGATTCATGTGAATCAGTTTTATTGGGTAGGCAAACTATTTTTCCTCTAAATATAAAAGTACTCAATTTACATTTTTCCTGTGTAAACATTTTAGATAGTTTTTCTGAAATCTGAAAAATGAATTTATTTTGGTTCTTTAATCTCACACTAAAATTGTATATTGCATAGATTTATAAAACCTTATAAAATTTATTTCTTTGCAGCTCTTCTTCATTTTGTAGGAACAAGGGCTAAAATGGCTCTCTAGAGGAAAAAAATGCTGCTGACCCTGGCTTAAGGTTTACGGCTTTACATATGAAAGCAGATTTTTTCTCTTTCCCATAATGCTTCCTGAAAGACCTGGACATCAGAGGGAAGTGGGGAGAACAAACAATTCAAGAGTGGCATCAAAGGTGTGCTTTTCAACGCTCTTGCCAATTAAGACTTAATAAACCTCCAGTTTTGGAGTTGGTCATCATTTCCTGCTAGGGATGCTACAAGCATGTCTTAGTGCCAATTTTTCTGAGCAAAAGGATGAATAGAGCGTCATGGTGGTGCAGTTGTTGGCACCGTTTCCTTGTAGCAAAAACCTCCAGGGTTCAAACCACAGCCTGCGGTCTTTCTGCAGTGAGTTAGCGATTTCAGTCCAAAAAATGACTTAAGTTAATTGATCTCTTTAAATTGCCCTTAGGCGTGAAGGTGTGCATGCATGGTTGTTTGTGCTGTGTGTCTCTGTGTTGCCCTGTGACAGACTGGCAACCTGTACAGGCTGACCCTGCCTCTCATTCAGTGACCGCTAGAGATAGGCACCAGCCCCCCCCCCCACGACCCTGCGTGGAGAAGCAAGTATTGACAAAGGATGGATGAAAAGTGATGAGCAACACTGTGGTTCCTACAGCCAACATGTTTTTGTTTGGTGCCTGATCAGATCTACACTTTTGACTTTTACCACTAGCATCTCCTCTTAATGACCAATTAGCCTCAGCTAACCTTGGAGGTGAGGTCCCGGTGGAATATGCCTTTGGAGTGCAGGTAGGCGACACCGCTGGCAATATCACAGGCTAGTTTCACCCTGGCGGGCCAACTCAGGTGTTTGTTGCTGTCTAGAAGCTGCTCCAGGTTTCCTCCATTGATGTACTAAAGAAAGAGGGATATCATTTCAAACATGTAATGCTGTGAGCAAACAGAATACACAAAAACTTAAAAAGAATTGCTTAACATTCCCAGAACTGTATAGAAGTGATAAAGAAAAATAAGCTTTAAATCAATAAATAACTAAATCTATCACCTTTGAACCAAATAAAACTGATCCCTTACATTTAAAGCTGCACAATAAATCTAATCACAGTCGTCACCACAATATCTAAGGACTGTTTATATGCAGTCTTTGGTATGATATTATTTTTCAAGTATCAAGCACCTGGCTCTGTTTGTTTACCGCCATTGAATGATGGTAAACAAAGAAAAGTATCTGAAAAATGTGTGTTAATTCTAATCAATATATTCACTGCAATAGTATCACAATTTTCTTCCTGACATTGTGCAGCTCTACTTGCATTTAATGTCTTTGAACCAAGAACTGCATGTCTTTCCTGACTTGAAACCAGGGCTTATTATAGCATGTATTTAAATATACACACCAAGTGAAACTACACTGAGGTAATAACAGGACACATTTCTCAAAGCAACTAATTCTCACAGGGCACACAAATGAACTGCTGGCTCTTTTGACCAAAAAAAAACATGTATTCATTATATGTTTGCCCATGTATTGACACAATCTACAATAAATGAAGCTCCACTGGGTTTAAACAAAATAAGGGTTTGTCGCTTTGTCAGCTTTGATCGTCAAGATCTCGCCTGACCTTCCTGCTGGCATGCAAACACCCTAATCCCATGTCACGTATCATGAGCAGCAGTAGTTAACTAAAGAGAGCTGGCATGAAATAAAGAGATGGTCTGGTTAAGCTGTGGTTACTGACTGACAGACACAGAATTAGAGCAAAAGGCAGCAAAGGGTGGTGCTGGGAGGAGATCTCTACATTCAGTTTCATGTTGGTTTCACTGCTTTTTTAGAACTCATTTAATTCTTTTTCCTGAGAAATTCTTTACAGCTAAATATAGATTTACTGTTTCAACCAGATAGTTACATACACTGCATAAAAACATCTTTTTTCTCACTCTTTGACATTAAAAATGATTAGAAGTTCCCTCCTCCCTTCTCACAGCAGTTTGCTGGAATTTTGTCCCTTTCCTCCTGACAGGGCTGCTGTAACCAAGTCAGATTTGTTGCCCACCTTTTCAGCTCTATGTCAGTCAATGTTTGCAGTGGCCATCACTCCAAACGTTGCTGATGTCTGGAGATGTTGCTTCATTATTTCCACATAATGATCTTTCCTCATGATACCATTTATTTTGTGCACCAGTCCCTCCTGCAGAAACACACCCTCACTATGTGATGCTGGCACCACCGTACTTGCAAATGTAACAGCTGTCATTTTTTTCCAAACACTTCAATATTAGTTTTATCAGACTCCAGGGCATTTCTTTAAAAGTTACGTTTTTTTATCACTGACTGTATTTGCAAACTTTAATCTGATATTTTTATGTTGCTTTTGAAATAATGGCTTCTTTCGACACTGAGCAGCCTGTCAGCCCATGTTGGTACAGGACTTGTTTCACTGTGGATAATGACACTCTCTTACAAGCCTTAGCCAGGATCTTCTCAGTCTCGTTTGCTTCTTTGCTGGGGTTAATACAGATATCTCACACTAAAACACCGTCATCTCTGGGACAGATGAACGTGGCTTCCACAGACATCTGGAATTTGTACCAAAGGATGAACAACTGATGGAGGTCTACGCTTCTCTTAGTGATATGTTGGCTGATTTCTTTTGATTTTCCCAAGATGCCTGTTTGAGGTGTGTCCTACAATACATCCACAGATGTGCCCTTTTATACAGACTAGATCCTGATATATATGGGTTGTTAAAAATTGTTCACAGTTCTACACTTTACTTAACGGGCAGTTTTAAAGCTGATGAAAAACCTAACATTTTCTTTTTATCTTATTCAATTGTCTGGCAAAATTTGGAGGTAAATATGCAAAATGATTCAAACCTACAAATAACAACGGAGACATTGGTTCTAGATCCGATAGTGGATGATTTAAATTTAAACTGGTCCAACTTTCTTTTCTTTACGATCAGCTAAATAAAGCAAAATAACTAGATTTTAAATTAATGCCATTAGTCCAAACCGAGCCAGGTCAAATATGCAAATGTTAATGTTTTAATAAAGTGTGCACCTGTTGGGTTGAATAAAAGTGGAAATAAAGTTGTACTCAAATGGCCTCTTATCCAGCAATGACATTTTCCTTCCTGGAATCTGCTTTATCCTATTTCACAGGGTTGCTGATACACCACAGTAATTACTCAGCTCAGCTCAGCTCAGCTCGTGTTTGAGCCATACAAGAACCTCCATCACGATGTACAATGAAGAGGGCTGAGGAAATAGGAAACATATGCCGGGTCATAAATGTTGTAGAAGTTGCTCTGATACTCTGCTCTGGGATTCAGGCTAAGAACCCTGGAACGATTCAAACAAAGAATCCTTGTTTGCTTCCCAGAGCAGCTTAAAACAGCATAATCCCGCCAGAGGTCATGACTCGCCGTTAGCCCTGAATATGACTGCAGTTGCAGAATGCATTTAAGTGAAGCTCAGTATATTCAGAAGAAGCCATCATCCATCAGATCATTTCACTGTTTGCAGATAATCATCATGTCTAAATGTGAATCATCTTGTGCAAGAAATGCAAACTGAATTATTTTAATAGGAAAGCACAGCATTCAAAGTCATTCTGTCTCTATTGTAACATGGACTTTGGCTGCTCTTAAGTGAAAGTTCACTTTCACTCCATGAATCTTCCTCACTATTACATGTTTTTCCCGGATATAGTTTTCATCCACCTGTATCAGAGTTAATGAGTTTCTCAAGGTATCCTTGAGGCCATGCTGTAACTTTATTCCAATTTTCCTGTGTACACAGAGTCATAGAGGGGCCAGATAACAAAAACGCCAGAAGCCTGCTACTGACATGAGACAACAGGACCCGTTTACCCTGCAGAAGCAAAAAAAGGCTTACCACAGTGTCTGAGCATGCATATTCACATGTGTGCCTCACAACGGGCTTATTTACGTCACAACTACAGCGTGTTTGTATGTAAACTTGGTACACAGCTGAAGAAAACTGGTATCTTACTCTCTCATGGTTACAATAAACACATTCAAACTGCAGCACAACAGGGTAATTAAGAACATATGTGTGTGTCTGGGAGCATCTTCTGTATATGATGCCTTCTTTTGAAAAAGCTGGATGTATTATTAGACTGAAGTTTTAATGAAACCCATTTATATATCAAAAAATACAGTTCCTGCCCCTTTTTTCACATTTTGTCATGTTACAACCCTATACTTTAATATGTTTATTGAGGTTTTATGTGATTAACCAACACACAGCAGCACATCATTGTAAAACAGAAAGTAAATGATATAAAAATAAAATAAAAAATAAAGTGTAGCATACATTTGTATTCTCCTTTATTCTTGCAACCCTGAATAAACTTCAGGGAATCGAAATGCCTTCAGAAGTCCACATGTGAAATTTTTTCTCAGTTTAATTCCAGCTCTTCTGTGAAGGCCTCAGAGATTTGTTACATATTAGCGAACAAAGAGCACCATGAAGACCAAGAAACACACCAGGCATGTCAGGAATAAAGTTGTAAAGCAGGGTAGGGTCATCTTAGAATGTAAACAAGCTTTGCAGCTTCCCTGCACCCAAGACAAGGCCGTCCATCTAAGATGCCAGGCTGGGCAAAGAGCGCAACACCTGGCTGGTAACGGTGTCTCGCAACAAAAGTATACATGCACACACAGTCTGTTTGGGGCATATCGGTCCAGCTGGTCGTGCACATCCCTAATTTTGTAAAGGTGCAAGGCCCAAAGCAAAGACGTCTTCTGACAGCATGTCCATTTTAACCAGCATATGCAGGTTTGAATTTAAACAGAGTTTCCAAAGACTTGTAAAAACATCTGAAAAGTAACACCTATGCAGCCAAACTTTATAGTTAAATTTTTATTAGGAAAGCCTTCCAGCGATATGCAGCTGAAAGCTTTGTTCTCTGTGACCTTACCTGTTGTCACATTTAGACAAAGACATTTGCATTAAAATTCTTTCTCAGAACCTCTCAGACAATGGAAATGATAGGTACACTAAAGGACATTTGGTTCTTTTGGTTTTCCACAATTACAGGCCTATCTTCCAGTGTGTTGTGCTGTTGGGTGACGTGATGTTCACCTAATAATGGTAGGAACATAAACTAGAGATGGAACATGGCTGCAGAAGTACCGTGCCTTTCATTAGCTGACACATTAGGATCAGAGGTGTCATTAGTTTGTTCTGGAGCTTTATTGTGAAACAGTTTGTGTTTGCTTCCTCTTACCTCCGTCAAAGCGTGAAGTTGACCCTCATGGACGCATACCCCCTTAAACCTGAAAAAAGATACAGGATTTAGGAAATTAGTTATTTTTATATCACATGAGACTCACTTTTCTATTATATGTAAAAGGAGAAACCCGGCAAGACCGGACAGGTGATTGCTGTATGAAAGTCTGCTAAAAGTGGGATAGTAACAGACCAACTGCCTCACCTACATTCTTCCCATTTATACCTCTGCCTTGCCCACCCATTTCCAAACCTAATAAATTTTAACCAGCCATATTAGAGTTTGTGCATTTCTTTATCACTTTGGAACTAAAGATATGGAGAAAATCTGCTTTTACAATGCTTTAAACAAAACGAAAGCCGTGCACTTCTACAAACAAGTGACACCATGGGAATCTGGAGAGCAACACATGGACAAACTTTGTTCATGAGCTGCTTTGAGGGCCTGATGACACCCGAGGCAATGAAAAGGTCACATTTCTAGGTCCTTGCAGGATTTTTAGCAAACAATGACTCCACAGTGTGTTTGTTCACACAGAGACAAACATACAAGGCGTGCTCAACAAAGATTACTTTGTACAAGATGTGTGCATATGAGTGAATGCACACAGAAGAATATTTATGCATGTATGTGCATGCTTTGTCCACGCACTCTCCCACCCAGAAGTTTAGAGCAAGTGCTAGAAAAAAAGAACAATTGTGTCCTGAGCCATCAGTTCAATTCAACATTTGCAACAATTGTAGATCATGAAATGCAAAGATTTATAAAGGTGAAAATGAAAAAAAAAAAAATCTCATTAGGATGTTTGCAGCATCCTGATCAGAGGCAACCTCCTCCTGCTGGGTAAAGACTCAAGATTCTGCTGCTTTCTACATCCTCTTGGGTCACATCCAACATGCATAGTTCTGGCCAGCCGTTTACATACAAGCTTTTAATATTTTACATGAATTTGTTCTTTATTCAGGGTGGACTTATGACACAAATTCAATATTTTTTTTAAAATCAGCATTGACTTCACAAGTTTGTATTTACTGAGGATTTCCACTAATCCACAAATGGTCAAAAATGATACATACGAGCGCAAATGTATACATACAAATCCATGAATTTTTACTATATGTCTTCAAGTATATGGCAGAAAAATCACAGTTTTTGGAGCAGTCTACAAAGTTCTGGCATAATTCTTGAGGGATACCTGAAAACTCTTCTCAGCATCTGATTGGCTGGTTTCCTGAGAAAAACCATAGTCCATAAATATAAATGTCAAAATATTCCAGAAGCTTAATTTTAATCTGCTCTCTCCATTCCAAAACCAGGTCGGAGTTGTGTTTGGAATTATTGGAACACCCAATAGGGTCCAAGTTGCAGTCATCTACCTGCTGATTTGGGAGAAAGTTGAACAGTTTGAAGGTAGTCCCCCTCCACAACTCAATCCACTGTCAGCAAAATAGCCCCACAGCAGGATGCTGCCACCACCATGCTTGGAATAATTTTTGTAATTAATGGGTAATAGCTCAACCTTTGTTTTTTCTGAACTTAAAATGTTTCTCAAGAAGGCATCCGGCTTATCCATGTGGACAGGTGTACATTTCAGTCAGGTCTGAAGGTGTCATTTCTGGAGCAGGGAATATTTGTCTTTGTTTGCAAGGTGATGTAAAACTAGCCTTACTGTGGACAGTAAGATTGGTATTTCAAATGTCAGAAAGTCTGACACAATTGTGATTTCCCACAGGACAATGTCCCCAAACACACATCAAAACACCCAAAACACCTTTCAAACAGTAAAGAACACCCAACGCAGGCTCACAATCCCGAAAGAGTTTTGGTTAACCAGACAGAGATTTATTGGCTACGTGATTATTTTACCTCTGAGGTTTTAAACAGAAATTCAGTATCATGACGCACTTTGCTGACAAAAGCTATGAGAGCTAAAGAAAACATTCTGCCCCAGCTAAAAGAGGCTTAATATGTAAAAAAAAAAGCAATCAACTATTACATTTTTTTAAATGCTGTCATGGTTGTTTACAGCCTTATGCCCAATGACAGAAAGACAGTCTTGCTTTTTGCCTCCAGGCATCTGGTGCAACTCTAAAAGGAACTGGATCTGTTTTGGTACAGTTTCTAGTCCTGGTCACCCCCACAGACCCATAAGCCACAAAGAGAAGATATCGATGATAAAATAGGTTGGCACAAATCATACTTGACATTATTTACATGGAAAAAAATTATAATCAACAACACTATTTGTTCAATTCCAACAAATGTTCAGGGTTTTACATTGTGGTTAATTGCATTTTAAAATCAGCTGCTGTTGTGACATAATGCATTATTCAACTAAATCAACAAAGCGAAAAATAATCGCATTATTTTCTTTGCTTTTGCTATAAGCTGCAGTAATAAGGATTTACTGTGGGTCAGTGCAGAACAAAAACTTGGAGCCAGGAATAGTAATAGAAATGTATTAGCGACATCTTTAAATATGCAGGTTTAGTCAGGTTGTTGATTACAAACCTGAGGATGTTGGGATGGCAGAGTCGATTCATCAGCTGGACCTCTCTCAGCATGTTCGCCCTGTTGCTGCTGAGTTTGTTCATCTTCAGAGCCATAACTTGGTCTGAAGCTCGATGACGTACCTGGAAAGCAGATTAGTTTCATTTTACACCCAAACACAGTCAAACGTGTCAAAACAGAACCATATATTGCAAATAGTTTTAACTACATTAATGGTAAAAAAGGTACATCCTCTTTGAATTCAAGGGTTTATGTATCAGGGCATAATGACCTCTAAAAGACTGATCTTTACTAGGTGGTGAATTTTTAAAATCTAGTTTTAATTGTACAAAACAGATATCACAGTGGTGTGTAATTAAAAAGGAAGCCACAATTGAAAAACGTGAATCATATGCATCCTATCAATACCATGTAAGCAACTCTGTAATGGCAGAGGATTTGTCAGTTTGCTGCACCGCATCACACAGGTGTGTGTTAACACAATGCCAAAGCAGAATGAGATTAGCAATAAACTCAGAGAGCAAATTGTTGCTGCCCTTCAATCTAGTAAGTGTTATAAGGTCATCTCCAAACAATCTACAGTCCATAATTGCACAGTGAGAAACATTATTCAAAAGTGGAAAACATTTAGGACAATTGCCAATCTTCCCAGCACTTTTACACCAAGGTTAGACCATGCAAAAAAGAATATGGAAACACAGCACAAATAAACCACAGAACTTCAGGAAAAATGTCCCATGGACAAATGAGAGCAAATATAAGTGTTTGGCTATAATGCTAAGCAGCATATTTGCAGAAAACAATACACAGCATATCAGCACAAACATCTGAACCCAACTGTCAAGCATGGTGGTGGAGGAGTGATCATATGGGCCTGTTTGGCTCCCACCGGACTTGGTAATCTTGCATTCAATTGTGAATTCAAATCTGTTCCAAAATACTCAGGGGTCAAAAATGAGGCCAAGGTTTGGTCTTGACCTTAAGTTGCCTACCAATCTGCATATCAGTGTACGAATGTGTGGATGCGTTTGTTAGCGCAACTTGGTGAATGTGGCTAAAGTGTAAAGCGCTTCTGGTAGTCGATATGACTAGAAAAGCACTATATAAATTAAGTCCATTAACCATTTATTTAATTAACAGGAAAATAAACCCTTAACAATGCTTCATATGTATTATTGCATTATTATTATGTATTATTCAAAGTAGATGTTAAGCATACAACTGTTTAGCCAAAGCTAACACGAAACTCTTATTATGGGCTAGGCATTTGAGGGTGATTTATAGACCCTAAACAAAAGCTAAAGCTCAAATGCTAGCTGATGTTTTTACCAATGCTTTACATGTGTCCTAAAAACCTTAAAGAGGACATATGCAAAACCCACTCTTTTAGGCTTTAAATACATTTTGTTGTGTACCTGGAGTCTGTAGGAGTGCCGAAAAGTTTAAATTTACTCTCTCCATGCATTGCGGAGTTATCTTTATATTCTGTTTGGGTCATCTTTTATGTTTTTCCAACTGTTGCGTCACAGTATTTGCTGCAGAACAGATAAATAAGGCCCGGCTGATCAATTTTGCGTATCTGCCATATTTATTTCTCGTTTGGTTCGGTTGTTGGGTGTATTAACTCACACAGTTCATTACACCGTCCCCCAGCATTAAAACCCCTTCGAAGTGCCTGGTTACATTTTATTTTTCATGGGAAATTTACCCACATCAGTGGGGAAATTCCTATCTCCCCACTTCAAGGACGAGTGCCTTCAGCAACTTTCGCCAGGATCAAGAAGGATTTGCTGAAAGACTTCATCTGATTCATCTGGTCAGTTCCTTCGTCTATGCAAAAGACGGACGCAGCAAAGTATAAACTGCAAAGAACGCTAAAATGACAACAAACTTTATTTTAGACATAAATTTATTGTGTGTTGATATGACATCCTGGCCATTGTTTTGATGGCAGTTGCATCATGTCTTCTGCTTATGTCAGTGCTGTGTGCTGCTTTTAGCTCCTTGAGGACAGAACTGTTCTGCATGTTTTGAATAATTTTATTACATAGACAGTTTGTCATTGTTTTGCCATTTTTGTCCTGTTTCTGCAGCGCTAGATAATTGTTCTCAAACTAAAAAAATGGCAGAATGGGTTAAAGTGCAGCACTCCTTGACCTCGAGGAGGGCGAGGTGTGAAGTGTCTCAGTAGCATTTAAAGAGATGGCACCAAAACCAGTTGTTCCCAGACGCACCTCAGAAGGAGGGGAAAAGAGGAGCCTGTGGAGCTACAATAACAAGGAGTTCAGACCAAAGCATTGTAGTTCCACTTTATACAGACTACAACTGAATGATTTAAGGGTGGAAAGGATGGATTTAAAAGCATGATATGTCGCCTGTCAATTCAGAAATCTTCTATTTCTGTTGGTAGAACAGTCCACTGTCCTGCTGCTCTCACTGCCTACTGCTCTTATATTGTAGTTTGGACTGATTATGGTTGCGAAAAAAGGCATTGGTAGCATGTTCTGTAATTAAAACTTGTAAAACACATATTTGACACATGCAGCAAGAAGCAAGAGGAAGCAGATGAAGCGAAATGAGGTCAGTCACCGCTGACCAGCCATGTTGACAAAGTACATGTGTCATTTTCAGAACCCTACAATCTATTTAGTGTTGTTATGCACAGGGAGCATCTCACTTTTTAGATAGCTGTAGCATCAGCATTTGTTTATCTACAGATAACCGGACTTCAGCAAGCCCTGGAGAGAAGTCACGGCGGAAAGATAAAACATTTAAGGTGTGCACTTACAACAGCACAACCACTACTGGGAAATGTTACATCAACTGACTTTTAAATAGAAACTCAAATATTTGTAACGAACATCATTCTTCTGGGCCTTTCCCATTTCGTCCAGTCTTGATGAGGTAACCATAGCTCATCACACCACAAAAAAAATTAAACAGCAACATATTTAGCTGATTTAAATTTCCTGATGCATGCAGGCAGATGGGAAATATCAACCTGCAAAACCACTGAAAGCAGCTCACAACGTGACTGTGTTGCTGCAGACAGAAACGTTGATCTACCTAGACTTGCTAACTCATTTCCTGGAAGCAGAAATATTTATAGATCAAGATGAAACCAATCTTACAACTGCACACACACCCTTCTATCTAAGACTGAAAGTAGGAGGTTAGGTGCAGGAAATAATTTAAAATGTCAAAAATAACTCCAAATAGTGATATGTTATGTATGACAGTTGTGTACTCATTTGTGTTGCTGCAGATCTGACATGGAAATCATCAACCTGGCCATCTCATGCCTCACTAGACTTGAAGCTATAAAGCCTAATGCGATTATTTACTCAAAAAGTTGTTAAATATTGCAGCTTAAAATAATTTAGAGGATGTAAAAAAATGTAGCTGACACATTTGCTGGAAGTGTTACAATAGAGGGTTCTTTTTTTGGAGGATGGGCTGCATGGTTGACACCTAAGGGGGCGACTTGGCTGGTCGAGTTTGTCCAGTGGGCAGCGGAGCAGCTAGCCAATCACAGCTTACAGTCCCCAGGAAACAACTACACCACTGCTTTTCCCAATAATGTTCATCTCTCTAATAACAGGGAGGATTATTTACAACTCCGAGTAAACATGGAGCTTGTAAGCCAACAAACAAAAGGATGCCATGTTTATGTCTTTGACCATCTTCTCTGAATCCACCTGGACATGCTAACAGGCACCAAAAAATGGCAGATTTATACCCCAATGCTCTGGTCCAACTCTGATTTAAAACCTGATGCAGTGATAAAAGTAGTAAGTAAAAGTATTAGGTAGTGGGAACTACCAGCACAAATCAGCCAATACAACAGTTGGTTACCATGGAGACTGAACTCCATGGTAACCTAAACTGGTGGATGGGGATTACTGCTGACCAAAGAGTTAAACTGACTTCTTGGGCAACGGTAGCTCAAAAAACCACTTGAAGCAGATGGGCTAAAGCAGCATAAAAACAAAAAAATTGGGCTACCCTTCTATCCTGCCTTGTATCAACAGTTTAGGCCGGTATAATGATGTGGGAGATATTTTCTTCACACCCTTTGGGCCCCCTTGGAACCAACAGAGCATTGTTTAAATCCACAGCCTAACGCAGTACTGTTACTGGTCATGTTCATCCCTTTATGACCCCAGGGGAGCCATCTTCTGATGGGTACTTTCAGCAGGACAATGCACCATTTCACAAAGCTCAAATCATCTCAAGCTGATTCGTTGAGCATGACAACAGGTTAACTGTGCTCCAGTGGCCTATACAGCTTACTGTTAGCTTTGATATTAACTGCATTGTTATACTTGGTGCCTGCCAAATCCATAAACATAAACACATCCAGTCACCGGTTCTTAATCCAACAGAGCACCTTTGGGATGTGGTGGAAAGGGAGATTTGCATTTAGGATGTGGAGAAATCTGCAGCTTTTCAGTCAACAAGAACCAAAATCTCAGAAATGTTTGCGACACCTTGTTGCTACAAAGAATTAGGGCAGTTCGGAAGACAACAGGGGGTCCAACCAGTACTAGTGAGGTGTACCTAATGAAGGGGCTGCTGAGTGTATGTGAAAGGACACACAAATAACTTCTTGTTACTTGTTAATTTGGAAAGCCAGCAATGTCAGATTAAGAAGCGGCCATTCTAATGACATCTTCTAACAATGATTATTTTAATAACTTCCTCAAACACAGGCACAGGAACACCATGAACAGGCGGCAGAATTGACAACAGAAAGCAGAAATGACAGCCATGCAAAGTTAAAATGAACTGCATGTGTATCAATGACAACAGATGTCAGAAAAATATAAATATGGGCAGTTCTTTAGGGAATGAAAATGAGGGAAAGGATTACCACCATTAGCTGCAGGATCATGGATTTAGATCCATATAATCAGAGACTCCTGTATCTGCTTTTCTCTCTCTGGGTCTCATCCACAGACAACAATCTCTCTGTTCAAGTTCAAAGGAGGGGGCTTGGCTAGAGGAGGCGACAGTCTCCACCACAGGGCAGCAGAAACAACAGATGGCCACTCTGAGGGCCTCCTCCCCCATATCGGTCTATCCTCCTCCGACCCCCTGTTCCTCACTCTTCACAGCCCCCCGTTTCCATGTGTTCCTGATTCCCCTCTTCTTCTCCACACTGTGGCTTCAAACAAACCATGATGCCCAATCCTAATCATTCCCTGCAGTAGTAGTAGGAGTAGTTTCCCATCTTCCTCTGATGTCTCCCCCACCTCTGTCGGCTCTCCTTTCAAATGGAAAACCTAACCCCTTTGTCCATCCCCTCCAAACCCTCTCCTCCAAATTTTTCAACCCTACTAAATCCAAGATCCAACCGACCTCCACAAACTCCTCTTCATATCCGTCTATGCCTTCCTTTGTATTCTGAGGACACCTAAAACCTCATCTAAAACTCCCCATTTCCATCTCCCTCAACAGCCCTCTCACCCAACTCTCTAACATCAGAGGATTTTCTCATTTGTTCCCTCTTTTCTTTTAGATCATGGTTTCATCCCCATTATTTGCCCCCATTTTTCCATACATATCATTCTCATTTGAAGGGCATTTCAACGGCACACGGTGTTCATCTTCATTGGCGTTTGCTTTCTTGTCAGTATGCAGATTCTTTTCTTACAGGAATGAAAGCATTAGTCACAGGAATTTCCCATGAGACTGAGGGGGTACCTAGATTTAGAGGAAACGTAGGGGGATTTTACCAGAGAATTAAGAGAATAAGGTCAGATGTTCTCCTGATATAGATTAAGTCATAAATGTTTCACAATAAGACAGAGTAAAGCCCAGCCACAATCACGTGTTGCTATGAAGATTTAGTTATGTTAAATAAAGCCTCCATCACACCTTTCTGGTACACATCTACATTTATTTTAATCCATGTCTTAAATTCGGTGAGGAGAAATCCCACATTAAGAAATAATTAGTTTTTTTAAATCCCCTGCTGTTAATACTTTGGACAGTGCTTAGTCTTCTATAACATTTCAAGAGACTGGTGTATACAGTGAGGGAGATATTTGACCTCTATTCACAATCTCTAAAGATTCTGGGTCCTCTCCTATGCTCTCTTCTTCTCAGCTCACTGGTTTTCTACAGGATTCTGGTCTTGGAAGAGATGGCCATGGATGTAGGTAGATCTTTGTCTAGTGAAGAATTTGGTTCGATGTTTCTGATCAAAGATCCTCCACCTTACTTAACAGTGAGCATCAGCTGCTTTTACACACAACCATCCTTTGTTTTAACACCAGACTCGCATGCAGTGTTTGTTGCTTAAAACGTGTTGCTTAGTCTGACCTGACCAAAGCACACGGCTCCAGGTAAGATGTCTAAAGCTTTGAGCAAACTCCACACATGTACATTTTTTATTGGTAGGACAGAAAAGGCCTTTTTTTCATGGATTTACTCCTAAACAATTTGATCAGGGAGTTTTGGAGTTTTTTTTTTTTACTATAATCCTCACTGTACACTACCTTGGGTGCTCATCCAGCTTTGTTTGTTGCTCTTCAAGTTGGTTTAAACATTGTAAATATTGCTCTTGGCATTGTCCCAGAGCAATTTCTTGACAATACACATTTGCCTCCATTGAACGGCATGTTTCGTTGTCTTTCCCATTTTGAGGAGTGTCTAATCCTACTATTCCATACAGACCACAAATAATTGTAACATTCGTGAGGATTCTTGGAGTTCTGCAAATATTCTGGTCCAATTGTGACGCCCTAAAATTCAGTTACGACGCAGGTACGATAGATACCTGCATCGTAACTGATGCTTAAGAATCAATTAGGAATCGGTTCCGATACCTCAGAATGAACCATGAGTTTGTTAAGAATGAATTGAAGTTTTCGGATTCAGGAGTTCTGAAACAAATTTTTGATCAGTTTCTAGAAGGCTCAAGAAGTGCAAGAACTGATTAAGAATGAAACAGGAATAAGTTACAAATTCAGGAACTTTTTACGAGTCAACTAAGAACCCAAAAATGTGTTACATTCTTGGCGATTCGTGTTATTTGTGGTCTGTGTTGAATAGGGAGTTAAGAGAAATCTCTGTGTCACATTACGTTTATACCTGAAAGAGACAGGAAGTCATGGATTAACTTGTTCATATCTACAAAAACTTTACTGAAAATGCCTGAGATACACTTCTTTTAAATTAATCGTTGGAGATGCCAACGATGAGTTTGTTAAAAACAATTATTTCTTCAGTATACAGTGTGAGATTTTTTTACTGCAATTAAATAAATGTCCTTTAAATAATCTTTACCAAGGACACCAATTAAGGAGGGCAACGAACACATGAAAAACAAATCTGAGAAATGCCAAATAACTAATATTAATCTTAAAGTCAAAGCAAAAAATTGGGCAATGAAATATAAAAATGGCTTCATTTTAAAGAGATTAGCAGCAAATACACTTTGTCAGTCTAAACCAAAATCATCCTTCCGCTAAGACGGGGTCCTAATAATTCAGCAAGCAGAGGTAAGTACCACTCAGCTAACAGTATTTTGTAAAACAAAGTCATATTTGTAACTATAAAAGTATTAGTGTGATCTCCAGTGACATGCCTAAAGGGGGAGGGGTGTTTAAGGGATGTATAGGCTGACCTCAAAACGTTGAAGCAAGGCTTGTTATTGAAGATAAAACAGTTTTATCAACTCACTAAGCATCTTAATTTAACCAGGTCAAATCAAATACAAAATTACATTCAGTTTAACAGTTTCATCAATTTAAAAAGTGTTATTCCTCACAACAAACACACAACATTTTTACGATATAATATTCTAACCTCAAAAACAAAAGAGTACTGCCGTGAATAAGTAATGTAAAGTAAAAACGAGATGGGTTATTACCACCTTTGTAACTCTCTAGATGGGATGATGATATTTTAAAACAAAAAAGGAAAAGGGAAGAAACCTCAAAGGATCCATAGGTGAAGCATTAAAACAAATTTCAGAGTCGATGTAAAGGGACGTAATTTCAGATCTCAACCCACCTTGAAGACATCAGAGAAAAACCCAGAGCCAATCCACTCACAGGTGAAGTCATCAAGACGTGTCAGACAGGAGAAGGCGCTGATGAGGGCTCTGTAGGAGGACGGACACACCCTGCCCACCTGGATAAAACAAGAACAAACGGGTGAAAAATAACATGATAGTCATGCTTTAAATTCCAAACTTTTGTGGTTAATAACAGGTTATGGCTTTACGATAAACTCAGAAACCTGAAAAAATTTAAAAAATGTAGATGAGAGAGAAATGCACAGACTGGAACATATTTAACATTGTTTTTCAACTGTACTGTACAGTCTGTTATTCTTCTCTTATTTTACGCAATGTGAATCTGCATGCTTCCATTTTGCCTTTCACTTTGCTGCTGGTACGCCTGAATGTCCCCACTGAGGGGCAATAAAGGATATTTCTATTCTAAAGTATATATATAAATATATTTTTGTCCCAGTTTGTTAATGATTAATGGAGGTTTGTGTCAGGTTTTCAGATCAAACAGGAAGGATTTATTTTTATCAACCGAGCCTTAACCCATAAATACATTGTTTAACCAAATAATCAGAACTACCAATTGTTCATTTTGGATCTTTGCTGACAAAAACTCAAATTACTGAAGGATCTTTTCCACCAATAAGATGGGTGAACAACCTTTACAATCCAAAGAGACATGTTTTAAATCGACCCTTGGACAAAATGATAACTTATAAAGTTTTCTAAATATATAATAGCTATGCACAATATGTTGCAAATAAATTGTCATCACAGTTTTCATGTGCACAATACTAATATCACTAAGTACCGTGTGGAAAGCAGACGAATGTCAAACAAGCGTCACTTTTTAAACTAATTTAAAAAATGCCTTAAGACAAACCAGATTTGGAATCACAGCTGGACTAAGTTCATGTGTGCTATGCTGCTCTGTCTACACTTCACTTATTACGATGCCTGGTTCAAAACAAAAGGTCACACACACTAATATTTTGTTGGACCACCTTGATTACAGCACACATTCGCTATGGCATTGTTTCGATAAGCTTCTGCAATATCACAACATCTATTTCCATCCAGTGTTACATTTATTTTACACAGAGATCTTGTATTGATGATGAGAGTCTGATCGCTGCACAAAGCCTTCTCCAGCACATCCCAGAGATTCTCAATGGGGTTGAGGTCTGGACTCTGTGGGGGCCAATCCATGTGTGCTCCCTGAACCACTCTTTCACAATCTGAGCCCGATGAATCCTGGCATTGTCGTCTTGGAATATGCCCGTGCCATCAGGGAAGAAAAAAATCCATCGATGGAATAACCTGGTCATCCAGTGTATTCAGGTAGTCAGCTGACCTCATTCTTTGGGTTCATAATGTTGCTGAACCTAGACTCGACCAACTGCATCACTTCACCTGCCTCTCTTCGTACCCTGATGCTCCCATCATGCTGGAACAGGGTAAATCTGGACTCATCAGACCACATGACCTCCTTCCAGTCCTCCAGAGTCCAATCTTTCTGCTTCCTACCAAACTGCAGACTTTTTGTCCGGTTAGCCTCACTAACCAGTGGTTTTCTCATGGCTACACAGCTGTTCAGACCCAATCCCTTGAGTTCCCTTTGCATTGTGTGTGTGGAAAGGCTCTTACTTTCACTATAAAACATAAAGTTCGACTGCTGTTTTTCTTTGACTTGATTTGGCCAGACGATTGAGAGATCGGCGATCACGATCATTCAGGATTTTTCTTCCTCGAGGACGATGGGTCCCCTCTATCCTTCCAGTCTTTAATCATGTGTTGGACAGTTCTCAACCCAATTTTGTTAGTTTCTGCAATCTCCTTAGATGTTTTCTCTGCTTGATGCATACCAATGGTTTGACCCTTCTTAAAACAGACTGACATATTTTCCACAACCACAGGATCTGCCTTTCGACATGCTTGTTTACTCATTGCATCAGCTGGGGTTAAATAACTTGTTACCAGCTGACAGATAATCATCCATGCAGTTTATATAGTCTGTTGTTATGCAGCTGACACCCCCACTGCAGTTTTAACTAGAACATAGCCACTATTCATTTTTCTAATATCATAGAAAGACAACATCAAACTCTTTGAGTAAAATTATGCAAACTAAGTCCCTTCCATATTTGTGGACAAACTGATAGCCCACTTCAAAAAACTCTTCGAAATTTAAAGAACTAAACTAAAAAAAATGAAACTCTGTAGATATCGTATAAAAACAGTAAAAAGAACTGCAAAAGATTGCTCATTTCTATTTCACGTTTGGTCCAAATAATTACAAGCCATTGTGGAGGAGGTGAGGAGCCACATGCAGGTCCTCTGACACCATCAATCCATAAATATTGAGTTTAATTCACTTTACTTTTACAGAATTCATATGCTATAATTGCATTTCTCTTTTTTGTTCACTACAGATTCAACTTTTGTAAGTGAAAGCTGATAGTAGGATCCTTGCCCTTTTTCCCACAAGAAAGGCTCTAAGACACTCGTTTTAGTGAATGTCTTAGAGCCTGTACCAGTACCAGTGGGAGTAAAGAAATCATTACTGGGACTTTAAACATGGACAAGAAAAAGAAGAAATTAACTGTCAGGTGTTGGCATATTTGCAGCCAACATCACAAACATGAAACCAAAAAGTCGAAAAACGAACCTGTGAAGGCGGGCCCATCTCACAGTTTCCTAGGCCTCCAGCCTCTTCCTGGAGGCGTTCCGGCCATGTTGGGATCCCAGAAATAGAGTTGCGTTTATTCCGGTCCATGGCGATGTAAAAGACAGTGAGACCAGTGAGGGTAATATGGGCCTTTTTCTATAATGTACCCACATGACAAGAGGAATAGATTGTCTTAACGGTGCCGAGGGTTTCACAGCAGCATGGTGTGTGTTCAGTTTGTGTTGTGGTAGGAAATATAGCACACACACAGACTTCTGTTTGTTCTTATCTTACTTTGGATGTCCTTGTTCTCATTCCCTAAAGGGTTACCAGTCAATCCAGTTCCTCACTGCTTGTGCATGAGTGGTCCAGAAGGACAAGATCTTCACATGCTCGACAATCCTTGAAGAGCTGGAAAAAAAAAAAGCAAAGAAAGATATATAGGAAAGAACCAGTGTTTTGTTTTGTGTATATTTCAATGTTGAATAGGGCAACTGCTTTTAAGATCGCGACACACAAATACTAAAATAAAGGCAATGAATTATTTTTTAATAAACTAATTTAGTAGACTGAGACAGACCTCAGGATTATTAAGACAAGTCACTGTTGTTTATCAGGCTCAAACATAAAGGTTGTAATAGAGGCCGATTGTCCAATTATGGGAGATAAGCCAAGGAATGGTTCAGGTTTTGGACCCTTTTGCCAGCCAAAACAAAACCAGCAGGGTACAAAGAGGAGCAGGAAGGGAAATCTGTGGCTAAAGTACTTTTTCATGCTGAATTTTCCTCAAGAAATATAAAGGAGAGGAAGATTTACTCGACTTCAACAAACTGAGCCAGGCTTTAAATCCTTTTGAACACCCAGACTGCTGTGTAAAACGCATCACTTTTACTTCACCATAGAGCTGAAAGTCTCCCAGCGCTCATGTTTCTCTTCAAGGATATTTCCATAATCAAATATGTTAATTATGTTAAACCAAAACCTAATGGATAACAACCAATTGTTTAATGAACTGTTCAAAGCAAATTTGTTTATGATCAGGGCTGCAGGAAGAGTAGCAAGCTTTAATACTGTACAGCTCCCAGTAACCTCCAGGCCTGAAAACCAGCTTGCAGGACAACTGCATCACTACATATTTACATACAAATCATATTTCTATGGCTGTTTTCTTCTCTAAGAAGCATTTTCCAACAGAATAAACATACATCAGGAAGGTGATCAGAACCAAACACACCAGCAAAACAAAACGATTCACATTTGTCCATTTAATTGATACCTATAAGTGACTCATATTGACCCATGTTAGTTTTACTCAAACCCACTTTGACTTTGACTCCATGGTTTTGTTTTAGTTTATTCGAATGTTTAAATAAACCCTTCAGCAGAATCACTTCGGTATCAATGACACGCAAAGAAAGATTTCCCCTATATAGAGGTATATTCAAGGCATCTAGATGAAAACTACCGTCATAAACATTACTATGACTTATACTAGTGTTTGACTCAGCTAATATATAGAGCCTCTCTAACTAGCTGATTGAAGATTAAATGACACCCTGTGTTTACTATCAGCACATCGTAAAACATCTGTTTCTATTACACAAGTAGACCAAATATGTATGTAAAATACAAATATAAAATTCCCTTCATCAGACTAAACTTTTCAGGAATTTCCACCTAATGCATAATGCATATTACAACTGGTTTCAGTTTAATTCAGTTTATTTATATAGTGCCAATTGACTACAAATGTCATCTCAAGGCACTTTACAAAGAAAAAAAAAAGTCAACTGTATTGAAATAAATCTTATTGGAACCAAATTCAACTTCTGTGCTTTCTTTGCAAATTAATGAGACAAGCTCTGTTGTTTACTAATGCAATTTACAGTAAATAAAATTGTAACTACTGCGTGTTTGATCCCTTTCTCGCGATCTTTTAGCAAAAATAATACTCATATATACTGGACACATTTGTTTTAAATAGTGAACATATAATGTCAGTTTTTCCCCCCATTTATTAAATGTCCATAAACGCATGAACTGACAGGCATGTTCACTCAAAATCAGATCGTTGTTGAGGAAATAAGCTTTAATAAATAAATAGGGATCATCTTGTAATTCCTTGATTTTCTATAGGATTCAGAACTGCGATATCTATCAAATGACTTGCAGTATTTTGTTGCTTTTTTTGTTATGGTCCTTACATAAAGTAAAAAATTAAACAAAAAATAATATTATTAACCTATCCTTTCAAGAAGTGACCGTTCATATATAAAAAGTATGATTTTATTACAATTTCCTTATATAAAAACACAACTCTAAGAGACAATCTAGAGCCTTTAGGCCAAAGATAATGTCTGAACAGATTTTAACAGATTAGGCGGATCCTTAACATGTTCCATTCAAATATCGTCTCATCGTCCACCCCTTATTGAAGTCATAGTATTTGCCCACTGTTGTCAGTTTAGGATTTCTGCACACAAAGCAAAACATCAGCATTTATGCTGAGCATTGTTAGAAAGGTAATGATGGTTAATTATGTAAGGGTGAATAGAATATATGGAGAAACTTAAGAAGTCTGAATCTCTAACATAAGTGAGTTTATATAAGGATCGGATCCCAACACATTAACAGAGATATACAAACTGGGAGAGCTGCTGTAGACCAGCTGGAAGGCTTTAGAGGTCCATTTCACTCCGAGTCATACCCTTAAAAGGATTTTCAACCTCTTCTTTCTTTTTTAAGTATTTATTTTATCAATGACACCTTATTTTATGCCTTGCTAATATGGTATGGCAGAAAAAAAATGTTGCCTGTGCCAAGAAAAACATAAGCCCTACGTACCAGGCCAAAGCTTTTCTGCCTATTTCCTGAAAGGCTTCAATTCCGAAGAAAAGAGAGACACGCTTTTAATGAGGAAGTGAGCAAGTAGACGAGAATAGGTCCAGAAGTAAGATATTAGCTCGGTCTTTATTCATAACAGTCTGCAGCAGCCAGTGACAGATTTTGTCTTCACACCCCCACATCAAGTGGTCTATCCCTTTTTACCAAACATGAGCACATGCTTGAGCACTCTTTCTGCAAATGCATCCATCAGCACTTCTTAAACTCTAGCTCAGGCTTGGCCCCATTACCAACATCAAGTCATATAAGTTTATAAAACTAACGGGTTTCAAACCACTGAGATTAGCCTTCATACTGTAGCTACAGCTTAAAGTCCTTTTAATGAGATGCAAGAAAAACTGGTGGAATGAATGGAGTTTTCCTCGGCATACAGAAACTTAGCACTCCCCTTCCCACCTGTTGCTGTGCACTGCCAGTCAGTTGGCTGAAAAAAGGCCATTGCACTTTTCCCTCACTCACAAGAAATAAAATGCCAGTAAATATTTCTGGTTGAAAAAAAAACAAAGACAGCTATTGGGGAGAAAATAAAAACCTAAACATGGTGGTGGCAGTATCATCGTGTGGGGATGCAACCAATCATGTTTCTAAAGGTCACACTATTTTAAAACTACAGTGGGAAGCTATGAGCAGCATGTGTGTTAAGTAGCTAAAACTTCATTTCTAATTATAAAGATCAAAATGGCAGCCGCAGGGTTGTGGGGAACTCCCTTAGAGATAGGGTGAGGAGCTCGGCCATCCGGGAGGGGCTCGGAGTATAGCCGCTGCTCCTCCACATCGAGAGGAACCAGTTGAGGTGGCTCGGGCATCTATACCGGTTGCCTCCTGGGGGAGGTGTTCCAGGCTTGTCCCACCAAGAGGAGGCCCAGGGGACACTGGAGGGACTATGTCTCTCGGCTGGCCTGGAAGCGCCTTTGGCTCCCTCCGGAGGAGCTGGAGGAGGACTCTGGGGAGAGGGAAGTTTGAGTGTCTCTACTGAGTCTGCTGCCCCCGCGACCCGGTCCCGGATAAAGCAGAAGACGACGAGTACGCGTACGAGATCAAAACGACAATGAAAACTCACATAGATAGCATTATTACAACTCTAATAATACATTTTTGTAATAGTTTTAAACCAAGACATTAACGCTCACCCAGTACTGCGTTTTAAAAATAACTCCTAACCCCAAAACAAACACTGGAAGTTCAAACTGTGTGCGGCAAAGCTAAACTGAATGGAATCTTTAAATAATCGTGCAAAAGAAACTGACACGCAAATAGCCTTTTGGTCACCATTACATAAATAAGGTCAGAAATAAATTGAGCAGTAATCAGATGAAGACGAGCAGAGAATGCTGATGCTATTTGGACATTTTAACGTGCCGTTTTACCGACCAGAGACTGACTTCAGTACGCTGCCTTGGGCTCCAGCAGAATCAGTGCAGAGCAGAACGGCTGTGAGGGAAAACACGAAGCCAAGGTAATGTTCTGAGTTCTGACAGATTACATAAATGTAGCATGAAAGTTAATGAGTTAAACCAACCACTATCATTCTGCAGTATGTTATATGTACTTTGGCTTCCAAAAGTATTCCCACCCTAGAGGTTTTTCACATTTTATCAGGTTACAACTACCAACTTCAAAGTATTTTACTGGGATTTTATACGACAGACTAACACAAAGTAGCACAGGACTGCGAAGTGGAAAAACGCGGATACTTGGTTTGTTTTACATTTTTACAAATACAAATACAAATACGAAAAATGTGGCATGCATTTGTTTTCAGCAACATTTACTCTGACACCCCTAGAAAAAAAAACAGTCCAACCAATTGCCTTCAGAAGTCCCCTAATTAGTAAATAGCGTCGACTTGTGTTTTATAATCTCACTATAAACACAGCTGCTCACTGAAGGCCTCAGAGGTTTGTTAGAGAACATTTGTGAACAAACAGCATCACAAAGTCCAAGGAGACACCAGAGAGGCCGCTAACCCTAACCTGTGGAGAAGGGTAAAGCTGGGTTAAATTATAAAACCGCATATCTTTCAAAAAATTGTGTGGCAGAAAACTAATACACACCATTCCCATTGTGAAACATGGTGGTGGCAGCATCATGCTGTGGGGATGCTTTTCTTCAGCAGGGACAGGAAAGCAAGTCAGAGTTGAAGGCTGAACTTTTCATCATTTCCTAGTTATAGCATTTCAGTTTCCTTCTTGTTTTCGTTTTTATTGCTAGCAACTGTAACAGCAGTCTTATGACAATAAACATTGTTCTATGTGGTTTTTCATGCAGGCAAACACTGTTGAAACATCACGTCTTATAAACACTGAGCTCTACGTGTACAACTGACCACGTTACAAAACAAAGAGAAAACTGCTAAAAACAGTAAGAATGTTTTTACACTGCTGATGCGAGTAGCAGCCACCTTGAATACGGAAGTCCGGTACGTTCCGACTCGTAATTCCAACTCTGGGGGCCATTCCAGTTGAAATGTCCTGCTCTAAAGTCGGAACGTCCGACCTCTAAGTACAAATGGAACGCAACATAAATACAGGGCAATCCTGGATGAAAACCTGTGAGAGACTACAAAGACTTGAGATTGGGTTGGATCTTCAGCTTCCAGTACAACAACAACCTTTACTCTGTTGTCGTTTATCACTTTAAATTCCACTAAAATACATTGATGTTTGTGGTTGCAACATGATAAAATGTTAAGAGGTTAAAGCCGTAAGCATACTTTTGCAAGGCGTTACTTGGAATAAAAATAAAAATGGTAACAGATATTTTAGGCAAAAAAAACTAATTTTAATGTTGGTCAGTTTTAGGTTGGGATGAAAAACTGTTTTGCTGCTCTGCACGTGAACAAACCCGCTGAGAGACAGATAAGAGCCTAAATGTTTGTGGCTACTGTCTGGGGAGTCTTCAGACAATCATCCTTTAACAATGGGAGGTCTGCATACAAACATAGGAATTATTTTATCTCGTACTCGTCGTCTTCCTCTTCATCTGGGACCGGGTCATGGATGAAGCGGACCGGGTCACCTCATTTTATCTCACTTTGCTTTTTTAGTACAACAGAGATGTGGTGTTTTATGCAGTTAGACGAGAGAAATAAATGGGCATAATGGGATAAATGACAACTTAGATCAGGGGTCAGCAACCTTCTACAATGCAGAGAGACATTTAGCCCTCCTCCTACAAAATCAAATGTTCTGAAGCTGCAAAAACAATGTGACCCTTTAAAAACTTTATTTAAAGTTTAATAAATGTTATGTTTAATAAATAATTACTTTATAAAATCGATTAGTTGACTGTTGGAATAGAAGAACCCCAATTCTACGTTTTGAAACAAAGACAAAAACATTAAACTTTTACCTTGAATGAATGGAAAATGGAAAAACAAGCACAGTTTGTGGCCTAATGACAAAAACAATGATTTAAGAAATAAATGTTTCCTTGTGATTTTAGTGCTGTTCTGTTGTGGAAAGTTCTATCTACATAATGACTGAAAAACAATCAAATGTAGCCTTTTCTAGCTTTATATTTACAAACCCTGGTCAGTTCTATGTTATTTTCCACCAAGTTATTAAAAGCTACTGAGGAAGGCCACATGCGGCTCCACAGACCCCTGGTCTACAGAGCCTGCAGAAATCACAGGGAAACTTAGCATTTCCCATACTGGCAAAGATCCAGGGAAGATGAATTTATATCATGAAACAAACAAGCCTATACATCACAGACCTGTATTTTTCCCATCTGTAATAACCCTTAGTGATTTTTCAAGTGATAAAATACAAATAGAGACAAGCCACACATGTTGATTACTATATTTGTTTCCAAACTATACCCTACTGACTTTGTATTCGAATGGTATGTATTTAAAATACCACACTAAAGGGACACTGGGTGGAAAAGGGTGGAAATGTAAAAGGCTGCCTTTTTACTGTGTGTAAAATGTGGTCTGATGCTACTCCAAAACAGATGGGGCATCAAACCAAAGCAGCCTCAGGCCAGATACTGTAGGAGTGGTTGGAGGAGGGCGCTGAACCACTATCCAGCTGTGTCCTAGTGGATTACAGGCTAATGGGACCTGTCATCAATAAATCTAAGTTAAGTGATGGTATGAGGTTATAAGGTTGCAGCAAATAGTTTGTCACTCTAAAGATTTAAATAACTGAGGCAAATCTCCCAGCTGCCATTTCCTCTGACAATTTTGGAAAATGTTATATAGTTAAGTATGCTCCAGTTTGATTCCAGTTTGTTCATGTAAATGATAAATCATCTTTAAACTCCAGGGTTAATTGTGGAGTACCACAGGTTCAGTACTTGGGCCAATTCTCTTTACTATATATATGCTTCCAATAGGTCAAATTATCAGGCAGCATAGAATAAATTTTCACTGTTAGGCTGATAATACTCAGCTTTACTTATCCATAAATCCTGATGAGCCCAACCAGTTAGATAGACTACAAGCATGTCTTGAAGACTAAAAACTTGGATGACTTTAAATTTTGTGCTTCTAAATTCAGACAAGACAGAAGTTGTCGTCTTTGGACCGGAGTCTTTTAAAAAGAAACTGCTTAGTCATCACTTAACCTGGATGGCATTAAATTGACCTCCGATAATAATAAAAAACCTTGGGTTATTTTTGACCAGGACATGTCATTTAAATCCCATATTAAAAACGGTTTCCAGGATTTCCTTCTTTCATCTCCGGAACATTGCCAAAATTAGAAATATCCTATCCAGGATTGATGCTGAAAAACTAGTCCATGCATTTGTTACTTCAAGGCTGGACAATTGTAATTCTTTACTATCAGGATGTCCCAAAATGCAGTTAAAAGCCTTCAGCTGATTCAAAATGCTGCAGCAAGAGCTCTGATGAAAATTAAAAAGAGAGATCATATTTCCCCTACTTTAGCTTCCCTTCATTGGCTCCCTGTTAAATCCAGAATAGAATTTAAAATTATCCTCCACACATATAAAGCCCTTAATGATTTAGCTCCATCATACATCAGAGATCTGATTGTTCCATACGTTCCTAACAGAGCACTTTGTTCTCAGACTGCAGGTTTACTGGTGGTTGCTAGAGTCTCTAGAAGTAGAATGGGAGGCAGATCCTTTAGTTATCAGGCTCCTCTCCTGTGGAACCAGCTCCCAGTTTTAGTCTGTGAGGCAGACACCCTGTCTACTTTTAAGGCTAGGCTTAAAACTTTCCTTTTTGATAAAGCTTATAGTTAGAGTGGCTTAGGTTATCCTGAACTATCTCTGTAGTTATGCTGCTATAGGCTTAGGCTGCTGGAGGACATAATGACCACTTTCACCCTCTTCGCTACTTTCTCACACTACTCTTCAATTTTGTATTATTTGCTGTTATTTCAGCTTTTAACTTTGTTCTCTCTTTTCTCTTCCTAGAAGCTACACCTGGCCTGACTCTGTGTCTACCTGTGACAACTTTCTGGAGAGGGGCATCGTCCAAGCTTCTGCTGGGAACAACTTAATGCTCACCCTCTACCGATGATCCACATTGCCCTGTCTTTCAGTGTTTAACCCTTTCTCTTTCCTAGACATAGCTACTGACGGAGCTTTTACTGTAACTAACTCTCTGTGCTCTCTTCAGACTCTAACCTTGAAAACTGGCTCAGAGTTTATCTGTTCTTTCTTTCTAGGTGAAACAACTAAAGGAGCTACATCCATTAACATTTACCTTTTCCTTCCCATAGAAAGGACTCCTGGATCAGTGCTTCTTTGTTCTCTTTGTGTCTCTGCTCTGTTCTCTCTAACCCCCAGTCGGTCGTGGCAGATGGCTGCTCACACTGAGCCTGGTTCTGCTGGAGGTTTCTTCCTGTTAAAAGGGAGTTTTTCCTCTCCACTGTCGCTACATGCATGCTCAGTATGAAGGATTGCTGCAAAGTCAACGCCAGTGACTGTCCACTGTCTCTACATGTTCATCCAGGAGGAGTGAATGCTGCAAGTCACTGACTGGATGCAATCTGCTGGGTTTCCTTAGATAGACAAACTTCTTATCCAATTTGAATAAATAACAGAATCTGACTGCACTGTTCAATGATTCGGATTAATTGTAATGCATGTACCTGACTTTTGTGAAGTGCCTTGAGACGACATGTGTTGTGAATTGGCGCTATATAAATAAACTGAATTGAATGGAATTGAAATTGAATTATGCTCAACCACTTTCATTTTCAAATCCCAGTCAGGCTTCAGGAGCTGTCATAATACTGAATTAGCTCGGTTACAAGTCTGTAATGACTTACTACAGTCTTTGAACAGCAGAAAATATGTTGTTTTGATCCTTTTTTTATTATTATTTAAGCACAGCCTTGATGAAGTCGATGATGCTATTCTTTAAATCCCCTCTGAGACATAGCTGGTGTTCAGAGCCCCGTCTTTCACTGGTTCCTGTCTTACTCATCCAGTAGCTCCTCCAGTGTGAAACTGGGAAGATTTTCCCTCCTCCACAGCTGCTTTAAGTTGTGGTGTTCCTCAAGGATCCATCTTGGAGCCAGTTTTATTCACTCTACAGTGCTGTGAAAACGTATTTGGTTCCTTTTAGATGTCTCGCAATTTTTGTTTTTCAGTCCCACCTGAATGTTTCAGATCATTGAACAGTTTATGATAACAAGCAAAGAGAACCAGTAAAAAAATAATCATTTGATTTATAAAGGAAAAAAGTAGGATATAAAAAATAATTGCCCCCTTGTGCATTCATGAATTAACTGTTTATACCCAATTTTCCGGAAAAGAAGAGTTAAATTTCCGCCAGACCTGCAGATACAAGAAGTCACTTAAATAGAACCTGTTTGACAACATGATGTAGGCTAAAAGATCTCAAACAGTAACATGCTCAGATCTGCAGAAACTCGAGAACCATTGAGGAACAAAGTCATTGACATCTATCCGTCTGGAAACATTTACAAAGCCATTTCAGGGCCTTTGGAAACCAGTGAAGCACAGTGAGGGCAATTATCCACAAACTGAGAACACATGGAACACTACTGAACCATCCCAGCCGGCCTACCAAAATTATTCCAACGTAAAACCCAGAATATCATATAGAGAACTGCAGGCCAAACCTGCCTCAATCAACAATAAATAACAAACTGGCCAAAACCCGGTATTCAAGAGTTTTAAGGCAAGGTTGACCAAAAACAAAACAAAGACAGGGTCACCCAAATGTGTGTCCTAATAGGTGTGGCGTAAAACCAATACTGCATTTCACAAAAAGAATATTATACTGACAGTCAAAGTGGTGGTAGTGTGATAGTCTGGGACTGATCTGCACCTGGGTTGTGCAACGGGAAATGTTCCATAGCACACTAGCGAGTCCACCTCTGAATGGCTGATAGTAAAAACAAATAATGTGTGGTAGTGTCCTAGTCAAAGTCTGTATATAAATATTATCGAGATCCTGTGGCATGACCTTAAACAGGCATTCGACCTTTAAAACCCTCCACTGAAGCTGAATTAAACTTATAACTAAGAGTGGGCCAGTTTTCCTCCACAACAATGTAAAAGACTAATTTAAAGTTATCCCAAACACTTCATGGCAACTGCTTAAAAAGCATTTTTTCTCACTGGCGTCCAATTGTTTGGGGATGGGGGTTATTGAACAAACCCGCGTGAATCCAGGAGATACATTAAATGTGCATGCGTTCCTCTCCTGACAACATTTCTGCTACGTACTTTCAAAATTTAGATGATCTGATAGATTTGTGTTATTCTGTGTAAACTCTTACAAATGAGGAATGAACAAAAAAAAAAATTCAGCAAGGTCACACAGAGCAAACACGCTAGCTGTCTGTTTTCTGTAAACAATGAACTGTAGTAAACATCCAGGATATGTAAGTCTGTGCATGCCAGTCATTCTTCAGTGTTTTACAAGTAATTAACTAATTAAACTAATGAGGCAGAGACCGTGGATGAAAAACCTGCCACTACCTGGATGCAACAAAGAAGAGATACATCAGCTGGGTAAAAGAGATAAGTGAGGTCAATGTCTGTTAGATTGCTAAACGTTTATTATAAACTCCAGAGGAAAAATGTAAACAAATACCAGAGGCAGTAGCCATAATTCGGTTTCTGTTCCAGTTGGTGTTTAAAGTTTTACTCACCTAGTTTTACTTCAAGGAGGAGTTTCCAGGAACAGTCCGGGTTGGGCTCCATGCCTCCACCCGGAGATATTTCTGAGAAAATGACAAGCTAACGCTGAAATACCGCAGCTAGCTGAACGATTAGCGGATGGGCTAGTTTTGTCAACAAAACTGGAGCACAGCGAAAAGCTAACACACGTTAGCCTGAGAGCCTGTAAAAACATGAACTTAACAACGAGTTGCTCCCAACGACGGCTTAAAAGTCAATTTACCCGGCTGCTGAATTCTGAAACCTAACACAAAGTCTGCTCCTGTCGTTGATTAGCCTATACTTTGCTAAAGTGTTGTGGTTTTGTTATCCGCTCCTGTGCTAATATTTCAATCGACTGTCGGTGTTTGACAGCTCCGTCGTCTCCCTGCTCTGACCCCGCCCACATGGGAGGGCACCTCGTGACCCAAACCCCCATGGCAGTTGTATTGCTGATAATAATCTTTTCAACAAATTAAAATGTGTTAGCTCTGTTCCTGATGATGTTTTAAAACCTCTATTTTGCCAAATTTTAGCATGGTGGTGTACTGATCCAAACACATACTGGCTGTCTGTGAAAATGGTAAGTATTTTCCCTTCATGCAATTCACAGGCTCTTACTACAGCATACAGTTCTGCTGTTTGTGCTGAGCATGTGTTTGGTAGTGATTTTGCTTCTATAATCCTATCTGTAGTTGTCACCGCATAACCAGCTCTATTTTTCCCATACTCATCTTTAGATGCTGAGCCATCTACAAACACCACTTGTGAGTTTAGTATTGGTGTCTGTGAAATGTCTTGTCTTGGTTTTGTATCTTCTTCTACCTTTGTTTTACAGGAGTGTGGTTGTCCGTCCTCAGCTGTAGGTATTAACGTGCTAGGGTTCAATGGACCGCATCTTTGCAGTGTGATATTAGGCTGAGACAGCAACAGGGATGTTAGAGCAATATGCCTTGCATGTGTTAAGAAAGGAAGTGAGGTTTGCAGTAACACAAGTGAAACTGAATGTGGAACTTTCAGTGTTAGTGGGTGACACAACACGATTTCAGCTGTCTGTTTTACAGCTTCAGCCGCTGCTGTGCATGCCTGAAGGCAGACCGGAAATCCAGTAGCAACAGGGTCCAGTTTCTTTGAATAAAATGCTAGTGGTCTGTCTTTGGAACCGAATGGCTGAGTTAATACTGCTTTCATATAACCTTGACAGGCATCCACACAGAGTGTGAATGGTTGGCTGTAGTCTGGCAGTGCTAGTGTGACTGTTGTTTGAAGCAAGTTTTTTAGATTTATAAATGCTTTTTCTCCCTCTTCAGTCCACATAACTTTGTCTTTTAGTGTCATGTCTTTTCCATAAATCATAGATTGCAGAGGTTGAACAATTGCTGCATAGTCTGGCAGCCATTCTCTGCAAAAGTTACACAGTCCCAAAAAGGACATCATTTGTTGCTTAGTTTGTGGCTTAGGGGCCTCTTGTATTGCTTTCTTTCTGCTGTTTAATAAGGAGCGGCCATGCTGTGATAAAGTGTGCCCTAAGTACACTACCTCCTCCTTACAGAACTGTAGTTTATTTTTGGATGCCTTGTGCCCCGTGTGATGGAGATGTTTTAGAACTGTTATTGTTGCCTCTTCACAATGCTGCTGTGTGTCTGAGGCAATGAGAATGTCATCTACATACAACAGGACTTGACTGTGTCCAGGTATCTTACAGGTGCTCATTGAATATCTCAATGCTTGCGTGTACACATGTGGGCTCTCACTGAAACCCTGTGGGAGTCGAGTGTACGTGTATTTTTTACCTTTAAACTGAAAACCATTCGAGGGCCCATAATAATGCGGCTGTGAGAATTCATTTAGGACTAGGGCCCCTTCGTCCACCACAGCTTTCATACCTGTTTCTGTTGATACTATACTAATGTGCAACTTTTGCATAAGATCTCTTCCCAACAGGTTTACTGGGCATTTTTGACTTATCAGAACGGGGGCCTGACAACTAAGTTTTGTCTCAGGCTCTGTTACTGTTACTGGTGCACTTAGGTAATGTACCTCTGATGTGCCAGCTGCTGACCTAACATGCACTGGGGTGTTGGAATTTTTACTCCGGGTGGAGGTTCAGTTAGCATAGTTCTGCATGCCCCTGTATCACACAAACAATTATATCCTTTGCCATTTATTATTATGTTTTTATATGGCAAATTTTGCGTCCTACTAAGTGCTATAAGTTCCAGTGCTGCTTGTATGTCAACTTCCTCCATTTCACTACTGTTTTTCTCTGCTAGTAGGAGAGGAGGTGGGGGCTTTGGCTGTTGTTGTCAATTCTGGGTAGAGTTGGGGTTATACACCTGCTTTTCATTACATTCTCTTGCAAAATGTCCTATTTTGCCACACCTCAGGCACGCATTGCTCTGTGTGTGGGTGTGTCGTGGCCCTCCTCCTCCTCCTCTTCCTCCGCGACCTCTGAATCCTCCCCTTCCCCTTTGCCTGTTTCTCCCTGAACGATGCAATGCTATTAAGCCGTCTTGCATTGCAAATGTAGCATCCGGGGATCGAGCCGCCGAGGTCTCCACCTTCGTCCGCTGCCCAATCCTCTTTGCACCGGTCCCTCACTGTTCCCCCCGCAGGTGGTGGGCCCACTGGGGGATGGCTTTGCATCTCTCGTTCGGGCTTGGTCCAGCCGGGTCCCGCGAGGAGCAACCCAGCCACCAGGCTCTCTCCGACGAGTCTCGACCCCAGGCCTGGCTCCAGGGTGGGACCCCGCCTCCGCCGTACCGGGCGACGTCACGTGCCTCGATTTAATAGTCATCATGAGGGGTTCTTGAACCGCTCTTTGTCTGACCCGTCACCTAGAGTCTGTTTGCCATGGGAGACCCTACCAGGGGCATTTAAGCCCCAGACAACATAGCCTCTAGGATCATTCGAGCACTGAAACCCCTCCACCACATTAAGGTGGTGGTTCAAGGAGGGGATAAAACAAACTAATTTTGTTAAAAGAAAATTTTATCTTATTTTATTGAATTCATTTCAAGATTTATTCAGTTTACTTAAATATTTATTTATTTATTTATTTCATTATACAGTTGTATTTTGTGACTTTTATTTTGTAAAGCTACTTTACGTATTTCAGTGACTTTTATTTTTTAACCCCGTTTTTCATTTTAAGCTCTTTTTATTTCATGTTCTTGTATTCAGATGAGAGGGCAGAGTTTTATCTGTGGGCAGCACTGGGACAGCAGGGCCGAGCTCAATTCGTGGCAGTGGCAGGCAAAATTAAATGCCACAGCATGCCGGAGGGAGCCAGGGGATTCCGCGAGGATGCCAGAAGGTGCCAGATCGGGCGTAAAAGCCTGCCACGGTCAAACAAACAAAAAACTGAAAAGTGGGGGGTGCAATATTATTCGGCCCCCTTTTGTTAATACTTTGTAGCGCCACCCTTTGCTGCAATTACAGCTGCAAGTCGCTTGGGGTCTCTATCAGTTTTGCACATCGAGAGACTGAAATTCTTGCCCATTCTTCTTTGCAAAACAGCTCGAGCTCGGTGAGGTTGGATGGAGAGTGTTCTTGAACAGCAGTCTTCAGCTCTTTCCACATATTCTCGATTGGATTCAGGTCTGGACTTTGACTTGGCCATTCCAACACCTGGATACGTTTATTCGTGAACCATTCCATTGTAGATTTGGCTACAATAAATCTCCGTCCCAGTCTCAGGTCTCTTGCAGACTCCAACAGGTTTTCTTCCAGAATGGTCCTGTATTTGGCCCCATCCATCTTCCCATCAATTTTGACCATCTTCCCTGTCCCTGCCAACGAAAAGCAGGCCCAAACCATGATGCTGCCACCACCATGTTTGACATTGGGGATGGTGTGTTCAGGGTGATGAGCTGTGTTGCTTTTACGCCAAACATATCGTTTTTGATTGTGTTCAAATAGTTCGATTTTGGTTTCATCTGAACAGAGCATCTTCTTCCACATGTTTGGTGTGTCTCCCAGGTGGCTTGTGGCAAACTTTAAACAAGACTTTTTATGGATATCTTTGAGAAATGGCTTTCTTCTTGCCACTCTTCCATAAAGGCCAGATTTGTGCAGTGTACGACTGATTGTTGTCCTATGGACAGACTCTCCCACCTCAGCTGTAGATCTCTGCAATTCATCCAAAGTGATCATGGGCCTCTTGGCTGCATCTCTGATCAGTCTTCTCCTTGTTCGAGATTAAAGTTTAGAGGGACAGTCGGGTCTTAGTAGATTTGCAGTGGTCTGATACTCCTTCCATTTCCATATGATTGCTTGCACAGTGCTCCTTGAGATGTTTAAAGCTTGGGAAATTCTAGGAGAGTGCGGTCTTATCACTGAGCGAAGATAATAAAACACAGAACTCAGAGAATTCTCAGTTCTCAGCCTCTCCACGGGGGGGTACCTTTATTCTTCAAAAAACGCACAGAATCATCTTTATCAAAATTCCAAAAGTATCCCTACTTCAGTCCTTAATGGGCAGTTTTTACACAGATACAAAGCATTGGTGTGCATTGTATTACATCTTGACCAATTAAAATCATCATACTCATTTATATAAGACTTCTTGGCACCTACAACATTACTTCTCTCTACTTTTCCGGGAATACACTTCAGCCCAACATCTGGAAAAGATCAGGTTGGCCTACGTGACAGTTTACAATAACAATTTCATCGCTTATCTGGATGCTGAATTCAAATTTCACAGTGACCTGGCTGCAGTCATGAGATTTCCTGGCTGAACTGCACTAACATATCTTTATGTTTGAAGCCTGAAATGACCGGTTCAAGGGGGCCGAGTACTTTCGCAAGGCACTGTATATGCCCCAAATGTTGATGACCCCCCATTCTTCCATACATTTTTTTCTGAACACTTGGTTTGCTCACTTCTTAGGGGCGATCTCAACTTTGGTCTTAATGAAGAAATAGACAGATTGAGGACAACAGGGACTCAGCACAGTTGGCAGTCAATAAATACAGTTAAACAGAACATGAGTGATCACGGACATTGCGATGCATGGCAATCTCCTTTCTATAATATACTTTCTTCCCACATGTCCATCAGTCTTTCTCTCATCTGGATTATTTCTTAGTCAGCAGCTCATTGTTGACTGACATCTCAGAGACTGAGATACACCCTATAGCTGTCAGCGATCATGCTCCTGTTTCCCTAACTCAAGTAAAATGGAAAGAAAACCCACAAAGCAAAAACTGGAGGCTTAATAAATCATTGTTTTAAGGTTGAAGACTTTGTCAAATATTTTAAAGAAGAGTGGACTTCATATTTGGAGTTTGCGCGCAGGTTGGTCATGACGTGGGATGCTGCTGCATGTTTTGATTGACAGCTGATGGGGCTCTGTGATGATAACTGCAGCATTGCTTTCTTTACTTTTCAGAAGAGCTCCAGTCGAATAAGTTTTGACTTTTTTCTTTCTTTTATGAGCTTCAGAAGCCAATTTTTTTTTTTTTTTTTTTTTTTTTTAGTTTTGACTGGGTTTTTTCCTTTTCCTAAGTTTATCCTTCTGTTGCAATCTCTGCACCAAATGGATACAAGCAGGGAACCGAAAAATATCCTTTAAAATCATAATATTTCTACCATTTAGCGAGATTCTTTACTGTATCTCGATCTTTTGAGTGCATAAACTTTGCATTTCCTATTTTAACAGGGGCTGCTTCCGGACGCAGTTTCCCATTTTAAGAGTTTTTATTTTTGATCAGAATCTGTCCCAGTCAAATGCGGGACATTGTTTCTGTTTGAGGGACACCGGGACAGGAGGGAAAAATACGGCATAGTCCCATACAAATCGGGACATTTGGTCACCCTAGAGACGATGTGAGGTGCTTCATAAGGCTGGAGTGGCTGGTCACGGACGTGGATAATTTCTTTGTAACTGGACATAACTTGCAAATCACAGGCACATTTTTGCCTATAACATCAGCGAACGTGAAATATTGCATATACTTCCAACTTTCCAACGCTGTCTTTTAATATACTAAACTACCCTCCATTGTCATGTTTCTCTCTTGCTGTTGCCCCCCCCCTCCAAAATAATGTCTAAAATATACAGGACACTGTCTAAAATAGATGAATCAATATCCCTTCCTTATGAAATGGGAGGTGGATTTATCAATCAATTTTGACCATTTAAAATGAGTAGTGTTAGAGTTAAAAAGCTAATAATTACAGATCAGAGCAAAAAAAGACTCAAGGTGAACCAAGTAAGTTTTACTTGCAAGGGTGAGAGCGGGTCCTCTGCTAAAACAGCGACTTCCTTCTCACACAGAATAAATCCTTGCACCAGCCTTTTATTTACAACTCACATTCCAACAAACAAAAAGTGGGAATTGGTTCAGCCAATTCTGACAAAGATTTCAACTTAGAAGAGTGGTCATTCCCATATATGGTATAAGCATGTCATGTCCAGAGAGTGATCCACTCCAGACCACATTCCTTAACTTTCCACAAACCTTTTTCCACACTAAAACCAATCACAGGAATCATCTTCACTATTGTAAAACTTAACACATAAACCTTGTGTTTATACATTTTTCCAACAAGTAGTAACCCCAGTTTACAATTAATACAATGTAAAATCCTTATTAAACAATACAGGTCCATGGGCAGGCGTCACTGAGTATAGTGGTTGCATCGGGCTGGAGTGCCGTGAGGGTTTTCCATCTCCGTGGTCCCATGGCAACCTGGGCCCCCATTTTATTGTACACCTTAGACACTCTTACTTATAACATTTTCATGACATTCGCATGTAGGGCCTTGGGGGATGGTGCGCTCAATGGCATCAAGAGGATCCCAATCAACGCCAGTGTGTGGCGTTACTTCGCTTTGGTGGAGGGGCTGGTCAGCTGGCCTGCTTATTGTGGCGAGGTATGGCCTGCAGGAGTGTGTGTGGCCACCAAGCTGGGGCGACTCCGGGGTTGAGGTGTGGGGTTGGTGGGGTGCCTGGACTTTGGCGTGTTCTTGTGGCCTTCCTCGAATGCTTCCTTCTGTGGCTCTGGCCCCTGGCCGGCGCCAGGCTGTGTTCGGGTGGGTGGAGCGGTGGAACATGTCTTGTGCCTGCACTGGGGTGGTTGACGGGTTGTGCTAGGCCTGGAACGTTTGGCCTGCCCAGCCCGGTTAGCCAGATGGTTGGGCTGGCTTGGCGGTGTGCTGCTCCGCTGGCTGTTGTGTCCGGAGGGGTGATCGGAGTGGCGAGCTGAGGGTGGCATGGAGGGGTTGTATCCTCTTTTTGGATTTGGAGTCATCGGCATTTGAATAGGCTGAGCAGTAATGGTGGAGCTTAGCCCAGGTTTCTCCCTGGGCTGTCGTTGCAGTGACGGTGATGTCGTGTGTTTGTGTGGTTGTGGGGGGCATGGTGAGGGCCGGCGGTCTCGAGTGTGTGCGGTTGGCCAGGGACCTCTTGCTGGGTGAGTTTGTCCCTCGTTGGTATGGGTACAGTGGTTCCGTTGTGAGCACAGTGCTCACTGATGTCTGCTTTGTTGCACCTGTGGGCAGAGGCTGGGGGGGCGTTGCATGGGGCCCTTGCCTTGCTGTCGCAGCACGCTGTGTGGTAGGGGGCAGGATGCGGCAGGGATGCTTGGAACGGGGCCATGAGTGGAGCTTGCGCTGTGTGGGTATGTCTTCATTGGCTTTTTGGGGGTGGAGGTCATCTGTGGGGGTGTGCCCCTGTGGGGAGGGGATTCATGGCATTTGGGTTCAGGGGCATGTGTTTGATACCTGTGTCCTGGTTGGGGGTGGCCCTGTTGGGAGATTCATTTTGGGATTCATGGGAGGTGGGGGGCCCATGGGGTTGAGATTGGAATTCATTAGGGCGTTGGGTTCTGTTTCGGCTTGGGATGGCTCTGGTTGGTCGGCTCATTTGGACCAGGTAGACCCCTCTTTTGTACATGGCCCCCTCTTCAGATGGGGACAGAGGTTGTTGGAGGCTGGGGTCGGGATCAGTTTAGGCCCCCCATTAAATGTTGGCCTTATTTTCTCCTTGCCACACTCCCTGCCGGTGGCTGGTGTCGCTGCCTGCTGGTGTATTTGTGGTTCTCGGTGTCCAGGGCTGAGTGCTTCGGTGTGTGCCGGCTTACTCCCTGTGGCTGCTTGCCGGGGCCTGGGCCCCTTGGCTCTGTTGGGCCTCTGCTTGGAGAGTGATGTTTCCTGGGGTCTGGGGTCTCTGGGTCCATGGCTGGATCTGCTCCGGCGTAGAAGGCTGTGGGCTTGTCGCTGCAGCTACTTGGGGTTTCCGCACTGTGGCTGCTGGGTGGTTCCCCTGGGGCTTTGCTCTTCACTGCGGGGGTTGCGGTAGTCCCGGCTGTGGTTCTCCTGGGGTTCCCATGCTCTGGGGGGGGCTTTTGGATGTCTGTGGCTCGGATCTCTTCCTTGTCTGTCTTGTGTCCAGGGGGGTAGGTCTGGTTCTCCTCACGCTCACTATTGCAAATTTTTTATGGAGAAACCTTATATACACAAGTGTGCTCACACTTAAACCCACAGGTCTTTAGATTCCGGTGTTAACGGATACACAGATGTTCTATATTGAGCCGCAGTTACCACTAAGTACATCTTGCATTCATTAGTACCGTGCACTTTTTCCTAACTATTCTGTTATTATATATGTTTCTGCAGGTGTAGAAGCAATCTTATAGGGTTTTATCTTGTATTCTCTTCGTCCTTCTTTCTCCTCTGCATTCTTTTCTCCTTCTCTTCCTTTATCCATTTTGCCCCACCGCTCTCTCTTTCTTGCTTCTTATGTTTTCCTTTTTGTTTCCATTGCCATGTCCATAACAATTAAATAATCCCAAAGCAGTTTCTAATAGTTTTTATTTATTTATAAATATATAACAATTTGCTGTAATGCTCCACTTGTCAAAGTAAATCTGTTGGGCTTTTTCCACACACTCAGACAACAATTCTGAGTGCTACCCTGCCAGACAGGACAGGGTAAAAAAAACAAAACACTCTGCCTCCCTATAGTGTGTTAACCTAATCACCTGCAATAAGGGTGCTGGGTGTAACTCATAGTTCACAAGCCGAGTTACCGTTTCAATGAAGTGGTTATTCAAAACCATTTCTGGGTATTTGAACCACTTGTTTTTTTTTTTCTTTCTTGTGTGTAGATCATGTTTTGTTACCTGATTTAACTTATACAGTTACGCCATCTTTGTCTAACTAAGTGTTGATCCCACCCAAAGTGGGGTAATCCAGAGTGCTGCTTTGCTAACATTTCCTTGAAGATAGGAATAATATTTTAAGACTTGAAGTATAGTGTTGTTAGTATGTTGTCCAGGTGTGTATTGTAACCCAAATGATTTTAACAATGGTTTCATAGCAGAGCCACGGCTGCTTATTATCGATTTTAGCAAGGATGGAGAAGACACCTGATGCTGTGAGTCTGGAAGACTCCATAGGCATGCAGGTGCAAGAGATCACACAGTTTAAACCATTTGAAGGGGAGACCCATCTGTGGCCTCTCGAGAAAGTCTCTGGCTTGGAGCCAGAAGAAGGACCTGTCCCAACAAGATTCAACCCCAAGACTCGAGATGATCCCCATACATCCACAGAGTCTAGAGTAGGTGTTAGATGTCAGACAGGTCAGACAGAGTTTAATGGCACAATGTCCCACCCCACTGCAGTGGACAGCCATATACAGTACCGGGTGTGGGACTCAGTAGATGCAAGTATTTCAAAATGGAAGACCGAGCAACCATCAAACCTGACTCACAGTACCCACCGCTCCGATCCCCCATCTCTGCCAAAGAGAGTTGTTATTAGACTTCAAGTGGTTCATACCATCTTGACCTGCCAGCATATTAACGAGTTTGTAAGGTACAAAGGTCAAAATTACACCATGAGCAGCATGCAACATGAACGTGGTAGGTGAGACCTCTCAGATGATGATGAATGGAGACTGAGGTGCAGGTCCGTCTCCATTCGGAGTACGTACACGCCAACTTAAGTGTCTGGCCCAAGACATAGAGTGTTTCGATCCAAGTACTCAAAAGTCAAACATTGATAACTTTCTTATGGAGGTTGAACACTGCCTCTTTGACCTGCACCATCCATCATCTCAGACAAAGCACATCTGGAAGACAACCGCCAGAAGCATTTGTGGGTTCATGGAAAGCTTTTCTTCTTGCGTTCAGGACTGGTATTCGACCTTCTCTCAAGCCTTAAGGGAAGAGTACTCGGTATATACAGAACAGGCCTCTGCAACTGTTGGTGCTTTTGCAATCCAGCAGAAGAAACACGAGGCACCTAGGGAGTATTAATGTCGCTTGAGAGCCGCTTACTTTTAATGACACAATGCTCCCGGATTAGAGGAGCTTTTATACCTTTGTTCCTTCACAATATCCATGAGAGCATGTGATCTGAGGTGACTATGTATTGTGGAACAAAAACCTTCACCATACAGGAGATTTGGAAATATCCTACCAAAGAGCAGAATGTGAGGCTAGAGTTCTACACATCCAGGCAGATGAAGAAAAGAGTCTTGCGTTGGAAGACAAAGATGCCGCTAGCTGCACCCAAAATGAGCCTAGGAAACAGCATGGGTTTGGTCAGCAGAACTAGGGGGGTGCTACCTTGCACCAGTCAAAACCTCAGCTACCAGACAACTAAGTCACTGTTAAGGCCCTCCAGTTTGATTGTTATGTACAGAATTTAAAAAGACCAGTTGCTAATTTATGACAATAATCCTATTTGTTCTTCAGGTTAAGAGGCGTGTGTATCTTCAAGAGGGACAGCGAAACTTCTTCATCCACTCTTGGGATTCACAAGGCCAGGAAATGATTGTCTCTGTTGTGGTACAGCACATTGGGGACCATGAAGTAGCCCCAAGTCTCCAGAAAATGTTTCCCCCAAAGGCATTCACAAATAACATAGAGGCAAGTAACCAACCTAAACTCAATGAACCTTCAGTTTGCATCCATAACACCACCTGTTTCAAACCATGTGCAATCCTGAGTTCCGGACATCAGATCCCACTTTAGGTGGGATCTGATGTCCCAGCTGTCCCAGCTGATACTGATTTACAAACCAACAGTAAATTCATTTATTCATACATTCATTTATTCATTCAATTTTAGATGAGCAAAATAGTTTTTTTGTAGTATGGTTTTGTAAAAAGCAAATTTAGTGATTGTAAATGTATTCTATGTACAACCATTTCCTTAGATAGAAAAACTTTTACCAATTTGAATAATAAACTGAATCCGACTGCACTGCTTGATAGGTAGGATTCATTAGAATGTATGTAACCTACTTGAAATTTGTATGATTTGATTGAATTGACTTTGTAAAGTGCCTTGAGACAACATGTGTTATGAATTGGCGCTATACAAATAAAACTGAATTGAATTGAACCATTCCAGTCCCTTCTAGGTGTAACAAATAGAATGCTGAGATCAGATAGTGGCTGTGAACTTGTAGTTTGTAGCATTGTACTGAGCCAATATTAGAGGGCAGATTGATCACTACTGCTGCTGAACATTATACTGTTGATTATCACAAGCCATCAGGAGCATGAGCCACTAAAAAAATCGTGCATTCAAAGACCAGAAGCTGTAACAGAAATCGTCTCTACAAATGAACCCTTGCTGCTCCTATTTAAGGTGCGTTCAGACCGAATGCAAATGACGTGATAGGAGCGAGCGATTTATATGTTAACCCTATGTAAAGGCGCATTCAGGAGCGAAGCAGGGCAAAGGGCACAAAGGACTGGAATGGTGCCATTAGGGCAAATAGAGCGAAGCGAGAGCGAAGCGAAATCTACGATGGACGCACAGCGAATTTCAGTGAAATCTGAACTTTTCTGTCAATTCGTGTTGCTTCTATAGTCAAGTCAAGTCAAGTCAAGTTTATTTATATAGCGATTTTCAGCAACAAGGCACTCAAAGCGCTGTCATTTCAGCACAACAGTTGTCATACAAGTATGAAACTCACAGCAGATGCTCAGGGTACATCTATGTTCATGTAGGAAATTATATTTTACTATTATAAGTATTTAAGTTTCAGATGCATATCTCAGCAAGCTTGATTTCTAGGTTGCCAATCAGCCGTTATTACATAAGTATTCAATACTACCATGCTACATTCTGTTGTCATATCTGCTCTTGCCTGGTGTATTTTGGCGGTCCTCGTCCATATGTTTAGGCGCAAAGATGTTTATTATATTTAGAAGATGTGGACAGTACAATTTGGCTGTTTATCTATTGAGCTGAGATTTATTTACTCACCGAAGACCGATGGACAAGCGTTCTGCAGCGGGGATGCAACGCCTGTAGTTGGTGTCCCGGAGGCTGATTCATCTCCCAACACGGGGCAGCAGGTCCTCAAACTGGGTGCTGGATAGACAGAAGCACCACTGAAAGTGACTGTGATCCAGTTGCTGCTCCTGGAGTAGGTGGTGGTACTCTCCAAACTGGTTCTGTCTCTGGTGAACCCAGGGACGTTGATGCCGGCGGCATTGTTCGGCTTTCCATAAATAAAGCACCGTGACTCGCTCTACGTTGAGCTGAAACCGGCAAGCAGCAGATAGAAGCTCCTCCTATTTGATTACGCGGTGAAGTCAGTGGAGTGAGTAGAGCATTGTCGCCCGTTGGCCACGTAAATTGCTGGCGAAATGTCAGACGAGCGACCACACACAAATGAGGCGAAAATTTTGCTGAAATCTCGGTCGGTCTGAGCGCACCTTTAGTCGTTTTAAGTATTTACTGTTCCTGCCTCTCTCTTTGGAAACCAATTATTTAGTTAAGAGGTATCCTGATCCACTTTTAAGTCATATCTATGTCAGGGAGGACAGTCCTCCCTCTAGCAACGCCCTATGTGTGTGTGAGTGTGTGTGTGTTTATGCATAAACACTTGACTTGTTACAGTGCAGGTTCAAGACACAAACCACTTCAGTAAGTTATAAAAATATTTATTGATATATAACACTATTCATAAACGCCACAATGCCCATAAAGTCAAATCACACCTTGGATAAACCTGAGTGAGTTTACACAACAATCACCTAATCACAACAAACCTCACATGGAATACACTTCAGTTGATATAAGAAACGTCAGGCCCTGTTTACAAGACAACAATCCAATGAAATGAAATCGCGGTCGGTCTGAGCGCACCTTTAGTCGTTTTAAGAATTTACTGTTCCTGCCTCTCTCTTTGGAAACCAATTATTTAGTTAAGAGGTATCCTGATCCACTTTTAAGTCATATCTATGTCAGGGAAGACAATCCAATGAAAACTAGATTGATGTTTTATTGCGATATCCTTAGAAACATGAAAATGGTGTAATTCCCCTGCCACTCCACTGGTAGGCAGTATGTTTTTTGAAACTGATCAAAATTGTACAGTTTCTGCTTAAAATACAGGGTAGAAAATCAGCATCTCTTTGTAGAACCGTCAGATTAGAAAAAGTCAGCGGCACAAACACACCTCTGCAATCTGCCATTGTTATTGTGATTTCTTCTTCTGTGTGCATCTGTTATGCTGTGCACATGCACATAAATTTCTACTGACTGATTATAGTCATACTGCATATGTGCCAGGGCTTCCTCATAAAGGAAGATTGAGTTTTTCCTGTCTACACGAAAATGGAGACCGGGACGTTATCGAATGTTGAATTAAAACCCCTCGGCAGGTTGAGGGGAGGTATGCCCATTTTTCGCCGGCTCTAAAAGTCAGTCAAACACCGGCAGTTTTTTTTTTCCTAAATACCAAATTTTTTCCCAAAACTTAGAAATTTAATTTTTCGAACACTATAATGTCGCAGAAGAGTAAAATGAGCACTTTGGAAGCCTTCGAAATTTTGCAGGGCAATGACCTCAAAGTAGAAGATTCTTCGGACAGCAGCGTGAATTTTGAAGTGGATGAAGATGAAGAACTTCTTTGTGACCTGGTTCACAGTGTAAGTTTTGGGGTACTTTTTTAATTTTCAGAAACTTTACATTACATGTCAGCTGTTTCAACAATGCTTTACCGTTTTTTATGTTGTAACTACTCTTGTGTGGAGCGTCGGTATTTTTATTTGTGATTGATTCAACCGGTTATATCATTGACACTTTAACAATACCACTTTACTGTTACAGAATTACGTCACTGCTCTTGTTTGTTATTTTTTGTTTTTGTGTACAGTAGAAAATAATTTATTATCTGTATTTTTACAGCCATGGAGCTGAAAGGACTCAGCCTTCCACTACTTCGGTTGAGCCTCTTTCTTCTTCTTTAAGGTGAGAAGTTTTTTCGGCAGACTATTATGGTTACAAAATAAGCATGATGTGTCATTACAATGTTATCATTGTGTTCCTAAGCTGATTATAAGTCAGTGTCAGATGCAACTTAATTTTTTTAAATTGAGTTTTTTTAAATGAAGTCTTCACCATATATCTTTCTGTTTCTGCAGTTACGATGGTGCAGAAGACGAAGAGTATGAGCCACCTGGCCGTCAGCTATGTAGTGCTTCAAGACCCATTAAACGTAAGGTAGCTTCTGTCCCAAGAAAAAGAAGCAGCAAATCCAAGCTAACAAAGATTTCACTTGTAAGTTATAGTGTTACTTTTTTTATTTTCAGCAACTTTACATTACATGTCAGCTGTTTCAACAATGCTTTACCGTTTTTTATTTTGTAACTACTGTTGTGCGGAGGGGTTTTTTTTTTTTTTTGTGATCGATTTCAACCGGTTATATTTTGGGGCACTTTAACAAAACCACTTTACCAAAAACAGAATTACGTCACTGCTTTTTGTATGTTTTTTTTATTGTTTTTGTTTTGTACAGTAGAAAATAATTATTATTATCTGTATTTTTTTAACAGCCAGGAGGAGGCAGGACCATCTGGAACTGAAAGGACCCAGCATCTCACTACTTCGGTTGAGGCTTTTTCTTCTTCTTTAAGGTGAGAAGTTTTTTCGGCAGACTATTATGGTTACAAAACAAGCATGATGTGTCATTACAGTGTTCTCATTGTGTCACTGTTCCTAAGCTGAGTCAGTGTCATATGCAACAAATTTCTTTTTATTGAGTTTTTTTTTAATTAAGGCCCTTCAGAAAATATTTTTTCTGTTTTCTGAAAGTGACGAGGGTTTGAAGAAGACAAAGAAAAAACCGGGTACCTATGTAGGCCCCCCAAGGCCCTTTAAAAAGAAAGGTAAATTTCTGTTCCAAGAAAAAGAAGCAGCACATCCACGCCAACAAAGAGAGGTAACTAACTTTCAGGGTCGGCGAGTCGGGCTACCTCTACATCAGGCCCCCATTTCAGGAAGCAGGGTTAACAAGCTTCGAGCAGAAAGCGCATAGGCCCTGTCCCAATACTCGCACTTCCACCCTTGTGTCCCTGAATTTTGCACGTTCCAGTTGAGGGGTTCGAGTGCGTAGGTTTTGTCCTAATTCTCCAGAGTTGGGTCCCTTAGCCCCGCCCCCCCCGTGTGCCCTCAATCCACACTTCGGCTAAGCGACTTTTTGGCCGAAGTATATTACCCCACAATTCACGGCTTCAGATGACTTTTCTGAGCAAAAACAAATCACAAAATAAAATGTAATTTAAAACCCTTTCCAAATCAGAATAATAAGAACTGCGTTTTAAAACTTCAAACAGAAAAGCCAAAAAATATATTTTTTTACTGGTTTTTTCCAGGCCTCAACATTGTAAGTTTGGCCACTGGTTTCAGAGTGAGTCTGGGCAGTCAGTAGCCCGTAACCCCCTTAAAGTTACCTTTAAAAACAAAACCGGGTTTTGGGTGGGGCCAAAAAAGGGGGGTCTGGTGTATAACCCCCTTCCTTCCTTTCCCACTTTATTTCCTCCTCAAAATTTAATTGCTTTTTTTGCAGTTTTAAAAAAAAAACCCTTTTTTAGACAGCCAAAAATGGAAAACAGCAATAGTTCCCGCCCTTTTTGATTTTGTAGTTACGGTGCAGAGGTGCAATTCCTTGATCATTGCCTGAAAAGTTACACTGAGCGCCTCGAACAGGACTCAAACAGGGCTTATTTCAGAGCCCCAATGGCCTGATAGTTAGTTAAAGCTAATACTTGTGCATCCAGCAAGACATGATGCAGAGATTTACTCTAATGAGCATCATCAGGGTCATGATGAGGAACAGAGTAGAGGGACTTTCACCTGACCTACAGGTAAAGTTAAATGGATGGGGCATGATAGAAAACAGTAGGAATCTTCTATATGAGCTTGTAGCTGGATTAATCATAATGTGCAAAATATCTGGTCCTTTATTTCAGTCAAAACACAAGTTATTAAACACATTAAAAAGGTTCTTCTGTATTCTCTGCTGAATACATCGGTAAAATATCTACTGGTGCTACTAAGACATAATAGAAAGTGTAAAAGTAAGCCTACGGCTTCTTTTCCATATCTTTGGTTCTGATTCTTAACAAACAGCACACCTACTGTGATGTTTAAATGTGCAGTATGAGAAATAAAATTGTATACAGTCATTAATAACTGTAATATTAATACTAATAACAGAATAAAAGATGACAATCCAAGAAGGTCCAGGATGAGGCTTTATCTCATATTTCAAACACCACAACTTAACACCCATTTCTCTCAGAAAGTGTTTAATAGGTAGAACTTAACTCATGGCTCACATTGTCATGATTGGTGGGTGTTTTTTGGGTTCTTATTATTTCTTGATAGGTTTTGAATCATGCTTCTGTTATTTTCCTGGTCATGCTTTAGTTTTTGTCTTCTAGTTCATGTTTTGTAAAGTTAGCTTTTTGGATCATGTTTCTGGTGATGCTTTAATTTCATGGTTTACTTGTTGTGTTTCTATTACTTTGTATTCAAAAGTCTGTTTTGCTGCAGCCACGTTTTGTGCTCTCCTGTCTGTTTTCAATCATCTTCATTCGGTTCACCTGCACTAACCATTAAGTCTCCTCGTTTCACCTGGTTCTTGCTCCATATATACACATCTGTTCTGCTCATTCCTCGCGGAAACATTTTGGATCATTCACTCTCTGTTCATGTCTTGTCCTTTTGCTCATGCCAAGCCTGTCTTGCCAGCCCGCCCATGTCTGTTTTTGCCGTCACGTTCTGAAGTAAGTTTTGTTTATTAAATCATTTCACTTACTGTCATGCTGTCTGCTCGTCTGCATTCCGGGGTCCTTCGTTACACAAACCATGACACACATGCTCAGTGGAGAACAACTGACTGTGCTGTAAATGTTTCATTTATTATTTTTGGCTAGCCAAATTTCTTAAGTGGAATGAAGGGCTGAAAAGATGGCAGTAAAACAGAACAGGTTAATTAAAGAAGGAACAATTTTTATTAAATGTTTGGAAAGCTCTCAGCATAATTAAATTACATAAATGTGTTTTTAGGATCTTACCATTTGGTTTTAAATAAGTCAACTTTATACCAGTTCCCTTTTTTGAAATTAAGACCATGGAACCTCAGGAGTGAAATATTTGGATGAGACTGTAATGTTTAAAAAGGTCATTAACATAGATGAGAAAAGAAGCACATATATTTGGCTCATAGTAAAAATCTCTGAGTTTAAGAACAAATTTTGTCAGCAAAAATTTAGATTAGGTAAAATTATTGTAAACCTTCTTTGTGTGATTCACAATAATTTACATTCCATCAAAACCCGGCCTTGACAGAGAACTGGTACAACATGCCCTATATTAATTTAACTTTAAATGTTTGCGGAGTGGGTTGCAGGGGTAACTTGACTGAGGGTAACTTTCTAAAACAGGGACCAGGTGATGACAATAAGGACAAGTGGCACTCTTTAGGTGAGCCTGACATTAAGGCACAAGCTCCAACATTTGCCCAGAGGGATCATCCAGGGCTTAGACTTGAGACCACAAAATCAACGTCACCTCTGACCCTGTTGAAGCTGTTTTTAGTGCAAGCACCATCTGGACCATAACCAATAATACCAATTCAAATGGAAGCGCAATTTCAGCTGGGAAGAAATTCCTGTCACCAGGTTTGTTTAGATAGTTTTTAATGCTAATTGTTCTTGCACATTTGTTTACATTGTTTTTATTGATGGTTGTTTATTGCACATTTGTTTATATAGTTTTTTTTTACTGATGGTTGTTTTTTTGCACATTTGTTTATATAGTTGTTATTGATATTTGTTTTTGCACATTTGTTTACATTGGTTTTATTGATTGTTTTTTGCACATTTTCTGCAGGAATAGTCAAGATGTTGGTAAATACAATCGGGGGTTTTCCTAGGATTTCAAAAAGATTTTCATGGTGAATTGCAATGTTCATATAAAAAGACTTTTGGCGAGGCTCAAAAACTTGATTTGTTTTTCTTTGTTTAGTCACGAATAAATCAGACATGGTAACAGGTACAATAGTTGTTTCACTTTTAAAATATTTATTAATTAATAATTAATTATGTCTTACCTTTACACAGGTACCAAAAGTTTGCATTTAGACTTTGTAACTGTGGCGTTATACCTGGTTATTGCTCTAAAACCCCTTATGGCTTAACAGTCTGTTTATTTCCTTTTGCCCCCTGTTAGTTTTGTTCCCTCTACTGCCTCCTAGTGTGTGTTGTGTTTCTCTCCTCTCGTTTTTAGCTTCTTAGTAGTTGCTTTCTTTTTACTTTGTGTGATATTATTATTATTATTATTATTATTATTATAGTTCTTGTCTTCCTTGGATTCTTTAGTTTAGTTCCTCATTCAGTATCTCTGTATTTATTTATGGTTAGGTATTTGTTCTCCTTCCAGCTCTTCCTTATAGGTTAGTTTTAGTTATTGTTTATTTTGGTCTGTACATATTCTGGTTCTCTCGTTCTCTGTTTCCTTTCCACTCAATTCAGTCAGTGTGGTTAGGTTTGTTTACTTTTGTAACCAGGTTCTCTTTATGGGCTCTTTGTTTGCTCTTAGGTTGTTGTTGTTCCTATGTTTCCTCTAGTTTCTCTATTTACTTTAGTTTATGATTATTCTAGTTTTCTTATGCCCTATTTGGTTATTTATCTTTGTCTATAGGTTTCCTTAGGTCTGTGTCTCTTTATTGTCAATCAGTCCCTTCGCCATGTTTTTATTTATGTATTAGTTTCACTTGCTCCCTCTGCCTTCCTGCCTCCATGTCTCACCTGTTCCTTGTTTCTTTTATTACCTGCCCTTTTGCTATCCCTCAGTATATTAGTTGGTTTTGTGTCATTGTATTTTGCTGGTTCCTCGCTCACACTCGCTACCCTCGTCCATGCCATGTTCCTGCAGTGTCAGCTTCGTGAGTTTTTGGATTCCGGCTCTGTGTTGTACCTGCAGTGATTTTGTTACGTTTTTGACCCTTTAAATAAAGTTGAGGATTTATTTAAGATGCTGCTTCCAAGCTTTTGTCTGCACTTTGGTCCACCCCAAAACCCCACCGTGATAGTTAACCCTGTTAAGAACTGCATAATGCTAATATTTAAACAAAGTTCCTGCATCTAGTTTAGGAAACCACACAGACATAAGCTCGGACAAACATTTCTTGTTCTATGACAAACACTCACACAGATACACACACACACACACAACACACACACACACACACAATATCTGTGTTTTACTATCTTTATGATGACTTTTCAGTTACTTCCATTGACTTCCATTCATTTTCCTTGATTTTTAGTGCCTAACCCTGACCCTCACCCTAACCCTAACCAGTTAATACCTAACCCTAACCCTAACAATAACTCAGTTCATACCTTAGTCCTAAACCTAAGCCCTGTCCCAAAAACGGAATTTGGAAAAGTGAGGACCAGGAAAATGTCCTCACTTTGTCAAAATGTCCTCACTTTGTCAAAATGTCCTCACTTTGCAATAAAAATACGAAAAATGGTTCTCACTCAGCAACAAGAAAAAGAACACACACAGACACACACATATGTCTTTCTATCTTAACAGGGACTTTGCATAGATTTAATTTTTCATTCATTTAAATTTCTTTATTTACCAAACAATCTTTAATTACAACAGTAAAGCCTCTATTTTGTTTTAAAGATTTAAACATAAAACTTGAAAAAAAATTTTAAGTACAAAAATTGGGTAACAGCCATTGTTAAATGCAAGAGATGTTCCAATGAAATCAACCTTGGTATAGAGGGTGAATTTTAAAGTCAACTTTTGCAAAGTTGTAATTCTTTCATAAACAAAGGGAATGTTTTTTTATATCACAAGGAATTTGACAATTGTCAAGAAATATCTAATTAATAAGAGGGTTTTGCTATTCTTGCTAAAATCTGCACAACCCAAAATGTTTCTAGTTCAAGTAATTCTGAGACGGAGTAGCAGGAGTAGGACTGTTGTAAACAATTATTTTAGTAATTGAGTATTCTATCTATTATTCTGATGATTAATCGAGTAATTGAATAAAAATTCTCTTTTGCTGTAGCAACTTAAGATAGTAGAAATATTTGAAAGAGAAAATGCAAGTAAAAATGTAATTTGTCTTTAAATAACCTTTTATTGCTTAAAATGCAATAAGATTCAAGCATCACCTTTAGTTTTAAGTCTGAAATATGAAAAAATCTTGTTCTTTTTCTAAAGTGCAAAAACAGATGGGAAATAAAACATCTCATATCAACTTGGTTATATGGTTATAATCAGTCAGACAGAGAGAGGTATCCCGATCCTTGTGGTTTTTAGTAACAATGGCCATCAGTGGGCTCTAGATTGAAAAAAACTTTATCAGTTTATTATTTTTCTTGGTGCCCCAACACGTGGCCCGTTCTGGGGTGGCCGGGGTCTGGCACTTGGTGGTTTGGTCTGGCCTCCCCGGCGGCCCCGCGCTGTTCCAGACCCTTTGTGGGGTGCCTTGAGACAGCGTTCTAAATAAGCGCTATATAAATAAATAAACTGAAACTATCTCTGTAGTTATGTTGCTATAGGCTTAGGCTGCTGGAGGACATAATGACCACTTTCACCCTCTTTGCTACATTCTCACACTACTCTCCAATTTTGCATTATTTGATGTTATTTCAGCTTTTAACTTTATGTTCTCTCTCTTTTCTCTTCCTAAAAGCTACACCTGGCCTGACTCTGTGTCTACCTGTGACATCTTTCTGGAGAGGGGCATCGTCCAAGCTTCTGCTGGCAACAACTTAATGCTCACCCTCTACAGATGATCCACATGGCCCTGTCTTTCAGTGTTTACCCTTTCTCTCTCCTAGACATGGCAATTGACTGAGCTTTTACTGTGACTAATACTATGTGCTCTCTGTCAGACTCTAACCTTGAAAACTGTCTCAGAGTTTATCTGTTCTTTCTTTCTAGGTGAAACGACTAAAGGAGCTACATCCATTAACATTTACTTTTCCTTCCCATAGAAAGTACCCCTGGATCAGTGCTTCTTTGTTCTCTTTGTGTCTCTGCTCTGTTTTCTCTAACCCCAGTTTCTCTAACCCCAGTCAGTTACAGAAAACATTGATAGCTTTAGGAAGTCTCCTTGAAAACATGCTGTTTTAAAGCCACTTACCCAAGATCTGTTGCTCCACATGCCAGTATTGTCCTTTTTTTCTCCCCTTTGCTTGTCATTTTGCTGGCTAAACTTCATTGGATCTTTTAGAATGAGCACTGTTCTTCCTCTGACCATCAACTCTGCCACATTTCCTTGGCACAGAAAGTTCTGCTGGTGTAATTGTAATATTGGAGGTAATCTTGTCAGCTTCATAAATCGGTAGCCTGGGCTTGGTCAGGGTCAGCTGATTTCTTGTCATCTGACTCATTTTAGTTCCTTCATGGTTGATGATGGTATTCTCTTGTACCTCTATTGCCAGCACTAGAGGGTTGCCAACCAAGGCTTAAATAACCCCCTGCCTAATATTATTATTAATATTACTATAAAAAACATTTGTTATGCCTTTTCCTAAAGTCCACAGCCTTCACCATAGTCTTATTCACATCAGCACAGAGGTTGTTTGCACCGCCACAACAATCCTCAAGATCTTCAATTTCAAATTCATCTGAGTTGATAGTCCTTAATTTGTCAAAAATATGAGGATTTAGACAGACAATTGATAGAAATTGTTAACTTAATGTAATTTTTATCCTGATATAAAATTTTCTAAACAAAGCTTTTCTGGTAAAATGAGAAGAATCCCTTAAACATCTCTTCTGCATTTTTTCACTATAAGGGAACAGTTGAAGGAAAAAATGCAGATACTAGTCATGCAATTTCAGTGACAGACAATGATGAGCCATTCTGTCCAGCCTGGAATCATTTCTGGAAGCCATTTACAGTTTCAGTAGCTTACCAACAAAATTGCTTGTCTCTTTAGGATTTCCCAAAATCTAGTGGGGGGCTGAAGAGGAGGAAGAGAGCCTGGGTTATCCCTCTACTTAGTGTTTCTGAGAATAGCAGAGGACCATATCCCCTAAAACTTGCTCAGGTAAGACAAACTAAAATAAACTGAAAAAATGTCATCCAGGGCATTTTTCTTTGCTATTTCATTCATGTCTTATATATTTAAAGTGTACTCAGAATGCAATTAATATTACTTTATATTCTTGACCTGTTTAGCAAATGCAAAATCTTGTCCCATACATAAATAAATTTGAATATATTTGGTGGCCTGTTGGTCTCTTATTCAAGATTAAAATAAACCAAATACTTTAAGCAAACAACTGTCTTAGGTTTCAGTTAGGCTTTGGTCTCATAGCTGTAACCTACACATTTTTTCGTCTTTATTCACCATTTCTTTTTTACGCTTTAAACTTGTCTCAAGTCAACCCTGGTCTGTGTTTTCCAGATACGCTCTGATGCAGATAAAGTAAAGAGGATCCATTACAGCATCACTGGTCCTGGAGCAGATCAGCCTCCTGTTGGTCTTTTCACCATTGACAGGAACAATGGTAATCTGTATGTCACACAGGAACTGGACAGAGAGAAACAGGACAAGTACATGGTCCGCACTTTCCCTGCTACTTTTAAACTGAATGCTTCTTTTTGTCATTTGCTTTGTTAAAGGATGTAGTTAAGGCTGCAGAGAATTGAAACGAAAAATTTTCTGAAACAATTCTCAGGTTTTCAACTATAACTAAAGTGACAGTATAATAAATAAAGTGGTTTCTTGTTATCTGCTTAAATATATTGAATATAGTTAGCAAAATATGAACAATAAATGGCACCTTAGCTTGTAACATAGAATAAAATGACCCACACAATTTTCTTGTGTTAATAATAAGTTGTAATTTTTACTTTTATAGCTTCAAGGACATGCTGTGGCAGAAGGAGGTGCCGGACATCCAGAGGACCCGATGGATATTGTAGTCATTGTAATTGACCAAAATGACAACAAACCAGTCTTTAATCAGTCTACCTATATGGCAGAAGTTCCAGAGGCCTCACTTAATGGTAAAGTCACTGGTTTCACTTTTGGTCAATGACAGAAAATTTAGATGTGGTAAACTTCTTCTCAAACTCAATTGTGTGTATGACAGAGGTGTTCAAATGTTACTGAAGAGCAAAACAATTGAAATGTTGGCGTCTTTTAAAGTCAAACACATCTGAAACTTACAAAGACACACTCAAGAGACACAATTTATCCTCAGACCTTCACTAGCATAGTTTACTCAGACTCTGGCCTGGAAGTCTTTCTATTAAGTTCAACAGCTGCTCTAACATGTAGATGGGGTCTGTCATGCTTTGTTTTTTCCATGTTTTTGCTATCTTGTAAACCAACGATGACTTTTGTCTAATTTCTTGTTTTGTATGTCCATTCTAAAGGTTCTGAGGTGATTGAGGTCAAGGCCACAGATGCTGATGAACCAGATTCTGACAACTCAGAGATTCGCTATCGTATTTTCAGGCAGGAGCCTGAAGAACCCAGTCCATCAGTGTTTGTAATTAACCCAGTGACCGGAGTCATCACGGTAAATGCTGAAGCACTGGACAGACAGGTAATCTATCAAGAACATAGAACATTAACCCACCTGACTGAATGAACTTTAATATGAAACTCATCAAATTCTGAGTATTCAGTCAGAGTGTTTGAGTGTTTAATGGAACCTAAAAAACAACTCTGATTTAACCTGACTTCTATCTCATCTCACAGAAATACCCTCAGTTACACTCTGCTGGTAGAAGCAGCAGATATGGCGGGGGGAGAAGGATTGACTGAACAAGTTAAAGTAATAATCACTGTGTCAGCAAACAATAATAATCCTTCAGTCTTCCCTCAGCCAGCTGTAAGTAAATTAAATGGTGTGTTATGAATCCTCTCTTATGATTAAAAAAAATCCATTTTTCTCAGTTTTATTTCCATGACATGTTTTAAAACAACTAGGTTAACCAAACAACTTTACAGGGTATTAAAAAATTTAAGAGCTGTTTAAAAAGCGGTGTCAAATGTTCCTGATCAGTTGTTCCCAAATGATCATTTATGTTTGTCAGTCCTCTCTGCTTTACTCCAGCTATCCAGAAGAAATAGATTTTGTGTTTTACATTCCGATGTGGGGCGATTTCACCTAAAATATTCTCCTTTCCTGATAATTGCTTTAGCCCAAGTATGATGGCAGCTACGGATACTTGTGTTGGAACTTTCTAAAGCTGTTAGTAGCTTACACATAATGGGTAAGCAGGAAATAGGACATTGGCTGCTAGCCTGGACAAATTTCATTGGATCTTTTAGAATGAACACTGTTCTTCCTCTGACCATCAACTCTGCCACATTTCCTTGGCACAGAAAGTTCTGCTGGTGTAATTGTAATATTGGAGGTAATCTTGTCAGCTTCATAAATCGGTAGCCTGGGCTTGGTCAGGGTCAGCTGATTTCTTGTCATCTGACTCATTTTAGTTCCTTCATGGTTGATGATGGTATTCTCTTGTACCTCTATTGCTAGCACTAGAGGGTTGCCAACCAAGGCTTAAATAACCCCTGCCTAATATTATTATTAATATTACTAAAAAAACATTTGTTATGGCCTTTTCCTAAAGTCCACAGCCTTCACCATAGTTTTATTCACATCAGCACAGAGGTTGTTTGCACCGCCACAACAATCCTCAAGATCTTCAATTTCAAATTCATCTGAGTTGATAGTCCTTAATTTGTCAAAAATATGAGGATTTAGACAGACAATTGATAGAAATTGTTAACTTAATGTAATTTTTATCCTGATATAAAATTTTCTAAACAAAGCTTTTCTGGTAAAATGAGAAGAATCCCTTAAACATCTCTTCTGCATTTTTTCACTATAAGGGGAACAGTTGAAGGAAAAAATGCAGATACTAGTCATGCAATTTCAGTGACAGACAATGATGAGCCATTCTGTCCAGCCTGGAATCATTTCTGGAAGCCATTTACAGTTTCAGTAGCTTACCACAAAAATTGCCTTGTCTCTTTAGGATTTCCCAAAATCTAGTGGGGGGGTGAAGAGGAGGAAGAGAGGCCTGGTTATCCCTCTACTTAGTGTTTCTGAGAATAGCAGAGGACCATATCCCCTAAAACTTGCTCAGGTAAGACAAACTAAAATAAACTGAAAAAATGTCATCCAGGGCATTTTTCTTTGCTATTTCATTCATGTCTTATATATTTAAAGTGTACTCAGAATCAGTATCAGAATCAGAATCAGAATCAGCTTTATTGCCAAGTTTGTACATACAAACAAGGAATTTGACTCCGGTACACTTTGCTCTTTGGTTTTGTTTTTGCACTACAGAATATACATATTTACAATGTACAATATACACATATATAAATAAAAAGGTGCATTTGCAACATCTGTATGCTGTTGTTTTGTATTTTATTGAATGTTCAACAGAGAAACAGCCTGGGGGAAGAAACAGTCTCTGTGGCGGCTGGTTTTTTGTGAACAGGGCTCTGTAGCGTCGGCCTGAAGGCAGAACTCTAAACAGTTTATGTGCAGGGTGTGTGGGGTCTGCAGAGATTTTAGCAGCTTTTTTTTCTGACCCTAGACCTGTATAAGTCTTGGATGGAGGGAAGGTCAGCCCTGATGATTCTCTCTGCAGACCTGATTATTCGTTGCAGTCTGGACCTGTCCTGTTTTGTGGATAAAACCGAACCACACGGAGATGGATGAAGACAGGACAGACTGAATGATGGCAGTGTAGAAGATGACCAGCAGCTCCTGTGGAAGGTTGTACTTCTTAAGTTGCCTCAGGAAGTACAGTCTCTGCTGGGCCTTCTTCCGAACAGTGTCTATGTGTGAAGACCATCTCAGGTCCTCAGAGATGGTGGTTCCTAAGAACCTGAAGTGATCCACAGCCGACACGGTGTTGTTGAGGATGGTGAGGGGGGTGTATGGAGGTGGTGTTTTCCGAAAGTCCACCACCATCTCCACAGTCTTGAGTGGGTTTAGCTCCAGGTAGTTCTGACTACACCAGTGTACCAGCCGATCCACCTCCTGTCTGTATGCAAACTCATCACCGTCCTGGATCAGTCCAATGACAGTGGTGTCATCTGCAAATTTCAGGAGTTTCACGGATGAGTCTGCTGAGGTGCAGTCATTTGTGTACAGGGAGAAGAGGAGTGGGGATAGAACACACCCCTGGGGGGCACCAGTACTTATTGATCTGGTTCGGGAGAAAATGCTCCCCAGTCTCACCTGCTGCTGTCGGTCCGTCAGGAAGCTGTTGATCCACTGACAGCAATTAATATTACTTTATATTCTTGACCTGTTTTAGCAAAGACAAAATCTTGTCCCTATACATAAATAAATTTTTTGAATATGTTTGGTGGCCTGTTGGCCCTTTTATTCAAGATTAAAAAAAACCAAATACTTTAAGCAAAACAACTGTCTTAGGTTTCAGTTAGGCTTTGGTCTCATAGCTGTAACCTACACATTTTTTCGTCTTTATTCACCATTTCTTTTTACGCTTTAAACTTGTCTCAAGTCAACCTGGTCTGTGTTTTCCAGATACGCTCTGATGCAGATAAAGTAAAGAGGATCCATTACAGCATCACTGGTCCTGGAGCAGATCAGCCTCCTGTTGGTCTTTTCACCATTGACAGGAACAATGGTAATCTGTATGTCACACAGGAACTGGACAGAGAGAAACAGGACAAGTACATGGTCCGCACTTTCCCCGCTACTTTTTAAATGAATGCTTCTTTTTGTCATTTCTTTTTTTAAAGGATGTAGTTAAGGCTGCAGAGAAATTAAAACGAAAAAAATTTTTGAAACAATTCTCAGGTTTTCAACTATAACTAAAGTGACAGTATAAAAAAAAAGTGGTTTTTTGTTTTTGCTTAAATATATTGAATATAGTTAGCAAAATATGAACAAAAAAAATGGCAACCTTAGCTTGTAACATAGAATAAAAAACCCACACAATTTTTCTGTGTTTTAAAAAAAGTTGTAATTTTTACTTTTATAGCTTCAAGGACATGCTGTGGCAGAAGGAGGTGCCGGAATCCAAGGACCCGATGGATATTGTAGTCATTGTAATTGACCAAAATGACAACAAACCAGTCTTTTAATCAGTCTACCTATATGGCAGAAGTTTTCCAGAGCCCACTTAATGGTAAAGTCACTGGTTTCACTTTTTTTCAATGAAAGAAAAATTAGATGTGGGAAACTTCTTCTCAAACTCAATTGTGTGTATGAAGGGGTGTTCAAATGTTACTGAAGAGCAAAACAATGAAATGTTGGCGTCTTTTTTAAAGTCAAACACATCTGAAACCTTTAAAAAAACACATCAAGAGACACAATTTATCCTCAGACCTTCACTAGCATAGTTTACTCAGACTCTGGCCCCTGGAAGTCTTTCTATTAAGTTCAACAGCTGCTCTAACATGTAGATGGGGTCTGTCATGCTTTGTTTTTTTCCATGTTTTTTATCTTGTAAACCCAAACATGACTTTTGTCTAATTTCTTGTTTTGTATGTCCATTCTAAAGGTTTTTGGGGGTATTGAGGTCAAGGCCACAGATGCTGATGAACCAGATTCTGACAACTCAGAGATTCGCCTTCGTATTTTTAGGCAGGAGCCTGAAGAACCCAGTCCATCAGTGTTTGTAATTAACCCAGTGACCGAGTCATCACGGTAAATGCTGAAACACTGGGGCGACAGGTAATCTATCAAGAAACATAGAACATTAACCCACCTGACTGAATGAACTTTATATGAAACTCATCAAAAATTCTGAGTATTCAGTCAGGGTTTTTGGGGTTTAAATGGAAACCCAAAAACAACTCTGATTTAAACCTGACTTCTAAACCATCTCACAGAAATACCCTCAGTACACTCTGCTGGGTAGAAGCAGCAGATAGGGCGGGAAGGATTGACTGAAACAAGTTAAAGTATAATAAACTGTGTCAGCAAACAATAATAATCCTTCAGTCTTCCCTCAGCCAGCTGTAAGTAAATTAAATGGTGTGTTATGAATCCTCTCTTATGATTAAACAAATCCATTTTTCTAGTTTTATTTTCCATGACATGTTTTAAAAACAACTAGGTTAACCAAACAACTTTACAGGGTAATTAAAAAATTTAAGAGCTGTTAAAAGCGTGTCAAATGTTTCCTGATCAGTTGTCCCAAATGATCATTTATGTTTGTCATTTCCTCTCTTTTTACTCCAGCTATCCAGAAGAAATAGATTTTGTGTTTTACATTCCGATGTGGGGCGATTTCACCTAAAATATTCTCCTTTCCTGATAATTGCTTTAGCCCAAGTATGATGGCAGCTACGGATACTGGTTTTTGGAACTTTCAAAAAGCTGTTAGTAGCTTACACATAATGGGTAAGCAGGAAATAGGACATTGGCTGCTAGCCTGGACAAATTTCATTGGATCTTTTAGAATGAACGCACTGTTCTTCCTCTGACCATCAACTCTGCCACATTTCCTTGGCACAGAAAAGTTCTGCTGGTGTAATTGTAATATTGGAGGTAATCTTGTCAGCTTCATAAATCGGTTAGCCTGGGCTTGGTCAGGGTCAGCTGATTTCTTGTCATCTGACTCATTTAGTTCCTTCATGGTTGATGATGGTATTCTCTTGTACCTCTATTGCCAGCACTAGAGGTTGCCAACCCAAGGCTTAAATAACCCCCTGCCTAATATTATTATTAATATTACTATAAAAAACATTTGTTATGCCTTTTCCTAAAGTCCACAGCCTTCACCATAGTCTTATTCACATCAGCACAGAGGTTGTTTGCACCGCCACAACAAATCCTCAAGATCTTCAATTTCAAAATTCACCTGAGTTGATAGTCCTTAATTTGTCAAAAATATGAGGATTTAGACAGACAATTGATAGAAATTGTTAACTTAATGTAATTTTTATCCTGATAAAAAATTTTCTAAACAAAGCTTTTCTGGTAAAATGAGAAGAATCCCTTAAAACTCTCTTCTGCATTTTTTCACTATAAGGGAACAGTTGAAGGAAAAAATGCAGATACTAGTCATGCAATTTCAGTGACAGACAATGATGAGCCATTCTGTCCAGCCTGGAATCATTTCTGGAAGCCATTTACAGTTTCAGTAGCTTACCAACAAAATTGCTTGTCTCTTTAGGATTTCCCAAAATCTAGTGGGGGGCTGAAGAGGAGGAAGAGAGCCTGGGTTATCCCTCTACTTAGTGTTTCTGAGAATAGCAGAGGACCATATCCCCTAAAACTTGCTCAGGTAAGACAAACTAAAATAAACTGAAAAATGTCATCCAGGGCATTTTTCTTTGCTATTTCATTCATGTCTTATATATTTAAAGTGTACTCAGAATCAGTATCAGAATCAGAATCAGAATCAGCTTTATTGCCAAGTTTGTACATACAAACAAGGAATTTGACTCCGGTACACTTTGCTCTTTGGTTTTGTTTTTGCACTACAGAATATACATATTTACAATGTACAATATACACATATATAAATAAAAAGGTGCATTTGCAAACATCTGTATGCTGTTGTTTTGTATTTATTGAATGTTCAACAGAGAAACAGCCTGGGGGAAGAAACTGTCTCTGTGGCGGCTGGTTTTTGTGAACAGCGCTCTGTAGCGTCGGCCTGAAGGCAGAACTCTAAAACAGTTTATGTGCAGGGTGTGGGGGGTCTGCAGAGATTTAGCAGCTCCTTTTTCTGACCCTAGACCTGTATAAGTCTTGGATGGAGGGAAGGTCAGCCTGATGATTCTCTCTGCAGACCTGATTTTTCGTTGCAGTCTGGACCTGCCCCTGTTTGTGGATAACGAACCACACGGAGATGGATGAAGACAGGACAGACTGAATGATGGCAGTGTAGAAGATGACCAGCAGCTCCTGTGGAAGGTTGTACTTCTTAAGTTGCCTCAGGAAGTACAGTCTCTGCTGGGCCCTTTTTCCGAACAGTGTCTATGTGTGAAGACCATCTCAGGTCCTCAGAGATGGTGGTTCCTAAGAACCTGAAGTGATCCACAGCCGACACGGTGTTGTTGAGGATGGTGAGGGGGGTGTATGGAGGTGGTGTTTTCGAAAGTCCACCACCATTTTCCAACAGTCTTGAGTGGGTTTAGCTCCAGGTAGTTCTGACTACACCAGTGTACCAGCCGATCCACCTCCTGTCTGTATGCAAACTCATCACCGTCCTGGATCAGTCCAATGACAGTGGTGTCATCTGCAAATTTCAGGAGTTTCACGGATGAGTCTGCTGAGGTGCAGTCATTTGTGTACAGGGAGAAGAGGAGTGGGGATAGAACACACCCCTGGGGGGCACCAGTACTTATTGATCTGGTTCGGGAGAAAATGCTCCCCAGTCTCACCTGCTGCTGTCGGTCCGTCAGGAAGCTGTTGATCCACTGACAGCAATTAATATTACTTTATATTCTTGACCTGTTTAGCAAATGCAAAATCTTGTCCCATACATAAATAAATTTGAATATGTTTGGTGGCCTGTTGGTCTCTTATTCAAGATTAAAATAAACCAAATACTTTAAGCAAACAACTGTCTTAGGTTTCAGTTAGGCTTTGGTCTCATAGCTGTAACCTACACATTTTTTCGTCTTTATTCACCATTTCTTTTTTACGCTTTAAACTTGTCTCAAGTCAACCCTGGTCTGTGTTTTCCAGATACGCTCTGATGCAGATAAAGTAAAGAGGATCCATTACAGCATCACTGGTCCTGGAGCAGATCAGCCTCCTGTTGGTCTTTTCACCATTGACAGGAACAATGGTAATCTGTATGTCACACAGGAACTGGACAGAGAGAAAACAGGACAAGTAACATGGTCCGCACTTTCCCTGCTACTTTTAAACTGAATGCTTCTTTTTGTCATTTGCTTTGTTAAAGGATGTAGTTAAGGCTGCAGAGAATTGAAACGAAAAATTTTCTGAAACAATTCTCAGGTTTTCAACTATAACTAAAGTGACAGTATAAAAATAAAGTGGTTTCTGTTATCTGCTTAAATATATTGAATATAGTTAGCAAAATATGAACAATAAATGGCACCTTAGCTTGTAACATAGAATAAATGACCCACACAATTTTCTTGTGTTAATAATAAGTTGTAATTTTTTACTTTTATAGCTTCAAGGACATGCTGTGGCAGAAGGAGGTGCGGACATCCAGAGGACCCGATGGATATTGTAGTCATTGTAATTGACCAAAATGACAACAAACCAGTCTTTAATCAGTCTACCTATATGGCAGAAGTTCCAGAGGCCTCACTTAATGGTAAAGTCACTGGTTTCACTTTTGGTCAATGACAGAAAATTTAGATGTGGTAAACTTCTTCTCAAACTCAATTGTGTGTATGACAGAGGTGTTCAAATGTTACTGAAGAGCAAAACAATTGAAATGTTGGCGTCTTTTAAAGTCAAACACATCTGAAACTTACAAAGACACACTCAAGAGACACAATTTATCCTCAGACCTTCACTAGCATAGTTTACTCAGACTCTGGCCTGGAAGTCTTTCTATTAAGTTCAACAGCTGCTCTAACATGTAGATGGGGTCTGTCATGCTTTGTTTTTTCCATGTTTTGCTATCTTGTAAACCAACGATGACTTTTGTCTAATTTCTTGTTTTGTATGTCCATTCTAAAGGTTCTGAGGTGATTGAGGTCAAGGCCACAGATGCTGATGAACCAGATTCTGACAACTCAGAGATTCGCTATCGTATTTTCAGGCAGGAGCCTGAAGAACCCAGTCCATCAGTGTTTGTAATTAACCCAGTGACCGGAGTCATCACGGTAAATGCTGAAGCACTGGACAGACAGGTAATCTATCAAGAACATAGAACATTAACCCACCTGACTGAATGAACTTTAATATGAAACTCATCAAATTCTGAGTATTCAGTCAGAGTGTTTGAGTGTTTAATGGAACCTAAAAACAACTCTGATTTAACCTGACTTCTATCTCATCTCACAGAAATACCCTCAGTACACTCTGCTGGTAGAAGCAGCAGATATGGCGGGAGAAGGATTGACTGAACAAGTTAAAGTAATAATCACTGTGTCAGCAAACAATAATAATCCTTCAGTCTTCCCTCAGCCAGCTGTAAGTAAATTAAATGGTGTGTTATGAATCCTCTCTTATGATTAAACAAATCCATTTTTCTCAGTTTTATTTCCATGACATGTTTTAAAACAACTAGGTTAACCAAACAACTTTACAGGGTAATTAAAAAATTTAAGAGCTGTTAAAAGCGTGTCAAATGTTCCTGATCAGTTGTTCCCAAATGATCATTTATGTTTGTCAGTCCTCTCTGCTTTACTCCAGCTATCCAGAAGAAATAGATTTTGTGTTTTACATTCCGATGTGGGGCGATTTCACCTAAAATATTCTCCTTTCCTGATAATTGCTTTAGCCCAAGTATGATGGCAGCTACGGATACTTGTGTTGGAACTTTCTAAAGCTGTTAGTAGCTTACACATAATGGGTAAGCAGGAAATAGGACATTGGCTGCTAGCCTGGACAAATTTCATTGGATCTTTTAGAATGAGCACTGTTCTTCCTCTGACCATCAACTCTGCCACATTTCCTTGGCACAGAAAGTTCTGCTGGTGTAATTGTAATATTGGAGGTAATCTTGTCAGCTTCATAAATCGGTAGCCTGGGCTTGGTCAGGGTCAGCTGATTTCTTGTCATCTGACTCACTTTAGTTCTGTATTACTCCGTGGTTGATGTTGGTATTCTCTTGTACCTCTATTGCTAGCACTAGAGGGTTGCCCACCAAGGCTTTAATAACCCCCTGCCTTTTAGTATTGTCATTATTATTATCGTTGGCTCACTTCCACTGCTACAGTGGTGGTGACCACGGTGAAGGACCTTAATGAACCTCCAATATTTGATCCATAAGAACCTTTTCTCTAAAAGAGTGGACCTTCCTGTGGGCAGCACCACAAGGCAATACACAGCTTCTGATCCAGACGCTACACGCAAACAGAAAGTCATGTAAGTAAAGTCAGTCAAAAGTACAGCAAATGGAAAAAGCTTTCGTTTTCTGTTTTTTATCAACACATAAATTAAAAAACATTAGTTTGCACCTACATTAACTGAGTCTCAGATGAGCATCAAGCTGACAGATTATCATCATTTATCTAAGAATTTAGATGTAAGACAGAAAAAATGTTATGACTGAAATAAATTGTAAGTCTTAGCCTTTTTTCTCTTTCTCACTCGCAATCCAGACAAAATTCACATAAAAAAAAAGAAAACACTTAAAAATGTGAACTCCATACCAAATACTGCAAGGTGAATTATGAACATGGTGCTACTGATCAAACGGATTGTTTAGTCATCAGCAATTAAGATCTTTAACAAAACAGAACTCATGCATGTTTGCTGTTGCACAGCATTTGGCGTTGACACAATGCAGAGGAGGGAAAGAAATCAGCAATGACCTTAGATGGGGAATTGTTGCAGACCATCCATCTGGGAAGGGCTTTCAAGTGATTTACAAATTTTTGATGTCAGTCACTCTCCAGTGAGACAGATTATTCAAAAGTGGAGATGACATTCCAGCAAACTAACACCAAAGTCAGAGCGTGGAATCCTGAGAGAAATTACAACAGGATCAGAGAGAATGACTTGGAATGAGAAAGTCTCTTCTTCTAAAAAGAATATGCCAACAAAACCAAGGTGTCTAAATCCAACACAGAACTTCTAGAAAAATTTCCTTTGGACAGGTGAGACCAAAGTAGAGCTGTGTGGAGAACTCCAAATACAACATAAAAACATCAGGCTGACTGTCAAGCATGGCGATGGAGGGATAATGACATGGGCCTCATTTTACAGCCAGAGGACCTGGACACTTTCTTTTGAGCTGACCATGAACTGCTTCAGTAGGGGTATACTGTAGTATTCTAGAGTCGGATGGAAACTGTTCAACAGTATTAAAACAGAGTGGTATATTATTGTACTCAATCAGAGGTAACCATAAAATTATATTCACAAAACTCTTAAATTAATAAAGAACGCTAACTTTATGACTGTACAGCACCTGGATGCTTCAAACAAAATCATTAGAAAAGCTAAATTCTTAAAAACCTTTTTTATGAACTGGGCTGCTGAAGGGTAATTTGGTAGAGTGCATGCAACACGTGCAGACGCTACAGTCCTCGACACGGTTGTCCTGGGTTCAGTTAATGGTCTCGGGCCATTTGCTGCATGTCTTCACCTTCTCTCTCCATCTTCCTTCCTGTCTGATTACTGTACAATAAAGGCCACTATTGCCAAAAAATATATACATGAGCTTTTAATCTGCAAAGTTTAGAAGTGAAAGGACAACACATCAGTCTATAAGTTGAAATTTAATAATGAGAAAATGATAGGAAAAAGTATCAAACTACAGCTCAAATAGCTGAGAAAGGTCACTTGATTGCAAGTGATGAAGTAAATGAAGCATTACGACCCACAGCAAATATGTAGAAAATAAAAATCAGTTAAACGCAAATCGTCAAAGGAACTGGCATTTCTATGAATATGGTGAACTTGCTTTGGGCCTTTTATTGTCCTTTTTGTCTTGCATGTGCAATGGATCTGCTCTGTTTCCACCTCCTCTGTACTGTCGTTCCTCAGGTACAATATCCTATCTGACAATGCGACAGGTTAAACATTGCAGAGAACACTGGCACTGTCATATTAAAAAGCTCCATGCAGAAAATGTCCCTGTTTGTCAGGGACAGCAAATACACAGCTGGTGTAAATGATATGGTGGGTGGGAAGACGTGTGACATGTAGTGCTTGTACCAGTTTCGTTGCATTGTGGTTCACCTGTTTATGTTTGTGTCTTTTGTGTCTCTAGATGAGGTTTCAGGTACTGGAACTGGACCCCTAGTCATTCACCTCACAGATTCCAATGATAACGTCCCATCAGCATAGGACTGAGGTTCTCCTACACAAGGAGCTCTTCTACTGTTGATGAGACCTTGTTTTGGTGTGGATAGTGTGTTTAAAAAGGATCCTTGCTATGCTGGTTTTATTTTAAGTTTAAGTGTCTTTCAGCTGTTCTTTGCAGGTTTTTATTTGTCTGAAGGGGATACAGAAATATTCAATTCCTGCAGCTGTCAGTATAGGTAAAGGTTAATACTTTAGCGTCAGTTTGATTTTTTTTCCCTACACGTTTTCAATGGAAAGAGCACAAGGATGGGAACTAGATGGCGATTTGGCTGTATGATTCATGGTTTCCTCCATCCATTTGCCATGAAATAATACACTGTGATGACAACATGCAATTTTACCCATTTATTTCTCCAATAAAACGTTTAAGCTCCTTTAAGACAAACACACAGGAGCATTTGTTAAACTTTTAATGTGTAATGATGCCAAATGGTTAATTGACAACCTATTTTTGCCTCTCTTAGATCAGTAGGATTTAGGTCACACTGTTTAGCGTTTAGCATCATGAATTGATTAAACATGGAAAGTCTATCTTAACTTTAAGTTGAGTTGTCCCATGGTTCACCTAAACAATTTCACTTTATCAACACTATAGCACAAACTAAATAATAGGTTCAAATTCAAGAAGAGCTATACTGTCTCTTCGAATCTTTTACTTTAGAATGTCTCAAAATGACAGAGTTAAAAAAAAACACTAAAAAGTACAGTGGTTTACAACTATTTACTATTGCCTCAGGTTTCCTGAAATTCATTTAGGTGGCAACATACAGCCATATTCAATAAATTAGAATTTTATTTAGAAGTTAATTTATTTCAGTAACTCAGTTCACAAAGTGAAGCACATTATATAGATTAATTACACACAAACTCATTTTAAAAGACTTTATGAAAACATGACATTCAAGAAAAAAATATTACACCAGGCCAGTTTTAAAAAATTAATGCAAAAATGTGGGTTTAATAAAAAGTATTCTGAATACTTGCTTAAAGGTTATTTCCAAAAGGTACTTTTAATCTGACAAACAAGCCTCATTGGAACACACATTCTAATTTACTGAATGTGTCTGTAGAAGATAGATATTAAGAAATGTGTAGATTTCAGAGTGACACCATGTGTCTTTGCAGGTTTCATATACGTTGGTTTGAACATAAGCTTCACGCTTTTGGAAAACCCACTTTGTATTTCCATATGTTATTGGTGGTGGCAGTTTATTGCTCTAATTTTGTTAAGCAACATCTTTCACTAAATACAAATAAAACTTTGGTTTAAACTGCAGCAAACGTGTTTGTCTCAACTATATTCTGAACAAGAGTCACGGGTAATGAATTTTAATAAATCAAATTAAAGAACACAGTGCCTTGCAAAACTATTCCCACCCCTAGGCTTTAACCTATCTTGTTACATCCCAACCTATAATTTAAATGATTTTTAATCTTATTTTATGATGACTCTGCATGGAATGGTCTAAGTTAGTTAAGTGAAATGGGGAAAATATATCTTAAAAAAAAAAAAAGGGAAAATTGATATGAGCATATGTATTCACCTCCTTTGCTATGAAGCCCCTAAAATGTTCTGGTGCAACCACTTACCTTCAAAAGTCCCATAATTGGTGAAATGAAGTCCATCTTTTTGCAATCTGTCACATGATCTGTCAGTATAAACACACCTTTTCTGAAAGGCCCCAGAGGCTGCAGTACCAGTAAGCAGGAGGCATCACACCATGAAGACCAAGGAGCTCTCGAAACAAGTCAGGGACAAAGTTGTTGAGAAAAACAAGTCAGGGTGAGGTTATAAAAAAAATATCCAAATCTGTGATGTTCCCCCGGAGCTCCATTAAATCCATCATCTTCAAATGGTAAGCACATGGTACCACATCAAACCTGCCAAGAGTAGGCCATCCACCAGAACTCACAGACCAGGCAAGGAGTGCATTAATCAGAGAGGCAGCACAAAGACCAAAGGTAAGCCTAAAGGAGTTGCAGAGTTCCACAGCAGAGACTGTCCACAGGACCACAATAAGCCAAACACTCCATAGAGCTGGGCTTTATGGAAGGATAGCCAGAAAATAGATATTACTTGGTGTTAAAAATAAGAAGTCATGTTTTGAGTGAGCAACACCCTAAATGTATGGAGGAAGAGACTAAAACTGAAACTTGTGCCCACCAAGGAAAACACCATGTCTGGAGAAAACCCAACACATCCCATCACCCCAAGAACACCATCCCCACAGTAAAACATGGTAGTGGCAGCATCATGCTGTAGGGATGTTTTTCAGCAGCAGGGACTGGGAATCTGGTCGGATTTGAGGGAAAGATGGATGGTTCTCAATACAGGGACATTCTTGAGCAAAATCTGTCACCTTCCAGCAGGACAATGACCAGAAGCATACTGCTGAAGTAACACTCAAGTGGTTTAAGGGGAAACATTTAAATGTGTTAGAATGGCCTAGTCAAAGTCTAAACGTCAATCCAATTGAGATTCTGTGGTTAGACTTGAAGATTACTGTTCACAAGTGAAACCATCCAACATGAAGGAACTGGAGCAGTTTAACCTCGAGGGATGGGCAAAAACCCCAGTGGCAGGATGTGATGAGCTCATAGAGACAAAGCTACTTGCAGCTGTAATTGTTGTAAAAGGTACAAAGCACTGACCTTTTCTGCTTCTGCCTCTCTGCCTGCTCAGACGCTTTTCTCCTAACCTTCCTGCTTGCTTGCATTCTTTTACTCTTAGCCAAAATTACGGAAATATTGGACTAAAACTACTTCTTACCAGCGACTCCCAAGGATTATTATTATTTTTATTTTTTTCTAAAGGATTTTGATGTTTTTATAATTGAAACCGAAAGAAGGATAAGTTAGCTAATCAGCAAAAGATGCCTCCCTTCACAACAGAGGACTTTGAGTCCTCAGCCGGCAAACAGAACACTGAGAATAAACCTACCGGCAGACCCCCCTGGCATGTTTTTAGGCGCATGCCCAAAAAATCACGACTCACTGGAAGATCTCAGCAAATAAATAAATTAGAATGGCCAGAATTACAGACAAATGCCCCCGTTACCCCTGGGAAAAGCAGACTTCGACAGCAAGCTGCTGTCACAACAACTCATAGGAGTGAGACAGATGGAAATAATGGAATTCCCCTCCAAAACAGATTTTCCCCACTACAATGAAAACCAGGAAAATGATCTATCTTCTGAGAGCAATAAAAGGTTTGAGAACAACCTTCATTCTAAACAGTCTTCTCCTAAACTGCCAGAGAAAAAGCGCCCCACCGGATCAAGAACCCTAATAGTGGGCAACACAGCTGTGGATGGAAAAAACACAGAAGTTATGATTGGAACCAGTAACGTGGTGTCCAATATCTCAGAGAGAATTCTGACAATCACAGAAAAGCGCCCGTCTCTAGAAAACCTTATTATACACTGTGGAGCCATGGATGACGTAGCTAAGAAGAAATCTGAAGGATTGAAGGAGGATTTCACTCGTCTGCTGAATATTGTTGGAGGTCTCAATATCAAGGTTTTTCTCAGCGGACCCTTTGCACCGATTTTCTGTGGAGATGAGATTTTTTAGAGACTTCTGATGATTAATAAGTGGTTGAAAAAAACACGTGCCACTACATCTGTGAACTTCATCGACAACTTCAATATTTTTGGGGAAAAAAGACAACTCTTCAAACAAGATGGTTTCTGGTTGAACAAGCCGGGAACCAGACGTGTCACATCTAATCTCTTCTATTCAGTAAATAATCCGCCAGCAGCTTTGACCTTCAGCAGAGAACATGGAGTATCAACAATAATGATAACGCTGCCTCCAACAGCTCCAGCAGAAACAACCGGTTAGTTGGCTGAGAAAGAGAGGTCATCACAAAAGGTCTCCCCGCCGAATTCCACAGGAGAAGTGGAACCCCCTGTTATACCCCCCTCCCCCCAAACCCAGACCCAGACCGACACCCCCATTAAACCCCCCTCACCCCAGACCCCGACCCAGACCGCACAGAACTCTCCCATCTCCCCACTGAGCCCGCTTTTTGCTTTACTGGATTCTGATAACATGAAAGAAGCTCTTAAGATCGGGACCCAAATGGCTCTGACATCTTCTCCATTCAACACCCCCCATGGCCGAGGCCCTCCTACTGAACCAACATCTTCCAAATGCCACAGAGCCCCACCACCTCCTAATCTATCTCCTCCTAATCAGGACCTTCAAATCACTTCTCTGTGATACAGTCTGGGCCCCAGTGGTAACTCTATCAGAAATTAGGAAAAGCAGGAAAAGCTTGGGAAATAGTTGTAAAATCTCTGTGCTTATATGTGACAGAAAGACCAAAGCCAAAAGGATAAGAGACAGTAATAAACAATCAAAAAAAGCCATAAACTGTCAGGTACAACCAGACAGAGTTAATATCAGCAACTAAGTCATATAAACTGGCTTTATTGAACATTAGATCTCTGTCAGGAAAATCATTTTTAATCAAAGACTTCATTACTGACCACGATCTTGATGTTCTGTTTTTAACAGAAACATGGTTACATGAATTTAATGAAGCTCCCATTCTGATAGAGTCGACGCCTCCGAACTACAATTTTCTTTGTGAGAGCAGACAGCAAAGAAAAGATGGAGGGGTGGCCACTTTGTTTAAAGATTTACTAAAGTGTAAAAAAGTATTTCTGGGAAAATTTGACTCTTTTGAATATATGGCTCTCCAGGTAAAAAGCCCGGTCCGAACCATGTTCTTGAATATATACAGGCCTCCTAAGTCCAAAACAAACTTTTTCAGTGATTTTAATGAGCTTTTATCTGTGATATGTTTTGATTATTACTGTTTAATTATTGTGGGAGACTTCAACATTCACATGGACAATCCTGAAGACAGAAGTGCAATAGATCTATGTGACACTCTTAGAAATTGTGGTTTGACTCAACGTGTTAAACAGCAAACGTACAAACAGGGACATATTTTGGACTTGATCATGACTAAGGGTCTAAACATTTCCAAGGTGTCTGTAACTGATGTTGCCCTATCTGACCACTTTTCTGTTATTTTTGAAAGCATCATCTGCAATGACTCAGTTTACCAAAGAGACATTATAAGAAAACGTATCTTTAAGGACGGTGCTGCTGAAACCTTTAACCAGATTAACTCTTCTACCTCCACTTTGTCCTGTAACAGTGTAGATAAGCTGGTAGATAACTTTCATTCTAAAATCTCGACATCATTAGGGTTAGGGTTAGGGTTAGCAAAAACATTAACAATGCTCGTGCAGTATTTGCCATGGTCGACAGGCTAACAAACCCTCCTGTAACTGTAGCATCCGAACTCCACTCTGCAATGAATTTGCTAACTTCTTCACTGAAAAAAACCAAAAGATCAGAGGAACAGTCAGCACATCCACATCAACTCTAGTACCAAAGTTGTCTCCAACTAGAACTGATTTTGACAAAATTTCCAGATTTACCAAATAAACTACAAAAACTTAGAAGAAATCGTACACCACCTAAGCTCTCCTTCCTGCTGTCTCGATGTTTTACCCACAGCTTTCCTTCAGAAACCTTTGCCTGTCATAACGTGTGATTTAACACAAATAATAAACACGCCCCTTTTGTCAGGTGCTAAAAATAGCAATTATCAAAGCTCTATTGAAAAAGAGCAACTTGGACAAGCTGCTACTACAGAACTACAGGCCTATATCAAACCTCCCCTTCATCAATAAGATTATTGAAAAAGCTGTGTTTCAACAGTTAAACTACTTCCTAACAATGACCAACCACTTTCATGTCTTCCAGTCAGGCTTCCGTGTTCACCACAGTACGGAGACTGCTCTTGTCAAGGTGTTCAATGACATCAGTATAAATGCAGACTGTGGAAGAATCACAGTGTTGGTATTATTGGACCTTAGTGCATCATTCCACACTGTTGATCACTCCATTTTATTGGGGCACCTGGAAAACTGGGTCGGCCTTTCTGGTACAGCACTCGATTGGTTTAAATCCTACTTGAAAGACAGGGACTTTTTTGTGTCAGTAGGTAACTTTACATCAGAGACCACAAAAATCAGATGTGGCGTTCCCCAAGGGTCCATCTTAGGGCCCCTCCTATTCAATATCTACATGCTCCCCCTAACTCAGATTTTAATAAACAGCAACGTAAGTTATCATAACTATGCAGACGACACACAGCTATACTTTATGATCTCACCAGGTGACTATGAACCCATTCAAGCGTTGGGTAAATGCATAGAAGAAATCAATGCATGGATGTGCCAAAATTTTCTTCAGCTGAATCAAAACATAACTGAAGTAATAATCTTTGGACAAAAGGAAGAGCGTTTAAAAGTTAGCACACAGATTCAGTTAATACAGCTAGAAACCACCAATCAGGTTCGAATTCTGGGTGTAGTGATGGACTCTGACCTGAACCTTCAGAGGCACATAAACACAGTAACAAGGTCAGCCTTTTATCACCTAAAGAACATCTCCAGGATTAAAGGACTAATGTCTCAGCAGGACCTTGAAAAATTAATTCATGCCTTCATCTTTAGTAGAATTGATTACTGCAACGGTGTCTTCACAGGTCTGCCTAAAAAGTCCATCAGACAGCTGCAGTTGATCCAGAACGCTGCTGCCCGCGTCCTCACTAGAACTAAGAAAGTGGAGCACATCACCCTGGTTCTAAAGTCCCTACACTGGCTCCCTGTAGCTCAGAGAATAGACTTTAAAATGCTTCTGTTAGTCTATAAATCACTGAATGGCTTAGCACCAAAATACATTACAGACTTGTTGCCAGTGTATCAACCACCCAGACCTCTCAGGTCTTCTGGCTCAAATCTACCCTGCATACCCAGAACCAAAACCAAACATGGAGAAGAAGCTTTTAGTTCTTATGCTCCACGAATCTGGAATAAACTCCCAGAAAACTGTAAAAGCGCTGAAACCCTAAGTTGCTTCAAATCAAGATTAAAAACGTATTTTGAATGTGTCATCTTAACATTATTATTTAAGTTTTCTGTCCAATTTTCTTTTCATTTTCTTATCCATCATTCTATTCTCTTTATTTTTTTTAATTACCTCTGTTGTTTGATTTTCTGTATCATTGTAATGTTTTTCCTTATGTACAGCGCCTTTGAGTGCCTTGTTGCTAAAAAGCGCTATATAAGTAAACTTGACTTGACTTTAGCGGGGTAAACAGTTACACATGCTGAAGTTTTCTGTTAATTGTTGTTAGCTTCGTTGTCGTCTTCCGCTTTATCCGGGACCGGGTCGCAGGGTCAGCAGACTCAGTAGAGACACCCAGATGTCCCTCTACCCAGACACCTCCTCCAACTCCTCCAGGGGTAGCCCAAGGCGTTCCCAGGCCAGCCGAGAGACATAGTCCCTCCAACATGTCCTGGGCCATCCCCTGGGCCTCCTCCCGGTGGAACGTGCCTGGAACACCTCCCGAGGAAGGCGTCCAGGAGGCATCCAGTATAGATGATATAGATGATCCTGGCTCCTCTCGATGTGGAGGAGCAGCGGCTCTACTCCGAGCTCCTCCCTGATGGCCGAACTCCTCACCTTATCTCTAAGGGAGTGTCCGGCCACCCTACAGAGGAAGCTCACTTTAGCCGCTTGTATCCAGGATCTCGTACTTTCGATCATGACCCAAAGTTCATGGCCATCGGTGAGGATAGGACTCAGACCAACCGGTAAATTGAGAGCTTCGCTTTTTGGCTCTGCTCTCTTTTTTTCCACAACAGACCGGCACAGTGTCCCCATTACATCAGCAGCCACACCAATCAGTCTGTTGATCTCCCGCTCCATTCTCTCCTCACTCGTGAACAAGACCCCAAGATACTTGAACTCCGCCACTTGAGGCAGGAACTCCCCTCCAACCTGAAGAGGACAAGTTACCCTTTTTCGGTCGAGAACCATGGCCTCGGACTTGGAGGAGCTGATCTTCATCCCAGCCACTTCACACCCGGCTGTGAACTGCCCCAGTGCATGCTGTAGGTCTTGGCTAGAGGGGGGCAGCAGGACAAAGTCATCTTCATAAAGAAGAGACGAAATCCACTGTTCCCCAAACCAGAACCCTCCGGCCCTTGGCTGTGCCTAGAAATCCTGTCCATAAAAGTTATGAACAGGACTGGTGACAAAGGGCAGCCCTGCCCGAGTCCTGCACAGGTCCGACTTGGTGCTGGCAATGTGGACCAAACTACTGCTCCACTTGTACAGAGACTGGGTAGCCCCTAATAAAGGGCCCCCGACTCCATACTCCTGGAGCAACCCCCACAGGGCACCTCGAGGGACACAGTCGAATGCCTTTTCCAGGTCCACAAAACACATGTGGAACGGTTGGGCAAACTCCCATGAACCCTCGTGTACCCTGTAGAGGGCATAGAGCTGGTCTAGTGTTCCGAGGCCGGGACAAAACCACACTGCTCCTCCTGTAGCCGAGGTTCCTATACTCTGGCGTAGGCCTTCCCAGGGAGGCTGAGGAGTGTTATCCCCCTGTAGTTCGAACACACCCCACCACCCCAGTCTGCTAGTCCAGAGGCACTGTCCCCGACCGCCATGCAATGTTGAAGAGGCGTATCAACCATGACAGCCCCACATCATCCAGAGACCCATCCACCCCCGAAGCCATGCCACCACAGAGCTTTTTCACCACCTCGGTGACTTCAGCCTGGGTGATGAAAGAGTCTAACCCCGAGTCCCCAGCCTCTGTTTCCAGCAGGGAATGCGTAATGGCAGGATTGAGGAGATCCTCAAAGTACTCCTTCCACCACCCGATAATGTCCCCAGTCGAGGTTACCCGCTCCCTACCCCTACTGTAAACAGTGTTGGAGAAGCATTGCTTCCCCCTCCTGACGCGCCGGACGGTTTGCCAGAATTGCTTTATGGCCAACCGGTAGTCCTTCTCCATGGCCTCACCGAATTCCTCCCAGACTCGAGTTTTTGCCCTGCCACAGCCCAGGCCACAGCACACTTGGCCTCACGGTACCCGTCAGCTGCCTCAGGAGTCCCACAAGCCAACCACAGCCGACAGGACTCCTTCTTCAGCCTGACAGCATTTCTTACTGCCGGTGTCCACCACCAGGTTCGGGGATTGCCGCCGCGACAGGCACCACAGACCTTACGACCACAGATACAGGCAGCAGCATCGACAATAGACGCGGAGAACATAGTCCACTCGAACTCTATGTCTCCAACCTCCCCCGGAATCTGGTCAAAGCTCTCCTGGAGGTGGGAGTTGAATACATCCCTGGCCGAGGCCTCCGCCAAACATTCCCAGCAGACCCTCAGTATATGCTTGAGCCTGCCAAGCCTGTCCGGCTTTCTCCTCTTCCAGCAGATCCAACTCACCACAAGTGGACAGCTCACCCCCTTTCTTCACCCGAGTGTCCAAGACATGTAGCCAAAGGTCTGAAGACACGATAACAAAGTCAATCATCAAACTACTGCCTAGTAGGAAACACCTGGTTTCCTGGTGCCAAGTGCACTGATGAACACACTTATGCTTGAACATGGTGTTCATTATGGACAATCCATGACTAGCACAGAAGTCCAATAATGAAACACCACTCAGCTTCAGATCGGGGGGGCCATTCCTCCCAATCACTCCTCTCCAGGTGTCACTGTCGTTTCCCACGTGGGCGTTGAAGTCCCCCAGCAGAATAATGGAGTCCCCTGGAAGGGCACAATGCTGCACTCCCGACAGGGACGCCAAGAAGGCCGGGTACTCAGCACTACCGCTTGGACCGTAGGCCGAAACGACAGTCAGAGACCTGTCCCCAACTCGAAAGCGCAGGGATGCAACCCTCTCATCCACTGGGGTAAACCCCAACACGAGACGGCTGAGCTGGGGGGCAAAAAGCAAACCCACCCCAGCTCATCGCCTCTCCCCGCGGGCCATGCCAGAGTAGAAGGGAGTCCAGTCCCTCTCGAGGAGATGGGTTCCAGAGCCCACTCTGTGCGTGAAGGTGAGCCCGACTATTTCTATTTGATATGTCTCGACCTCCCGCACAAACTCAGGCTCCTTCTTATGCCTGTTTGCAATGGGAGACCCTACCAGGGGCATTTAAGCCCCAGACAACATAGCCTCTAGGATCATTCGAACACTCAAACCCCTCACCCCCCACTATGTTAAGGTGGCGGTTCAAGGAGGGGAGTTTGCTTCATAATTTAAAAAAAATACATATTCAAAGTTGTATGTATGTTCTGTAAATGAAGTGGTGCAAATTCTAAATCTATTTTAATTCCAGGTTTGAGTCAACAAAACATGAAAAATGCCAAGCAGGATGAATACTTATGCAAGGCACGGTGCATTTTGAGTTGTCACCAAGGGCCTAAATGAAATTACAGTGCTGGGCCCTTTTATTGGAACCCCAGGTAAATATGTTGAAAAAACCCTAAAACATTTTTCTATTTTGTTGTAGCAGCATCGTCTTACACTGAAAAATTCTGAGAAATCCAATGCACAGCTTGGAAAAAAAAGTTAAGTTAGACAATAATAAATTTTGTCAAATATTGGTACTTTAAAAATCTAACTGCAAGATTTTTTATTAAATTTTATTAAAATTATGTATACAGCACCAACTTAAAACAAATATTATAAGGCACGTCCAATTAATAATAAAAAATAAAAATCAAATTAGTCCAGTCACAAAACATATTCTAATTCACTTGCATATATTCCAATTCCATTCCACTTATAAGATCTAAATCCTGTGAGAGGAGCCAAGACCCGAGGCCGTCTGAAGAGACCAAAGATCCATCTCTCTGTATGACCCAACATGGTAAAATGTTACAGTGGAAGACCAGGTTCTATCCTGTTGGCCGAGGAGGAGGAAGAAACTGCTAGCAGCTGGGGGACCAAAAACTGGGCAATTGGAGATTTTGTTAAAAAAATATATTTTTTATTGTGAGATTTTTTTTCACACATTTACCATGGGACCCAATACACAGTAAGTCTGCCTGTAACATTTGTGCTGGACCAGCAGATGGAGACACGAGGTTGTGTTTTTACAAACATATCAAAAGAGCTAAAGTCTATTTTAACACACCTTTAACAGACTTTCAGTGAAACTGGTTTTACTGGTTTTGTTGTTTGAAATGTCCAGTCACAACTTTATGTGACACAAAGTTACCCAACACCGGGAAGTCAGGTGACTCAGGCTTAGTTGAATTCCCCTAAATATGTTGCTGCAATTCCCAGCGTGCCTGTAGGTTAATCCAGGTTAACTTGAAGGAGGGGCCAGTTCTGCTTTGTTGCTTCAACTTAAATTCACAGCCAATCATCCTGCACCAACGCTTCCCTATAACTCAAAAAAGACTCTTCACCTGACTTTTTCTGCAGCAGTGGAATGTACGGTCTAACATTTTGTTTTACTCATTTTTTTAATTGTATCAACACAACAAGAAGCAACACCTCACACTCATACTGTTTCACCAACATCCTGGAGAAAGCCGATAATGTTTTCATGGCTGCTGAAGGAAATGGGATTTTGTTAATACTGTGCATGTTCTGCCATGATGACCAGGGTACACAGTTTTACTGTCAGTTTAAAGACTCTAAATACACAGACACTCAATCATCAGGTCCCAAATCTGATCTGTTAATAAAGTAAGAGAAATGTAATATAACATTAGTAACAAGATTCCCCCAAGGCCAGACCATGAAATGCTGAGAAAAAACAACTGAGAGCACTATCTCAGACTCTCCTGGCCCGGGCAGGTTAATATTTTAACAGTATTAGACTTAACAAGTACAACTTGTTAGAAAGGGTTGCCTTCTTTTTACAGAGAATATGGGAGCACAGCTTAGGGTGCTCAAAGGACTGAAAGAATGTCCTTTGGACAGGTGAAACAAATGTCCATTTTGCACAGCAGCTCGTTAGGTGCAGGGCTGATGATTTGGGCTTGTTTTGCAAGTCAAAGATCAAAAACTCTGTATGATAAACCATCTGATTGTCACATATAAGAGAACAGAACAATGATGCCAAGCACAACAAACCAGAGTCAGAAAAAACTGGTCCACAGACTCATGGGGACAAGGATCTATGAAAGTTCCTGCTGCTACAGGATGTTCAGTCCTAACTGTGTGTTTTTTCTGCCTGTTTTTGTTAAGATATGAACATTAAAACAAAAGGTTTCTGATGCTAAAGAGTTTGCAAATTGTTTAGTGTCCTTCAGAATCTTTGACGTTCTTGAAGTTTTCTCCTTTTTTTTGCTTGTTTTCTTCCAGCCAGCAGTTAGATCAAGAAATCATGAAACTGAAAGCACATTCTGCAGTGATAACTATCAAACAAACGGGTATTACCAGTATGCCCTATCTGACGTGGTGTTCTTGGAACTGATGTCAGTCTCAGACGTGTCTGTATGTGTCTGCTAGCAGGTTATTGACCATGTTCTGTACACATAACAAAGAGCTGGGGATTAGAGCCATTTGTTTTCAACTCTTTTACCTTTGTTATTGTGTATGTTCTTTGTATATGTTAGAGGTGCAAGAACAGATTAAACAACAGCTTAACAGTTAAGGTGAGGGTAAATGTGAAGGTGAATAATAAAGCCCAAGTTCCTGTTGTTGCGCTAAGCTCCTCTGCACTCTGCCTCGCTGTCTGTCTTCTGCAGCCTTGGTGACGCTTGCTGTTTTGTGGCCATACTTCATTATCCTTCTTCTTTTAACTTGTGTTTGCACTGCAGCAGAGCTTTACTGGTGCCGGCTGAAGTTAAACTCCTTAATATGTTTTCATGAGTGTATTCAAACCTACTGCAGGGAACTAAACTGAAGCCAAAGTGGAATGTTTGCTTTACCTGTCTTGCTCCCTTTCTGCTCTAAAGCTGGATTTATTTCCTGTGTTTACCAATGTCGATGACTGTAATTGTAAAGAGCAACCACACCTAAAACTGTGGATGCATGACAATGGACAGCCTGTTAAACACACAAACTTTGAGATCCAGGGTGTGGCATGGAGATTTAGTGCAGATAAAGCATAGACAGGTCTTGTCCTCAAGCAGACTCACCCTGCCACAGGTTAGAGAAGACCTGGAATGTTGTGGTTTGGGAAGTCCAGTCAGCCCATGCTTGCAGTTTTCTCTGTCACTAAAAATTCTTACTGGCATTATCTAAAGGACCTTTACTACTCAAATGCAGAATGTCTTTGGTGAAAAATACTTCTTTGTGATGTCAACATATTCAGACCTAATATAGATTTTTACTGGAGAAGAAATCCCATAAAAGTCATAGTCATTCCTGACAACTTTAGGACCATATCTTTCCAGTTTTACTGTTAAATTGTTATAAGAACTAATATAGTGACCACAGGTAACTATTAACATGAACCAAAAAACATACCTTCAAGCACAAACTAGAAACATATTCTACTGATACAAAAAGATTATTGCTGAGGCGAGGTTGACTGACTCAGCATAAAGGATTTCTAAAAGAGAAGATTTTGTTGAATTGTTTAGCAGCCAATAGTTGGCTCGGTCCAAAAACACATCCATTAGTAAATGCCATGTTCTCACTGACTTATAAATGGAGCAGGGTGGATTCCAGCTTTAAACAAAATAAAAATGTTTAATTTCCAAGTTGAAACAATCACCAAAAAGCCCCCTGAAATTAGAGTTTGAGTTGGGCAATTCTGAAATGTCAAAGGTCACTCATCAACCCCTACCTAAATTCAAAATGGCTGCAGTATGTGGCAAAGGTGGTGATAGCTACAATAAATGCAAGAAAAATTGTTCTCATCCTACTTTGCAGTTCTGAAATGAATCACAAAGTTAATACTTAATGCTAAAATGTGTTTTTTTCTCAAATGTTCATGTCTCAAACCTTGTTTGTTGGTATCCTGTATTATAAGAGTTCTTCTGAAACTGTGAGAAAACATATTGTGGTGTCCCATCTGTCCATTACCCCCCTCCACACACACACACACGTCAAAGTGGTTCATAAAAAGTAAGCAGTAAAACATTATGCAATTAAATATGTTCAACCAAACTAGCTCAGCTTCTGTGTACTGTTCCTCTTTGCATGCTGTCTGAAACTATTGTATCTGTTTTTGAACTTTTGTTGCTAACAATTTTATCTTGTTTAGCTATTTAATGCTGCTTTCTTTATTTGTCTCTCTATGAGCTCAACTTCCAAATCTGTCTGTTTATCTTACAAAGCAAGAATTTTTGGGTAAAGGCAGAAAAATAGTTTTCATTTATTTACAATAGACTACAAGATTGCACATTTCATTTGCAGAGGCTAGACTTGATCTTTTACACTTTTATGTGATTTTATAAAGCACAATTTGGAAAACAGAGGCTTTTATAAACACTTCCACAAACTCAGATAATAGAATATTTCAGATCTGTTGCAAAATTTTATTTTTTTTATAGTCTGCATTAATTTATGGAAAACTAGGTTTCCTCATCATATTATTTTTGCATATTCTTTTTTTTGGCAAACTCTTTTCTTTTAACCACACACATATTGATGTGCAAAACTTAAAACCCTTTTAGCACTTTGGCTTTGACTACTGACTATGTAAGTGAGTTATAGAGGAAGTCCAAAATTAACCAAAACAACTTTTGCACACCACTAATACTGCAGAAATATTGCTTTCTTTGCATATGTTCCAGTCAGTCAACATGGAGGTCAGAACAAAGAAGAGTCCAGTTTTCCTCCTGCAGCAACATCAACAAACATTTGTGTTGCCATGTGCTATGTTCATCAGAGTTAAAGTAGCTCTAGGAAGAAGCAAAAAACTAATCATCTCTTACTGAATGTGTGCCATGCAAAATACTGCAGTAAGGTGAAAAATACATGTTTTGCTGTACGCAGGCCTGAGCTCAGACAAGCGAAAAATGACTATTGAGTCAGTTCCACCATGGCATAACTGAGCCATTTATCCATAGCAGCCTTCTGTAAAATGACTCAAAGTGCTCATGTAATAAGTAGTTTACTTAATTGATGACAGCATTGTTAGCTTATTGAACCTGCTGTGTTCTGAGAGTCTGAACTCTCAGTTTAACCAGTTGGTCTGAAGGGTGTGTTCTAAGAAAACCCACTTCTGTTAGGCTTTGTGCATCTGGTGGTCTGCTTATGTTTCGGGGCAAACATTTAGGAATTTTAAATTCAGATTCGTGTCAGTTGGCTTTGTGGTGAAGTGCCCCAAGACAGGACATGCCCGTGATCTAATGAAACTAAAATGGAAGCTCTTGGCCATAATGGCCATCATTACATTTGGAAGAAGGAGGCGAAAGTAGCAAAACTCAAAAATCATCCCAACTTTGAAATACAAGGCTGGGCCTGCACAGTTTCACCAGTTCTGTCAGTTGGAACAGGCTTATAGAAGAAAAACCCAAAGCATCTGACCCAAGTCATACAGTTTAAAAGGTAATTCTACCAAATACTAAGGACATGCATGGTAACTTCAGAATTTGAAGTTATTTAAAGTTTAAAAAAAAATCAGTATAACAATGATCCCTCTGATTCTTTTGGCATTAGCAAAGAGAAATCATTTTATTTAATCCTGACTGACCTAAACATTTAATGTCAGGAAGTGAGGAGAAACGGTTGTGTCTTTTTACACAGTCTACCTTTATTGAACATTAAAGATTCAATGTGAAATATTAAAACACCTTTTTTCTTTCTTAATTAGCTGTTTTTGTTGAAGGTAAGTGTCCTTAGGGGGTGAGGTAACTGGCTAAAAAGTGCTGTTTAGGTGAGAAAAACACATGAATGAAATAATCTTTTTTTTCTAATTTCATCCTTATAACCTTTTTAAATCGATTGCATGTTCTGCTGCCCAGTTGTTCCCTCTTGCAAAGGTGTGGCTTTTAACATGAAAGCTTAATTTATTTCCTGTTTTTATATTTTATTTAATTTCTTTTTTTTTTTTTTTTGGGGGGGGGGGGGGGGTTTTACACCATGTGCAGCATTCTGACAAGCAGAGGTTGTTTTTAGATGAGCTTCTGGAGGATTAAACTGACTGACTGTGACTGGGTTTGCTCTGTTTAGTTGAAGCTTATCTTTGAGCGTTATTAGGAAAGCTGTGACACAGATAACCCCTGATCTCAGTAACAGATTATGATGGTCTCTTTGTCATGTTTTAAAATGAGGAACGGAAGGTATTACTTCCTGTTTCTTTGCTGCCAGATGTTTCATTGGATATTGACTGTATTAGCTGAAAGATCTGTACTGGTTTAAACAAAGGAATAAGTCAGTTAATGTTATCCGTGTTTCTAACTTTTAGAGTTGTTTCACATTTGGTTTCATATTGTTAAATATTAACATGTAAAACTTTTCCAACATGCAAGTAGTTCAAATTAAATTACCCTGGTTGGTGTCTGAGCCACATTGCTGAATCCATGAAAAGTTTATTTTCAGGTGATGATTTTGGTTCCAGATCCAGGAAATCTTCATTTAACTCTATACTCTATCTGTGCTTTGATGCTCCCTACTGAAATATACAATGCAATGAAATATACCCTGCCTGGCCAAAAAAAGTCGCAACTAAAAAAAAAAGGTCACACACTCTAATATTTTGTTGGACTGCCTTTAGCTTTGATTACAGCACTCATTTGCTGTGACATTGTTTCAATAAACTTCTGCAATGTCACAAGATTTATTTCCACCCAGTATTGCATTAATTTTTCCCCAAGATCTTGCAGGGATGATGGTAGAGTCTGACCGCTGCGCAAAGCCTTCTCCAGCACATCCCAAAGATTCTCAATGGGGTTGAGGTCTGGGCTCTGTGGTGGCCAATCCATGTGTGAGAATGATGTCTCATGGTCCCTGAACCACTCTTTCACAATTTGAGCCTGATGAATCCTGGCATAATCATCTTGGAATATGCCCGTGCCATCAGGGAAGAAAAAATCCACTGATGGAATAATCTGGTCATTCAGTATATTCAGGTAGTCAGCTGACCTCATGCTTTAAACACATACTGTTGCTGAACCCAGATCTGACCAACTGCAGCAACCCCAGATCATAGCACTGCCCCCACAGGATTGTACAGTAGGCACTAGGTATGATAGGTGCATCACTTCACCTGCCTCTCTTCTTACCCTGATGCACCTATCACTCTGGAACAGGGTAAATCTGGACTCATCAGACCATATGACCTTCTTCCGTTGCTCCGGAGTCCAATCTTTATGCTCCCTAGCAAATTGAAGCCTTTTTTTCCGGTTAGCCTCATTAATGGTTTTCTTAAGGTTACACAGCTGTTCAGTCCCAATCCCTTGAGTTCCCTTCGCATTGTGCGTGTGGAAATGCTCTTACTTTCACTCTTAAACATTGCCTGGAGTTCAACTGTTGTTTTTCTTCGATTTGATTTTACCAAACGTTTAAGTGATCGCTGATCATGATACAATAGACTGACATTTTTTCCACAACCATAGGATGTGTCTTTCAACATGGTTGTTTAAGAAATGAGAAGCAACTCATTGCACCAGTTTTGGTTAAATAACTTGTTGCCAGCTGAAACATAATCGCCCATGCAGTAATTATCCAATGGGTGGCTCGTACCTATTTGCTTAGTTAAATCCAGGTGGCGACTTTTTTTTGGGCCAGGCAGCGTATGTTAACAGTATAAACACACGCTATGTTGCCAAAAGTATTAGATCACACCAAAACAAATAATTCTGTTGTTCCAATCCCTTCCATGGCTGCAAGTGTATAAAGTTTGTTAAGGAGAAACTTGACTGGTCAGCACAGAGTCCTGACCTCAACTTTCTTGAACTTCTTTGGGATAAATTAGAGCAGGGGCAGCAGTTCTGGTTTTCTCATCTAACTATGAACACACTTCTAAACATTGTGGAAGATGTTTACGGTGTAGTTAAAGTTACTATTGCTGGCAATGGTGGCTCCATTAACAAATTGGACCTTACAGATTAACAATAGGATGTCAACAAAGTTCATGTATATGTAAAAGCAGACTGTGTATATGGTTTAAATAGGAGAGGTCACCACCACCAACAGAGCAGGAACCCTGTTTCAACAGACTTTCGGTTCACACTGATGACGGATCATCACAACATAAATCACAAGTTCCCTCATGGCATGACAACACACACACACACACACACACACACACAAAACCACACACACATACTTGTGATATAAGTGTTAACAGGAAATTGCATAATGTAAAATTGTCGGCAAATCATATGAAGGTCAGTCATTCATAACCTACTACTTCCCAGTTCTAACTCTTTTGGAGATTTTTTAGCATTAAAGTTCTAGGCATGTTGTCCATTTTGTTTTGAAGAGGTTTTTAAACCAACAGACTGTATTAGTTCCACTAACTGGACATACTGTTGCACCTCAGCACCAATCAGCACAGCTTATCTCTTGTTTTGAAACATAAATTGCTCACAAACAACTTAAGAGAATTTAGAATCTGGGAGGCAAGTCGAGTTGGTTTCAAAACATATTTCAAACAATCTGCTTTAACTCTGCACATAGTAAACCAACAGTAATATCAGCTAAATTAAATCTTAACTAAAATAAAATTGGGTCCACTACAATACCCTGTTCAATTTGTACTAAAAACCAATAAAGACTTTTGTCAAGAGATCTATTTTATTCATTCTATTTTTATTAATTGGTTTAATTGTGAGGGAGGAAACAACCAGAACAGTAACAAGTTAATTTAACATCCTACAGATGTGCTGCAGACAGAATTTCTAGCCAGTGGCTGATTTAAAATCATCTTGTCTGGTTAGGTTTTTCTATTCATAATAATAATTCTAACACATCATTATAAAACACTTTGATAAAACAAACATAAAAAAACATAAGAACAAATTACATCATGTAAAATGTATATATAAATTATAAATGATCTAAGTTACCACATAAGTTTTACAACTACTAAAATTTGTAATATCATAAAGTTATAATGTCTGTGTGATATTGTGCTATCAAACCGCATGTTTTGGTAATCACTGATGACAGATTTGGTTTTGAAATGGTAGTCTGGGCAGCTCTAAAATGCAAAGGGAAAAGGTTTAACAGAATATATTTTTCTTTTTATAGGCACTAATAAAAACATCACAATTTCAAATTCCTGTTCATCAAAGCTAGGCGGTTCTGCTGCTTGTGTGCCGGGGGGTTTGGGTTCTAGGCTTGGCCTGCATTGGGGGACTGGGGGTTAGATGGTGAGGGGATTCAGTCCCTGTGCCCTTTTCAGCCTGGGGGCTGCTGCTTCTTTGCCTTCTTGCTGATCTGTCTGTCTGGGGCATGGCTACTCTGCGGGAGATGTCTGTCTGCCTGGGGCTGCTGCAGCCTCCAGGAGCTGAGGCTTCCTGCCACTTGCTGCCTTCTGATTGCTGTGAGGTTCCTACACTTGTCACACAAGTAACAACTTTGCATCTCCAGTTAACAAATTAGAACACACCTCCACACACACGCATACACAGCGACTCTGCACACATATCTATTCTACACACACACACACATCACACACACACACACACTTGTCTTACTATATGTTGTTAGGACTGGATGATGGAAACAGTAACTATGATACCAATTATGATACCCTTCTTGTAGAGTAAAACTCCACTGGTGCATGTAGGTTGCCAGGTTCTTCATGGCATGCCTTAATACCAAGACAGGACACAAGAAAAATAAAACTTGTATTTTTAGTAAAAGGGTCAATGTTTGAAAGAAGATTATTAGCAGAATCAGTATGACGTAAAGACATTTACTTTCATATAATATTGTTATATGAGTAATTTTCTGTTTTCAGTTCAGGTTCCCCAGAATAACATAGTCAGCAGTTTGTTATTCCTTTCAGAGACATTGGATCTTAGAATAACCTCATTTAAATTGCATGCTTTATTCCCACTGCACAGCTGTTTATCTTACAGTTAGACTGTATTATATCGAGCTGGACTGTATTTAATTAGATATAAATCTGTCTCTGTGATTAGGCTGCATTGGTCTGAATAAAACGTTATAACTGAACATGTACTAGGTTGTAAAGTACTGTTTTTACAATTGCCTCTATATAAATTGACTGGACTTATTTGAATTAATATCCTTATCTACTTTGTGACTATTGTAACTAATCTATGAACTTGTCCCAAGTGAGAAACTCCCACTGATTGCCTGCATCTGACCCAATGTCATTTAAATGACTCTGTATAGTCAGTATTTCAGTAACTTCTGATTAAACTATGAGTAAGAAAGGAAGTAACTGGTGGGAAACTATGCGGGAGGCTTTTAGGAGGAAAGCTCATGTCGATTAGCCATCTAAAGAAGGAGTGGCTGAAAGGATTACAAGGAGGAGAAGACGCAGTTCTCATTTGTACTTCCTATCTACCATGTCTACCACACACTAAATGTTGCTGAGAGCACAAAGTGGAACACATTCCAGTAGGACTTTGACCAGGACTGTCTAGTGCAGAAACACAACCAAGCTCAACATTGGGTAATGTCTGATGTGCCATGGTTTTAACTGCCTCGACTTGCAGCTCTTCTTTTGAAAGCTGCAGCAATTTATCTTTGTGTGCTTATGCCCTCAGGTCATGTGACCGTGTTTAGGTGAAACCACTGATAAGAATGCAAAACTGCTTCACTGCCTTGAATCTCTAAAGGAAACTAAAAGCTTGTGAGGAGCCTAATGCAGAGCTTTTAACAGGAAGTGCTGTGTTACTGGATGATGAAAGTGCTTTTATCCTCTTGTCAGTTGGTAATGTATAGATAAGTCCCACAATATGAATGTATGGACTTCTCAACTGAGCTTTTCCTGTAACTTCCCTGTGCTCATAAATCTCTAAGCAGCAAGTGGTCACTACACTGCACCATCACTTCTCACAAATGTGCAAATAAAATGCTTCCTTCTACAATGGTCTGGATTTTTGGTAAAACTGTTGTGTACAAGTTCTCCAATTTCTGTTTCTATGAAATAGTAAGGAAAGAAAATTATGCAATTACTATAATTCATTAATCACATTAGTATTGTTTGTTTCTCTTAATCACTGGTCCACACCTCTGTTTTTTCCTTGTTTTAATAATGTTTTTAGCAACAGTGCAACATAAAATATCAAATATAGAGCAGCAATGTAAGATGTTTCAACATGAAAACAACAATAGACAGAATTGTACACACACCCCTGATAAAATCCCATATTTTTGTGAAGTAAAAAAAGACACCATGATAAGTCATAAGTTGCATGGTGGAGCTGTTGGTAGCCCTGTTGCCTTGCAGCAAGACGGAGTTTGAAGCCCAGCCAGGGGACTTTCTGCATGGAGTTTGCATGTTCTCCCTGTGCACGTGTAGGTTCTCTCTATGTACTCTAGCATCTTCTGACAGCCCAAAAACATGTGTTTCAGATGAGATGTTGACCATGCCTGCACCAACTCATAAGGTATGCCCAAAGTTGGTCACATCCACAGAGCTTTTTTACAAAAGTTACCCTTAGATGCAACAGTTGTTTTTGGTCTTTGTTTTAAACATACATTTTGGAATTGTGGCCAAAAATTCCAGTTTGTTTTCATCACAAGGTTCCTAGACAAGGTTTTAGTGAATTTTAGTCAGGCCTGGATGTTTTCTTTGCAGTGAAAATTTTCTGTCAGGAACCTTTATTAAAACTAATTAAGTCACTTCGAATTAAAATAATTACGGCAAAAGATGACATTTTCACCAACAAAAAAAAAAAAAAAAAAATCCAGTCAAATCTAATTTTAATCTTGTAAAAAGGTGGGACTAGAAGAGTAGCCAATGAGAATAAATACTTGAAACAACTATAACTGAAGCTAAATGAAAATGAGCTGACATAAATCAACAGTTTCTTTAGAAGAAAATGATTGTGTCTCTGCCTGACTACTTTCTATATTTTATCAGTCAGAAAGATTTAGTTTTCGGAATGTTGCTGTTATTCACTGATTTCTCTAATTGCTGATGCTGATCTTGACTTCGCTGACTAATACCTTTGTACCATGAGATCTTTTCTAGCATTTGTAACAGTTCCAAGTCGGAGAAATCAAAACTGCAGTGTCCGCTGAAGTCACTTGGCTACTGACTTGGAAATTCAGAAGTCCAACCCTGACTTCAAAGTCCAAAAAGGTTCCTATGCGTACAAAAGGCAGTGAAGGTTGCATCCACAAAACTGTTGATCTGCAAGGTTTATTCTTCTATTTTTCGTAATCAGTGACATACATAGCAGGCACAACTTTTATTCTGAAAATGTATTATTTTCCTTTAAAGTTAGAATGCATGAAATGCAAAGAAATACAATGCTTATAACGAAGTCTGTTACAATGGAACCATTGCACCCACAACTATGGGACTGTGGCCAATGCATAAGCCAGCCTGTTATGCTCTTCCGGCCATTTGCCCATGTTTCTGTACTGTGTTGCTGCAACATGCACTCTGCATTTCCCATGTTGTTTCCCAGGTTTTCTTTTGCATTTTACATTGACAGCAAAGAAGCCGATGGTGGTGGAGGTGCACTGTCATCAATTGCCATCAAGAGGTGTGCGCAAAGTGGAAAAAATGCGTTACGGCAATTTTTGCAACATTTTGAATGCATTCGAAAGCAAGTATCTAAGAACAGATTTCTTCTTCATTGTAAACCCTGGTGCCCATGGTCGTTTCAACAAATATGGGATCCCAGTGGTGCCAAAATACACTGCCTGGCCAAAAAAAATGTTGCCACCTGGATTTAACTAAGCAAATAGGTATGAGCCTCCCATTGAATAATTACTGCATGGGCAATTATGTTTCAGCTGGCAACAAGTTATTTAACCCCAATGGGTGTAAAGAGTTGCTTCTCATGTCTTAAGCAACCATGTCGAAAGACACATCCTGTGGTCGTGGAAAAGATGTCAGTCTTTTTTCAGAACGGTCAAATGATTGGCATGCATCAAGCAGAGAAAACACAAACAAGGAGATTGCAGAAACTACCAAAATTGGGTTAAGAACTGTCTAACGTATTATTAAAAACTGGAAGGATAGTGGGGACCCGTCGTCTTGGAGGAAGAAATGTGGCCGGAAAAAAATCCTGAACGATCGTGATCGCCGATCACTTAAACGTTTGGTGAAATCAAATAGAAGGAAAACAATAGTAGAACTCCAGGCTATGTTTAATAGTGAAAGTAAGAGCATTTCCACACACACAATGCGAAGGGAACTCAAGAGATTGGGACTGAACAGCTGTGTAACCTTAAGAAAACCACTAATGAGGCTAACTGGAAAAACAAGGCTTCAATGTGCTAGGGAGCATAAAGATTGGATTGTGGAGCAATGGAACAAGGTCATATGGTCTGATGAGCCAAATTTACCGTGTTCCAGAGTGATGGGTGCATCAGGATAAAAAGAGAGGCAGGTGAAGTGATGTACCCATCATGCCTAGTGCCTACTGTACAATCCTGTGGGGGCAGTGCTATGATCTGGGGTTGCTGCAGTTGGTCAGATCTGGGTTCAGCAACAGTATGTGTTTAAAGCATGAGGTCAGCTGACTACCTGAATATACTGAATGACCAGATTATTCCATCAGTGGATTTTTTCTTCCCTGATGGCACGAGCATATTCCAAGATGATTATGCCAGGATTCATCAGGCTCAAATTGTGAAAGAGTGGTTCAGGGAGCATGAGACATCATTCTCACACATGGATTGGCCTCCACAGAGTCCAGACCTCAACCCCATTGAGAATCTTTGGGATGTGCTGGAGAAGGCTTTGCGCAGTGGTCAGACTCTACCATCATCCCTGCAAGATCTTGGTGAAAAATGAATGCAACACTGTGTGGAAATAAATCTTGTGACATAGCAGAAGCTTATCGAAACAATGCCACAGTGAATGCGTGCTGTAACCAAAGCTAAAGGCGGCCCAACGAAATATTAGAATGTGTGACCTTTTTTTTTTGGCCAGGCAGTGTATATGCATAATGGAAATGTTTTTTGTTTTGTTTTATGAAAATCTGTTTACATGTACAGGTGTAAATTTGGCGTAAAATATATTAGTCTAAACATATAACAAAGATAATTCTAACTTTGAACTCTGAACTAAACTCAGTGGTTAAATAAGAAACTATTACTCATTGGGTTTAGTAAACACATTCACAGCTCAACCTATCCCTTAAAAGGTGTTCTGTATGTAAGAAAAAAGCTCTGAGTATTGTTTCCTGCCACTGAGATTGTGTGATTATACTCTGTTAAAAGCAGAAACTGCAGGCTTCTAATCGCTGACCTACCAGTTAATAATTGACAAGATATCTGTGTGGTAGCCCTCACTAATGGCCTTGACAGAGAGAAACAATCCCGCATGCAGTGGAAGATATGAGAGCATCCTGTAAAGTTTCAGATTTCTGATCAAGCGCTCAGGTTTTACATTAGAGTTATGCATTTGTATTCAGTAAGTTAAAGAGCGGAGGTTGAAAATTATCAGCTTTAATGTTTCATATGAAACACACTGACACCAAATAAGAAATAAGTAATAAGTTCCTTAAAAAAGGATTTGAATGAACTGAGGTTGAGAAGATCAGGAAGATCTGGGGATTTACACCATGCATCATTAGTGAAATGATGAATAAATATATAATTTAATAAAGTCTGAAGGATGTTTTATTGGTACAATGTAACAACATAAGGGTTCATGTCCTTTTAGTTTATTTTAGTTCACCTGTTTCATTACACAGTAAATACAACTTTATCACCATCAGTGTGTTAGTTCCCTCTTTCAGTTCCTTTATTAAAGTATCCTTATATATGAAGAACATTTTTCACACACTAGCACCTAGCTGCCTTCTCTGCTAATAAAAAAAACAAGTCCAACTAGAGTCTGAGATGTTGTTGTACATTCCAGGGAGATAGGGAAAGGACAAGGTGGCTTATTGAGTGAAATAATAATGGGTGAAGGGAGTTAAAAAGGAAAAAATATGAGGATGATTGTGTGAAAGTGTCATTATTTTTTTTTTTTTTTTTTTTTTTTTTGGTTTTTTTTTTTGTTTTTTTTTTTTTTTTTTTTTTTTTTTTTTTTTTTTTTTGTTTTTTTTAAAATTTTTTTTTTTTTTTTTTTTTTTTTTTTTTTTTTTTTGTTTTTTTTTCTTTAGCCAAATTTTTTTGGGGGGGGGGGGGGGGGGGGGTTTTTGGGCGTTTCTTTATTCACACATTTATGGACATGAAACCCTATGTCTTGTTACGCTTTGGCTGCTACACCTATATTTATATGGAACATAACTTGTGGCTTTAGCGGCAGCAAGTGAAACAGGCCCCCAAAAGTGAGACGGTTTTCCCGTGATCGTTGTAATAATTTCCATCGGTTACAAGCAGATAAGGAATCAAGAGGAATGCAAATACATTTCAATCGTCAGGATCCTTGGGAAAAGTAACAGTGCTCACTCCATACTTTTACTGCGCTGCCAGTATTGCTGTGAAGCCATTTGGAATGTTCAAATTGGAATAGCCTTTTTCCAATAGTTCTTTTTTTTGCTAGCACTGTTAAGATTTGTAGGTTTTCTAGCAAATAAAATTAAGATGGGTGTAGAAAATCTATGAATGTATGGGATCTTTCTTACCTGCAGGTAACATGTTGATTATACAAAGGTGCCAAATACAACAACAATTAAAAAAACTCAAATTAGAACTATAATGCTGTAGGTTTTTAGATTCAAACTAATATCAAATTGTAACATTATACTCATTGATGCGCATTGATAATCTGATATTTTTTATGTTTAGGTTAGGACTTTCATTTAAGAATGGGACATTTATTTGAATGTAGAAGTAACCTCTACATAGACAGATACAGACACATATAGACACATAACGGAAGTGAATAACTTTCCACTCAAGAAGCTCAAAACTGTTATCTGACACTGCTGTCTCTACCCTACTCATTCCATTCCTCCTCTTTTTCTCTCCCCCTCCCATTTCTTTTCTCCCCCACTCACTTCTAACTGTGTGTGGGAAGGAGGGATGGCTGGTGAGAGATCGCATCACTTAATTGCTTTCTGAAATGTCCCCTGTCTTTCAGCTTTTCACTCAAATGTTTTTAGAGGGTTACATTTTGGAATATATTAGAACTCTAGTAATGGATTTTCCCATCAGATTTTTACAATTGGACTTTTAAAACTTACAATACTAACATAGTTATGCTCAATAGTCTTAAGTCTTATCAAAATATACCCTCTATTAAACAAGTCTGATGGTACTGTTTCCCAAGATCGCAGTTGTTTTAACCTGTCTCTGCAGCTGCAGTGGCTGAAGAGTCATTTTCCAATTGGATGACTGGTATTACTTCTTTGAACATTACACCAATACCATTGGCCTTGATTTTCTTATCACTGTTATAATAAAAATGCAATGTGTATGTATTGAGTAGGAATAGAAAAGGGTCTCTAGATTGTAAAACCACCACTTGATTGTCCCTGTGTGGACTGACATGTATTTATGTGGTCTGCTCACAATGGGACAGCTCATATTACAAGTGTGAATGCACCCATGATGTACTGAGATCCAATCACTCAGACCACATTCTTAGGTGGGCTCCACTAGAGTTTATATATTAGCTTTTATGTTAGTCCATGTCTTAGATGTAACAGTAAGTAATTTAATATTATGTTCTATTTTTTAGACGAATGAGTTTTTCATAGGTNCAATAAAGGGACTGCTACCCGGGTTTGTCCTTTTTTAGCCATGAAACCTCCCACACTAAAATGACAGGTGTTTCAGTTTCATTGTCCGACCCCTGTAGTAATCAATTAATCTAGCGAATATTTTATTGGTTAATCAGTTACAAGAGATACTCTAAGTAAATCAACAGACATCAATAAACAAGCGGTTAGAACAAAAAAAAAAAACACATTTATTGCACATTTTAAATGGATTGCAAATTGCAAAACATGGAAAAAAAACAACAGCCCTCAATTCATGCTCAAACATGGCATTTTAATGATAAAGTCTTTAAATAAAAAAGCGACAATGCATTTTGTTGAATGTTCCAAGGTGCAATTGTACTAAACATCTGTAAAATCATAAACAATGCTCAGGTGAAGCTAAGGCTACGCCACTTGAGAAGTTCTGGATAGAGCATATTTCTAAACAACGATGGTTTTTCATCTCTAATTCAAAACATAGATTGTTTGTACAGTTTTGGCTTTTCTACTGCTCTGAGTGGGTTGTTCTTTCAGCAAAAGACATTTTTCAGAGTCGGTACTCCAGTTAACGAATATTCGATTCCTAAATTAGATGACGATTATTTCAATAATTGATTAATCACAATTAAAGGGATTAATTGTTTTAGCCCTAATGCTAATGCATTTCATATATTTCATTTTATCTTGCATCTTATTTTTTCATTAACACAGACATCAAGAAAACTACTTTTTTTTTTAATTATTTTCTCTTTGTCAGAGTAAAGCCTTAATTCTTCCTCCTCTCAGCTGGACTTGTGTTTCTTAAAATTTAAGACGGTTCTGGTCATTACTCCCCAACATCGTTTTGTTCGTTTTGTATCAGCCTGTTGCGGGTATGAAATGAAGCTGTCATGACCATGTTTCAGGGGGGAAGTTTCTTACCCATTTAGACGACTGCTTATTAAAGTAGTTTTTTTAAATCTACCCTAAGGAAATGAGGTTAAACGCCTGGCAATAGTATCTGCAGCAGGAGATCACTTAGTTGTAATTTAGTTCGATCAATGATCCTAATCCGCCACTCTGCTGGTCCTTCAACAGCCAAAATACATGCAAGGAATACTTCAGTGGCCTGAATTTATATAGTGTTTTCTGGTCTGGACCACTCAAAATGCTTTACACTAGAGCCACAAACGAGCACACATTCAACCTGGCCTTAAGTGCCTTGCCCAGGGGCACATCAATATGTGGCGGGAGGAATCGAACCCCTAAGTTTCAGATTGCAAGACCGCTTCTCTTCCCACTGAGCTAAAAGGTTTTCCTGAGATCTGCAAGGTATTTAAAAAATGAAATAAGTACATTGGTGCAAATGGGTTTGCTTATGGGTAGGACTTGGCTCTTGAAACCGACGAAGGGACAAAGTGATCTAGCACCATTTCAGACTTTCGTTCAAGGTGAGAACCATTGAACTGGTTCCTAATGTTAGTGTTTTTGTTTTTGAACCATCAACTGTGATCTTTAAATATTTTTAGCTTGAAGTTGTTTGTGCTGCACCATAATTGTTTTTGAGTCCAAACTTTTTTTCCGACCATATTACTCTTTCTAATATTAGTAAAAGGTTAAAATAACAATGAAGCTACATGGAGAAATTATTTCTTTTATGGTGCTTTAACCTGAAATTACCATACCACCTTTTTATCTACCTCTGTGCTTTAATCAATATTTTATTTCCATATTTTTTCTTTTAGAAAGGTTTGCAAGGCATTTCATAAACATGCAACCACAAACTGTTGGCATTTGTTTTTTTTATGCAACACATTTTCACGGTTAATCATTTGATGTTTTTCCGGAGTTCCTGGCTCCCACAATTGTCAGATGCTAGAGGGCTTTAGTGCCTTAGCAGTTAACAGCCGTGCAGTAAAGAACACTGCCCCACAGTCCTTTTAGGGCTATGCCTTGAGAAATGAAGTAAAACAAAACTTGGATTGTTGTGTTTTGGACCAGAGTAATTCAGTTTTTATTATAATGCATCACTGAAATGATAACAGTGAAAGACATTATTATGCAATAAGCAGCAGTTGTAGACTCGCTAAGCCGGGGTTGTGTTCGCTGTGTGACCGTAAGGCGTTTGTTCTCACTCTAACACGCTCAAAAACAAAATGTCCACTGTTTAATCATTTGTAAAACTGGCTATATTTTCTCTTTTTAAAAACACAACCTCCAGACCCATCCATTATTCTCACATGTGGCCTAACTTCATTCGCGCTGAAATATTCGGTAAGCTTTGTTAATGAACTTGGTTATTATAGCCGTTAGGCTGATAACTAATGACTGGACAAATGGTAACCCACAGCAGAAAAAAACGACCTAGATGTCCGAAGTGGCTTTTAATCTTAAAAAACGGATATAAATTGAGTTTCTTTGAATCAGGAGTGGGAGCAGAGGAAGAGGGAAGGATTATGTGCCCAAATTTTGCTAACCACTCTGGAACACATTTTCTTTCCTTAATTCCCAGACATGGCCTTCTAATTCACTGAAGCCAGTGTTTCATGGTGGTGAACTGCTGCTTTGTTTTTCATTTGATTCTATTTAAGGTTCCAGTCTCAAATGAACCAAGACACATTCTCACTTTTTCATATTCCTGTTTCAGTGAGGAGAAAGTAGGACACATAATTATGTTCTGTGATCTGTGCTTAGACTTCTTTGATCCTGGGGAGCTTCCTGAGTTATCAGAAATATTAGCTTCATCTAAACCTTCAACTTGTATGTTAAACCCAATCCTAACCAAATTATTTAAGTAGGTGTTCCCTCTGATTACCAGCCCCATTTTAGATATGATTAATTTATCTTTAGTGAATGGGTATGTACCAAAAGCTTTTAAGGTAGCTGTAATTAAACCTTTGCTTAAGAAACCTTCGCTTGATCGAGATGACTTAATAAATTACAGACCGATATCCAATCTTCCATTCTTATCTAAAATTCTTGAGAAAATAGTTGCTAATCAAATGTGAGCATTTACACAGCAATGACCTGTTTGAAGAGTTTCAGTCAGGTGTCAGAGCTCATCATAGCACTGAAACAGCTCTGCTGAAAGTCACTAATGATATTCTTATTTCCTCAGATAATGGACTTGTGTCTGTACTGGTTCTGTTAGATCTCAGTGCTGCATTTGATACAGTCGATCACAATATTCTCTTAGAAAGGCTGGAATACGCTGTAGGGATCAGGGGAACAGCACTAGGCTGGTTTAAATCTTATTTGTCTGACAGATTCCAGTTTGTTCATGTAAATGATAAATCATCTTTAAAAACCCGGGGTTAATTTGGGGAGTACCACAGGGTTCAGTACTTGGGGCCAATTCTCTTTATTATATATATGTTTCCAATAGGTAAAATTATCAGGCAGCATAGAATAAATTTTCACTTTTCGCTGATGACACTCAGCTTTACTTATCCATAAATCCTGATGAGGCCAAACCAGTTAGATAGATAAAAAGCATGTCTTGAAGACAAAAAAACTTGGAGGACTTTAAAATGTTTTGCTTCTCAATTCAGACAAGACAGAACTTGTCGTCTTTGGACCGGAGTCTTTAAAAAAAAACTGCTTAGTCAATCACTTAACCTGGATGGCATTAAATTGACCCCCCGGAAAAAAAAGAAAAAAACCTTGGTGTTTTTTTTTGACCAGGACATGTCATTTAAAACCCATATTAAACAGGTTTCCAGGATTTCCTTCTTTCATCTCCGGAACATTGCAAAATTAGAAATATCCTATCCAGGATTGATGCTGAAAAATAGTCCATGCATTTGTTATTTCAAGGCTGGACTATTGTAATTTTTTACTATCAAGGATGTCCACAAAATGCAGTTAAAAGCCTTCAGCTGATTCAAAATGCTGCAGCAAGAGTTCTGATGAATTAAAAAAAAAAATTTTATTTTCCCTTTCTTGGCTCCCTGTTAAATCCAGAATTAATTTTAAAAATTCTCCTCCTCACATATAAAGCCCTTAATGATTTTTCTCCATCATACATCAGAGATCTGATTGTTTCCCAAGTTCCTAACATAGCACTTTGTTCTAAGACTGCGGTTTACTGGTGGTTCCCGAGTCTCTAGAAATAGAATGGGGGCAGATCCTTTTTTTTCAGGCTCCTCTCCTGTGGAACCAGCTCCCAGTTTTTAGTCCGTGAGGCAGACACCCTGTCTACTTTTTAAGGCTAGGCTTAAAACTTTCCTTTTGATAAAGCTTTATAGTTAGAGTGGCTTAGTTTATCCTGAGCTATCTTCCTTATTTTAGCTCCCTTTCTTCTCCCTTGTTGGATGGAGTAAGGGGGGTGTCAGGTTTGCCTAAACCCGGCTCATTATGGTTGAGGTGCAAACACACCCTCCTTTCTGCTACCTGATGACCCCTCTCTTTTCCAATAGTTATGGTCAATCTGACAGAGAGAGGTATCCCAATCGTTTGTGGTTTTTTAGTATAACAATGACCATCAGTGGGCTCTAGATGGACAAACTGTCTACTTTTAAGGCTAGGCTTAAAACTTTCCTTTCTGATAAAGCTTATAGTTAGAGTGGCTTTTGGTTATCCTGAGCTATCTCTGTAGTTATGCTGCTATAGGCTTAGGCTGCTGGAGGACATAATGACCACTTTCACCCTCTTCGCTCTTTTTCACACTACTCTTTAATTTTGCATTATTTGATGTTATTTCAGCTTTTAACTTTTTTTTCCCCTTTTTTTCTCTTCCTAGAAGCTACACCTGGCCTGACTCTGTGTCTGCCTGTAGCACCTTTCTGGAGAGGGGCATCCTCCAAGCTTCTGCTGGCAACAACTTAATGCTCACCCTCTACCGATGATCCACATGGCCCTGTCTTTCAGTGTTTACCCCTTTCTCTCTCCTAGACATAGCTACTGAACGAGCTTTTACTGTAACTAACTCTATGTGCTTTCTTCAGACTCTAAACTTGAAAACTGGCTCAGAGTTTATCTGTTCCTTCTTTCTAGGTGAAACGACTAAAGGAGCTACATCCATTAACATTTACCTTTTCCTTCCCATAGAAAGTACTCCTGGATCAGTGCTTCTTTGTTCTCTTTGTGTCTCTGCTCTGTTCTCTCTAACCCCCAGTCGGTCGTGGTAGATGGCCGCTCACACTGAGCCTGGTTCTGCTGTAGGTTTCTCCTGTTAAAAGGGAGTTTTTCCTCCACCTTCGCTACATGCATGCTCAGTATGAGGGATTGCTGCAAAGTCAACGCCAGTGACTGTCCACTGTCTCTACATGCTCATCCAGGAGGAGTGAATGCTGCAAGTCACTGACTGGATGCAATCTGCTGGGTTTCCTTAGATAGAAAAACTTTTTATCCAATTTTAATAAATAACAGAATCTGACTGCACTGTTCAATGATTAAGATTAATTGGAATGTTTGTACCTGACTTTTGTGAAGTGGCTTGAGACGATAAGTGTTGTGAATTGGCGCTATATAAATAAACTGAATTGAACTGAATTGAATTGAATTATCAAGCTTATCCTTTTATGGAAAGAAAAAGTCACAGCATAGTTCCTAACGGGCTATAAATCAGCTAAAGATCGGAAAAATGTTTCTCTCATTTGACACATTCTGATGGTCACTCACCAGGCCCAGTATATGTCAGTTGTTACACACCAACATGACCAGTATGCCAATTCATATTCTATTGCTTTGAGCTACTCTCAATATTCTCAACTCTCATTTACAGATGAAACTAAAGTTGCGAACTGCACAACAACTACAGACACCAAGTGCCGCTGCAAACCTGGTACCTTCTGTGTTCCTGACCAGGCCTGTGAAGTCTGCAAACGCTGCGCCAAGTGAGTGTCGCTTAATAATCTACAGCTTTTTAGTCCTTAAGTTGTGGATTACAATACCCTGCAAAGTGTTCATACATATTCAACTGTTTCCACATTTTGTCACATTACAGCCACAAACCTCATTGGTTTTCATTTGAATTGTGTGTGTTTGAAGAACACAAAGTAGTGCATAATTGTGAACTGGAAAGAAAATGATTTATGGTGGAAACCAACACTTCACATCATCCTTAACCCACCATTTCCACCATGGAATATGGTGGCAGCAGGATAATGCTGTGGGGATGCTTTTCATCACCAGGGAGTTGGTTTAAAGATTTATAAGGAAAACTCTGATGCCCCTAAATGAAATCCAGTGGCACTGGCACCTATTAAGTACACAGAGTCCACCTATGTGCAAGTTAAATTGAATATCTGTTGTTTAAAGGCCAGCAATAGAGAAAAAAAAATGCATATTGAAGATTTTTTTAAATTTGGAAACCATGAATGATTTTCCTTCCATGTCACCAAAATGTGCTAATAATGTGGCAAATGTTAAAAAAAAGGAAATATATTTTCCAGACTCTCCTGATTAGATTAGTGACTGATTACATTAATGATCACAAGGGAATATTTCGGCAACATGTAATGCTGTTTCCTAATGCGTTGCCATTGCAACTGCTCTGCTTCTAAAACATTACAGGTGCAAAGCGGGTGAGGAGGAGGTGAAGAAGTGCACGCCCTTTTCTAACACACAGTGCAAAAAACGAGAACTATCTCCCACTGAAACCGTAACACCTCGGTCTCCGCTGGTTCCTGAAGCTTCAACAAATACCTGTAACTTTTTTCACACATCCTGTTGCCAAACATTTATTATTCTCCAGGCTCGAACTTCCCTAATCTGTTTTTTTTTTTCTTCCAGGGCTTCTTGTATTAATTGTCTTCATCTGCATTATAGTCATTGTCCTTATCGCAGCTTGTTTGTGGTTCTTAAGGAGGCAGCATTTATGTGACGTACCATGTGAGTCCATGTAACATTTTATGACCTAACGACATTTAGCTGATGCCTTTTTTTCCTAAATTGATTTTCTTCCTTCAACAGGTTTAAATAGCTCATGTGACTCCAGTGAAATAGTAAAGATTCCCATTGTAAGTTGCCTTTGGTTATATTTTGTGTTTCCTCATTAGTCACAATTAGTTTGGATAATATCCTGGACAAATATTTCACCAGTTTTCTTCCCGATTTTTTTTTGTCTTGGTTAGGATGAGAGTGGAGCCACTGCCGAGGAGAGACAGAACAATCAGAACGCAGGCCTAGAGAGCGACGAGCCCCGTCCAGAGTCACGGCCACTGCTGCAGGAGACTCAGGCTGGGATGACCAAGGCCTGCCCTCCTCTCGAGGACGAAGACCGCGGACTGGGGGACAGTTTGCCTAACACCACAAGCTCATCTCAGACGAGCCTTTCGGCACTGCCCACAGCTGCCTCCTCTGGCAACACCCCACACCAGAGCCCTGCTGGCTTCAGACACCTGCCTTCAGACACGGTGAGCACCAGAATCAGACATGTTTCGTTTATTTAATACAAATCGTTAGGTGTCCTATAAAAGTATTATCCTATGCACTTTTCCATATTTTGTCATGTCACTGTCAAAAACTTGAATGGGATTTTATGTGAAAGAGCAGCACTTCAGTTTTGTTCTGTTTGCATTAATCTATCTAAAATAAATCCCAGTAAAATCTGTTTCTAGTTGTAAAGTAGCAGAATGTGAAAAATTAAATGGGACATGAATTCTTTTGAACACATTTGCATTGTGTGTTTTCGTCCTCACTCAAGCTCATATTAAACATGTTTGTTTCTCTTTGGTCACGTTACAGGATGACCCGTTAGGACATCGATTGGTGCCGCTACTTGGTAAGAATCTTGCTGTAGGAAGGGGAGACGTTTACTCTCAACAGGCATTTCCATTTCTTATCAGGAAGATAGTTTTCCTGTTATTTTGCTGCTACACAAAAACATTTTAGTAAACTGCAATCCATGCCAGGTCACAGGGAAGTCAAAAACCTAAAATATCCACAAGATCTCCTACTTTTGTACTTGATAGATTGCTAATCTCATGATAGTCAGGCCTGATCTGAGCCTGCAGGGGCTCAGACCATGCTGTCTTTGTTGCTGTTGCTTCTCGCACTGAATTGAAGAGGACATATCTTTGAATTTGAGCTTATATTAAATGTTTTAAATTGACATCTTCTGAAGGGAAATGTAGTTAATATTTGTGATTGTGTTTACACTATACAAGAACCATGGCTGTAGTGTTGTAAGACATGTAAATGAAGAATTTAACTTGGCACAGTGCAACCAGCATCATCAAACCATTGTAAGCAAACACAAACAGGAAGTCATTACAGCTCTGATGTAACGTACAGTGCTATGAAAAAGTTTTGTCCCCTCAAAGATTTCTTCAGTTTTTTTTCCTACACTCATATTACCTTTTAAAATCATAAACCAACTATGGTTCAGTTTTACTAGCCACACCCAGCTAAATCACTGCCAGACCAGTACAATCTAATGATTACTTAAACAAAACCTGTCTGATTTAAATGAAGTAGAACAAAATATATCAGACTAGAAATGGTTATTTCTAAGGCTTTGGGACTCCAGCAAACCTCAGCGAGAACCACTATATATAAATGACCGAGCATGGATGAGTGATTAACCTTCTTAGAAGAAAGGTTGTACTGAAAGAGTGCATTGACCGCTCATCCAGTAGGTCACAAGAAAACCCAGATCAACATCCAAAACATGTCAGGCTTCACTTGCCTCAGTAGTGGTCAATATTTCAACAATAAGAAAGAAAATGGCCAAAATGGCATACATGGGTCAGTTCTAAGGCAAAAAGCAGGGCGGACCAAAAGGACACAAAGGCCCTTCTCATATATGTTGAAGACCTTTGGGAAAATGTGCTGTGGAGTGACAAGTGATGAGTTGATTTTTTTTTTGGAAGTTGTGCATCCCATAACATCTGGTGGAGAACTAACGCAGCACTTTAGAAGAACAACATTATACCTACAGACGGACATGATGGCGGTCGTGTTATGGTCTGAAGCAGCAAAGCAGCCTCAGGACCTGTATGACTTGATGAAATTTACTGAAGCATGAATTCTGGTCTCCATCAGAAATTCCTAAAGGTAGAATGTCTCACCATCACATTGTGACCTTAAGCTCAAGGGCACTTGGGTTACATGTAGTCAAAATACAGACTTAAATTTAGTTGAGATGCCGTAGCATGACCTTAAACAGACCTTTCATTATTTAAAGTCCCCCTTTGTGGCTGAATTATAGAAGATAACATTTTGATGTAAATTGGAAAGTTGATTGGCATCCATCACAATGCTTGAATGCAGTTGTTGCTGCCTTGGCGGCCCCGTCGGTTCTTAGATTTAATGGCCGATTATGTTTTCAGATACAACCAGGCTGCTTTAGGTAGATTCTTTACATTAGTAAATAAAACAATCACACAACAAATAAGTAAAAACTGGAAAAAGAAAAACTTTCTGGGAGCAAATACTTCTTTTGCAGCATTTTAGTGTGACATTGTGTTTACGGTGTGTATTCTCACTTTCAAGGATCAGAGAAGTCCCTCAGGAAGAGCTTTGACTTGTTTGACGAGTACTTGGATGTCCGGATCCACAACAAGTTCTTCCGACTAATCGGCATCAGCGACAACCACATTCGGATCGCTGAGAACGGCCCCCCTAGCGACAAAGTGTACGAACTGCTGAAGAACTGGATGCAGAGGCAGGGTCTGAAAGCCGACATCAACGACCTGTTGGAGGCGTTGCTAAGCATGGACCAGCGTCGCTCAGCTGAGTGCATCGCCTGCGCTGCCATCAGGAGGGGCTACTACAAGCAAGCGGACACGCCCTGAAGCCTTCGGATCTGGTGGACTGCTGATGAAGTAAACACGACGTATTGGCCACCAGAACAAACTACAACCAAATAGACGCCATCGTTGGACACTATGTCTCACGAACAGGCTTACCTCCTTTGTGGCTGTTCAGCCATGCTTTAAAAAGCCAGTAGTTTTAAAAAAAAAAGAAAAACACAAAAAGGGGAAAGTTGAGACAGACCGATCAGTTGTCTAATGTTGTTGACTACTCCTCCTATGCTGAAGTTTCATTATGAAAGCAAAAAAACATTTTGTGGTCTCACTCAACATTAACGACCAAAACGATGTTAAAATATGCTTTCAGAAGAAACCCAAAGCTTTTAACTTTGCATTCTGACACGCTTGGATGTTCTCAGCTGTCAGGAAGAAAGCGTGCAGCCGAACACTGAAAGCACAGAAGTCTCCAGCCTTGTCTCTTCCACCCAGGTCATGAGAGGTCGAGGATATATACACTGGTTTGTAGGAGTGGCATCACATTGTGTCACTAATGCCGTGCCTGTTTAAAGCACTGATATCTGGCACATGTAGAAAATAAAACAGGTCATGTTTCAATGTGTTGTTCTGTATATTTAGACCTCCTTATTAAGCCGTAAATATCAGTCCATGAGTATTTTCTTCACTAACGGTGGAAAAATATTCACAAATACTAACATCCATCCCTACTAATTACAGGTTTACCTCTGCCTCTTGTTTCATTTTTTCCTGCAAGTTCATTATGTTCCTTAAGCTGTTTTTGTACAATCTGGTTGCATCAGTCATGTCCTCAGTCTTTGTATGTTCAGTGTTATCCCTCTCAAACACTGTAGAAGGAATTTGCAGGACGTTTCTATCAGAGCATTTGTTAATAGTTTCTCTGATGTTTTTGTGGCGACTTGGAGAAGTTCAGAGGTCATTCTATTTATTGTCATATTTATTGAGATGATTATTATCTGTGATTATTTATACCTTTGCCAAAACGACCCTGAAAATCACACAACCGCATCTGTGTTGTGATGTCCCTGCAGGGCAAAAATGACAGATCCAATTCTTTCAAGTTCTAAAACGACATCAAAATGTAGCATTATTATTTTTATTTCTTATCCTGCTCGTTGGACTAGGTTCAGAGCGACAATCTGGCGACGTGCGTCAGTGTGATCCATGTGCCTTTTTTTATCAGCGAGTTCCTGCTGATTCCACATTCAGAACAGTGCAGAGGTTTTCATGACGCCTAATGCAGAATATATCTTGTCAAATTAAAGTTTAAATCCTTTTTTAGTTAAACAGACTGAACAAGCAGTCCGGCACCTGTCTTGGTGAGGCGGGTGTAGGTACAGACCTTTTCCTATTGATGCGAGATGAAGGAAATCTTTTCTGGATTTAAAAAGTTCTGCTCTATGCACATACGTACAAGTGCATCCACAGAGCATGCAAGCCTTATAAATTGTTTATATATGCAGATGGATTAAGAAATCAAAGTAAATGAGATGTGGAACTGTTCATCAGCCAGAAAGGTTGTTTTATTTTTATTTTTTTCTTGTTTATGCCCATTTTTATCTGCATTCTTTTATGTATGAAGCACAGATTTAGAGTTATATATTGTTGCTGAGCGATGCTCCAGTGCTGGCACTGCCCTCTATTGACACACCAGGAAACTACAGCCTGCATCCAGTTCTGACTACATGCCCCTCTTAATCTTTGTTTTTCCTCCTCTGCTGCATCCGTTTTTTAGCTGTATTCCCATTTTAGCCTGATGCAGCAGAGCAAGGAAAAATGATACAGTTCTTTCGTTTACTCCGTAGTACTTCATTTGTGTGTGTCTGTGTAGATTTTTTTTCAAATGTCTCTGTATATCCTTTAAGTGCAAGTCTAAGCTCTTCAGTTAACGTCCATTACGTTCTGTGATTGTCAGATTGCCGTTAAGCCATTTTTAGTGACTGTTTGGTTGTCATGGATTTCAGATACAAGTGATGTAAATACAACAAAGCTGTTTTTACATTGAGTTCAAATAAATGTCTTGTACAGCTGTAAATGTAAAATTAGTGATGTTTTCATTGCTTCTTCTTTGGAGAAAGTATCACAGGTGGATTTAGTTTTTTTTCAGGATTCACAGACATTAAATATGATTTTTTCCACCAATTATCTTGTCTCTTCAGTGGCAATATATACTGTTAAGCAGGATTTTGCAAATGCTGCTAATTTACAGAGTATGGTTGGAAAGTCTTGACTATTTGGCATTAATAGAAACATCTAGTCCTTAATTGATTGAAACACATGGAATTACATTACATTATCAACTTGTGTAATTGCCCATAAAGCCCTCTTATTAAACACCAAAGCTATATTAAAGATCACACACAAGATAAACAGGTTTTACTCTTTTCTAAACCTTTTTAATATCCTGATTGCTTACAACCAAAAATACTTTTCAGCTTTGAGAAACTCTCCTGCTCCTGTTGAGCATTAGGTTGGAGTGACAGAAATGTGCAGAGACCGGTTGTTGACCACGTATTTTACGAAGTACTCAAACTTTCACAGACCTGTGGAACATTCTTACACTTCAGTCTGTTTTACTGGAATTTTATGGACTGTAATCGGCGCAAAATGATAAATGGTTTTCACCAACTTTTCGCTTTTGCAGGTTTTGGTCTCGAACCAGCTTTGCACATCTAGAGACGGAAATGTTTGCCCAGTCCTGTGCTCAGTCAGATTCTATGTAGAATGTCTGTAAACTTTTCAAGTCTTACCCCTGTAAGGATTATGATTATTGATTAATAAATATTTATCAAAATTTTAATTAAAAATCATAATTCAGGAAAATAATTTCTTAACCAAAAATAATTACTTACTAATAGAAATCAGACATGTCCTCTGGTGTTGTGATTATGGGTTCAAAGCTCTTAATAATTACAATTTGTTATTTATCATTCATAATTGATAATGTCACTGTTTATTCAAACTCTTCACCGAAGGTGGGGGAACTTTGACCTTATTTTGACAGATAAATCAATCCTGCATGAAATAAACACAAACGCTTCTCTTAATTATATATGTGAAGATTTATTGAAGCCATATAATCTGATTTACCACCATTCTGGTCCAAAAACCTTCACCTAACTAACAAGCACTATTCTACATAAAGGGGATAAAAATGACTACCTAACAATAATAATAAAAGAAAATATATGTGCATTAAGTGTCTATGAAGAGCAGTTTTATGGACAAAATATGCAATTTGGGTTAACTTGGAAAGAGAAGTCCTCCTGGTGTGCTGATGACACCATAGCGGTGATCAGCTGGTAGACGGTGGGCTGTGCCCTTAGCCACTAGAAGCTGATTGTCCCAAATCTCGAACAAAGAGTAATAAAACTCTGAGGCGGGAACTCCGTGGAAAAACTCCAGTAATAAAACTGGAACAAAGGAATGGTCAGGCGAGGCCCAGACCACAGCTGCTTTGAATGGAAAAACGTCCAACTTCTAACTCCTGGCTGATTTGGGATCAGCCGGACAAAAACATGAAATACCTTGCTGATCGCATCCGCGCTCCGCGATTCAGCCGCACAGCAAATCTAAACAGCTCAGCATAAAACACTTCAATCAGTATTGCATGCAACAAGTTGATACCTTGGATTAACTACTGGTGATTCTAAATCCCCTTAACTATGCCTCATCCTGCCAAGACCTCTAAATACATCTATCCAATTTAAAATATAAAAAAAAAGGAATAAAATTACTTTGACGTTGATTTCTTCTTTCCACCGGTTGACGATGGGTCAGATCTGAAGGAAAAGTTGGGGGGAAATCATGCCTCCGTGATCAACTAAAAAAAAAACAGTAAACTTCTCATCCGTCCAAAAGGGGAAAATATGAAGAACCGTTAGTCGACTGAATCAACAAGGAGGAAAACTCATCTCCTTGGAAATAAAACCTCTGTGGGTTTCCACCTGCGCCGGCGGAGTCTTTGATCAGTATATAAATCTTCTGACCTTCTTGTATTAGACAGATTTCCAGCTTTCAAGCTCTTTGGGGAATGGCCGTATGGAGGAAAAGTTCGCCTGCGAGCTTTTGTCTCTCCAGAGACAAAAGTTTGTCCCGTGAGACACGCTGGAAATGGCAACAAAAGTTTATTTTCAGCAGGTTTTATAATCCCGGGTGACGTGAAAGCTGCGACATCTGATGAGCTGCCTAGTCGGTTTGTCCGACCAAAATGGATGACCCCAACACCCCGTAGCTCTGGCTGTGTGTTCAGAGTCATCCTGCTGGAAAGTGAACCTCTCCATATTCTCAGTTTGCAGCACCCTCTAATATTTTTCTTCTTGGATCTTAGCTCTATACCTTGATGCCTGCACCATGCTTTACAGCAGTTATAGTGTGGTCGGCGTGATTTGTATTTTCACACCACTCATCTTTTTGCTTGTAAGCCAAAAGGTTTTATTTTGGTTTCATCTGACCAGATGAGCCATTCCTCTTCTGTTGTGTCCTCTACCTTTCTTGTGGCAAAGTGCAAATGGAACTTCTCACGGCTTCATTCAGCAATGCCTTTCTCCTTGCCAATCTTGCAGAAAGACCACACTATTGCTTGTCGTGTCAAGATTCTCTCACCTGAGCTGTTGATCTCTTCAGCTCCTCCAGGGTTACCATGGGCCTCTTGCTTGCATCCCTGACTAATGCTCTCCCTGCCCTGCCTGTCAGTTAAAGTAGACAGCCATGTTTTGCTAGATTTAACATCATAATTGTTCCATTTTCAGATGATGGCTTGAACAGGGCTCTATGAGATATTCACAGCTCAGCATATTGTTTCATAACCTAACCCAGCTTTCTCCCTGACCTGTCCGCTGTGTTCCTTGGTCTTCATGATGCTGGTTGTTCATTAATGTTATCTAAGAAACCTCTGAGGGCTTCACAGAGCAGCTGGATTTATACTGAGATTAAATTACACACAGGGAGACTTTATTTGCTGATTAGGTAATGTCCTTCCTCTTCACATTAATGCACTACTTTGTTTTGGTCCATCAGACAGAAAGGAAAACCAAAATACACTAAGAGGTTTGTGGTTGTAAAGTGACAAAATGTGGGAATGGTTTGAGGGGGGTATGAATATTTTTCCAAGCCACTATCTAACCTTCTCAAAAACCACAGATTAAGCATTTGCACCAATTTACTTATGTCTATTTTATGTTTAAGCTGCTCTTTCACCAAAGGTATGCTGGACCATCATGTACCAGAGAGGATTGATTTTTCTTTTCGTTTTTTATATCTATTTCTTTGTACTAAAAACACGTCTTAGCCTTATTTAAAGCTGCCCTCTTACTGTCAAAGACCAGTGTTGTATAAACAGGAATGTGCAGAGCAAGTTTTTCAGTATTTCTTTTAACACATTTCTGTGGTTCAGGCTATCAGTGCAGAGGAAAGCAGTTTTTGCAAAGGAACGGTAGGCAGCGGGGATTTGTGTGAATTTGACTTATGGGATTCCTTTCAACTTTTTCTGTGAACGAAGCCAAATTTCATTTTCCCAGAGTTACATCTGTGTGTCTCCCAGATAAGAGCCTCTAACAGGACCTTGTAATCGGACACAAGGTTAAGCTAACCTCCCAGCTACTGCGGTTAAGAACAGACGACAGACAGCATAATAATGAAGTGCAAGGAAAAGGGTTCATAGTTTTCAAATAAAAAAATAAATAATAATAAGTGGCATGCATCTGTAACTACACCCTTTTACTTTAATAGTCCAAAAAAAAATTCTCTGGAACCAATTATCTGCATTGCCTGGATTAGGCTATGAAATATATCTCAAGTTGTGGACATCTCACAGAGCTGTCTAACTTAGCGAACAAATACAGAAAGAATTTGGTGCAACTGAAAACCCACAATCCATGGTCATCCAACTAAACTGCCAAGAAGTAGATGGTAACTCTGGATGAACTGCAGAGATCAACAGCTCAGGTGGGAGACTCTTGATAGACTACTTATTAGTAATGCCCTTTACAAATAGTCCTTATAAAAGAGAAGAAAGCTATTTGATGCCATAAAAAGATACTGTTTGCAGTTTGCCCCAACCAACGTGGGGCTTAAACCAGATACGCAGAAAAGGTGCTCTGGTCAGATGAGACCAAACATGAACTTATTAGACTACATGCAAAAGGTGTGTGACTGAAAACTGTCACAGCCCAGCAATCTTAACACACCATTCCCACAGAAAAAGAGTGGTGACGACATCATGCTGTGGGGATGCTTTTCTTCACTCAACTTGAGTGAAGAACTCGACTTGAGACTGCAGCAAAGGTTCATCCTCCAATAAGACGATGATCATAAGCACACAGCCAGAGCCAGAATGTATAATATTTGTGTTAGAATGGTGTAGTCAAAGTCCATACCTAAATTCATCTCAGGCTCTTTGGTAAGACTTGAAAATTGCTATTCAGAGTTGCTGTCCAGACAACCTAAACGTGCTTGAGCTCCTTTGCAAAAGAGAATAAGCAAAAATGTCAGTCTGCAGATGTGCAAAACTGTTAAACACATCCACTCTCCCATAAAATCTCCCCAAAACAGATTGTATTCTGAGGTTGTAACATGGCAAAATGTGAATATGTTGTAAGGTTGTAAATGTTTGCAAAGCCCTGCATCACTGTGGCTCAGATGTAAAACCACTCAATGAATCCAATGTATGTTTCATACAAATCGAACAAAAGGGGCAACAGTTTTTAAATAAGACATGAAACAACAACACAGCTGTTTGCATAATGCTACAAAAGTAAAACATTTGATTAAGCACTTAGGGTCAATATGGGAATATATTTCACCATCCAAGTTTTAAGAAAAGCCTTCCCTGTCCTCAATTGTTTTCTTTATTTTAAAAAAAGTGTTTTCTGTTTGGTTGGAATTTGTGGAACAACTGTGTTTTGCTCCACACGGTCACTGCACTAAGTAAAAACTGAGCAGTTCTCACTTTTTTTCCCTCACTGTTTTCATTCCTCTTGTTGGGTTGGAAGATTAATTTTTAATGCTTTTTCCAACAGAAATGACTTCAGACAAAATATACAGTCTGCTAAGAGAAAACACAGCCCAGATTCCATTTTGTCTTTGTTTTCCCAGGACAGTGTTTGTGTTTGGAGCTCCAGGGGAAGAGATAATAACATACACACTGAATTTTGCATTAAAAAGGCATTTTTTTCTGGGACATAATACTATTATTTGGCTATCATAGAATGCAGGATCTTCATATTACTTCCAGGCAAACTTCGTTGTCTTTCTCTCTTTCCAATTTCTTTGTAAGAAACCATAAAATCTCATAAAACTTATTATGAACAGAAAAAATAGACTACAGCAAGGGCACCCTTTCATTGTCTAAATGGATGTACTGTTTTATAAGCTGTAGTTTTGACTTACAGAAAAGTAACCCCATGGCAATGTTTAGTAAATAGTGTGCATAAATGTAAAGACGCTGAGAGATGCATATTTTATACAAAATGTCAGTACATATTTAAATTAAGTAACAAAAAACTCCAGAAGAAGAAATAAAACAAACGCTTTTAACGAAAAATAGTGATTTTCTCTCAGTCTTAGTATTCAGCAGTAAGCCCACTCTGTTCTCCCTGTTCTATACACTTGTAAGTTTGTGTGAGTCTGTTTATGATCTGTCAATAATAAGACAATGATAGTTTACATTGTACTAACTTTGTCTGCACGGTTATAAAGTGCCTTGCCAAGCTTCAGAACCTTTTCACATTATGGGACATGTCATCCACAAAGGTTTTTTTTGTTTGTTTTTTAATGGGATAAACCAGAAAAATGTTCCACAAACATAAATCTAAAAAGAATCGCATGTGTTTGCATTCAGCTTCCCCGAGTGTTTACATTGTACAATCACCCTTTTGCTGCAACTACAGCTGCATGTCTTTTGTGGCCTGTCTTTGCCAGGTTTATACATTTAGACTGAAAATTTTGGCCAATTTGTCTTTGCCAATCAGCTCAAACTGAGTCAAATTGGATCCAGAACATCAGTGAACAGAGATTTTTAAGTCACCATTTCTCAATACGATTTAGATCTGGGATTTGACTGGGCCATTCTAACACCTTTCATGATTGCCTTGTCACCTTACATGGTGTTTTACATGTAGGGCTTCTTCTTGGTTTTCTTCCAGCAGTGACTGAGCTGTGGATCTCTGCAGTTCCTCCAGAGTTACCATAGACCTCTTTGAAGCTTCGCTTCATAATGCTCTTCTTGTTTGTTCTGTCAACTAAAGCAGACAGCCTTGGCTTGGCAGGTTTCATAGTCTTCCCATTTTCAGATAATAGACAGGACAGCCCTCTGTGAGATGCATGTGAAATTTTGTCAAATAACCCTGTTTTAAAACTTCTACACTCCTGACCTGCTTGGGATTAAATTAATCAGATTAACACTATTTACTGATAAAGTGGCCTTTGAGGGGAATTGGTAGCACTGTGTTTTATTTAGGGGTTTCAGACTAAAGTCGGCTTAAATTAAATGCATGCCATACTTTTTAACTGTTTTTTTTTTTTAATGAATCCTTTTTCTTGTCCAACTTCGCGTTGGTCAATCCCAACAAAATAATCTGAAGCTTACAATGTGATGAAATCTGAAAAAGGGTATGAATACTTTAGTAATTCACTGTGAAAGTAATTTAATTTGGTAAACAAAATGTGGTGCCCACAGAAGCTATTTGTCAACACAAAACCTATCATGTACAAATTCAAATTAGGTGACAGAAAACTGCAGGAGAATAAATGCATTAAAACTTTATGCAAAAAAACAGTCAGACACAGAAATGGTGAGTTATTCTGTTAAAGCGGTTATCTTTTCGTGTTTAGTGTCAAGCTCACTCTGCTCTTTCTGTTCTATACATATATCAGAGTAAGCCTAAACATGTGTAAATGTGTCTGGATTATTGGTTTGGTTTTGTCTTATCTTGTTTGCTTGGTTTTATGAAGAATAAATGCCATTCCAACAGGCTTGACCAAGTCCTTCAAGCTGGATGCTGCATATCATTAACTGGCCTGTAGGTGATGCTGTTGCAAGAAAAACATTTATAAGGAAGACAACTGTCCAAATGAGAAACAGAGGTTCAGTATTTTATACTTTATCTTGAAGGTTTATATCCTACAGTTGCCTTTCTAAGTACAGGATCTCTTCATGTTAACGTCATTGTGTCATGTGAAGTGATCAACTTTATTTTTCTTAATAAGTCTCTGGATGTAGCTTTGAAGATTATCTTGAGGCTGTTCCCATTTCTCTTTGATAGCATTCTCCTTGGTTCTAAAGCGGTGTCTTCTTCGTCTTTGCCTTTCGTAATAAACTTGCACATTATTCTGAACTCTTTTCAGTGCTCCATTAAAATAGTAGAAGTGGTCCTCATCGCTGAGAGGGTTTTGCTTACTGCGTCTAATGGGTTCTTTCTCCAGCTTTCCAACATCTGACGTTTCCCATACAGAGACCGGCTTGGGTGATGGTCCTCCCCGTCTCTCCACACAGTGTTTCCACCCAGCTTCAGTGCGATCAATCAGACCACTGCAGAGCGGAGCGGTGCTGCTTGCAGTCTGTGAACAAGGTCAATTATGAGAATGATCCCTGCTGACAAGGGTTAATGAACATCAGGTCATCTATCTTTAAGAGATTTAGATTCTTGTGTTTATTAATGTTTTTTATTTCTCTTCTTAGGCTATTTCTTTTAATATTTCTGATGTCTTATATTTTATTAGTCTCCGCTCACATTTACTGTGGTTCTGTGAAACCCCACAGGAGCTGCATGGATCCACAGCTCACATAGGATAATCTACTCTGGTTTTCCTCAGCAGGGGCAAGGAAACTGGTCCAATTCAATGCAGAACATAGATGGCACTAGATACAGCACAAACATGGAAGAAAACTGTGAAAGGCTATAAATAAGCTATGACTTGGGTAAAGGTTCATCTTGCTGCAGGACCTGCAACCACAGCTACAATGTAATGGTTTACATCAAAGCATACTAATGCGTCAGCATGGTCCAGTCAAAGTCCAGACCTAAATCCAGTTAAGAATCTATGGCAACATTACTGTTATGATCATAGATAGTCTCCATCCAGTCTGAATTAGATTGAGCTATTTTGCAAAGAAGTCATTTTTTGCAAAACACTTTAAATTAAAAGCCAGCCTCAGGTTACACATTTAGCTTACCTTATTAGGCCAGAAATATATGGTGAAAGATAAAACTCTAGAACAGACAATGTAGTAGATCCTGGTTTAATTTGTGCAAAGAATGATTTACCATTTTAAGACTGAATAGATAGACCTAGAGACACCAGATCAAGAAATGCCAGATATGACACCTTGTTTTGTCATGCAGCAGGTTTGCTTGTGTTTTCTCTCATCGCCAGCAGAGGGCAGTTTCTTTGTTTATGATAAAAGGTCAGACTGTAGATTGCTCCTTTAATGCAAACAGGACACTCACAAAGATTACCATTTTGCTTTCTCCCCTAGTTAGGAAGCTGCATTTTTGTATATTGCTGTGAATATTTATCACTTCTAGTTTTCAGCCCAATGCTTTTGGTTTTGCTCTTAGATGTAAAAGTGATATCACAGATGTAATGTCAAATCTGCAAGGCAGTTACAGACTCAGTCTTTATTCACTATTTACAGTAAGAAAGACTTCAAAACTCTCCTCAATAAATATTGAACAGTTTCTCTAAAAAAATCCCCCTGCATATTCTTATCATAAAATGTGGTCCTTCAGAGTCTACAGTTGTAGCCTAATTCAGAAATCGCCATCATCATACAGCTTTAAAGCAGATGGTTCACTTTATTTTAAAACAGCCTTGTGACCTTTGATTAACCTCAGACATTTAGTTTTGTGTGCTCCTGACTATTGAAGTGAGAGTGAATGCCATGGTAAAATCCAAAGAGCTGTCTCAGGCCATCAGTAAGAAGAATGCAACAGTGTATCAACCTGGTAAGGGATTTGAAAAGGTCAAAATAATTTTAAATCAACCATCCCAATGTACTTAATTAAAATCATGAGATGAATGAAAAACAGACATCCATATATGAAGATTTCTTTTGAAAGAACTGAATATTTATTGTATTCATTTACCTTCAGATCTTTGTCTGCACCTTCCTTTTGGATGTCCTCTGAACTTCTTGAAAAAGTCTGTGATTCTCCTTCATGGTGGTACAGACCATGTTTTCTGTCAACTGCAGCCCAGTTTGCAGAACCTTTAACATTGTTCTCTGTGTCCTTGTCCAGGATTGTAATAATTACCGGCACGTCATCTCTTATTCTGAGGCCAGAGAACTGGACTTTGGGTGGAACGTGTGTATTGTGTGTAATACATTTTATAAATCTTGGTTCAAAGTCTGTCTCAGGGTCTGGGTCGGGTAGCGTAGTTTGTGTCTGGTCTCCACTTGGCTGGATGTCAGTTGTGCTGCTTTGACTGAAAACTTCAGTCCTATCTTGGGTCTCCATTTTTATTGACGATGCTTCAGTCAGAGACCTGGCTGTTGTAGTTTCAGTCTGCATCACTTTTAATGAGGGTGGCGACGGTATTACTGATTCTTCTACTGTTGTATTTGCCTCCTCTGTGGTATTAACAGGCGCATTTTCCTGATGTGCTTCTCTTTTCTCTGTGGTAGCAGATATTGTAGTAACTTCTAATAATTTTTTGGCTAATTTGAGATCTGTCATATCTGTTGTGTCTATTAGATACAGTTTTAACAAGCTGTTTTTCCTTACAAAGCAGTTACATTTTGATTTGTCTGTTTCACTAATTAAGTCCTTTAACGATTTGATGAAAGGTGGGGGGTCACCCAGCTCCTTTATTGTTTCCCACCTCATCTCTGTGTTTGCAGCCTTTGATGGCTCAGCTTGTGCCTCCATCTCTGCATGAGGAATCAACATGATAAAACTATCCTTTCTCACATCAGAAGGCTTTTCTACACTGGCATCATAATAATTTGCTTTATGTGTCTGCTGTTTTTCTAATCTGTATGCTAAAATCTGTTGGTTTCCATTATTATTTGTGTGTGAATTTTCCGCTTTCCTCTCTGCCTTCAGGGAGTGTAGCTCGGCTTCTTTTGTGTTTAACGTCTCACTGAAATATTCAATATCATTATCCGGGGCTGGCCTTATTGCATACTGTGACCTATATATGGATCCTTTGTTCTTTTTGGTTGCCAGCAGGGGTTGTCCATGAACATAAACTCCATCTGCATCCTTACGAGATGCAGCTTTTAAAGAAAGTTGCTTCCAAAAGCTTTTTTGCAAAGTAGAATCCTCTTTTAAATTCCAGAGATAAGCTGCATGTCTCTGTATATTTGAGTGCACGGGATCTTTTAGGTCCATTGCTTGCCATGTTTTCTTAATCCTCATTGCTAATTTAATTTCTCTATCTTCAGAGCTGCAGATGGTAATCAGCGTTGTTGCTGCACTGCATCCTTTTGGCAGTATTTTGTCCAACACAGTTTTAGGGATGAGTGCCCAGCTAAGCTGGGATTTTTCCAGTAAGAAAGCTGGAAAATTGTGGCCGGAGGCGGAGGATGGACGATGCAGCAACTGTGACTGGAAATTGGGGCTGTTAATAATTACATCCATGGCAAAGTGAATAGGTTTGTTTAGGACGTGCAGGTTAGGTAGAGGGTTGGATTTCATTAGGAATGCTGAGAAACGTTTCCCTGCTCCATTAAAAGAATCCACAGCCTGAAATGACAGACAGACAGCCATTTTAAGCTCACACGGGGGTTAGTTCTGCAGACAGCTGAGCTCCATACCCAAATATCTGTCTACAAGACAAAACAGCTATATAGTCATCATTTTTCAACAGACAGTCATGGTTCCCAAAAAATCCGTCATGACTTTGGCTCTCCTGAATTTTCCTCCGCAGGGTAACCAACTACTCTGAGATGTGTGTGAAATGTGGGAAATCTCCCCTTTTTAACCAAATCTCGTTAAAATTTTGCTTTATTTCACCCTCAGAATGAACTGTAGTAGAAATTCTGAGCCCCTGAGTTTTTTTTGATGCATAGCTTACTCAATAGCTTTAAAGCTAAGATTTTTTACTTTTAATTTCAACATGCGTTGAACATGAGTCTTAAAATATAGTCTCTCACAAAGGTTTTCATACATCTGAAACCTTTCGTCACATTACAATCCCAAACGTTAATCTATTTTTCGGGAATTTTATGAGATAGACCAAAACAAAGTGTTGCATAGTTGTGTTATCCAAAGAAAAGCCAAACATGGTTTAAAAAAAAATCTAAAGTGCAGCATGGTGTGGCATTTGAAGGTTAAAGCAAAATGCATTTACATCCTCACAGAAATGACTAACCTATGATTTCATGTTTTATTTGTTTCTGAGCATTTTCACCCTATATTGCAAATATGGACATTGAGCTATAGCTTAAATTGTATATATATATATATAAATAAATAATCTGATTAAATCTTATCTTTTACATTTTGCATTTTTTTCTTCAAAAAAATGTTTCTCATCTTCACAGCTGAACTGAAACTACGATTGCAGAAAATGTGGCTATTCCACCTGGACTGCTAATAATGCATGGACATTGAAGCAAGGAACCAGCAAAACCATATAATGAACTGAGATCGATCACATACAGGGTTCAAATCCAAGTTGTCTTCTGTTATTCAGTGCTTTGATAGGGAGCAGTTTAATATTCTGATCAGAAATTGCATTAGATTCTCATTAATGTACTGTGAAAAAGCATACCAGGGTTGGAAAATGAATCCTATGAATTATTCCTGTCAGGTCCTGGTTAGAATAATGTTTCCAGTAAAAACATAGGCTCCTTTGCTTCTGCTGCTCAGCCACATACACACAGTCCTCCTGGAGGCACAGACAGCTGTGCACAGCTCCGGTCGAAAGTTCTTTAGTGGGAGCCCCAAGTCTGCTGAGGAGCAGTTTTCTGCATAAAGGCCAGTAAAAGTAATCTATAATCCAGTCTCCGTCTCCGAGGAGACTCAGGTCAGAGACAAGCAGAGACACCAGCAGCAGCCACGGCCTCATTGTGCTGAGAAGAAGTGCTGGAAAGCTGAACAGTATGGGTTTTATCTGTCCTGCAGTTTTCTGTTTTGCCTATGCAAACCCTGATGCGCTTATAGTCTTAACCCATAAAAGATAAAGCTAATTGTTCCACAGTTTGTCCGCATCAGGGAACAAAGGTGTCACTTTGAGGAATTATACTTAAAAAAAAACAACATATAGTATCTTGCAAAAGTCTTCACACCCATTGAACCTGTTAACATTTTGTCACGATAAAACCACATTGTGGTGCTGTTGATACTACTACTAACTTCCAGGGCCTCTCTGCGAGTCTAAGTGTATGTTGAGGGTTACTGTCCTGATCACAGCTTCACAGTCTTAAAATGTTTTTCAGCCTCTAGCAGGTTTTCTTCCAGGTCTACCTTGTATTTAACTCTAGTCATAAAGTAGGACCCAAATACAGAGCGTAGTGGAGCAGATGAGAAAGATTTAATCGTAAACAAACTTACAATTTGACCAGGTGCAGGTGAGTTACCTGAGCAGGGTGATAACAGGAGCGTAAGATCACAGGACATGGAACCAGGCAGCAGCCAGCAGCCAGCAGGCAGCAAGCAGCGACATTTACAGAAGGAACTGGTGAAGAGTAGTGACAACTAGAGAGTTTAAATGCTGAGGTAGGTAGGAGAATAGACCAATGAACCAGGGGAACTAATCAGGAGGAATATGAGGCAGATGCTGAAAGATGGACTGCATGGATCTGAGGGAGAGTGACTATTAAACACTGATTAGCAGGGAGTGGAGGGAGGTAACAGAAAACATCTAAATGAACTAAAATAAGTAAACAATGAGACTGCAAAAAAAAAAACAACAACTAAAACATCTAACCTAGGAATCCAGGAAAGTAACAAGAATCTAAACAATAGAATTTAATAATCATGAATGAACTGAAATAAAGCAAGTGAAGGACATGGAAGTGAGAAGAAGGTAAACAGAACACAAACTCAAAACGCCAAACACAGGCAGATTATGACATAACTAGCTTTTCTGCTCTGCTGAGAAAAAAACATCCCCACAGCATGATGCTGCCACTAATTGTAAAAGAAAATACCATGTTTTTCCTGCCACATATAGTGTTTTGGATAGAGTTTTTTCTCATTTGACCAGAGCACCTTCTTCTGTATGTTTATTGTCTCCTCTACAGCTCTTGTGGCAAACTGCAAACAGGACTTCTTATAGGCGTTTCTCTTTTGTCCAATCTTCCACAGGACCGGATATTTAAAAAAAGACAACAGCTGTCGTGTCAACAGATTCTCCCACTTACATGTGAATCTCTGCAGCTCCTCCAGAGTTACAATAGGGTTCTTGTCTGCCACTCTAATTTATGCTCTCCGTGCCCGTCCTGTTTAGGTGTACGGCCATGTTCTGTTGGGTTTACCGCTGTGTCAAACTCTTTCATTTTTTAGCAGCTGGATTGGACTGTCCTTTACAATTCAAAGCTTAGAATGTTGTTTTTTACCTTATCTTGTTTTTAACCTCCCCACAAATGTGTTAAGTGACATTTGAAGGTTTCACTGGAAGCTTTTCCTTCCCCTTAACAATTCGAAATTGCACTATATTTTTTGTTCGTCTACAATGCAAAATCCTCTTAAAAGTTACACAAGTTTGTGTTTGCAACATTCCAAGCAGTGGAAAACTGGAATACTTTTGCAAGGCACTACATATTAAACTATTTATCACCTAGCTAAATACAAACACTGAACACAAAATCTGCTAAACAGCAGCCCAAGAACATCTCCATGGGTCATAAGTTAGTCATTGGAGATCACTTGTTTACAGTTGACCTCATAAACTGAATTACAGCTGTTTTTTTATTAGCTGCAGAATCACAAATTCTTCAGAAATCGTACACATCTACATAAAATAAATGCTATTATTATTATTATTATTAATTTTGATCTAAATATTTTCTTAAAGGGAAGGTTTTAAAATTAAATGACAAAATGAGACACAATGAAATAATTCTCTAGTCCTAATTCAGTTTTATTCAGACATTTAGCAACTCAAGCACTCTGAGATATCAGACAGAGATTCTTGTAGAAATTTACATTATACCTCGTGGCACATTGTAAGACATTATAAGATGACACTTCTCTTAGTGTTTATATGAAAAGACTTTGATTAGTGAGGTCAGAAAGAATCTGTCAAATGGACAGTTTGTGTGGTGTGGTAATTCCTTGATCTAGTTGCATCTTCCCGAGTAACTGTAACACAAGAAATTTTATGATTTGTTGGACTTTAATTTCTGTTATTGTGTTAGTTATAATTTGTGAGTTTGTTAATGAACACTTCCAGCTCCTACAAGAGTCCAAATATTTCACCTGGATGAGAAGTTTGTCTATAAAGAAGGTTTTAACATTTATCTTCTTCCCCAAAACATTGTCTGTAAACCATGAGTTGAGACTTAATTGGAATATAATGCATTTCTTATATTATAATAAGGAACAAAACTAACTGTTATGATTTGTAATAGTTTAATGGAACACTGTTCATACAGATTTTGATGGAGAGATGGCTGTGATGTAACAGTACTTATACTACTACCACTGTGCAGTCTCAATTCAATTCTGTTCTATTCAGTTTCATTTTACTTTGCTTATTTTTTAATTATATTCAAAGTCATCCAGGTCATGACAATCCTAAACACTTTCCTGCTCTTTGAAGACGTTCCATCCAAATAGCTTCTTCTGCTCTGATTGTTGGTTGGTAATTCCTTGCTTACAAGGCATAGTAGGAACGATCGGTCTAATAGGGCTGTTAAGGTCATATGATACCATGCGTCCTCACCATTACTGTTTAATGAGTTTTGATGTAATCATACATAAGAAACTTCTTATAATAAAAAGCTGCACATTGGGCACGGATGCTAACTTAAATCAGTTTATTGGCCAAGATTGTGCGCACAAGCATGGATTTATACTTTGATTTCATGCACTCAGAGTGTACAGACATTAATTCTAAATATATAAACTTTAGTAGAAATAAAATAAAGGATAAAAAGGACAGTATGTACATTTATATGTGTATGTACATCCACTTTTTATATAAAGAAAAAGAAAAAAAGAAAGGCACGTTGTGGTAGTGCAGTATTATTATTGTCATCCCTAATGATCCTTTCTTGTTCGTTGCAGTTTGGACGTGTCCTGTTCTGTGGATGAGCTAAACCACACAGCCATAGACAAACACAGGACAGACTAAAAAATGGCCAAGAGCAAGATGACCAGAAGCTGCTGTAGAAGGTTGTTCTTCTTGAGTTGCCCAGTCTCTGCTGGGCCTTCTTCTGAACAGTGTCTATATGTGAGGACCGATGAGGTGTATGTCAGAAGGAATAAACCCGTCTCCATAGTTTGTTTGCAGCAATTTGTTTAGTAAAGTGCCTAATAAGTGAGTGACTAATGTAATAACAGGAAAACACCTTCAGTGACATGGTCACTTTCTTTGTTGACTCAATAATAAACCGTGAAACCAGGCTTTTTTAATGCAAAACAATAATTTTATTGGCATAAGTGGAAGCAGGGCCACAAATCAGTCTCCGCTGTGGGCCCTAGATAGTCTTGGGCCGGCTCTGAGGGACAGTCAGGGATTAAGCAGAGAAATGCACCGGGCCTTTTGGAGTTTCTGTGGACAACAAACAAAGAGAGAACACAAGGTTAGAGGGAGATAAAGCTATAAAAACATAGACACAACCAGAGCAATAAAAGTGTGTAAAAGTGCATAAGGTGTTCATGTATGAAATGTGTCACAGTGAGTCCAGCACCTTTTAGCTGTGAGACAACTCTGCTAACTCCCAATTCACTGTGCAGCCAGCATTTAGAGTCATTTTATATAATTAGATGCAAAATAGTTTGAAAACTGGATGAAAAGTCATGACATTTCATCCTGAAGATGGGAAAGGCTTTGTAACTCTGTAAATGTTGCTCATTAACCTTGAGCACAATTTTCTCTACATATGTAGAGTTTGTGTGCGTAAAAAAATTGAAAAAGTTCGAAGGGTGTGAATACTTCTGCAAGGCACTGTAATTAAATGAGTTGATCTAAACTTCACAAAAAACCCTGAGAGCCAGTAATGTGATCCAGACTGACTCACTATGATCACGTTTCACATTTTCATCAAATGAACACATGCTGGGATGTAGAGAAATCAGTCTTACAGGCCATGCTGCTGCTCTCTGTGGTCTTTTGTCTTACCCTCTTCCTCTTCTTGCCCTAAAAATGAAATATTTTAGATTCTCAGACGTCCGCTGACAGAAACTAATTGCAGCCTCAGTGTTTTATTAGCATTAGTCTGGTGAAGAGTCCATGTTTGAACAGTGTGCACATACATAGTTATCAGTGCTGGACCACTCAGGATGTTGCTGCTCATGGAGCTGTTTTTCCACTCTGGCCTGGTCATAATATTTGGCCTTTTGCTCCTCTGACAAAGACTTCCACTGTGGAAAGGCGACAGTCCCTGTTAGTATTTATACTGACAACTGTAGAGCAACAGGCCAGCTGAGGCAACATTCTCAACTAGGAATATAAAACCTTTTGCTTCTTTTTATGCTGCATTTGTTTTACTGTCATACTCTGCTCATGTATGATTAAATAAAAGTTCTTTACTCTTTAATCACTTCTGAAGTTGATTTCCTGGACTGAGTTTATTTTTAAGGTTCTACAGAAGGTTGACTTGACAAAACCACAGTCAATATTTGGTTCTTGATCGATCTGATTTGATGCTGATTTCCAGCGCAGGATCAATCTGACTCACCTTTTCTCCCACAATGCTATTCACAGCTACACTGTGGTTCATGTTCAGCTCAGCCACCACCTTTGGTCTCTGCTCCTTGAGGAAAAGCATGAAGGCATTTGGTGGCTTTTTTACATACGGTCGACCACCATCCTGTTTGTCCTCACGCTTTCTCTTACTGCTGAGACACAACAGAACAAAAATCCCTCTCAGAGATCGTTGAAAGAGCCTGAACATCCCCACAGAAACCCCATCCACTGAGACAAACATATGAGAAGAAAACACTTTGAATGAATCTAGAAAAATATTACTTTGAGTTACAACTGTTCAGCAGAGGAGGTGGAGGAACAGCTCCATACAAGACTTCTCCATTCCTGCACAAACACACAGTAACATGACTGAACACACAACATGAACACACAAACAAAAGCCCCACAGGTTTAATGTTTTGTTGATCATGATGTGTGGTTTACTTACAGAAGTCCAAGTGGTTGCAGGATGGCATTTTTAGGGAGTTGAACTATGGGAATACTGTTCAGGATCTGAAGGTAAAAACACACAAAACAGATGTGTTACAAGCAGCTGCTGTGGTGGAATTGACCCAGCAGGTAACAGGATACCCCCAACCGCCGATTAGAAAACCAGGAAGAACCCAGGTTCAGTGTCAATTGTTGCTACTGAGACTGGTTTGTCTGTTATATTATCAGAAAAACATAATCTTACTGGATATTGAGAAACATTTTAAAACATTTTTACTTGTTTGCTGTTTGGTGCAGATTTAAATTATAGAAAACTATTTGGATTTGAATTTAGAAATATCCACTAATTCAGAATAAATTCCCTGTAATTAACTAAGAATACTTTATCCCTAAGAACATTCTTCTTAGTAAGATAAAACTTCAACATTGAACACTGATTAGTATATTTAGTGATGGAAGACATCTGCCCTGAACTGTCTCACCTGTCCCTGACTGTGAGCGCCTCCTGCTGGCTGGTGTAAAATGTTGCCATATCCTCCAATCTGACTATCTGCAGGTTGAGGGCGGATCATGGACTGTGGCTTGGCAGGGAGAACAAAAGGAGGAGGAGGAGCATGAGGTGTAAATGTTGGAGGAGGAGGCCTGAAAATGTGACCATGGCCTCCTTCCAGACTGAATACAATGTTGTTGTTAGTGATGGACCCTGGTGGAGCAGGGATGGTAGGAGGACGAGGAGGAGGAGCTGGGACTTGAGGAGCAGCATGAGGTGTAAATGTTGAAGGTGGAGGCCAGTACATGTGACCGTGATCTCCTCCCAGACTGAATACAATGTTGTTGTTAGTGATGGACCCTGGTGGAGCAGGGATGGTAGGAGGACGAGGAGGAGGAGCTGGGACTTGAGGAGCTGCAAGAGGTGTAATTGTTGGAGGAGGAGGCCTGAAAATGTGACCATGATCTCCTTCCAGACTGAATACAATGTTGTTGTTAGTGGTGGACCCTGGTGGAGCAGGGATGGCAGGAGGACGAGGAGGAGGAGCACGAGGTGTAAATGTTGGAGGTGGAGGCCAGAACATGTAATCTTGAACTCCATCCTGACTGACTGCAATGTTAGTGTTAATGTTGAACTGCGATGGAGCAGGTATGGCAGGAGGAGGACAAGGAGATGAAGGAGGAGGGGAGACCACCTTCTTCCCAAGAAATTCATCCATGATGGTCCAGTCAGTGGGGACCATGCTGCCAAACTTTAGCCTCTTCTCTGGTGGGAGGCATTCAGCATCATCTATGAGCTCCTTGTTGGAGGCAGAGCTCCTTGAATCTTGGTCGTTCACTGAATTCATCCTGATGTCTGAATCTGAATTTCTATGAGTTACTCTGAGCTGTGGTGGAGCAGGGATGACAGGAGGACGAGGAGGAGCAGAAGAAGCTTGACGTGTAAATGTTGGAGGTGGAGGCCTGAACATGTAATCTTGATCTCCACTCTGACTGACCACAATGTTAGTATTGATACTGAACTCTGGTGGAGCAGAGATAACACTGGGAGGAGAAGGACAAGGAGGAAGTGTTGGAGATGGTGGAGGAGGGGGGCTCACCGTCTCCCTAACACGGTCTTGTATATTGACCCAATCAGTAGGGTCCACGTTTTCAAACTTTATCTCCTCTCCCATGATCCAGTAAAAGTCTTCCATGAGCTCCTTCATGGAGGCTAAGTTCTCTGAATCTTTATCATACCCTGAACTCATCCTGATGTCTGAATTTTCATGACAGCTTGTGAACTGTGGTGGATCAGAGATAATAAGAGGAGGAGAGGGGCTGATCTTCTTCCTAAGAAGGTCCTCTACAATGTCCCAGTCAGTGGGGACCAAATTCTCTGACAATTCTTCCTTCTCTGTTAGGATCCAGTCAAATTCTTCTACGGGATCCTTATCAGAGACAGAGCTCTCTGAATCTTTATCATTCCCTGAACTCATCCACATGTCTGATTTTTCATGACATGCTGTGATCTGTGGTGGAGCAGGAATAATGGGAGGAAGAGGAGGCATCAATAATGGAGGAGGAGAGGGGCTGATCTTCTCCCTAAGAAGGTCTTCTACAATGTCCCAGTCAATGGGGACAATGTTTTCGAACTTCACCCCCTTCTCTGCCAGGATGCGGTCAAATTCTTTTATGAGCTCCTTGTTGGAGACGGAGCTCCTTGAATCTTGGTAGTTCACTGAACTCATCCTGACATCAGGATTTCTGTGACAAATGAAGAAATTAAGCTGCTATTTAACTAACTCCTTAAATTGCTGACGAAATCTTAGTTATACATATAATTGTTTTAAAATATACAAAAACTAGTTAAATCCTATTTAATGCATTAAACCACCTTTCAAAATCAAATATATGATGAAAAAGTATTGATTCACCTTAAACTGTTCCACACTTTGTCATCATAACCACAGACCTCAGTTTATTTTAAGCAGATTTTTTGTGGTAGACCAAGCCCCCCCCTCCCCCAAATCTACAGAAACGCAGAATATGATCAGACCTTTTAAGCTGATGTAACCTACGATGCAGTCCTATGCACAGATACGTTAGTCTCTGTTTTTACAGCAGAAAGCATGGTATTCCTACCCATCAAATGGAGACACCAACTCCTCACTGACAGCATATGCCTAAAAGCATTAGAAAACCTGTTCAGGACACAACAGGTTTTCAGGTGCTTGTTCTTCCCCCTTTCTAATGCCGCCCAGGGCATACTGCCCATGTAGCCCATATCAAAGAAAACAGCCACTGTCCAGTTTTCAAAACATTTTTGCAAACAAAAGTCTGTAAAGGGTGGTGTGAATATTTATTCAGACCCATTTAAAATATTTTACAAAAAATGAATATAATTGTGATCTCCAGATGTGCAAAGCTGCTAGAGACATACCTCAAAGATCTGTAACTGTAAATGCAGCAAATATGTGGTTCACAAAGCACTGACCTAGGAAGGTGAATCAAATACTGACCACACTTTGACACTTTAATTTGCAGAAGATATTGGAAAAAAATTAACCATGTTTCTTCCCCCTTTATACCCTACTTTGTGTTGGTCTCTCACATAAAACCTCAATAAAATACTCCTGAAGTTTGTGGCTGTAATGTGAAATAATGCAGAAAATGTTTAAGGAGCATAAATCCTTTTGCAAGATACCATAAAATGTGAAGCCACTGTTGGCGATGAAACTCATGTTGTCTTATTAAAAACTCAAAAACATACATCTATAAACATATCTTCTGTTGTACTGTATCTAATAACAAAGCCTTTAACCCAGAGTCATTCTGCACAATGTTTGAGTTTGATTGTGGTCATTTTACTTCTGCAGGATCTGTGAGAAAAACTGCATTTAGCTGAAGTCTTATAGATTTATTTAACTTGACTGATAAGGTTAACATTAAGTAATTTATTTCCTGTTACATTAGAGTCTGTTGTTGCTAAAATTAAATGAACTCTTCACTTTACTGTAGTTATATTGAGCTAAGTGAGTTATTTAGATGTTACAGAGTCCTGAAAGAAGCTGTAAATACTGACCTGATGTGTTCAGAAATGGTTCAGTTATCTATTCTAAGCTGTTCTTTAAAATGTTCTTTAGGTTTGCTTCTCTGCTGATTTCTTCAAACTGTGAGGCTAAAAAGCTGTTCGCTGGATAAAGGTTTGTAGAGAAATGGCTGAGAGAAAGTATCTCAGATATTCTACACTGTTGTGATCCAGATTCCATAGATTGCTTCTCTTATGATGTCAGCTTACCTAATATACTATGATGCCACTGTATGTTCCTACACAAACATTTTGTTTAGTTTTGATATTTTTACTGAAAATCCAAACAACTAATAAAAGAAGCAAGCTGTGCAACTCTTTGGAGCTTATAGTCATCCTCAGCATGGTCAGATAAACTTCCTCAGGGACCTGATCTGTTCATAGGGCCCCAGCCGACCCCTACAGAACATCTTAGAGACATTATTTCTCCACAGACCAGCTGATAAACTGAAGCAGAGATGATCAGAGGCAGCTTCTAAATCATTTATCTACTTCTTCAATCAAATATGAAGCTTTGAAGAGTAATCACAATCTGTTTTCAGTGCTGTCACTTTATCATATTTAAAGTGCAATATTACTTTATCTACATCCCCGTGCAAAAGTCTCAACTCACCCCCCATAATTTTATTGTCTTGATTAGTATTTCTTCAGGTTTTCTGGAGATCTTTACAGTTTATTAAATGCTTAATATGCATGATGCAGTTTTATTCTGAGGCGTGAGAGTGTGTGTGTGCGGTTGCTCTTCCTATGTTACTGCGTTGCCCTGTGACAGACTTGCAACCTGTCAATACTGTACCCCACCTCTTACCCATTTACCAGTCCACTACAAGGGTTAAGCGGGTTTAGAGAATCAATGAATGGACGAACACAAATTGAAAGACATTTTTAGGGGTTTTAGGAGATTGACCAAGACAAAATAGTACATAATTTTGAAGCAGAAGGACATGGTTGAAAAGTTGTTTTACAGAAAAAGTGTTGCGTGCATTTATGGGTAACTTTTCACTGTTATTACAGCTGCAGGTCTTTTGTGGCATGTCTCTACCAGCTTTGCACATCTGCAGACTGACATTTCTGTCAAAGATTGATTGGAATAACATCTGTAATTTGACTGAGCCATTCTAAGACATGAATATCCTTTGTTCTAAACAATTCTATTGTAGCTCTGACTGTGTGTTTAGGGTCCTCCTGGAAGCTGAACTTCGACTCAAGTCTTCTGCAGCATCTAACAGTTTTTCTTCTAAGATTGGCCTGTTATGGTGGGAATTCAAATGTATCTGGCTCCCCTTTCTTCCCATCAACTTCATCTACAGTAGCATTCCACCAAAATGACTGCTAATAGGGTCGGTGTGTTCAGGGTGATTTGCATTGTTTATTTACTGCTGATTTTCAAAGCATGTCGTTTTATACTGAGATTAAACTGCACATGTATAATTTAATCTTATTGCAGCCAACTCTCTGTTGGTTGCACTTGATTTTTTAGGAGTATCAAAGCAAAGACAAAGTAAATACACATAAAAGCCACATTTTAAGATTTGTGTTTTCAAGCAAATGTAAAAACCATTTATCCTTTTCCTTCTACTTCATATTTATACACTACTTTGTGTTTGTCTATTGCATAAAATCCTAATAAAACATAGTGAATGGGTTTTAATGTGAAAAAAATGTAAAAGAGAAAAAGGATAAAGAGGATTAAATACTTTTGTAAGACACTTTAAGTTCACCACATTAAGGAATTGCTCAAAAGATATATCTATCTTCTGTTCTTTATTTCCTAGATTATTTTGAATGATTAAAAAGACAAATTCTATTCATAAAATCATGCAGGCTGCATATTGTAACTGTTCAGAGGACCCACAACAATGTATTGCTCCATGTTAAGTTTGTGTGATGACTTTAGAGCACAACAGGGTGTATTCTTCCCAGATGAACACTCTTTGCTGTTAAAACTAGATTATATGCAAATAAAAATTTCAGACCACAAGAAAGTCTAACACCACATTGAACTAAGTGAGGAAATCCTTTCTTCACTTTTAATAAAAGTTTATTGGTTCAGTGGGGTATTTTATGCATCCCAAAAGAGCCACATTTTAAAAACAGCTTAAGGTGTTAAACATTTGGCGTTTGACCTTCTGAAACAGATATATTATGTGACCCAGTGATACCAGCAGCTTTTTGCATATTATCAGATTGTGTCCATACAGCTCCAGTGGCTCAGTCAAGGAAGACAAATGCTGTGCATTACTTTCCATTGCCTTCACTAAGTCAGCAGGTAAGAGATTTTAGCTTCAAACATTCATTTTGTCAACTAATAAGTTTTTTTAGAAGCTTTCATAAAACATGCAAACATACATACATTATAAACAGATCTAGCATCAATAATCTCTGTTTAACTTTTATTCTTTTACTTGAATACTGTGATAGCTGATGACTCAATGCTCTGACAGTTAACATTAAACATTGCACTGCTCAGGCTTAACAATTGTGCTTTAAATATGTCTTTGTTCAGCAAATGTGACAACAGTGCTTTGAAAAAATATTTGTCTTTTGAATGTTTCCACAATTTCTCATGTTAGATCCCAAAACTTAAATGTCTTTAATTTGGAGTTCATGTGAGAGACCAACACGAAGCTGCTGATAATTGTGATATGGAAGGATAATTTAGTTGTTTTTTTTTTTTGTTTGTTTTTTACAAATGAAAACATTTTAAGATGTTTTCAGGTAAACCACCTTTGTGTTGCCATGTTTAGGATCATTATCCTGCTGGACTGTCTACAGCAGGGGTTTTCCAGGATTCCCATGTATTTAGCCCCATTCGTCTTCCCATGACTGCCACAAAAGCATTCGTTTAGCATGATGCTTCCACTACCATGTTACACCATGAAGAGGGTGTTTTTAGGGTGATGTGCTGTGTTTATCAGCACACATAGCAATTCTCGTTTTGGTCTAAAAATTAAATTTTGTTTCTTTTGAATTTTTTCTGTACCCGCTGTTTCAAATGATTTTATTTCTTTCAATACTTTTGCGTGGTACTCTAGTCATCAGCTTTGCTGCAAAAGAACCAGTCTTGAACCTTTGCCCTGAGCCATACATTACTTAATATTAAAAAAATGATGTCAGTACACAGAATTAATTAAAAAAATGGACAGGATCAGAAAACTATGACAACTATTTTAAATATTTCATAATTTACTTCTTTCAAAATTACAGCCTCCAGTAAACCTCCAGTTCTGATCAGTCCTTCCTTTTAAATCGCACCTAACAACATGGGAAACACCAGTACTGCTTGCCAAATGAGCAACTACAGCAAAAGGAACGTGCGTGTTTTCATCATGGAAAAGGCTCAGGAGATTGACGCCTTCATCACTTCTCAGAGTGATCAGGGTGATGATGAGAAGAGCCTGTCTGAGCTTCCAGGGGCCGTAAAGTTCAGCTTCAGGAAGGACGTCGGCTGCGTGCGTGTGCTGGCCTCGCAGACTCAGGAAGTGCCATGGGAGCCTGAGCGCTTTCTGTCTGTCTTTGTGGAGGACGAAGAGGATGAAAACATCTGCTCCAAGCAGATCATACACAACATGTCACTGAGTGCCCCAGTCACCGTTTTGCTCTATGACGTGTGATCCATCCACTGTTATCTGCACACATGTTAAAAAACATAAAATACTTGTATCATTGTCACACAAAAACCTAAATGATCTTGCTACTTACATATCTCTTGTGACACTTCCAATAAAATCACTTCTTACCATTTATGTCTCTGCTTCATCATTACAAAGTAAAAAGACATAAGTTATTTATTTGGTCCAGTTGACTGATGACTGGTCCTCTGTGATCATCTGCTATACTGCAGGCTTTAAGACTGTCGCTACACTGAGAATAAGTAGAGAAGCCTACTGACAGTATATGCCATATTGGATGTCATTGTAATAATTAAAGTCATCACTTGAATGGGTGTTGTGAAAGGAACTGTTGTGAAACATGCATTACCTTATTTTGTGGATCAGTCTATACCCATGTGCTAAAAATATGTAGGACTTACCTTTAAACAAAGTGGTGCACTTGTTTTAACATCTGGAAAATGTGGCATAAAACAGCCTTTTTTTCTACAAAAATGACCAAAAAACAAGTCACTTTTATGCAGACACATGGAGGTAAGTTATGAAGAATAATTGTATACACAATAAATAAATGACTCTACAGAGCCAGGGAGTCAAATAAACAGAGATTCAAAAGGTAAACCAGAGAAGAGAACAAAACAAACACAGGAAGGAGCTGGAAACAACCGTTTATTGTTATCATCATCATTATTTTTTTTTTTCTTTTCAGTTCTGGGATTTAAATATATATAGGCAAAGATGAAATAGAGATGCATTTAAAAACCCTAAGGTAATCATTGCAACAATCATTGACATTATATGGAACAAGTAGAATAGAACAGTGTAGAATACAAAATAATAATTCTTTATTTGTCCAGAAATAGAAACAAATAAGAAGTGAAATAATAGAAAATATACCGAAAAGTATATACAAGTGCAGTGAAATAAAGCATACCTTGCTATCATTTTTTTTGTGTATATTTTTCCAAAACTGGCTATGTACAAGTATGTAGAAAGATCCGTGCAAAGAACACCACAGAAATGTAAACAACATTGCCTACTGAAGAAGTTTAATAATATACTTATTACAAGAAGTTCAGTAGTCGTACTCCAATGGTTTTAAGAAAAGACAACTAAATTAAAGGGGGGAAATACAATAGTTCCTGTGTATTTGTAGTTTCCATCCTGAACTGTAAGAGGCAATACTCCATCTTGAGACGGGAACGAACGAAGAAGAGATTCACTTCCTGTTAGGTCAAAGTTCGGCAGCTAACAGATAACTTGTTAGCCTAGCGGCTAATTAGATCAAACTAATTTCTCTGCAAAATGGATGTAAATCAGGCGAAACAAGAACATTTACTCGCTTTAAAAGGTAATTACAGTTCTACAGCACATATGTTATCGTTACAGAATTTGTTCAGCTGCAAAAAAAAAAAATAATTAAAAATTTCATTAGTCTGTTTCTGCTCTTAGATGCTAAAAGCGCCGCAGACACCTTTAAATTGTTTTTGTTAGATATAAAGTGAAGGTTTGCTTTAGCTGTGCATAAACTGATAACTTCAGCCGTCATGGAGGTTTTGCCAGACTTCTTGTTTCAAGTCTCGTCTTCATAGCTGTGGCTGTGAACCAAATTAGCTTAACATTTAGCGCCTGAAAGTTCCTTATTGAACAATTTAAGTCAAAGTGAGACACAAACTGCGTCTTTTTATGTGTCCGTGTAGGAAAGTGCATTTATCGCTAAGTCGTGCAAAATCATTTGTAATATTTACATACTTTGTTTGTGATTGCCTTAGTTTGCTAATATGTTTTTATTATGCCCAAAATATACTGACTACAGCTTTTCCCTGTTTTTGGTAAACTAAATATTTATGGGTAAATTATTGTAAATAATCACAGGACTTGAAAGAATACAGAGGATGGAACATTTATTTATTTAGCCAGGTGACGTACATCATATTATACACTAACCTTTTTCACTGGTTGGGGGTCTAGGTTTAACTGAGATGTTTTTCCGCACTTTTTTTTTTCATTTATTGACAAAGAGAAATAGATTATTAACCGATTATTGAAGAATGATTTACCTAGCTCAAACTTAAGCATTTCTGCAAAAACAACATTTTCTTCACACTTGCAGCAGTTTGATGATGTTTATGCTTTTTGCAACTCACTGCTATTGATTTGCTTTGAATCTGTGCAACTAACAGAACAAAGCTCTGTCCATCTCAAGTTGAGTCCGTATTCCTACTATGACAAATTTACACTAATTTTTTCAGCAAGCTTTATCTTTTTAGAGCTTGCATGTCATTTAAATCCACTGTATTACCGCCACCTAATGTGCAGTTAATATGGGCCTATTACACGTAATCAGTCGACTTTGTATAGAGGTTTTTGCACATAATGTCAAGCGCCCCTGTGTAGTTGTTTATATCATCATATTGGTTTTCTGCATAACAGAGCAAGCTTTGGTATAAATGTAACACCAAAAGTGCTCACAATTAAATAAATAAATCAAACATTATGAAATAAGTATCTACATCAATAAATAATAGATAAACATATAATGTGACAATGAAATTGTGAAATAATTGAATGCATATTAAATTCTCAGCTCATGAAATATTTCATTTTCCTTTTAAAATCAGCTTTGTAAAATAATTTTTTATATAAAATTTTTTACCCAATAATAGAAATTATTGTTAAGGCTATTTTTATGTAATTCCAGCAGTTTTTTTTATTTCAAAATGTCATTTTTTTAAAAGTTGAATGTGCTGACAACAAAATCAAACAAAAATCATCAATGGAAATCAAATTTATTAACCAATGGAGGCCTGGATTTGGAGTCACACACAAAATTAAAGTGGAAAAACACACTACAGGCTGATCCAACTTTGATGTTATGTCCTTAAAACAAATCAAAATGAGGCTCAGTATTGTGTGTGGCCTCCACGTGCCTGTATGACCTCCCTACAACGCCTGGGCATTCTCCTGATGAGACGGTGGATGGTCTCCTGAGGGATCTCCTCCCAGACCTGTGCTAAAGCATCCGCCAACTCCTGGACAGTCTGTGGTGCAACGTGACGTTGGTGGATGGAGCGAGACATGATGTCCCAGATGTGCTCAATCGGATTCAGGTCTGGGGAACGGGCGGGCCAGTCCATAGCTTCAATGTCTTCATCTTGCAGGAGCTGCTGACACACTCCAGCCACATGAGGTCTAGTATTGTCCTGCATTAGGAGGAACCCAGGGCCAACCGCACCAGCATATGGTCTCACAAGAAATGCCACCCCACACCATTACTGACCCACTGCCAAACCGGTCATGCTGAAGGATGTTGCAGGCAGCAGATCGCTCTCCACGGTGTCTCCAGACTCTGTCACGTCTGTCACATGTGCTCAGTGTGAACCTGCTTTCATCTGTGAAGAGCACAGGGCGCCAGTGGCAAATTTGCCAATCCTGGTTTTCTCTGGCAAATGGCAAGCGTCCTGCACGGTGTTGGGCTGTGAGCACAACCCCCATTTGTGGACGTCGGGCCCTCATACCATCCTCATGGAGTCGGTTTCTAAGCGTTTGTGCAGACACATGCACATTTGTGGCCTGCTGGAGGTCATTTTGCAGGGTTCTGGCAATGCTCCTCCTGTTCCTCCTTGCATAAAGGTGGAGGTAGCGGTCCTGCTGCTGGGTTGTTGCCCTCCTACGGCCTCCTCCACGTCTCATGGTGTACTGGCCTGTCTCTTGGTAGCGCCTCCAGGCTCTGGACACTACGCTGACAGACACAGCAAACCTTCTTGCCACAGCTCGCATTGATGTGCCATCCTGGATGAGCTGCACTACCTGAGCCACTTGTGTGGGTTGTAGAGTCCGTCTCATGCTACCACGAGTGTGAAAGCACCACCAACATTCAAAAGTGACCAGAACATCAGCCAGAAAGCATAGGTACTGAGAAGTGGTCTGTGGTCCCCACCTGCAGAACCACTCCTTTATTGAGTGTGTCTTGCTAATCACCAAAGATTTCCCCCTGTTGTCTATTCCATTTGCACAACAGCATGTAAAATTGATTGTCAATCAGTGTTGCTTCCTAAGTGGACAGTTTGATTTTACAGAAGTTTTATTTACTTGGAGTTATATTGTGTTGTTTAAATGTTCCCTTTATTTTTTTTTTTGAGCAGTGTATTATAAAGCTGATTTTCAACGGAAAATGAAATATATTTCATAATAATGAGCTGAGAATTCAATATGTATTTAAATATTTCACAATTTCATTGTCACATTATATTTTTATCTATTATTTATTGATGTCGATACATATTTCATAATGTTTCATTTATTTATTTAATTTTGAACACTTTGGCGTTCCATAGTGTGGAGATGTTGAGGGAAGCTTTAAGGCCTTTAAAAGTGTAGCTGTACCCAGACTAAGGTTTGATCTGGAAAACAGTGGAGCCAAACCTGTTTGAGCCCATGTTTATTTTTTGTTTCTTTTAACTTATTCTAGTAACATGTTTTGATTAAACTTTTTATCAAATTTTGGATTTATTTTTATTTAGCTTCCTGAAGTGTACCCGTTACTTTGTTTAATTTTTTTTATTTATATGCAAGAAAACAAGTCTTTCATTTTTCTGTCGTTTTTCTTTGTGTCCTTTTTTCTTTTTGCCTTTTGAATGGTTTTTTGTCCATGTCATTTTTAAAGTTGGACCAACTCACATAAACATTCAGGAGGTACTGGAGAGTTAAAGGACTCTTTTTGTTGCAGCTCTGATCTGTTCATAAACGTTAGAGGTTCATGTGGGTGTTTTATTACAGCGTCACCTTATTCTGCAATGAAAACATCCTAATAACTGCTACCCAGAGTGTGACCTGACAATGACCTAAACCACTTTACTTTACAGTGATGCGGTTAACAAAACCAACTCTGTTCACCAACCTACCAGTGACGTGTGAAGGTCGAGACCTGCCGGGTGAGTCCACAATAATGAACCTGAGTAGAATTTAGTTTCCTGTTTTTTTGAGGGCAAGCAGCCAGAATAGCACCAGTAGTCTGTGTACTTGTTTCCTAAGTTCACTTTATGCATAACCTATGTGTCTTAGATGAGTGGAAGGAAAACTGGACACAGAGGGTAAAGAAACACAGAAAGGTGCAGACCAGCCAAAGGCTGAATATAAAAAGAAATACAATTAACTTCTATTTTGGTTTATATTGAAATCATGGAGGTACGGCGCGTAGTGAACAGTAGAGCATGCAACCCATGTACAGAAGTCTCACGCCTCAACTGAGCCGTCCCGGATTTGAGTCCCAGCCCTGGAGACCTATGCTGCATGTGTTCTCTGTTTTCCCCACTTCCTGTCTGCCTACTTTGGAAAAAAAAATATCAAAAATAAAGTTCACTACTGCCACATAGATATGAAAAAAACATTGAAATCATAATCATTTAACATTGTATTCAGTTTATTTTAATGTATTCATTTAGCACAATTTCATAACAGATGTCATCTCACGGTACTTGAGATGCAAGATAAAAAGGTCCAATTGGTATCGGAAAAAACAGAATCGAATTTGATCCAAATTCAGTTCAGGTTAATCAAAGTTAATCAAATAGTTACTCATTGTGAAAATACATTTAATAATCTTTTTTCTTTGATTACATCGATTTTTTTTTTTTTTTTTGATAGTTTGTAATTGAAAAAATATATGTTAGACCCATTTAATTAATTGCCAAGGACTAAAACCTTCCAGATTGGCTTGGAACGGCTCAATTGACAAATTTTAACCAACTCCAGGTACAAAAATAATTATATAATTCATGGTTTTAGTGTTCCTCTTTAGGGAATCTGCTCCTTTCAGTAAGGATTCATAGATTCCCCTTTTTTGCCATTTGTTATGTATAAAGGGGATTTATTGCATTGTACCCACACAGAAACGCAAATGTAAAATTTTAAAAGCCACTGTTCACTTTCTTTTTTCAATAACGACTTGCTCAATGCATGTCTCATCCTGAAAGCCACATTTTTAAGACGAGTTATGTGGACATGGTACTGTGACTTTTTGATCCTTCCACAGAGGATCGCCATTAAGCTAGTGTCCCATCATTCCCCGGCATTCTCTGGGCTTGTTTAAATCATTTGAAACACTAATATATGCATCCAAACTTAAATATGAGGAACAATGTCAAAGCAAAAACAGCAACCGTCACAATAATCTAAAACTTATGTTAGAAGGTATTTAGACAAAGCTGTAGCTCTAATACACGTCTCTAGTTTCACAGTGCCAGCTCAAAACTTTAGAGTTTCTTCTTTTCCTTTAGTGAGGTGCTGCTCGATGAAGTGCACTGGTAACTGAACCCCACAGAAACCATAAATCTCTACTGAGGTAGCATCTCTATTTATACATGTAGCATCGAAGTGAAAAGTATATCTTTCGCTTGCTAAAAAGGGATTAGATGCATTTGACATCAACAGTGCAAAGCAGTACCGTTTGCCTGAATTTGGATTTGTAGATATAGACAGATGTAAGGATTATGTTGTGGATAATATAGTGATTGATGGTAACATAAAACAAGTGTAATGTAATGAAAATAGTTACTTGGTGTAGTTAGTTTTCTCACTGCTTGATAATAAATACAAACAACTAAAGAAATTCACCTAAATTGATTTTACAAAGCCTTTGTAAATCCACCATACTTGGTTTGGAAGATGCAGAGTTTGTATCTTTTGTTTATATCTTTTGCATTATTTCCACAACATGTAACAATGAAATAAGAGTCAATATACCCATCTACACCAACACATTTGTTGGTAAAACAAGAAAGGAAATTAGGAAACAGGAAGTTTAAATTAACTTCTTTTCTGAAGCTGCTGCCTTACTTGGTCCTATCTTTCTGTGTATGTTGGCATACTGATAAATGCATGTAATGTCATGCAGACCTAAGCATGAAGAAATTGAGGGGATTTTGTGGGACAAAGTTTTCTTACAACTTTGAAGTTTATTTGTTGCATTTGAAACACTCCTGCTTTGAATAGTGAATGTTTACTGGGATTAAGAGTGTGGAAATCAATGTTCCTATGCATTAAGACAAGATACTTTTCTTTTGCGGCACTTAATGCTCAACTGACCACCTGGGAATGAAATTTCAGTGCTATATTAGTGCCACCAAGTGGTCAGGTTATTATTCGCTAAATTACCCAGAAAGTAGGCCATACCATCATACCAGTGTTGCATTAGATGAAGGAAAGTTATTGGGTCATTGCTGCAATATTTGAGGAACAGTTGCTGAAATGTTGTAGCAGTGGCACCCTATTGCAGTAAACTTGGCATGTCAGAGCTGCAGAGATAATGCTCCAGAATCTTCTGACATATCTGAAGCAGCCTAGCGTATCTGGTTATCATGTTTTTTATGCTATGATGTTGATGGAGCGTTATTTACATCAGGCGGCATTATACTTTATGTCTGTGAAATCGAGGCAAATATGCTAAGGTGCAGAAATGAAAGAATAGCTTATAGTCGGTGCCAGCATACCACACTCATCATTGTACTCCTTCACTGTCCTATTTCTGTTAGCTTACTTTTTGGTTTAGTTCCCCAGCTTTCATACCTCAATGGAACCTCTGAGTTATATCCTTTTAAACTCGGTTGTGTCTTCGCAGGAGATTTGTTCGCTCAACTGATGAGAGAGGACCCCTCCACCATCAAAGGAGCAGAGACGTTGATGCTGGGAGAGATGCTTACCTTACCACAGAACTTTGGGTAGGAAATGTCCAGTTTTCTTATGGTGCTTATTTTAAAACAAATGAAGCAGTTTTGTGTTACACAATCCCCTCTTTGCACTGCTTAGGAATATTTTCCTTGGTGAGACGTTCTCCAGTTACATTAGCGTACATAATGACAGCAACCAAGTGGTAAAAGACATTCTTGTGAAGGTACTGTAACAGTTGGACAGGGACCTGAAACCTTTCATTGCAGTTTGCATGTCATTGTGACGTGTGGCGTGATTCACAACAGGCTGATCTGCAGACGAGCTCACAGAGGCTCAATCTGTCTGCGTCCAACACCGCAGTAGCAGAGCTCAAACCCGAGTGCTGCATTGATGATGTTATTCACCATGAAGTCAAAGAAATCGGAACACATATGTGAGTCTGAATTTCCTGTTTGTTCTATTAAACTCTGAAATGTTCTCCTGCCTAAATCTAATGAGAGGATACAGTGCCTTCAGAAGTGTTCATACCTTTGAATGTTTTACAGTTTATTAAGTTACAACCACATACCTCTTTGTTTTGGTCTATAACATACATCTCAATTAAATACAAAGTAAAAACCACACTTTGTTTTGTTTTCAAACTTACTTTACAAAGAAAAAAAATGTGGCGTGCAAATGTGTTCAGCCCTATTTTCTCTGATCCCCCTTTATAAAATCCGGTTCAACAAATTGCCTTCAGAAGTCACCTAATTGATAAATAGACTTGTGTGTAATCCACATGCCTACACACTTCTACCTGTGTGTTATTGAATCTTGGTATAAATGCATCTCTTCTGTGAAGGCCTCAGATCAACATTTAGGCATAGATGGACAACGGCATGTGTGAAGGAAAAGTAACACTGCATATGACCCTGATCACACCATCACCACTGCAAAACCCGGGGATGGTGGTGGGTGCGTCATGCTGTGGGGATGCTTGTTTTCACCAGGGACTGCAAAGCTGGTCAAGAGTCGATGAAAAGATGGATGAAGCTAAATAAAACCACAAACCTGTACAAAAACCTGTTGGAGATGGCAAAAGACTTGAGAATGGGGTTGAGGTTCAGTTTCCAGGAGGACAACTGCCCTAAACATACAGCCAGACCAGTGGCTGGCCTTGAAAACTGATGTTCTCATGAGCTATTCGTCTTATCTAACAGAGCTTTAGCTACTTTGCATAGAAGAATGGGCAAATATATGCTCAGCTGTTAGGGCTGGTAGCCGTTTTCCTTCTACTTCACAATCACGCACTACTGTGTGTTGGGTTCTCTCATAAGATTAAACTAGAATACATTAGAGTTTGTGGTTGTAATGTAACAGAAACTGAAAAAATGTTTGCTATAAATACTTCTAAAAGGGACCGTACAGTTTGGGTAAACATTGCTGATTTTGTAACTTGCTCTCTACTTGCAGCCTAGTGTGTGCGGTCAGCTACACCTCTCAGTTTGGGGAGAAACTTTATTTTCGGAAGTTCTTCAAATTCCAGGTGAGATATATTTGAGCGTTCTTATTAGATGGTAGCGCTGAGATCATGGGGAGTCTTGGAGGAGACTCGAGAAATGCCACATACCTACAGCAGTGCAAATGCAATTACCCTTCCCCGCTTACAGTCATCTGCCCTCACTTTGGGAATGAACCAAAGCCTTGCTCTCTACATTGTAATGTCATTTTAACTCTAACAATAATTCAGGCTTGTTTTTATCGTTTTTCTTAATAAACAGTAATTTTATAACAGTAATTTCTTATTCACCCAAATGGAATCGCAGTGTGATAAAACGTCAGCGTTTAGTTTTCAATCTATTTTCAATCAGGTTTTGAAGCCGCTGGATGTGAAGACAAAGTTCTACAATGCAGAGGTAAGTGGCACTTACCATCACTATTACTTCCCATGCTTTCTATCATATTTAATGCCATAGTGCAGAACATGTTTCCAGCTTCTACTAGAAGCAATTAGCTTTGGATTAGATCTACTTGAAAACCCTTGGATCCCCAGAGATGTCAAACAGGTCACGATCTGTTCTTTTGGAGGCTTATCCTCGTGTGTGGAGCTCAGATCTGGAGATGAAGGGTCTTTTTCAGTAGAGGCAATGTTGTTTTAGTTTCAGTTTTTATTTTCTTTTTCTCATTTTCATGTAGTAGTTTGTTTTTTTATATTCAACTGCATATATTCATTGTCACAAACTTTTGCATGTAACCTCATTCATTATGTCTTGTATTTTTATTTTTTCCATTAGAGTGACCTCAGTTCTGTGGTAATTTTTTCTTCTGTTCTCATGGCTGAACACTAGCTTCTCTCAATCCTTACTGGTGCTGCAAGACTGTTGTCTTTCCGAGCCTACAGAAAGGTGCAAAATTACAGAATGGGAGCAAATGTTTTGAAGATGAAAACTTATTCCACCTTTATATATTGTTAAAGAAAACTAAAGTCAACTTCCATTGGTGTTCTGTTGCCCTTTCATTGGACGCTCATGCTTTCTTGCACTTACTCTGCACAGGGCTTAGAGTAAAAATTGAAGGTCGTGGTTTTAAATTGTGGTGGGTGGGAACAGCATTAATTACATTTCACATCACTAAGAATAAATAGGGCATTATTTTGATTGGTCTTCGTGGGAAATATTAAAATATTGTTACAGTTCAGGTATGAATGATGTAAGATTTTGATTCTTTCCAGTAAAATGTGAGGCTTCTTCAGAATGGCTTTGCATGCAGCAGACATGCTGAGCTCTGTGATTTAATAATAAATTAATTCTAAGTTGTTCATGTTCAGATCCTCGGTTCTGAGTTGCAGGCATGAACTAATCTCTGCTTTTTCCTAATTGAATTTCACTATGTTTGCTAGAGGTTGCACAGACAAAGTGACAGCTGGAAATGTTCTGGTCCTCCCAAAGCATCAACTTTACTGTCTTTAAAAAGAAAATAACAATCCTCTACATGCAGCATGTTGAGAAAACGAATGTGTGAAATACTTACTTTTCTTTTAGTTTAATTGACTTTTTAATTTCACTTTTAATGCTTTTTCTTCAAAAGAATAATAAGAGTTAAACTAGAGATTAACTGGTGATCATGACAACCACAGCACTCTTCGGTGAGGATGCTGTTACTGGAAGGAGACTTATACTTTAGTCACCTCTGTTATCAGTATCAGTGAGTTGTTTAAAAATTAAATCTGAAGAAGTTACCTAAAGGAAACTGGATTTTCTATTTAGGCATGTTTGCTCATCATGCAGGCTACTACAACATAAATGCTAGTCATTTTCCCCTTTGCCATTTCTTCCTTATAGCAGTGTTGGTTGTTTCATATCGAAATATTTCAGGCATAAAACCAAGCAGGTCGTCAGCTGAACCCTTTCTATGGGACATTTTGTCAAACTGTTGGATTAGTGTCTCTAGGGTTCTCTAAGGGCTCAATGAAATCACTTTATACATTTTCCCCGTATAGTTGTATTTAGTTATATTCAACAGCATGTAACCACATATATTAAAAAAGATAGGTTAAAATAAAAGTATGTAGAACAGCGACATCTATAGGCAAAGTAAGGTATAAACAAATAGTTTTCCTGAATCTGAATGTATTGTAAAATAACAGTCCAGATTTGGTTAATTTAGCTTTGGTTATCAGACTTTCCTGACACATTCAGTGGGGCAAAAATGCTCTGAACAGAGTTATAATCTTCCTGCATACCAGCCTATTGCTGCAGTATATTTTGTCTTACTTGCACAATATAAAATGTATTAAATAAGGAAAGACATTGAAAAATGTTGCACTGCAATACATAAAATGAACAAATATTTGATGGTTGTGAGACTGTAACTTTGTTAAGTTGAAACAAACAGATCACCATCTCTGTGCAGCCTCTCCTATTCATGCAGCTCAGCACTTGTACTAACATGTTGGTAAAAAGGTACACTGAGCAAACCCGATAGAATATAATTCTTGCAAATGGTTCTGTTTGTTTACTGGGTCAGGTAAACAAATAATTACTGAATGATTCTCACATCACCTGAAGAACAGCTCAAAAGATAGGTTCACATTTTTTACGCCTTGTACCGTAATCTTTCATTATGGCTGTGCAAAACGCTGATTATGTTCTACTCAAAGTGGTTGGAAACAAACTAATGAAACTTGTGTGCAAATTAAATAACAGTCAGCTGTAGTCAAGAATACCTAGTATTTTACAAATTTACATCGTTTTTTTAGGAATAACATTTTTAACAATAATAATAAAATAAAATTTGTCGGACTTTGATAGCAAAAGCAAATTTCACGGAATTTTTAATTTTTTTGCCAAATTGAGGAGTACCCAGTACCTACCCAGTCAAACTAAAAAACTTGCCTTGTCTTATGACAGACGGTTTTATCCTTTACCTCATTCAGTAACATTTTGAACACTCATCCTGACCAATAATGACCAGAGGAAAATAATAGTAGCATATAACTAGAGATTCACAGAGAAATCTGCTATTGGCTGGAATTGACAAATATTCAGCTTGATCGGCCCTGTTGACCAGCCAGTGTTCACTCTTTAACGGAGTGAAAAAGACCCAAAGTTATTTGTTTTTAATATCAGTGAGATGTTCAAAATTGAATTCAGAGGAACCAAAGAGATATTATTTGAACATATTTAAAATGAAACTGTGCTACAACATGTCAAAATGTCTTCGGTTCCCTCAGGTTGTGGGAGAGAGCAAGACTTTCAGCGGGTAACAGGAAGGCCAAACAGAGAACAGCAAATGTGCTGTATTTGGTTTTTTCCGTTTGAGCTTTGAAATATTGGAGCATTCCTCAGAGATTAGACGTGGAGACTGTGGTTTTAGTAATCCTAGCTAGGCTGATTGCTAACATAAGATGCTAAAGACTTTAAAATGGCAGCTCTGTAATAAGTTTTTTTTTTAATAAGAATTTTAAATATCAATAAAACTGGTTTTCATAGTGTCTGATTTTTCACATGTGTCATGTCATGGCCTTTTCTTTCTAATATAAATAAGTAATGAACACCCACAGAAATGTTTATTGTTGTGCTTATATCTATATCAAAATTTCTAAAGAACGATCAAAGTCAGCTAAAATTGATATCTGCAGGTCAAAGCTTTATAAAAACCAGCAATGGGAATTTGGCCTAAAATTCTTTATGTAGTTCCTGATATATAGGTGAGCCTTCTTTTAAAATGGTTTTCAAAAATGTGAACTTATCCTTTGAGACAGTAAGATATTTCAAAAGCTAACTTTAAATAGCTCATATATTGCTCAGTTCACCTAGAAAAATGTGTCATTTGCAATTATGGTTATGGAGAAATATTAGTGTAAACCCCTAAGCCTTCTCCATTATAGACAGATGAAGTGTTTCTGGAAGCTCAGATCCAGAACATCACCACCTCTCCAATGTTCATGGAGAAAGTATCTCTTGAACCTTCCATGATGTACAACGTTACAGAGCTCAACTCAGTCACATCCAGAGATCAAGGGTAAAAGCACCTGCTCCTTTCTCCTGAGTACAAAAACATGTGGAAGTACCCTTAATGCTCATCAGTAATTTATCACCCAGCAGAGAGTCCACGTTTGGAAAAATGTCCTACCTGCAGCCCATGGACACGCGGCAGTACTTGTACTGCCTGAAGCCAAAGACGGAGTACGCAGAGAAGGCCGGCGTCATCAAGGGAGTGACTGTGATAGGGAAGCTTGACATTGTGTGGAAGACTAACCTCGGGGAGAGGGGGAGACTGCAGACCAGTCAGCTCCAGAGAATGGTATCAGAGTATCCCCTTTATAGGTTCCTGCTTCACCAGATATAGATCACTGCACTGTGTTCACTTGTCGTGTATCCTCCAGGCTCCGGGATATGGAGACATTAGGCTGTCTTTGGAAGTGATCCCTGACACTGTAAACCTTGAAGAACCTTTTGACATCGTCTGTAAAATCACAAACTGCAGGTGCCAAAATCCCCTTAAAAGCTCCTCTATAACCCTCATAATAACTTATCAAAAGAGGTACAGTGTAATGAAGACGTATTTGTCCCCTACTGAAATTTGTCTGGTTTAGTTTTTTTTCTCTTAAAGTTAACCTGAATAAATGCATAATTCCACTTTAAAATGGTTATTTCATTTATTGACCAAAAGTTATACAAACCCCTAAACCCAATAACTGGTTTTGCCAGCCTTGGCAGCAACAACTGCCATCAAGCGTTTGTGATAACTTGCAGTAACCCAGACACTTCATCTCAAGGTCCAACCGGATTCTCCTATAGGACTTTCTACTAGTGAGCAGAATTTATGATTACATCAATTACAGCAAGACGTCCAGGTTCCCAAAGAAGCAAAGCCTCAGGCCATCACACAACCACCACCATGTTTGACTGTCAGTATGATGGTCTGTTTCTGAAATAGTGGGTTCATTTTATGCTAGATGTAACCTTGTAGATGCACACCTTCTAAAAAAATCAAATTTTTTTATTCATCTGTGTACAGAATATTTTCCCAAAAGTCTTGTATCATCAAAATGTTTTCATCTTGGAGCTCTGTCGTTGGTAGATCTTTTAGCCTACCATCAGACGGGTTTTATTTAGGTGATATCTTGATTATGAACTCTTACTTTCCAAAACAATAAAGTTAGTGATAGTTTTTCCTACTTTTTTACATAGAGCCATGTTGTTTTGCATAGCTTTTTTCTCTCGATGAATGAAATCATTCAAAAACCTATTTTTGTATTTACTCAGGTTATCTTTGTCTGATGTTTAAAATTTGTTAATCTGAAACATTTAAGTTTGACCCAAAAAAAGCAAAAACTGAAGATATCGGTGAGGGGGCAAATACTGTTTCTTAACCCTTTGTGACCCAATGGTGTTAACTGACATCCTCTCTTGTAACCCTTATGTTGTAGTGAAAGAACCATGGACCTGGTGATGGAGATGTGCAACATGAGGTCAATCCACTGGTGTGGAATATCAGGACGGCAGCTGGGAAAACTCACTCCTGGTGCCTCCCTCTTGCTGCCGCTCACAGTCTTTTCCTCTGAGCAGGGTCTGCAGGTAAGATCCAAACCTTAAGCAACATTTTATTCCTGTTTTATAGGTTATCTCATGTTTTCTGTTATTTGTTTCAGAGCATTTCTGGATTGAGACTCACCGACACATTTCTAAAGAGGACGTACGAATATGACGACATTGCCCAAGTGTGTGTGGTCTGCCCGTTCATGAGCAACGAGTGCTAGAAGTTTTACCAGCCGTTTTTTGCATTTAAGATACGAAAGGACCAACTGTGGAGATCTGCACTAATATTTCACTGTTTTGCAACTTAAGGGGATGATTCTGTATTTTAAAATGAATTGTGAATAATATAAATTGTTTCCTTTGACAATAATCTTGTAAATGTGTTTTGAGTTAATAAATTCTGTGTACACTTTAATTCCTTCACCAATATTTGAATATCAAAACTGTTAAAAGGACATTCACAAAAATATTTAACGTAAAGCCTAATTTCTTCATTTTTAAAGAATTCATTGCCACTAGTCTGTTTTCATTAACATGTAAATTAAGCCCCGCTCCTATATAAAGACTCTAATGCTAAGGATGTTGAAGAGAAAAATTGTCAATAATCCTAAATTTAGTTTTCAAATTATTTGAACAAATAATGCAAAACAGTTTGGGCAACATTAAAATTTGTCCTTACAAAGAAAGCAACTCACAGGATCTGTTACCTTGTGTTAGTTTGACTATAAAATTATTTTGTCCAATGGAAGCAGAGCTAAATATTTTATAAGGGTAGTTATGTTGTATTAACATCCTACAATTCTACAAAGTGAGCTCCTGAGGTGTTTGGTGCCCTTTGCAGTTATTTTGTAAAAATAAATTTACATATACATGCAGTAGCATAAATCCACACTCAGAGTTAAGCACATTTAAATGATCGTGACCAAACTTTTTTATAAAATAACCAATGGCACATTTAATATCTAAAAATAAGCATTATCCTAATTTATACGTTAAACTGATCAGAGTCCCTAGGATCTTGTTATTTGTAATCCATTGCTTCCTTTTTCCCTGGGGTATAAATATGGTGTGACACAGGTGTGAATTTTGGCCGCTCCTCAAAATGGGAAAGACGAGAGAGCATACCACTCAAGAGAGCCAAATATGTGTTCTTTATAAGTAAGGAGATGGCTACAACAAAATGGATACTGGCTTTAAGCTGTACATATCTACAGGTGGAGCGAGCGCCCCATATACAGACGCTATAGTCCTTGACGCAGCTGTCCTTGAGATTTGCTGTATGTCTTCTCCGCCTTTTCTGCCCTTTTCCTGTCTGGTATCTGTCAATAAAGCCACTAGTGCCAAAAAATCTTTAAAAAAAAAGTTTAATACATCTGGAGCTGTGCCAGACAAGGCTGGATGAGGAGCCACCATGCAGAGTGAAGAGGATGGTAGGGGTAGAACTGCAGCTGAAAGAGGCACAGTGGGGGTCACCAAACCTTCAAAACAATTTAACTGTCTAGATGCCAACTGGAAAAGCTCTTTCTGTCCTACCATCAAGTATAACTATGGAGTTTGTTAAACGCTATTAGGACTTTTAACTGCAGCCTTGTGCTTGGGTCAGATGAGATTCAGATTTAAACTTTTCTGCAAAAAAACACTTCATGTGTGTCTGGCGAAAAAAAAATAAAGCATAAATATGTGATAAAGTACCCAATGTCCACTATCGAGTTTAATTGAGGATCTGTGATGCTGTGGGCCTTTTTCTCTTGCAAAATGCCTGGGAACAGGCTATGACATCCTGGACTTCCTAGAATACTTCAAATAAAAATATGGTTGCCTCTAGCAGTAAACAAAAAAATGGCTGATCATTGGGTCTTTCAGCAGGTCATCGTTCCGACGCATATGGCCAAATCAACACAAAAGGTTCAGCAGATACAAAATCGGCCTCTAATCTCCAAACCTAAATCCCATTGACAACCTGTGGGTTGACCTGAAGAGAGGGGAGTTTAAGAGAAGATCTAACAACAATCAAACATTCCTCTTTCCATATGGTCCAACCTTGTCAAATGTTATCAAATACTAAGTACTTTTGTCATTATGGCAAATGATGGTTGCACAAAGTATTAACCACAGGTATGCTAACGGGCTACCCTGGTGATCTTGTTAAAAGAAAGATTTAGTTCATAAAATGGGTTATTTTTACCAAAAATATTTTTTTATGTTTTCTTTGTGAGTTTGTTACTGTAATAAAACCAAATATATTTTAAAATTACAAGCAACTGTACTCCATGCACTACAGAATTTACACATTCAAATAAAGAGAAGAGTCTTTAAGGGAAGGGTAACAGGGATTACAGCTAAGCCTCATTAAAATATCAATGGCTTTAAATTAAAAGCATTACATGATGTTCTTGGGAATAAAGAAGTAAAAATAGTTATCAATGATTGATTTGGTATCTTCTTAACTGTGTTAGGGATCCAAGATCAGGCCTAAGTGTTGCCACATTAATTCATTATTAAGCACACTATTCTTTTACACTTTTTTTCTGAGGTTTCATCTCACTTTTTCGTTACCACACATGCTGTTCAGACATATTTATATTGTTTAAAGACATTTTATATTTTTTATTTTCAATTATACTGAAAATAAGAAATCTTCACTGAGAGCAAGTGTACCCAAGTCAAAGTCCTTGTTTTTGTGCACAAACTTGGCAATGAGGCTGATTTAGCAATTTATTAATCTCAATGGTTAAAAAATTAATTTACTGGACCTTTCAAAACAATGTCAGACACGATAGCCTCTTATTTAAAAAACTTTATTATCTCTACATTAAAAATTTCCAAAAACACCCTTTTTATAGTTTATTGTTTTACCAGACTTCCATGGATTTTCTTTACAGATTTTATAAAAATACTCGTACTCGAGTCATACTAGTCATCTTCAGCTTATCTGGGACCGGGTCGCGGGGACACCAGACTCAGCAGAGATGCCCAGACTTCCCTCTTCCCAGACATCTCCTACGGCTCCTCTGAGCAAAGCCCAAAGCATTCCCAGGCCAGTCGAGAGACATGTGGAAGAAGGTGCTCAGATGAGACCCAAATTGATCTTTTTTTTAATCTACGTGTAAATTACTGTGTGGTGAAAAGCTAACACTGCAGCAAAGATAGAGAAGCTGGTTAGAGTTGGGAAGCTGGATTGAGCTAAACATGCATGACAGGAAAACCTGTTCAAGGCTACAAAAGACTTGAGACTCAGGGAGACGTTCACCTTCCAGAATGACTAAAAATCCCAAACGTACAGCAACAGATACAATGGGATGGTTTATGCCAAAGCATAATAATGTGTTAAAATGGCCCAGTCAAAGCCCAGACCTGAAACATCTCCTAAATGATTGCTAAATATATTTTATGTTTGAAACACAAAGTCAATGTGACTTGATCATTTGTTAAAGTTTAGCAACCAGAATTCATGAACTATCTTGTTTGCAACACATAATTAATTCACAAGCTATAAAAAGATTTAAATGTCTCACATTTGTCAAAGGACACAACAAATGAGGCATGTTCAGTTTTAAGACATTTATTATTTTCTCACTAAGACAAAACAAAGTGCTGCCTTAGCGTTTATATTAGTTTCCATAAAGCATTTTATCTCAAATACCAGATTTAGGAGCATGCAGAAACGAACAGTAGGAATATGTTGTTGGTCACCAACTGAACAGGCTGCAAGCACTGCCAATACAATTACATTGTTGTCTTAATGATGAGGTGTATGCATTCAATAGCAGTGATGTGAGTCCCATATAATTAAGGGCTGACTGTTTTCTGGTCAAACAAAGCAAATACAGAGTTAAAAGTTGATTCTGACTACAAAAATAATATTAAACCTTATAAACAAACTAAGCCTGATATTGTATTTGTATGAAAAGAAACTGCAATGTTCACTGCTATGCAGTTAAAGTACATTCCTCCTCCAATCTTTCTGAATATTTTATGAATAGAGAGATGGATCCTCAACTCAGAACATGAAGAAGCCAGGAACTTCACCACATCCAACACACGATCTCCACCAAATGTAAATGCTCTGGAGAAAATAATCACTTGATATTCTGTTGGTGGACTGATTGACATCTAGGCTCCTGTCGATGGTATTGTCTTACTTGTATGGGGTGTTTTGTTGAATGGTCCAGTCTCCAGCCTCTCCTCTCCATTAGTCTCAGTAAAGTGCCTTGGACCCCATCCTCGTCTCTTCTCTCCAGCTGTTGACTCAAAGAAATGGGTGTAGAGATTGTTATTGCGCCATATGGTTGGTCTTCCTTGGAGGCAAATAGAGTTTCTGCAATGAAATGATTCAGGTCTTATACAAATGTGCCATGGATTAGTGCAAGGTCTGCAGCTGGAGCTTTAGCTTTACCCGAATAAATCATGAGTGCTCCTCGGCGCTGCCGCTGAAGGAACGGCTCCTGATGTGGTTCCTTAGCTGCTCGATGAGCTCTGGGTTTTGCTGCTGGATTTCCTGGGCAAACTGTTGGCCCCTGATGGAAAGGCAAGAAAGACAAAGCCAGTGTCAGAGATTGAAATTCCTTAACATCCCAAAAGGTTGGGAATGTAAAATGCAAAACAAATTGCAACCCAAATTTGATAGAAAAATGTCCAAAAACATTGCTGGGAGCAGCAGTAGCAGCTTATCAATGAGACGTGGCCCATGCACGTGTGAGGTTTGATCATCAGAGAATTTTAAGGATGACTGGTCTCATTTCAAGACTACTACTTAATTGTTTATAATGAAATTAATTATGCTCACCTGCAGAATTCCAAGCATTCCAAGTTATTCATTGAAATGCTCATGGCACAGCAGCTGCTATAAAATTGCTGCCCTGCTACTGCTCTGGCAGCAACAACGTCATCAATCAGCTGAAACAAACAATCCACAAAAACCCTATTCACAACAAGATCCATGTGTGCTGGGGTCCCTGATATTAGGCCTTCCACCTTCAGTGTTGGGGAAGTGCACACCTCCAAATTGCACATATGTTTGCTGGCAGACCAAGCAAAGCTGTTTCCAGGTGGCAGTTTAGATGCCAAATGTCCCACTGGCAAAAAGAAGTCTTGCCATTGTATTTAACAATAAGAAGGGAGAAGAGCCAGAAGGGAAAAGGCACAAGCAAAAGCTGCGAAAAAGTGCACACTAGGTAGTGTGCTGCACTCAATCTTAACTTCCTAGTGCGGATGTTAGTACATCCTGTAACTGGTGGGTTGCCGGTTTCTCAGTCGTTGTGTCCTTGGACAAGACACTTCACTCACCTTGCATGCTGTTGGTGGCCAGAGGGCCACGGTGGTGCCGATTGTATGGTAGCCACACTTATGTCTGCCCCTAAGCAGCTGTGGCTACAATGTAGCTTACGACTGTCAGTGTGTGAATGTGTGTATGAATGGGTGGATGACTGATTGTAGGGTAAAGCGCTTCGGAGTCCTCGGACTTGATAAAGTGCTATGCAAGTGCAGGCCATTTACCATTTCAGCCACATTTCAGGGTTTCAAAGCATAAACAGCCTGAGTAAGGTTGTGCAACAATATCTCAATTGGACTGAGATCAAGACTTTGAGTAGGCCACTACAAAACCTTTGTTTTGTTAAGCCACTGGAACATGGACCTGCTTGTGTGCTTTCAATCATTGTCCTGCTGTCCTACCCACAATCCAACCCACAGTGAGCTTGAGGTTTTCTAGTAGATTGGTTCTATCAACTAAGGCAAACCTCCAGTTGCTAAAGAAGCAGAACAGCCCAAACACTTTACCACCACCATGTTTGACTGTCCGTATGATGTCCTGTTCTGTTTAATGCCAGGTGTAATTGGAGGCATACATTCCACTTTTGTCTTGTAGGTCAACAAAACATTTGCCAATAGTCTTTGGGTTTATCATGGTATTTTTTGCAGAGGCTTTGTTTTTTTCATCTGTTCTAGAGCTTCTTTAAATTAGGGCCTGATGTGTTGCTTCTTAGCCCGCTGAATGTTGTCAGACATGTTCAATTTAAGAGATTTCTTGATTTTAAAGGACGGCCAGTAATAATTTTAATGAATGTGATCATGAAGAAGAACCAAAAAGTTTGGTTAAAGAAAATAAAATTACGATTTAACAAAAGGGGGGCAGTTATATTTTCATATAGGCCTGCGTTGGTTTGGATAGCTTTTTTCCATAATCAATGAAATCATCATTTGATGAAAATTGCATTTTGTATCTATTCTGTATCTAATCTTTCTCTCCTATTAAGTTAGTTTGATGATATAAAACATTTATGTCTGACAAAAACAGCACTGTGTTACATTAAAGTCTTGATGTGTCTACCAGCACTAATGGTGCCGTCACAAGCTAACCATCATGACTACCGTCACCTCATACTTTAATTGTGGTAGTTTTTTAGATAAAACATCTTTTCTTTAGAACATCTATGATTTTGAAAATAAATATTTGATTATGATTTGTCAGACCTTACAACACTGTTTAGCCATCTTCTGTAAGTCGTTGATTATTTACCTTCCTTTGACGGAAGAGTTCTTACTTGGTTTTATGTTTAGACATATCTGATCCGATCCATGTCTATGGACCATGGTTTAAATGAATTAAATAGTTTTAGATACATTAAATCACAAAAATAATAATCTAGTTGTTTTGCAGTAGACCTGACGTATTAACGTATTACAGGAATAGAAGATACAGCTCTGCAGTTTATCAGAGCCAATGTAATGTCATTTTATATGGAAGAGTTATAAACAAAGTTATTGCTCAGTTGTTTCTTGCCAGAGACGAATGGATCAATTCCAACAGAAGCTGGAATTATTCCCAGAATAAGCTCTCCAAACCCCATAAACTGATGAAGCAAAGATTTATGTTAAAAACACAACGTGTACAAATCTAACGTTTTAAATTATTTTACTTACGCTTCAATTAAGCTGGAAATGTCTGACAGTCCTCCCACTCCTGCTGCAGGACCTCTAACTGCATTCGACATCATTCCTGACATGCTGAGCACACAGAGACAGTGAGTTGGTGTGTACTGAAACCTGCTTTAGAACTACAGATCCCTTCATGCTTCAAAGCTGATACCAAACATTAATAAATCCGGATTGCACTCACAGCTGTTGGACTTGTTGGTTCTCCATTACGCTCGCAGCCTGTAAACAGAAATTGAGCTGAAATCAATCGTGTTTCACACAAACGCTGTAAAAGAACAATTTACTGCTGATCGCATTGGCAGTTTTATGACAAAACGTGGCCCACAATTTTTGCTGTGGGGCCTGGGTGCAGTGAGACAGATATTGGATTCAGATGCATCTTGTCATTGCTGCAGTAAAACTCTGGCAGGTTTGTAGAAGCGTTCTTGACCTGGCTGGCACTCTCATGTGTCATAGTTTTACATGTTAGGAGCCAAGGGTAGAACGTTTTAACAAGACAATAACTCTAATGGTTAAGAGCAACCAGTGGGACCAACGTTAAGGCTCCTGGCTTCCTGTCACAAGTTTTTTGATCAAACTTTCTTTAGTACAATACAGTTTTTAGGAGTCTCACCATGCTGATGAAGGCAGGGTTGTTGATTAAACTAGCCATGTCAAATCCCAGTCCAGCAGCAATCTGCGCCAGAGTATTGGTAATGAAGAAAAAAAAACAGTGCAAGTTAACAACAAACAAGTAATCAGTAAGTAACTGAAATAAAAAATTCCCATTTTAACTCACTGGGCTGGAGGCTTCTTTATGCTTCTGCTCCGCAATCTTCAGGTTGGATTTATATGTGTCATTCTCTGGATCTAGAACCAGGGCTTTTTTGAAGTATGAAATTGCCTCTGGATACTTGTTCATAGCAGTTAAAGCCAAACTGCACCCACAAAAAATGTTAACAAATCAGAAATGTATTTATTATTTACAGGTTCCTCGACAGTTATTGACATCCCTGATAAAAATGTGTAAAAGGCCATGAAATAAAACTATATTTTATTGCAGCAGCAAAATTTCACACAGGAAAAGTTTTCATTTTAGGTTCTATTCAGTGTGTTGGACTTTACGATTCAGCCCGTAATTTTCTAGAACTTCAAGGTTGCATTCTGCAACTATCCCAGAATGTACTGTCCTCGAACTTCCCTGGAACTTCCCAGCTACATTCCTAAAACTTACCAGACACTTTTCAGAACTCACCAGGTGAAGGTGCCCTCCAGACTCGGCCAGGTGCTTTGCTGGACATGAAACCTACTGGCTACTTTCCTTGAACTTACAAGTACTTTCCACACTTATTGGGTGCTGTCTTTTACCAGTTACTTTCCTGTAATTTTCACAGAACTTATCAGAATTTATCAGGTACTTTATTGAACTTACTAGGTACTTTCCAGAACATACTGGCTACTTTTCTGGAACTTATCACATACTTTGATCAAACTTACCTCAAACCTGCCAGATACTTTCCGAAAATTAGTAAGAGATTTGCTAGAACTTTTATTGAACATACCGTGGACTTCCCCTGAACTCATCAGGTACTTTGCAGATCTTGCCTGGTAGTTTTAATGAAATATCCAAGTACTTTCATAGAAAGCTAAAGCACCAGGTAAGCACCAAGAAAGTCCAAAAAAACACCCAGTAAGTTCCAGAAAAGCTTTGGGGAAAGTACCTGGTATGTTCCAGGAATGTAGTATTACTAACGTTGCAGGAAAAAAGCCTCTGAGCTAGCACAGGCTGTCTTATGTAGTGCTACCTATGATGGTGCGACAGTGGTAGGGGGTCGTCCTGTAACCGGTGGGTTGCCGGTTCGAACCACCGCTCTGTCTGTCTCAGTCGTTGCGTATTTGGGCAGGTGTGGCTGCAATGTAGCTTACCACTTTCAGTGTATGAATGGGTGGATGACTGACTGTAGTATAAAGCACTTTGTTTAAATGAAAACATCAATGCTACAATTGCTAGTTTCCGAAGAACTCCTCATCAACAAGTGTAACTACAGCTTTTTATTTTACCTTATTTTTTTTTAGGTTGCTCATACAAGCAACCTAAGTTCCCACCAGTGAGGAGGCTGGTAAGGGGAGGGGATCTCCAAAACCCATTGTTGAGGGAACTGCAGCAAACGTTGGCATCTTAGTGTCACCAAGTCTCCAAAACAACCTAGCTTTTATGCACCTCTTTACCAGGGATGCCAATATTAGCACAGGGTGCTTTATTGTTGGTATATAGTAATAAACTCACCCCATCCTCCCATATGCTTTGCTGTATGTTGGATCAATCCCGATAGCTCTTTCACAGTCACCATTAGCCTCAGTGTAATTGCCCAGTTTACTGTGAGCTGCAGCCCTGCAAACAAATATATACACAACTAAATAATTTAGTGGCCACATATGGAGCTTATGTCAGTGCCTGAAGATATAAGAAAGGATACTTATAACATGAATTTATAAAACCATGATGATAACTGTTACAACATGCAGACTTTTAAAGATTTAAGCACAAACCATGATGATAGCATACCATCATATATCCTTTTTGTTCTTAGTACCTGTTGCAATAGTACACAGCGTTTCTTAGGTCCAGATCTATAGCCTTTGTGTAGCATTCAACTGCACATCTGTAGTTTTCCTCCTTCATGTGATTGTTCCCTAAATGAATAAAAAAAAAAAAACAATTGTTAATGATTTGGATCTTTTACAGCACTAAACCCATTCTACTTTTTATGTGATTGACTAGTAGAAGAAAAAGGGTTCCCTTTTAAAACAAAATTAGCAAATCTGAAAAGTAAGCTGAGTGATCGTCTTGGAGACCCTTTATTAATAATTCATATCATAGATTACACTTTGAAAAGTTAAATTAAAGAAAAAGACAATAGTGTCTCAGAGTAAGATGTTTATGCACCGCTTGCTACGAACACAGCTTTATTTCTGGTATTTTATGATGGTACTGGAGAAAACTGTCCAGTGTTATCAACATGTTTCATATTTTTTTAACCTGATTATTTAGGAATGTGGGTTCCAAAGCACTGAAGTCAAAACATCTTTTTAAAACACCCAACACTCAGAACAACTTTGCATTGATTTTCAGTAAGGGGACCAATAATAAAATATTACTCTGGCATCAGATCCCTTCACTGTTTCTGAAAGGTTTGACATTTTTGCTTTATTGTCTCACTTGTGGATTCTCATATTCTGTTCTGGTATAGATCTTTACCTAAAATGTCCTTATTTTTAAAGCAAATTATTTTAAACTGAAATGATGACTAAATAATGACTGATAGCCCTTGCACATGGGACATCTGCCACACCACTACATAATGTGCTGCCCCAAAAAGAAGATGTTTAACAGTCGTTTATATTCCAAATAACCAGAGTTTATTGGAAGATCGGTGGAGCTAGTCAGTCAGCCAGTCATTTTCTACCGCTTATTCCATAGTGGGTCGCGGGGGAGCTGGTGCCTATCTCCAGCAGTCTATGGGCGAGAGGCGGGTTACACCCTGGTAAGGGTCGCCAGTCCATCACAGGGCAACACACAAACAACCATGCACACACTCACTCATACACCTAAGGGCAATTTAGGCTTTATATATATTAATTTAGGCACGGGAAGAACATGCAAACTCCATGCAGAAAGACCCCCGGCCAGGAATCGAACCCAGGACCTTCTTGCTGCAAGGCAACAGTGCTACCAACTGTGCGACCATGCAGCCCTGGGTGGAGCTAAATACGGGAAAATCCTGGAAGAAAATCTTTTTTAGGTGCTTAAAGACTTGAGTCTGAGATAGGTTCACTTACCAGCGGGAGCCAAAACATTCATCCAAAGCTATGGTTTAGATGAAAGAATATTTATGTGTCAGAATGGCCCAGTCAAAGTCCAGATCTAAATCCAATTGAGAATTTGTAGCAAGACTTGAAAAATGTATATACATAGATGTTCTGCATCCAATCTGGTCGAGATCAGGTCACTTTGCAAAGAGGAATGGGCAAAACAAAACAAAAATCCATCTCTAAATGTGCAAAGACATGCTCCAAAAGCACTTTCAACTCTATATAAAATATTTTAATTTCACTTCACAACTATGTACTACAATTAGTTGGTCAATCACGTAAAATCCCAATAAAACACGTTGAAATGTATGGTTGTAATTTGACAAAACGTAAAAGAAGTTCAAGGGACATGACTACCTTTGCAAGGCACTGCTTATCCATAATTTAAAAAGTAAACATGTACCATTGGAAATGCTCCAAAGTCTGCTGGCATTACCTTCATTTTTAAGTTGCTCTGCTCGTTCAATGTCTTCAGGAGATGGGGATGTCTCTGGTACGGTGAGGTTGTCATTCTGCGTGAAACAGAAAAGTCACTTATGAGATTTAAATGAACAGAGATGAATCTATTAGAGAGGATTGGTAGCTTCAGAGGTAAAATCATAACGAATAGCAAGGAAATCTACACTACCCATTTTACTTTGCTCCTATTTACAAGAGCCAGTGGGAGACTTTGGTATAGGATCAATTTGAAATGGTAATATAACCTCTCTATGTTAAAACATTTGCAGTGAAGCAGGTAAACAGAGCTTACTGTTACCAAGGTAATGCAGATTTTACATAAATATACATTTTTAATCTAAACTGTAAGACCCCTGCTTCCAGCTTGTGCCTTTGCATGTTATCATTCTACACTGATGTCGTTCTCACTACCCACCTTGAGCAGGGCGTTGAGGAATATCTCTCTAAGTGGCTGGGACAGAGCAAGATGGCAGTCACTGGAGCTGATCTTGAAGGTAGTCTCCAAACACTGGATCGCAACTGAAGTGAGGAATTAATCATACAGCACAGAGTAAGTAAAAAGGTAAGACATTGAGAAGTTTGTGTAACTGTTAACAGTAGCCTTAATTACAGTCAATGAATGAATGAATGACTGTGCAGTCAGTTTAATAAATCTGAACTACTCTTCCATGTTTTTTAGACTGAATGAAGCCCCAAACTTTGTGTTTTTAGCCTGCTCAAGTTTAGTTTTATTCTTTACTGCCTCAACCAGGAAACATTAAGAATATATGAACAGTGTGGTGCAAAATTATTCATACAACTTAAATATTTTACATATTAAACAGGTTTCTAGGATTTCCTTTTATCATCTACAGAACATTGCCAAAATTAGAAATATCCTGTCCAGGAGTGACGCTGAAAAACTAGTCCATGCATTTGTTTCTTCAAGGCTGGACTATTGTAATTCTTTACTATCAGGATGTCCACAAAATGCAGTTAAAAGCCTTCAGCTGATTCAAAATGCTGCAGCAAGAGTTCTGATGAAATTTAAAAAGAGAGATCATATTTCTCCTATTTTAGCTTCCCTTCATTGGCTCCCTGTTAAATCCAGAATAGAATTTAAAATTCTCCTCCTCACATATAAAGCCCTTAATGATTTAGCTCCATCATACATCAGAGATCTGATTGTTCCATATGTTCCTAACAGAGCACTTCGTTCTCAGACTGCAGGTTTACTGGTGGTTCCTAGAGTCTCTAGAAGTAGAATGGGAGGCAGATCCTTTAGTTATCAGGCTCCTCTCCTGTGGAACCAGCTCCCAGTTTTAGTCCGTGAGGCGGACACCCTGTCTACTTTTAAGGCTAGGCTTAAAACTTTCCTTTTGATAAAGCTTATAGTTAGAGTGGCTTAGGTTATCCTGAGCTATCTTCCTTATTTTACCAACGTCTTCTTTCCTCCCTGTTGAATGGACTAAGGGAGAGTCAGGTTTAGCCTAAACCGGCTCAGTTATGGTTGAGGTGCAAACACACCCCTCCATTTCTGCTACCTGTATGACCCCCTCCCCTTTTCCAATGGTTATGGTCAATCTGACAGAGAGAGGTGTCCCCATTTGTTTGTGGTTTTTTATTAACAATGGCCATCAGTGGGTCTCTAGATGGACAAACTGTCTACTTTTAAGGCTAGGCTTAAAAAACTTTCCTTTTTGATATAGCTTATAGTTAGAGTGGCTTAAGTTATCCTGAGCTATCTCTGTATTTTTATGCTGCTATAGGCTTAGGCCTGCTGGAGGACATAATGACCACTTTCACCCCCCTTCGCTACTTTCTCACACTATTCTTCAATTTTGTATTATTTGCTGTTTATTTCAAGCTTTTTAACTTTGTTCTCTCTCTTTTCTCTTTTTTCCTAGAAGCTACAACCTGGCCTGACTCTGTGTCTACCTGTTGACACCTTTCTGGAGAGGGGAAATCCTCCAAGCTTCTGCTGGCAACAACTTAATGCTCACCCTCTACCGATGATCCACATGGCCCTGTCTTTCAGTTGTTTTACCCCTTTCTCTCTCTCCTAGACATAGCTACTGACAGAGCTTTTACTGTAACTAACTCTATGTGCTCTCTCAGACTCCAACCTTGAAACTGGCTCAGAGTTTTTCTGTTCTTTCTTTCTAGGTGAAACGACTAAAGGAGCTACATCCATTAACATTTATTTTTCCTTTCCCATAGAAAGTACTCCTGGATCAGTCCTTCTTTGGTTCTCTTTGTGTCTCTGCTCTGTTTTTCTCAAAACCCCCCAGTCGGTCGTGGCCAAGATGGCCGCTCACAACTGAGCCTGGTTCTGCTGGAGGTTTTTCTTCCTGTTAAAAGGGAGTTTTTTCCCTCTCCACTGTCGCTACATGCATGCTCAGTATGAGGGATTGCCTGCAAAAGTCAACGGCCAGTGACTGTCCACTGTCTCTACATGCTCATCCGGGAGGAGTGAATGCTGCAAGTCACTGACTGGATGCAATCTGCTGGGTTTCCTTAGATAGAAAAACTTTTTATCCAATTTGAATAAATAACAGAATCTGACTGCACTGGTCATTGATTAAGATTAATTGTAATGCATGTACCTGACTTTTGTGAAGTGCCTTGAGACGACATGTGTTGTGAATTGGCGCTATATAAATAAACTGAATTGAATTATTTTCCATTTTGTCACATTACATCCAGAAACATCGGTGCATTTTGATAGAAGTATTTTGCAATAGATAAACACATGATGATGGTACATGGCTTACAAACCCTTTTATAAATAGCAATCTTTACGATGATACCCCTAAATAAAATTCAATGCAAACAACTGCCAGAAGGCTGCAAAGAGTAGAATACAACTGTAAATCTATGGCACCATAAAAACACCATTCCCATAGGAAAGCACAGTGGTGGCAGGATTATACTGTTTGGATGTTTTTCATTTAGCAGTATACAATGAAGCTGGTGAAGTTGGATAAAAACCCATAAGAGGCTGCTAAAGAATTGAGACTGCCAGGGAGCCTCCCCTAACACCAGGATAATGACACTGAACATATAGCCAAAGCCAAAGAGAAACTGTTTAGATGAAGGCATATTCATCTTTTAGAATGGCCTAGTCCAGGTCAAAATCCAATCAAGAAGCTGTTGTAAAACTTAAAATGTGATGTTCACAGACCCTCTCCATTAAGTACAATGGAGCTTGGGCTATATTGCAAAGAAGAACGGGTAAAATGTTCAGTCTTTAGGTGTCAACCCCAAAAGACTTGCAGACATGTGGTTCTGACTCTTTCAACGCAAATACCAAACATTTCAGAAGCAAAAAATGCTAAAACTTCACAATTTTATGTTTTTATATCACATAAAACCCAAATAAAACATATTGAAATTGGTGGTTTTAATGTGACAATGTAGAAAACTTTAAGGAAGGGTTTTCTTTGCAATGGACTGTCCACAGGTGCAGTCACAGATAAACAAAACAGATAAGGTGGACTGGCTTACCCTCGAGGCTCTCCTGCTCATCAGAATTCAAAGCACTGCGATGAGTTTGATCTCGTAGAAACTGCACAATAGCGAATGCCAGGCGCTTCTCCACTGCCATTTTGACCTAGAAACTGTCGTGCACAGGAGATTCGGTTATAAAAAGGAGGGCACTCGCATACAGTCAACAATTTCAATCCACTATAACTAATTCATTAGAAAATGGGAAATGCATCTGCTTCGGTACAGTTGATGATGATGAAGTAATTGTAATATATTTTAGTAACAAAGCAGTTATTTGTATTTAAATTGTTGTTACTGATTATGCCAATTATTGATTGACTTGTAATGTGAATATTGGATATAGTAATGTTTTTATTAGAGTAGTGTGAAGAAACACAAAAATGGAGCTAGAACATTTTTATTCATGCACACATGTAAACACTTCACTTTTGTGACAAAGACTGTTGAAAAGGTGACATTCAACAAAATGCAACCTTGTCCTTTCTCCCTACTGACAATATTTCAGTGCACTCTTAGTCTTAATGTCTGCTTCCAGCTGGTTCTCATCGTTTTTTTTGACTTCTTGGTCCTCTGGAAAAGTAAACAATTTATTTCGCCATTGTGTCAAAAACAATACTTCTGACTTCTGTGTGCGGGTGATAGCTGAGTCAGTCAGTCTGAACTGTAAATACGGTGACTCTGAGAATAAATATTTTATTTCAAATTCCATTTTAGATTTCTGGAATAGGTTTTGCTTTTAAATATCGAACATTAAACTTATGACATGAACCAATGGGATAACAGATATCTAAAATGTGTTTTTCCTTGTCAAGATTAAGTTTCAAATGTTCACAGTCTATGTTCTGGATAGGGAGAATGTACTTGTGGATACCAGGAGGTAAGCATGTGATACATAAATGGGAAAGGTGATTTCAGAAATGTTAATTGTAGACACGACAAATGACTACCTGAAATGTTTATTTTGACCACGGAGAATGGTATTATGGATATCTGCTCTGTGGATTCTGTCAGTTATATCATAAAATGGTTTTCCATATATGTCATAAAGTCTTGCAAAGAATTGAGTGCCACTCTAAGGAATATTTCACTGAAAAATCTTAGAGGAAAACTTTGCCTCAAATCTAAAGAAAATATCAATGCGACTGAACAGTAAAATGTAATAAGCTGTCTACATAAGGACACCTGTTGATTTTTGAATGTGCTTGAAACGTTATTAGAGTTTGGACACGATCAAATGTGCTTCCCAAACTTGTGTTTCAATGTTTTTGCTTAGGCTATATTTGGACAGAATAAATAAATAAAATAAAATAAATTAAAATAAAATACAATAAATAAAAATCAGTCAAAATTTAGCATAGTTTTCAATTTGTATTTCTGGGCTAAATAGGGATAAAAATGTTGGCTAAATTGGCCAACCTGAAATAGCCATAATAAAGAAGTTCAGAGATGTGTGATTGGATTATAAACTTCAGGCAGATCTGTATTATTTCATGTATTGTAGACCAGGTAAACCAGTTAATATGCACATATTGTATTGACCCTGCAATAAACTTGTAACCTGGTAACCTCTCCAAAGTGTAAGGTGGTGACTGCTGGGATAGGCTCAAGCCCCCTGAGACCTCAAAAGGATTACGTTCATACTACTTATGAAAACCAGACCTTTTCGTAATTTAGATTAATTTGTGTAATCATTATGTATTATAGAGTATGTATTTTTTATGTGTTTGGTAACTGTTCTAGGAGTTGAAATCTACTAAATGCAGAAGTCTTTGGCTATTAAATATTTCTTTATATTTTGCATCCAAAAAGCCAGACTTTATGTTATATTTTGAACTAGTGATGTCTAAAGGTTTACTAGGCTAACATCTGAAAGCAGCTCTCCATACTTTGGGTACGTTTTTTGTATTTCGTATGATAAATTCTTGTTTTGTAACCTGATTATTATATAAGCATACTGTGCCTTGTAAAAGTAAAAATATGTCTTGACGTTTTTAACATTTTGTGAGATTAAAACCACAAACCTAAGTGTATTCTGTAGAGGTTGTATGTGTTAGATCACCAATGTTAATTTAAAGGTGACCTGGGTTTCAGTTTATTTTTACAAAGAAATATCTGAAAAGTGTGGTGTACATTTGCCTCCCTGGAGTCTCATACTTAGAAACCCCCTTGTAGAAAAACCACTTGTGGTTTTTGTGCGGGCTGTGTTTCTCGTTTTTTGTTAACACCAGAGGGCAGTCTTACATGTTTATAAGTTAAATTATTTGGAGGAAAACAAACGTTTTTGTGACATGATTCTTCCTAAATATTGATTATATTTTTTTGCTAAAAAATTGAATTTCATGCATGTATGTGTATATTTTGCTCATTTAAGAACTAAAAAAAGGGTTAATGTTTAAAGTACAAGTTTTATTTGACGGTCACTACTTCCTACTTCCGGTTTGTGTGTTGCCGGTAAAAATTTAGCTATGAACATGGAAGTAATGAGTTGTGGCCCGGTAAAGTGATAAAGTTGGTTGTAAGTTAAACAAAAGAAATATATGTACAGCAAAACAGTAACGGTGACAGGGAAAGGAGTGTAATTGAGCAAAACCCCCGAAGAGGCACAAGGTTTGTGTGTTGGTTGTAACTATATTTTGACGAAGGTGTGGATAGTAAAGTTATGCTAGCCTGTTGCTCACAGGTTGAAATGATTTCACGGTAACCGCTGACTTTCTATTAAAGCTTGTGCCTGTGATTGTTACCAGATATTATATATGGAAAGTGGTTATAGAAATGTGATTTGTTGTTTTCTTTATTTTCTTACAAGTTCTCACGTTGGTTTTTTTTATGGAGCTGATCGTGGAAAGGCCAATAAACATTAAAACCATCCCTTTCGAGTTCTCTTTTCCATCTTTCAGAGGGTAAATTCTACAGTGAGAACTTCACCCAGTGAGAGAACAGTGACAACTGTATGGTGACATCAGCTGCCGGTGAGTTATATAATCACGGCAAGGCACAGAGATTTGCTGCAGCATCATATAGTGAAGTAACAACTACGGTCAAAATGGATGCCTTAAAGGAACAGATAATTAAACTAAAGGCAGTAACTGAGGAAAATAGAAGATTACTAAATCAAGGAGATGAAGAAGGCTTGTTATTAAGGCAGGAATTAAAGGAGCTAACTGAGACTAAAAGAAAACAATTAGTTGAGCTTCAACAGGAAATACATTACGTCATTCAGCACGAAAAAGTGTACCCACAGAGAAATTTCTTGCCTATCAAAACGAAGAACAGGGTAAAAGGAGAAAAAGGCTGGTTAGTCTCTATGAACAATGGAAACTTCAAATCAGATCAACTAAAGAGAATCTAAAAGGAAACACATCAGATATGGAACTGGCTAAAATGGCAGACAACATTGAAAATGGAAAGAATGGCATTATGAAAGTTTATAACGAAATAAGACAAGGTACAACACCATCCACAGATCTAAGACGCAAGATAGATGCTTGTGAGGCCGTCACCAGAGACATTATGAAAATAATAAATGAACGCCCCTTATCTGGAATAGATGACTTTAATGCAGAGCATGAAAAGCAAAAACTCCGTGAGCTTACAGGCTCATGACTACGCCCATTTCTATATATGGCCACTGCTTCTCAGTCTACCAACAGTCATTCTTCTGAATCCAATCATGGCTGCAAAAAGGGCTGAAGCAGCCGCAGAGCTTTCTTGCAAAGGAGATTCCAATGTAAACTAATAGGAGAAGAAAAGAAAGCAGAAAGAAAGAATAAGGGATGATGGAGTCCAGAGTTGGAACACGTTTGCAAGCAGACAGAGACATACCGGTGGCACGCGTCAGGTCTAGAGAGCTATGATATCCGAAACTCAGACAATGAAACTGACAGCCAGGCCCTTACATCAGCTAGACAGTCAATACATCGTCAGACAAGACTCCTGTTATTCCCCTTGTGCATAGCCTAAACGCCCTTCTATCGCCGCCACCAAATCCCTCCACTCGACATCTCCTCCCTAGCCTCCAAGCGATACAAGACAGCATAACCACACGACTCCCATGCCAATGCCTACAGTGGTTTAGTGGAGACCCCATCCACTACATTGAATAGAGAATACTTCATTCATCGCACTGATATACAGAAAACATATCTCATCAGCTGACAACTTTATTATTTAAAGAAATATGTGTCCAGCGTGCCCTGCCCACCAAATGTATCGAAGGCACCTTTTACCGAGACGACAATGAAGCATACAAAGATGCCGGGAATAAGCTCAACCAGCGCTTTGGGGCAGCCATTCGTCATCCAAAGGCCTTCAGGATAAGCTGTCAAAATGGCTAAAGGTACAAAACAACAGATTGGCTGAAAGTCGGATTAAGTACTTGTGAGTTTCTTGTTGTTTCTCTTAGTGTCGGTCCTAAATGCCTGATTTCCAACTCCATGGCCTCACGTGAAATGGTTTGGAAATATTGAACGATTGTGAAGAGAACTCAAAAGCTGAACAGAAAGTCCCAAGTTGCTAGCAGCACGGTGGTATACCGCCAGGTCTCAATGGTCCCTTATGAAGGTGAAGACTTTTTCCCCAACCTTCAAAGTGTTTGCCACATTTGTGTCAGTTGAAGCGGAGTTAGCCATGCAACTCCAATAACACGTCACTGCATGCGTCTGCACTCATCCAACTCATTCCTATGTCAAAGACACACAACCGAAACAAAGGGAAACAAAGTAAGTGTCTTCAGCCCTCAAACAATGCAAACACTGAAAATTTAAAGGGTCAAACACTGGAAAAGAAAAGACCGGCTCCCTGTATGTGCGATGTCAAGATGAACCAAGCATCATACACCCAAAGTGTTACAGGTTTTAAAGAAATTTCCCTGAGGAACGACGAGAGTTCATAAAAGATAATAAGCTGTGTTATGGATGTGTCAAACCTGGCCACAGTGCCAAAGAATGTCGTCACCGTCACAAGCTATTAAAGGAAGGCATCCACCTGTCTACTATGATGCAGAACAAACTACAGCGAAAAAGACATGATGCAAGAAGGGACAGACTTGTAGTCATAGACAGAAAGAAAATCTATAGCTAAAGTTTGACCACGCAGCTTACTTAACTGTGCAAATGAAAAATTGTGACCTTACGCTAGCCCTACTCTGTATCACTAAAGAAGATCAGTCATGTCAGCACAGTCCATGATTGTGATTCCTGGTGTGGGTCTCCTCTGCTACACAGCCATCTAAGGAGCAGCTTGATCTACGCATTGCTGGACACCCCATAGTGACAGCACCTTCGTCGAGAGGGCGTAAGTGAGTGATTGAATTGTCAACCCGAATCCTTTTGCCTGTACAACTGAAACTTACTACTATTTTTGGAGAGAGCAATGATTATGAAAGTGAGAGAGTAGAAGGGACTCCGGGGTGGTCAGAGGCTATAGTTTCAGGCTCGTTACATTGTGACCTACCTCCTTCATTACCTCAAAAGACTGGATTCATGATCGTAAACACTACCTACCCATCAAAAACAGCGGAACAATGGTCTCACTAGGCACATCAACTTTTAATTGCAGATGCAGATGCACTCTCCTGAAGCTGTGATGTGGGCTCCTCATTTGGATACAACTGTCCCCTAGAGCGATGAAACCCAGACAATGATGATGGAATGGCGAGCACCTACGCCGTCCTCACAGACTTAGTGTAGTACTTGTGTTGGGCTGCTCTACACCTGCCCTTAATGAAGTCCAATCCAGTCTGTGTCACAGAGTCACAGTGAAAGAACTCCCTCCATTAACACCATGGATGTGATAAGTATACTGGAATCAGACTCAAGGACACAAATGGAGACGACAGACTTGTCCTCACAAGAGGATCTCATGTTCTTGAGCAGACTCAAGATGGTATAAAGAAAAATGCTCAAGGACACTATGAAATGCCTCCTTCCTTTTAAAGAACGCCATCTCTATCCTGACGACAAAAGGCTCGCTGAAATACAGGCTTAGTGCGTTTTACGACGAAAGTTCAGCAAAGATAGAAAAATACAAAAGCGATTACACAACCTACATGAAGAAATCTAACAGAGAGGTGACGTGGAAGAAGTGCCGACAAGATGGAGCTGAAGGTGAACGGTGGTATATTCCACATCACGGCATATATCACCCTCAGAAGCCACTGACAAACTATGTGTTTGTTGTTCGATTGCTCTGCAAATACTGCGGCACAAGCCTAAATGAACACTTGCTCCGGGGCCCAGACATGATTAATAACTTAACAGGCATCCTCCTACGTTTAGACAGCATCCCATCGCTCTTCTATGTGATATAGAGAAAATGTTCCACCAATTCCATGTCCAAGAGAAAGACCGTAACTAGCTCAGGTTCCTCTGGTGGAAGGACAGAGATACCACCATACAACCTCAAGATTACCGCATGAAAGTACATCTTTTCGGGCCGGTGTCATCCCCTGGGTGTGCAAACTATGGGCTTAAATATTTAGCAAAAGAACACAGCCACTCGCACACAGCAGGAGCCCAATTCGTTGCAAAAGACTTTTATGTGGACGATGGGGTAACGAGTACCGACACTGTGGAAAAGGCCATTCAGTTGGCAAGGGAAGCAAGGGAGATATGTAAAAAGGGGGGTCTCCGTCTCCACAAATTTGTGTCAAACAACCATGCTGTCTTGCAGAGCCTTCCCCCATCAGAATGTGCAACACAGGCAAAGACAAGGGATTTGACATTCAGTGACACACTGGAGCGAGCTTTAGGAATCCAATGGAGTATAAAGGAGGACACCTTCAGGTTCAAAAACACCTTAAAGGACCAACCCGCCACACGTAGAGGTATATTATCAACTGTTGCTTCCATATATGATCCTCTCGGCTTTCTTGCACCATATGTCCTCAAGGGGAAGAGAATTCTTCAAGAAATGTGCAACCAAGGCACCAGCTGGGATGAACCCCTGCCAGAAAAGCTCAAACCTCGGTGGGAGAATTGGAAACATGACTTCATCAACTTGCAAAAGGTAAAAATATCTCGCTGTTACTTACCTGCTAACTTCGGAAAGGTTCTTGACACTGAATTACACCACTTCTCAGATGCCAGCACTAGTGGATACGGCCAATGCTCTTATCTGAGAGTCAAAAACAAGGAAGGAGAGATTCATTGCGCACTGGTTATAGGAAAGGCTCGTGTTGCTCCTACAAAGGTGACAACAATACCATGACTCGAATTAACCGCAGCAGCGATCTCAGTCTCCATCAGCAATATGCTCAGAGAAGAATTGAGAATTGTTGATGTGAAAGAATACTTTTGGACAGATTCAAAGGTGGTGTTAGGCTACATAAATAACGACGCTCGGAGATTTCACACCTTCGTTGCTAATCGGGTCCAGAAAATCCGCCACTCCACAAATCCCCAGCAGTGGCGCTATGTCTCTACGGATGAGAATCCAGCAGATGGAGCATCTCGAGGTAAAACTGTTGATGAACTTCTTGCATCCAACTGGTTCACCGGCCCCATGTTTCTTTGGCAAAGAGAGATAACCACAGTAAATGATGCAGCACCAGACCTCTTCATCGGGGATCCAGAAGTAAAAAAGGCACAAGTCCTGCAAACAAAAACCACGGAAATAAAAAGTCTTGTTGACCGTCTGTTCAAGTTCTCATCATGGTCCAGAGCTACTAGAGCTGTAGCCAGTCTGAGCCGGAGAGCTAAAAGAGTCACATCACACGCTCTTTCTACAGTGAGCGAAAGAGAAAGTGCTGAGCATGTCATCATCAGAGATCTGCAAAGACAAACATATGAAGAAGAAATCAAGTTGTTGATCAAAGCCAATCAACTTCAGCGTCACAACAAATTACACCACCTTGATGTTTTTCTCGACGCAGATGGTCTCCTTAAGGTGGGAGGACGACTTCGCCACTCGTCACTCACTGACTCTTTCAAGCATCCAATTGTCATTCCTAAAGAGCACCATGTGACAAAATTAATAATCGCTCACAATCATGAAAGGACGAATCATCAAGGAAAAGGATTCACAATCAATCAAATCAGAGGCAGTGGATATTGGATTCCAGGAATGAGCAGAGCTGTAGCATCATACATCCTTCAGTGTGTGATTTGTCGTAAACTCAGGAGAGCTGCAGAGTGTCAAAGAATGAGTGACTTACCTATTGAACGTATCGAGCCCTCCCCTCCTTTTACATACTGTGGAATGGACTGCTTTGGCCCTTTCATGACTACACAAGGAAGGAAGCAGCATAAGCGATATGGCCTGCTCTTTACCTGCTTTTGCTCACGAGCCATTCACATTGAGATATGTCCACTGACACTTTCATCAATGCCCTACGATGTTTTATTGCTCTTTGAGGTGCAGTCCGTCAAATTCAGTGTGATCAGGGCACCAATTTTTGTTGCTGAAGATGAATTTAGAAACAGCACCTGCAAGAACTTGAACACACAGAAACTGACACATTCCCTGTCACAGGAAACAGTGTGACTTCATCATGAATGCACCCCATGCCAGTCCAACTGAAGGTGTCTGGGAGCGCCAGATAAAGACTGTTAAAAGTGTCCTGAGCGCCTAACACTGTCTCTTTCTCAACAGGCCAGACTCAGTGATGCTTCATTACGGACTGGATGTACGAAGCTGTGGCCATAGTCAACAGTAGACCTTCTCACTGTTGATAACTTACACTGGCCCTGACAGCCTTGAACCACTCACCCGAATCAGTCGATCAACATGAAGGTCCATTACAGCACTCCTCTCCACCAAGCACGTTCCCGAAAGAGGACTTATATGGATCACAAAAGATGGCGTCGCGTGCAATTTTCTTGCAGAACAGTTCTGGAGCAGGTGGAAATGAGAATACCTGCACAATATCATCACCAGGCAGCGTGAGCACACACCGAGGAGAAATCTAATGCTGGGTGATATAGTAATGGACAAATGATAACTGTTACCCAGAGGTGAGTGGAGATTTGCAAGAGTCATAGAGACGTCTGTCAGTGGTAAAGATTGACTTGTGAGGAGGGTGAAAATCTCTTTAGGAGATAAGAATCTGAATGAGAAGGGTGAGCGTCTTGCTAAACCTTTAATATTAGAACGCCCAGTGCAGAAGTTAGTGTTGCTGTGTTTGAAGCTTCTTAAGCTGTGGAGCTATATAAAAGCCATGACACTTTGGAGAAAAATTATTCCTGTTCACATCGTTGAATGTGTAACATCATAATTTGGTGGGAGTGTAGCAAACCCACTTTTGTGTTTGTGCTGGGGCTGTTTCTCGTTTTGTACACCAGAGGCATCTTACATTGTTTATAAGTTTTTTGAGAAAACAAATCGTTTTGTGACATGATTCCTTTCATAAAAATATATCCTGATTTATAGTTTTGCTAAAAATTGAGATTTCATGCTTGTATGTGTATTATTTTGCTCATTTAAGATCTTAAAAGGGTAATGTTTAATGTACAAGTTTTATTTGACGGTTCAATACTTCCTACTTCCGGTTTTTTGTTGTGTTCCGGTAAAAATTTAGCTATGAACATGGTTGAAGTAATGAGTTGCGGTAAAGTGATAAAGTTGTAAGTTAGACAAAAGAATAATTGTACAGCAAACATAACGTTGACATGAACAGGAGTGTATTTTGAGCAAACGCCCCGAAGAGGCACAAGGTTAGTGTGTTGGTTGTAACTATATTTTGACGAAGTGTGTGGATAGTAAAGTTATGCTTTCCTGTTTTCCTGGGAACGCATAAAGAAATGAGGGGGGTTTCCTGAAATGTACTGTAAACTGTTATTAGTGCATACTATTAGTGAGCAGGGGCCAAGGCCTGTTGGAAAATAAAATCAGCATCAGAAGGAAGCGCGAAGTGCTCTAAATTGTCCTGGTAGATGGCTGGATTGACTGAGGACTTCAGAACACACAGTAGACCAACATCAGTAGATGACATGGCACCCCAAATCATCACTGCTGTGGAAACTTCACACTAGACTTCTTCAAGCAAAGTGTATTCAGTGCCTCTCCATTCTTCCTCCTCCTTGGAGCTTAATTTCCAAATGAAATGCAAACTTCACTTTCATCTGAAAAGAGAACCTTGGACCTTGGTCCTCTCAAGGCTGTGGTTATCCCTGTTACTGGTGCACCTTTTCTACCACACTTTTTTCTTCCACTCAACTTTTTATGAATGTGCTTGGATAGGGCAATCTGTGAACAACCAGCTTCTTTAGCATTGACATTTTGGGGCTTACCCTTTGTGTGGAGGGGGTCAATGGCTGTCTTCTAGATATCTGTCAAGTCAGCAGTCGTTCCCATGATTGTGTAGGCATTTTTAAATTTGTGAAATGTAATATTCTAATTTTGTGAGACAATGCTTTTTGGGTTTCATTATCTGAAAGCCATACTATTAAAAATTACAAGAAAAAAGGCTCGGAATATTTTACTCTGTGTAATAAATCTATGTATGAGTTTCACTTTCTGGGATGAGGCAAAAACCTTTTCATGATATTCAAATGTTTTTAGATGTAGGCTACATACCTGTATGGTAGAAACACTTAGGGCAAATAAACCATTCATAATGCTGTGTTTTTAAATCCTTTACAGCCTGTGCTGACAGCACTAATAAAAGCCTCATACAAAGGTAGCAACATATGAGCCTGACAGAAGGCTGACTGCCTTACTCATTCAGCCAACCATGTTATCTTTATCGCTCACAATCAAATAAAGCAAAGATACTGGTGTTGCGTGCAGTCCTTGTTTCCAAGACAACTCATTGCATAATTCAGACATATTAATTCTCGTTGCATTCACACATTGGCTGCAGTTCAAGACTGCTTCCCCTACGTCTGACCTGATAATCGGTGCAGCAGGGGCAACAAGGAGACCCAGAACTGCTACGTATTTGCCTGCATGCTGACAGTAAGCACCAGAAACAAACAAATAAACAAACACTACCTCACATCTCCATCACGTGCTGATGCCATGCGCTGTTCTGTTCATTCTGGTCTGGCTGGCACAGCCACTCCTCCCTCTGTGTGTGTGTGTGTGTGTGTGTGTGTGTGTGTGTGTTGACACACAGCGAGGCTACATGCAGTGATGCAGGAGCTGTGATGTAAGACCGTTACGGGGGCGCAGAGGTGTTTTGATTCATCGTCCACACTTTATGCTGTTTAAAGCACATTTAACAGCCCGGCCAGACTATGACACGCAAGCGGGCGTTGGCTGCTTTAAACAGCCTAATCTGACTACAATGCTCTGTAGCCTGAGTGATGCTGCAGGCTGAAACCAACACAATTCTCTGATAAGGAGTCGGGAAAACACCTCGAACTGAGGAAACATCCCAGCCAAATATCAGCTATTAACCCCATTTATCCATAACACTACATTAAAGGGTAATGATCGATGCCCCCCCTGCCGCCCACCTACCTGAGCTCCTCAGATGTCTGCTGCCAGCGCGTCATGGGGACAGAGCGAGCGTATCCTCCCCAGCGCATGCGCTCTGGCTACGGAAATAAGAGGTTCTACACATGCGAAGAGACCATCGCCATCGACAGGAGCGCAGCTACTGGGACGGCTGGGATTGTAGTAGTGACAGTAAGACTGGAGGAAGCTGCCTTTTCTGCTAAACGCATGAGAATCCGGCATGTGTGCGTTAGTTGTAGTGTGCAGATCGCTTTGCAGGTATGCTGAACATCTGCTCCTGTACATCTGGTTGTTCAACATGTGTGCGGCACATTACAGGATTACAGCTTCATATGCTTACATGGGCCTGTTAAACATGAGAAAAAGTGGAGGAGGTTTTGCTCCCGAGCGTTAAATCTGCTCGTGAAAACTAACTGACAGTTATTCCACCCTGTTAATACCTTAGGGTGAAGGGATCCCACTGCTGTGCCATGACATGAAACGTTACACTGACGGCTGGACATAGGAAAGGTTTCTAACTAGCATGGAAAGAATGCAGAGCAGTCTTGACATTGGGATCATTAGGGGAAAGTCAGCAAATGCTTTAGTGACACCTCTAATGCTGCATGATTGTAGTTTTTAAGTTGCAAAGAAACATTGATTACGGTAAATTACAACAAACATCACACAATGTGTTGAAAGTATAGGGATGATGATTAGGGCTTGTTTTGCAGCTACAGGACCTTGGCAGTCTTGAAGTCGACCATGAAGTCCAGAGTCAATTGTGAGGGCATCTGTGTAACAGCTGAAGCTTGGACCAAACTGGGTCATAAAGAAGACGATTACTTCAAATTACTTCTGCTAAGGAGGGTTCTTCAACCTATTGGTGGGAGACCTAGTTTGTCCACATTCTGCTCTGGCTTACTTACTTTTGGTTTGATTAAAACTAGTGAAATAAATTGGAAGAGGATAAAATGCTGTGTTGCAATTCATTTGACTGTAATCTTTTAAAACTACTTCACCTTAAAAGGTGCAGCCTTATTTTGACATTGACTGCAGACCACAGTGGATATTCTGCAGTAAAACCAGACCAAGACATTCGCACAACATATCAGAGCCACTGGATCCTCTAAAAATGTGGGTCAAGCATTCAGGCTTGTAGCATGCTCCCAGTTTAACTTGTCAGGAATAGCATAAAAATCACTTGGGACAACATATCATGTTCTTTCAACTTCCACCAGATTCTCAAGACACATTTATCTTTGCCTTTCTGTGTTTGATTACTGCAACCCGCTGCTATATATTTTTTAGTGCCTGATTTCGACTGCTACATTAACACATAATTGCAGTTATTGGAGTAAATCACTCTCTGTTATGTATTTTGTTCATTTCCATTTGACAGCTGACAGTCGGCATCATCGTGCGTTTACAGACCTGTCTGGTGGAAGAATGACACTAACTTTTTTTGTTAGATGAAACTGAATACACTGGCATTATTTTTATCAAAAGATTGGATGTTGCTTAACTGAAGCATGCAGGCTAGAAATATGGAATACTTTTATATGTGCAATTGAGCTAAAAGCAGTTACATTACTTCGATGTATTTAGCTTGGATTTAGTGTGATAGTTGTGCATATATAAATTAGTGCATTAGATATACATAAATTTTTTTTTCAAATAAAGATCTGAAAAGTGTGTTATGTATTTGTATTTAGTCCTGTTTTACAGCAAATTTAATTCAATTCAGTTTCAATTCAGTTTATTTATATAGCGCCAATTCACAACACATGTCGTCTCAAGGCACTTCACAAAAGTCAGGTACATACATTCCAATTAATCTTAATCATTGAACAGTGCAGTCAGATTCTGTTATTTATTCAAATTGAATAAAAAGTTTTTCTATCTATGGAAACCCAGCAGATTGCATCCAGTCAGTGACTTGCAGCATTCACTCCTCCCGGATGAGCTTGTAGAGACAGTGGACAGTCACTGGCGTTGACTTCGCAGCAATCCCTCATACTGAGCATGCATGTAGCAACAGTGGAGAGGAAAAACTCCCTTTTAACAGGAAGAAACCTCCAGCAGAACCAGGCTCAGTGTGAGCGGCCATCTGCCACGACCGACTGGGGGTTAGAGAGAACAGAGCAGAGACACAAAGAGAACAAAGAAGCACTGATCTAGGAGTACTTTCTATGGGAAGCAAAAGTAAATGTTAATGGATGTAGCTCCTTTAGTCGTTTCACCTAGAAAGAAAGAACAGATAAACTCTGAGCCAGTTTTCAAGGTTAGAGTCTGAAGAGAGCACATAGAGTTAGTTACAGTAAAAGCTCAGCCAGTAGTTATGTCTAGGAGAGAGAAAGGCTTAAACACTGAAAGACAGGGCCATGTGGATCATCGGTAGAGGGTGAGCATTAAGTTGTTGCCAGCAGAAGCTTGGACGATGCCCCTCTCCAGAAAGGTGTTTACAGGTAGACACAGAGTCAGGCCAGTGTAGCTTCTAGGAAGAGAAAAGAGAGAGAACAAAGTTAAAAGCTGAGATAACAGCAAATAATACAAAATTGAAGAGTAGTGTGAGAAAGTAGCGAAGAGGGTGAAAGTGGTCATTATGTCCTCCAGCAGCCTAAGCCTATAGCAGCATAACTACAGAGATAGCTCAGGATAAACTAAGCCCCTCTAACTATAAGCTTTATCAAAAAGGAAAGTTTTAAGCCTAGCCTTAAAAGTAGACAGTTTGTCCATCTAGAGCCCACTGATGGCCATTGTTATTCTAAAAACCACAACGACTGGGATACCTCGCTCTGTCAGATTGACCATAACCATTGGAAAAGAGAGGGGGTCATACAGGTAGCAGAAATGGAGGGTGTGTTTGTACCTCAGCCATAACTGAGCCGGTTTAATCACATAACAGAGAGTGGTTTAATGTGTAAGCTAACAACACATGGCTGTTCGCATCAACTGGGAAAGAGAGTATTAACAAAAGACACAACCAAAACACCTGTGGTAACCCTGCGGGAGCTGCAGAGATCCCCAACTGAGGTGCATTAATCTGTTTGGGGGACAAATATTAGCTGTGAACTCCAGCAATCTGGTCTTTATGGAAGAGTGATAAAAGGAAAGCCAACGGGTCCAGTTCACAGTTTGTCTTAAGTCAAGACCAAAATGTAACTTTCTGGTCTAAATTTAAAATGTTATGTAAGGCATTACTGCACCCTGACACGTAATCCCTTTGTTGAAACATGGTGGTGGCAGCATCATGCTGTAAGGATGCAATTCTTCCACAAGGACATAAAATTCAGTCAGCATTGATAAGAAAATGGATGGTGTTAAATGCAGGGCAATCCAGGAAAAAACAAAACAGTTAGAATCTCTAAATAACTGACTGGGGTGGAGATTCACTTTCTAGCAAGACAAGGACCCTAAACATAGAGCCAGCGTTACTATGGAACGTTTTTGCTCAAAATATATTTATGTTAGAATGGACCAGTCAAAGTCCAGACCAAAATCAGACTGAGAGTCTTTGGTAAGACTTCAAAATTCCTGTTTACAAAAAATGTTGACTACTTTTTTTTTTTCGGCCTATCACATCAAAACCCAACAACATACACTTGAAGGTTGTGGTTGTAAGATGAAAAGGTTCTGCTATGCACTGTGTATTTATTTTTTAACAGCATTCAGAAGACTTCTACCACATAATTAAAATGGTGTGTTAACTGTTTTTCCCCAGGTTCTCTGTACATCGCCTGAGAATGAAGATCCCACAGGGGTCTGTGATATCGACCAGAGACTGCTCTCAGGCTGTAAATGGCAGGAACCCACTGAGATGGGATCTTTGCCCAGATGAGATCAGGACTATGGCAGACAGCTTGATAGCTAGAGTAAAGAAGGTCTACGATGATGTTGGAGCTCTGCAAATAGAAAGCGTCTCTGTTGAAAACACACTGGAAGCCTTGGCTAATGCTAAACTGGATTATGCATGTGAGTGTGAAGCATGAGTAAGGTGAATTGCTTTTGCTAAGAAAGTCTTTTAAAAAACCAACTTTGAAATCATCCTGCCAACAAATTCTCTGTAATCACTGGCAGTCAAGTAGAAAAGGAGCTTAATGTTGCCGTCAATACAGTTAAGTGGAAAACTAAGCCCAGCCCGTGCTGTTTCCGTTTGATTTAAGAGTCAAAGCAGCAGCCAGGTGCTGCTAATCGAATGCGCATGATTCCTTCATTCTAAACCAACACTAACCAACTAGAAAAAACAGAGTTTTGGCAGGAAAGGCATCAGCAATGACCTTATAGAGGCGGCTGATGGTGCCCATCATTCTGGAAAGGGTTACAAGACCAGTTCCAAATCAAGTCCATCATTCTACGTTGAGTGGAAGTTACAAAAATTTAAGACAGTTTCCAATCTTCCCAGGGATGGACATCTTTAGACATGGCAGTGTTTAGAGAATCAGAGATTTATAAGCGCCCCATCTTAGATTCTAAGGACTCAGTTAGAATGTTCAATGTCAAAGTTAATGAAAGTATAATTATTAAAAAAAGTTTTGGATGGGTTGCAAGAAGAAATCTTCTCACTAAAAAAATATGGAAGCATGACTTAAGTTTGAAAGGTTGCATTTAAGTGAACCTCAAGCCCTCTGAGACAATGTTCTTTGGAAAGACAAGACCAAAGTAGAAATTATTAACCATAATGGGAAAAAAACTAAAACAGCCTATCAGCAAAACACCTCCTACCAACTGTCTAACATGTGGTGGAGGAGTGATGATTGGGGTGTTCGGTAACAGCTTTCTTGCTGTTACCGAACCTAAACAAATTTAGTTGATCAGCACAATCATGAACTGCTCTGGTTACCCAAGTATTATAGTGAGGTGTAAATCCATTAGTTTGACAGCTAAAGCTTTGCTCAAACTGGGTCACCCAAAGGACATCCCTACCGCAGCAACTAAGGTACAACAGCAGGCTGAAAAAGAATAGAATCAATGTGTTGCAGTGGCCATGTTAAGGTTTAAACTTCAAAATGGTTAGAAAATGTTGGTATGGGACCTTAAGGAGGCTGTGGATTAATAAATGCATGCAACTCTTAAAGAACTCAAGTGATCATATGAAGAAGAGTCTGGGTAAAACCTCCTCCTCAGAGAGAGACTGAAAACTACTGTATGAACAAAGACTTCTGAGAGTTTTTGCTGCTTGAGGTGGTTCTACAAGCTATTAAATCTTAGTGTACTTAGCTTTTTCTGTGACTATACAGTATTAAAAGTAATGGAAACTTTCTCATGTCTGTATCTAGACCATGTGTTAATTAAAGGTCAGTTTATGCTCACAAAATGTAAAAAATACATCGGCAACCCATAGTTTTACAGCTGGGGGTATCATGAATTAATTAATTCATGATTAATCTTGCACTTTAATTTACTGAACATTTAGCAAGCCAAAAAAAAAGGTTACCATGTGGACTAAATCATTGTTAGTAGTTGAGTTTTCTTCAGATTTGTCCACAAAATGTGTTTTTTCTACATGGTTTGCAAATGCTTGCAGTTCTCAGTGGTTCCTTTATGTTTCATCTACTCTCCCAGCATCGCGCCACGTACTTGACTTCCCCCAGTATGTTTTTCCCAATAAGGAGGTCCGATCGGCGAGCACAGAGGCAGACAAGAAACTGTCTGAGTTTGACGTGGAGATCAGCATGAGGGAAGACGTGTTCAAGCGTATAATAGCCTTGCAGGTACGCTTCATGCCAGCCTTTTCATGCCAGGGGGGTGGGGTTGTTTAATCTAACCTTTGATGTCTGGAAATACTAAACTTTTTAGAATGGGCTTGAATTCACCAATAAAATGTTTGTGTGATGTATGTTTTGGCAGAAAAGGTTTCCAGACAATCCTGCTTCTGAAGAAAAGAGATTCTTAGACAGACTGGTTACATTGGGGCAGAGGAAAGGATTGCACCTCTCCAAAGAGATACAGCAGGTAAACATTAATGATGAACATTTATTCTACTCAGTATGATTAAAAAAAAAAACTAAAGTTACTTGTAATTTGGGGGGAAAAAACAGAAGACGTGAAATCCTTTTGAAAATATACATTTGGTAAGACTAGTCAGAGTTTTATATTCTTTTCAGGGAATCATTTGTTTCACTCTTAAGGCAGAATGCTGATATGGGCCATATAGGCAGTCTCTCGGGGTGGCATTAGAAAGGGAGAGGTACGGCCTAAAATAAAAACTAGCTTATCTGAAAGTTGTGCCCTGAACAAGTTATCGGTTACTTTTCTCCATGTGCAGTCAATGGGGAGCTGGTGCCCCCTGGTGGATGCTGAGAATAAGGAGACTAGGTTATCAGAATCAGAATCAGAATCAGAATCAGCTTCATTGCCAAGGTTGTACATACAAACAAGGAATTTGACTCCGGTACACTTTGCTCTTTGGTTTTTGTTTTTGCACTACAGAATATACATATTTACAATGTACAATATACACATATATAAATAAAAAGGTGCATTTGCAACATCTGTATGCTGTTGTTTTGTATTTTATTGAATGTTCAACAGAGAAACAGTTATGTGCTTTGTGCAGAACTGCACTACGTTTTATCCTTCCAGAGTAGAGACCGGCTCACCCAGGGCGTCATTTGTGCAAGAACCGCCACTGATCAGGTCTTGATTGACCTGGCTGGAAACAATAGGAAATTAAGGCGTTTATTATTATTATTAGAGTTAGTAGCCACGCCCACAGAATTTGCGATATAATGAACGAATGACACTGAAATAGACACATCCCAGATTTTAACAACATCTATTGTGACAGCATCACCTTAGAGGATTTTTGACATGCTAAGAACAATACAAAAGCTGAAGCTGCTGTGTAATGTGATGTTATACGTTATTTTATTGGAGCACATAAATTATTTCACATTGATGTTTTAGATATGCCGGATCTGGTCCTGTCTCTGTCTGATAGCCATCAGACCCTTATCAGTTCATGCTGTCGCAGAGCTTTAAAATAACTCTGACTTTGTGCAAAAACTGCTCAAAACATGCGCCGACACATGCGCTTTCACAGGTTTGTACAGTGGAGTTCATCCAGTTGATCCAAGGCAGATCGATCTCTGCTTAGATGACTCGATGAAGTGCTCCACTGTGGCTCATGATCAAAATAGATCTCCTCCTGAAAGGTCCTGCTGTCCTGAAACCCCAGCATGGACAGGTCCTCCACTCTTATTGCCTTTGGAGCTTATTGCCTTTGGGCTTCCCTCCTTTAAATGTATTAAATTTTGGCATAACTTCATAGTGACATGACATGAAACATGAAGCTGACAGCCACTCATCATTCTGCATAAAAAAATCGGTTTGATCCAGGGAACCCTTACTTCCTGCCCACATTTACTCATGAGAGATGTGGATCTCCTCACTTGTTAGTCGTGATATCGATGTAGTCTTAAAAAATGTTTTGTGTAAATGTTCAGTAATTAATCACACATACAGTTCAGATTCATAATGTACATCAAACACCATTTCATGAAATCTGGCTTTTAAAAATATTTCCCATTTTTGAAGCTACAGATTGTTTTATGATTTGTTTTATTTTCTGGATAAATATATTTTGTACTGCTAAAGATCATTTTGGACTTGGATGGACTAATAATTTCACTGCTTGATTTTCTCTGCTGCACTGCAAGTCCACATTGATTTAAATTTACTATAAATGATCTAAGACCTGCTGTGGGATTTTGTCATGTCCTACACTCTGGTCCAGAATGAAAAATTAGTGCAGACATGAGAATAGACCCATTTTTCAGCTGCACACACATTTGATAAATGAGGGTCTTTGTGAAGTTCAATTTGAGGTCCAAATATATTGCAATTTCTTTCAGTGAAGGTTTTCTTGTATTTAACCTTGTTTGGTATACATTTTGTTATCTCCTATTGTTTTATTTTGGTTCATAATAATAAAGGTGTTGGTTTTGGTGAAATAAGATTATTTAGATATTGTATTTGTGGATCCATTGATTGTTCATATGAAGTCTGAATTTGTGGCACAACATTCTTGCCATGTCCTTTTTCATTTATCCAAAGGAAGTAAAAAGAACCTCCAAGCTAATCAGTGAGCTGTCCATAGAGTTCAACAGGAATCTGAACGAGGACAATACATTCCTTGTTTTTTCCGAGCATGAACTAGGTAAGCTTGTTTGCTTGAATCACTGCCTGATGCGGAGATGCTCAAAAGGTTCACTCTCGTTTTGTTCAACTTTTGAAGGAGGGCTCGCTGATAGCTATCTCAATGGTCTAGAGAAGACAGCAGAGGGGAAGTATAAAGTGACACTGGAATATCCCAATTACTACCCCCTGATGAAGAGGTGTCACAATCCTGAGACCCGGCGGAAGATGGAAACAGCTTTTCACAGCAGGTGCAAAGAGGTGAGTTCTGCTATTTATGACTGTAGTGCAGCAAGTACAACGCTGTTGAGAGGTTTTGAGCAGGTAAAAAGGTTACCTGTAACAGAACACTGTCTTATCTTCATTTTTTTTAAATAATTAGTTGTTTTTTTAAGATCTTGCCTTCAGGGATTTCTTTTTTCCCCAGGTGAACACGGCGATCCTTGAACAGCTAATCCAACACAGGGCAAAGGTGGCAAACTTACTTGGTTACAGCAGCCACGCAAACTATGTGCTGGAGATTAACATGGCTAAACATGCAAGCAATGTGTCCGACTTTATAGGTACGAGTCGTCTGACACTTCGACCACACACAACCAGACACGCTGTAATTTATGTGGTTTGCTGGCTGCAAAGAGGGTCCAGCAGTGTATGCCGTACAGCATTGCTTCTGTTCAGCCAAAATACGGCAGTGTTATTTTCAAGAAATTAAATTCTGTTAATCTCTCTCTCTCTTTCTCTCTCTCTCTTTTCTCTCTCTCTCTCTCCCCTCTCTCTCTCTCTCTCTCTCTCTCTCTCTCTCTCTCTCTCTCTATATAATATATATAATATATATATATATATATATATTATATATATATATTATACAGTACAGACCAAAAAGTTTGGACACACCTTCTCATTCAAAGAGTTGTCCTTATTTTCATGACTATGAATATTGTAGCTTCACACTGAAGGCATCAAAACTATGAATCAACACATGTGGAATTATATACTGAACCAAAAAGTGTGAAACAACTGAAAATATGTCTTATATTCTAGGTTCTTCAAAGTAGCCACCTTTTGCTTTGATTACTGCTACGAACCTGCACATATTTTCACATATATATGTGAAAAAAAAAAATAAAATAAAATATATATATTATATATATATATATATATATATATATATATATATATATATATATATATATACACACATATTAATACTGCTGTTATGCCTTTTCTGCTTCAGTTGAACACCCTACAATCCTGCCCTGCATCACTAGTACGGTCACATGCAAGGGAGGTTTATGCATTTCATCAAGAAGACAATTCAAAGTGCTGTATCTCATGGAAATATCACATAGCCAACCCCCTCCCTTCCCGATAATGATAAGTGAAAAAAATTGGCCAAGACCGACGTTAATGCTGATATATCGTACATCCCTAAACAGATATATTATGTACAGAAGTCTAAACATTGTGCCTGACATTTGTATTAAATGTAAAGATGAGGTCAGGCCTTAAGATTTTTAAGTAATGAGGGTGAGTTGACAAGAACAGGCTCATGTTTAAAACACAGCCACATTGTTGTCATAGGGGCCTTTGGAGATTACCAAGAGATAACCCAATAGCACTTGTTGGCCTAATTGAGTCCAGTTGCTACCCAGTCGATGCCTCGAGCTCCAGGATCTGGGAATGAGACTGCATCAAATTGCGTCTCCAGAGAAAAGGACCTACTGACCGCGACAGTGGGGAGAAACTGGTTTCCACACCACTGTTATCCAATGTCAGTTGATCCAGTGAAATTAATACATGTGCAAGGATGTTTATTTTAGATCTTTAAAAAGCTCTCATAACTAAACAATATTTGTTATAAAACTCCAAAAGCACAATTCTACTGATTTTATGTGTATTTCTATGAAAATCTATCAAAATACGTTGACAAATAGAAAGATATCTAGTACTCAGAAAACCTCCTTACCTTATTGCATTTGATAGACTAGTCTGTGATGCAGATGTTTATTGACTTAACATACTTTTGGTTTGTTTTTTATTCTAAATTGCATAGTTTGTAATTGATTAGTGATTGTAGTGAAAAATTAGCTCCCATTTGTTTTTCTAAGTTACAGTTTAGAAAGTGAAACGTGTAAATATTTAAACAGGTTAATATAAGGCACGACAACCTCTCCCTTTCATTAGAAAAATAACCCTAAATTGCACAGTTAATCTGTAACATCCTACATTTGCTTTCTACAATTGTGGCACCCCCCACAGTTGGAGTTGTCTCTACTTACCGAAAGGTTAGAAATCTTACCTTGTTTTAAAGGACCAATTTTATTTTTTAGAAATTGTAAAGTTAAACATTGAGATTTTAAAATGTCTCTTAACAGCTTTATCTCAGCTTTAACATGATCAGCTTTATCGAACTACTAAAAGGAACTAGTTTTAAGTTCATTTCACACAGGATAAAACTGAATTAGTTGATGTTCACCACCTCAACATTTTGAGCAAGATTTACAGTCCCAACATGAACTAGTTCTTATTTTTTCAAAATTGGGATGTTTTAATCTTAATAAAGTTTAAAACTTTATTACTTTGTTGGTGTTGGTGGTGATGATGACTACATTAAATGATGTCATACTTTTAGGGTTTTTCTTCATATGGTTTTTGCTGCACAAAAGACTTAGGTTGCAAAAAAAGGATCAAAACAAACGTTATAGGAGACTGTTCGATTGACTGCTTGTAGTCCTGAGGATTTATCCTGCACTCATTAATGTGTCACAAACCGTTACCCTTTTCCATCTTTTCCAGATGCCTTCTATGAGAGACTAAAGCCCATTGGAATCAAGGAAAGAAAGTACATCCTTGCACTGAAGAAGAGGGAGTGCTTGATGAAGGGCTTCCAGTTCGATGGGCAGATCAACGCCTGGGACTTGCCCTACTACATGAACCAAGTGGAGCAGTGCAAGTTTGCTGTGAACAAGGACAAACTGATTGAGTATTTCCCCCTCGAGGTGGTGACAGAAGGGCTGTTTGGCATCTACCAGGAGCTGCTGGGCCTCGCATTCGAAGAGGTCGAGTGTGCTCATGTTTGGCATGAAGATGTCAAGCTTTACTCAGCCCGCGACACTGTGACGGGGGAGGAAATTGGACAATTCTACCTGGACTTGCATCCAAGGTATAGATGTTGGCAACATTATCATCTAAAAGCGCAAAATTATCCTTATACTTTTAAACAATAGAACAAACTGGAACTTTATGTGCATTTTCTTCAGGGAAGGGAAATATGGCCACGCTGCTTGCTTCGGCCTCCTGCCGGGCTGCAAAGGACCTGATGGGAAGCGCAGGCTTCCAGTGGCTGTTATGGTGGCTAACTTTACAAGACCCAGAAAAGGCTGGCCCTCTCTCCTCCAACACCATGAAGTGGAGACATATTTTCATGAGTTTGGTCATGTGATGCATGAGCTCTGCTCTAAGGTGCAAATTCCATGATCAGATGTTTCAGCCTAGTTGCATGCTGTGTATTGTGTGTTTTTCTGTTTTATTCCAGGATAGAGGATGAACTTCTCTTGCGTTTGTTTGACTCAGACCACTTTTTCAGAATTCAGTGGTACTCTGGTGGAAACAGACTTTGTGGAAGTGCCATCCCAGATGCTGGAGAACTGGGTTTGGGAAAAGGAGCCTCTAAGAAGGATGTCTGGCCACTACAAGGATGGGACGCCAGTCCCGGACGATTTGCTGGACAAACTGATTGCGTCCAGGGTAGCAAACACGGGTCAGACACTACGAACTATTAGAGATCTAAAGCTCTCTGTAACATGAATGCTTAGAGCCTCTGTCAATGTGCTGGTGTTCTCTTTAGGTCTAATGAACCTGCGACAGGTTGTCCTCAGTAAGGTGGACCAGTACCTTCACTCCTGCCCAAGTGCAGATACAGCTGAGGTGTTTGCACAGCACTGCCAGGACATTCTTGGTGTTCCTGCTACACCCGGTCAGTTGTACTATTGACAGCTAGATTGTTAAAGTTATAGAGCCCCAGAATGGGCACTGATTACTGTTAACCTTAAAGCTGCACTGTTCTTGAACAACCATGATTAAGATTATTTTGTTTAAAAATGTTAAGGATTTGTCTTACACTTGTAGATGAAATGCTGCTCTGTTGTCCTGGCTGTGTTATAAAATTTAATGTACAAACAAAACAGGGAATCTACATCACCTTTTGTATAATGTTATGTGGGTGCTGTTTTACCAAGTATGCTAAAGCAATATACAATGCCGAGGAACACTAGTTGGACATCGATGCATTGTCTATGCCTGCTTATCCATGCAGGGTTGCAGGGGGGGCTGGTGCCTATCTCCAGCCATTATTGGGCTCTTGGATAGGTTGCCAGTCCAATAGAGGGCAGGACAGGGGACAGCCATGCAAACACACACACACACACACACACACACACACACACACATACCTAAGGGCAATTTAGAGTAACAAATTAACCTAGCCTGTGAGAAGAAGCCACACAAGCACACGGAGAACAAACAAACTCCTCCTGGCCAGGATTCGAACTCGGTATCTTTTTGCTGCAAGGCAACAGTGCTAACCAAGACAATAGTTGCATACATGAGGTACAGTGCCTTGCAAAAAATGTATATACTTTTCACATTTTGTCACATTACAACCACAAACCTCAATGTGCTTTATGGGATTTAAAATGACAGACCAGTCCAAAGTAGTGTATACATGTAAAGTGAAAGGAAAAGAATACATGTTCTTTAACTTTTTTACTTAGAAAATATGAAATGTGTGGCATGCCTTTGTATTTAGCCCGCTTTATTCTAATACCCCTGAATAAAATCCATTGCCTAAGTCACCTAATCAGTTAGCCACTTGTGTGTAATTTAATCCTAGTGCAAATCCAGCTGTTCTGTGTAGCCCTGAGAGGTCTATTAGGGAGCATTTAGTGATCAAACAGCAACACAAAGACCAAGGAACCAAAAAAGAAATAAAGACAGAAATATAGCGTGGATCACAGAAGCAGCCAATGGGTCCACTGTAACTCTGGGGGAGCTGCAGTGATCCACAGCTTAGGTAGTAGAATCTATTAATAGCACAAATATTAGTCGTGCTCTCCACAAATCTTGCCTTTATGTAAGGGTGGCAAGAAAAATGCCATTGTCAAAAGATAGCCATAAGAAGCCTTGGACCAAAGTATACCTTTTTGGCTTATATGCTAAACTTTGTGTTGCAGAAAACGAACGTTGCACATCCCCACGCACACCAGCCCCACAGTGAAACATGGTAGTGGGAGCATGATGCTGTGGGGATGCTTTTCTTCAGCTGGGACAGGGAAGCTGGCTCAGATTTGATGGGAAGACGTATGGAGCAAAAAACAGAAAAATCCTGGAAGAAAATCTGTTAGAGGCTGTGATAGACTGAGACTGGGGTGAAGGTTCAGCTTTCCACAGGACCACAACCTTAAACATACAGCCAATTTGACAAAGGAACAGTTTAGATCAGAGGTCTCAACCTTCCCTCCTAGGGGGCCAGTGTCCTTCAACTTTTAGATGTGTTCCTGGTCGAACACGCTTGATTCAAATAGTTACGTTTTAGATAATTAGACCTAGATTGCATGAGGAGTAGAGCCTCACGATATTAGTAAGCCTTGCGATGCTGATAAAGATAAAAAATATTGAGATTGATGATATCGGTTGCGATATTTGTCTATATATTTTCTTTTTTCCTCTTATTCTCATATTTGCTTCCATCCAAATTTGGGCATGTCATTTGTGTCCGGTGTGAGCATCTGCTGCCTTGAGATTCTGTCCAACTGGCTAAATATTATATTAGCATGTAAAATGCAAGTTCATAACACTTGGAATCTATGAGCCAACAATTATTGCACTTGAAACACTCCTTCGCATTTTTAATATTGCGCACACTAATAGCACGATGACGAAATATTTATGATATATTTTGATTTGATTAAAGTGTGTTGAAACAGGTACAAATTTAAAAGTTGCAGGGCACCAGTTTGAGACCTCTGGTTTAAATCAAGGCACATGCAGGTGTAAGAATGGCCTAGTCAAAGTCTAGACCTAAATTCAATTTGGAATCTGTGGCAAGGGTTGAACGTTGATGTTTGAAGACACTTTTCTTCCAGTCTGACTGAGCTTGAGGTATTATGCAAATGATAAAGGGCAACAAATTCAGTTTGAAGTTGTTTAAGGTTGGTAGAGATATATCCCAAAGACCTTACAGCTGTAACCACAATAAGTGGTTCTGCAAAGCATTGACCTTGGAGGACTGAATGAAAATGTTGTATTTGTAAAACATTTTGCTAATACTGCAGTGAAGATAGCATTGCATTCTCATTTGCTAGTAAAAAAAATCTTTATGTAAAATAAATTACTGATAAGAGAAAACCTTGAAATTAAGCTTTACTTTAAGATTTCAAACTGTTGAGTCCCTTTCTTATCCTCTCTAATGTGGTCATATTATTGTCAGCACATAGCAACAGGTGTAAGAAAACTTCCAAAATGGATTCCTGCTATGTCTTAAAGTTCTGCTTTAGTCCCTAGTGGGGGGAAAAAACAGCCTGACCATGTGCCTCCAAAGCATGTGATTATTTGTCTTATTCTGCAACAGGTAAAATCTTTCTTCTTTTGAATTAATGTCAACAAACACATGTTGTGGTTTCTGCAGGCACCAATATGACAGCCAGTTTCAGCCACTTGGCTGGAGGATACGATGGTCAGTACTACAGCTATCTGTGGAGTGAAGTCTACTCAATGGACATTTTTTTCAGTCGTTTTAAAAAGGAAGGCATTATGAACCCAAAGGTTAGTTTGGTTGGTTAGATTGCTTCATTTAATTTGATTTGAACTTGATTTGTATTGCGTAAAATGTCTTCGTTTGTGTCCCGTCAGGTTGGGAAAGAGTACAGAAGGGTGATCCTGGAAGCTGGAGGCTCTGTGGACGGGATGGACATGCTGAAGCGCTTCCTCGGACGTGAGCCACACCAGGATGCTTTCTTTCAGTGCAAAGGACTGACTACAGCTCAAGAAACAAAAATGGCATAAAAATGTGTTATTTTTATTAAGTAATAAAAATATATGCTTAATTTTGCTTCAGTGCGAGGAAACTGAGTTAAATAATGGTTACAAAAAACGGGACAAGTTGTTTAAGATCGAGAGGATCATTAGATTTAGTGACAGAGCAGAATTTAGGAAGGAGCAGTCCAGAGATTTGGTATCTTTCAGAGGTGGAGATGCTGATGTCAGACTAAATGTGATAATAATGGAACTGTTTAACTATAATGTGCAGAAAAGAAAAGAAAATTCATAAATACAAGTACAGCTCCAAAAATTAGAATATCATGAAAAATTTAAATTATTTTGTCACTCATTTCAGAAAGTGAACCTGATATTTAGATTTATTACATAGTGAATAATTTCAAGCTTTTATTTCTTGTCATTTTAATGTGAACGGCTTACAAATGATGTAGGTGAAATAATGTTTATTATACAAATTTTCGCTCCTGGGTTGAGTGCAAAATTTGCACAAGTTGTTTATCAGAGCCTAAATAACATTTAGGATTAACAGCAGGGGGCGCCAAAACACTACCAAGGTTTAAAGTGTAACATTGGTGCAAACACCTTCTGGGAAATAGGATTTAAAACACGTCGTTTACAGCATGGGATGCACATCTACTGTGTTTATTCTGCGTGGGTACGTATTGAGAAAGAAGAGATAAATTAGAGCCGATAGACGGGGACAATTACAAACACAGCCTAGGTGAGAGAGTGAAAGCATCATCGAAGCGGCTCTGCGTGAAGCCGGAAAAGCGACTTCTGACGGACAGCCGTCTCCTACATGTAAAGGTCGCGGAGAAGAAACTCACCTCCTCATCTGGACTCTGCCAACTGCTGAACAGCCGCGACTACGGCCAGTGATTAAACACAAGGAAATTATGACCTGGGTGCGGCACCCTTTAGAGGAAATTGTCTCGCTCAGCCAGAGGTCGTACGCGTTTTTTACCTTTTGTATTTCCTTACTGATTGTCGTGGACATTTTGGATTTTTTTTATGTTTAGTGTCATTTATTCGCGCCAGTTGCGGGTCGTGTCGCTGTGGTTCGCCTTTAACTGGTCTGACAGAGACTCATTGAGAGGGTAAACACTTAAAAGAGCGAAAACAGCTGAAGAACTTGAGGGCTGCTGGTTAAGGAAGAAATGTGCGCAGTGGGCCAGCTTCAAGTTGCTCTTTAAGTGGGCACAACTAGCTAGCTGCTAACCCGAGGCAAACCGTACCTGAAACCTGCCAAGCTAGCCATTGCTGAATTCTTGAAAATTTTTGTCGGACAATAGCAGCTTTTCCCACAACCTGGACAACAATAAATGACGGAAAGACTCGACGTGAATTCAGGTAAGTGTCTTTGTTTGCGCAAGTTATGGGGCCCCATGCTAACATTACTGCTAGCTTCACCGTAGCGTTCTGTGGTCCCATTCTGATACAGTCCGACTTCAGTCTTATGTATCAGTTCAACCTAATTTAACCTTAAACTGTTTTTAAAAATATCGATATTGCTGTTAAAAGTTTTGACAATGAACTTGGGCACATTGTTTATCTAAAACAACCGTAGGTTTGGGTCTGTATTATTAATTGTCGCTACAACTTAATATCTTTAGAGGTCCGAAAGTTCCACTGCTCAGCAAAGACGAGATACATTATAGGTAATGGTATTCATCAATAAAATAGAAAAAACGCAATTTATTAAACGTGCAATTATTGTGCTACTGTTTGTATTTTAAAGCAGTCGATTTATCTGAACTCAGACGCATAATTTGAGTTCAGGTGACGGTGTTGTCATCTTTTTAACCCATATCATATCTGTTAAGGCTTCAGAGGCCTTTCCAGATCTAATGTAAACAGAGCTATCGGCTGCCTCTCGCTATTGTTTCTACCAATAATCTAATAACTGATAACCATCTACAGAGGCAGCCACATTTATTGGAACCCCTGATAAAGATCTGTAAAATAAATTCATCTGTTATTGTAGTAGCAAGTACATTGATTCACCCCAGTTATTAGTGTTGCTGCTGTCAATACTTGCCAAAATGAAATGTCTTGTGTAACATTTCACAGAGCTGGAACATACAAAAAAGTATGGTCAATCTTTCGGAAAAATGTTGTCCTCTCCAGTGCTCTCTTCACCATCAGGTTGATTTTGTTTCTTGTGAACCATTTTTGTGTTTTGACTTATTAAAACACACAGTGATGGCCCATTTTCAGTCCACCGTATCATCATGTAAAATCTGATGTTTTATTGAGTTTGTGATATCCAGCACCTTCACAGTGCTTTAGAAGGAGAAACAGGCCCACAGCATCATGGGTCCTCCACCATGCTCTACAGTGAACAAGATGAGCTTTTTGAAATACTTACAGGTTTAGTGTGTGGAGCCACATGGTAACATTACTGCTTGCTGTTAGCTAGTCTAATTTATTAATTTTACCTGGTTTGGTGGACGAAAGTGCCAACGTTCAGTTAATAATTTGAGCAGTTGCTACTCAAATTGGATCCGTTGTGAATTAAAAATGAAAGCTGATGTAATGTTTGTTACATTTTCAAGAGAGTTGTACAGTAAAACAAACGATACATCTACAAGGGCAATTTTATTTTCATTGAAATATTAATTATCCTCATATTCAAATAACGCTAAATGCATGCATTTATTTATATAATGTAGTATTAAACATTTTTTTTATATTATGTCGCATGTTTCATGAGCTCCTTTGCCATCTCGCTGTCGTATTCTCAACACATCATACCTTTTGTGCCTTTTGTATATTTAAAGCTGTCACTTTGTTAAATGTCATCCCCTCCAACAGTCATTAAACTAATAGTTGTAGCAGCAGCTTTGTCCTCATTGTTTGCACAGATTGGGATTAGTGTGCTGTACAATCAGTTTATAGGCGTTTTTATCCTCTCTCTATATACCAACATCACTGCTGTATTGGTGTTTCAGAGCTACGATAGTGGCTAAGATTGTCTAACTTAATAAAAAAAAAAGCAAAACACATGCAGGGAAAACATGTGGGAACTTTCAGTCCATTTTTAACAATGTTGTTGTTTACCCTGTCAAGTGAAAGCGATTAACCTCTAAATCATTATTAAACTGAATTTGTTCTGAATCACCCACGTTTCTGTCTGTGACGGTGATTTCATTTATCAAAACACATGAGACCTGACTGTGCTCACAGACAAAAGAGGTTGTTGTGTGACAGGATACCAACACTTTCTGCGTTCAAATCAGGGGATTTGGCTGCCTTCAGACTCATGCTCCTAATTTGATGGCTGTGTTGTTGTCTTGTAAACAGATTCTATATCTGATGAGGCTTCAGAGGCCTTTCTAGCTCTAATGTAAACAGAGCTATCAGCTGCCTCTTGTCATTTCCTCTGTTTATAATCTACGAACTGATAGAAATCAGATTAAATCTACTGCGGCAACCAAATTTATTCCCACCTCTGGTAAAAATGCGTTGTACTCAAAGATCCTAGAGAAATTCGACTTTTTAATTTAAAAACATTTATTCGAGAGGGGTGCTGAAGCCTGAAGCTTTTTAAAACTTCACTTTTTTTGTTGTTTTTAGGAACTTTTAATTAGTATTTCATAACCGTGTTTTCCCTGAGACATAATTATGATGCATATTTGACCTAAAAGCCTTTTTTTCTTAGCCACTTCCCACTAAACGGACACACCGTCTACATTTAACCTTTTATTCAAACACCACACAAAGTGAGCAGGGAAATTTAAAACAAAAAAAAAAGATCTGTAGCTAAGCAGGCAGCTTGGGGTCATTAAGTCTCCATAACAACCATTATACACCATTTACATGGCAATTAGTTGTTTAGAAAAAAAAATGCTTGAAAAAATGTTTCCTAGCCTACCGTCACACAAATGTAACCATGCTTAGCTCTACAGGAACGTTAACCTCTGGTTTGGTCAGATAAATCTTAAGTTTTAGCTTTTTTCACTCCATGTAGGTTTTGTGTCACAAAGTTTATGGAAAAGCCCCTCAAGTCCAAAGTATGGTGGAGGATCCATGATGCTGTGTTGGCCTGTTTTTCTTCCAATGAACGACATCATAAACTGAAGTAAAAAATAAAAAATAAATAAATAGGGCTGCAACTGACGATTATTTTGCAAATGGATTAATCAGTCCACTATTTTGTTGATGAATCTATTATTAAATCTAATGGCAAAATGTGCTTAGTAGGATATTGGATTACTGAGTGCATTGTTCTTTCAGCACATGGCATGTTATAGTCTGTTTACTCCAGTTAACGACTGTTCGATTACTAAATTAGTTGACGATTATTTCAATAATCAATTAATCTGATTAATTGTTTCAGCCCTGAAAAACATTTTACATAAAAAAATCTGGTGGACTCTGCCAGTAGACTGAAAAAGGGCCATGATTGGGTCTTTCAGGAATATGTTTCAAAACAAACGACTAAATCAACACATAAATGGTTTACACTCAAAGTTGACTATCTCATGGCCATTTAAAGGCTGTGTGCTGAGCTGTAAAAACAAGCGAGAGGACCCATGTCTCTGGGCGATCTAGAGAGGTTGTGCAAAGATCCCTCTGTAGGCTCCAACCTTTTGAAATGTTAGACTAATTGCTGTCCTATCGGCAAAATGGTGGTATACAAAGTATCAGCAGCAGGATTGTCAAACATTGCGGCACTGATGGATTTTGTTAAGAACAGTATTTCATAACATGCAGGTTCATCTTTCTTATTTTCGGCTCTGTAACTGCACATCCTAAAGCAGATATTCCCAAGTGGCAGCAATCGGTCGCTTTCACCAAGCTCTGGAAAATCGTTCTCAAACTTCACACACACTCTTCTCACATTTCCACTCATCAGAAGATTTATAATTAAAAAAAGATGCTCATACTGTGAGGTAAACATACACTGGCACTGCATTTTTTAAAAGAATTAAACTTTCAGATCCTCTGATTATGTACTGCACATGTTTTCTAAAACCAAAGATAAGATTGACAGTAAAAGAAAAATACTCTCTGCTAACCTCTGTTCTCACAGTAGTGTTGTTACGCTTTCCCCTTTTTATGTTTTAACTCAAAGGAGACAAACATCTGACAGAGGCACCAAACTACACTTAATGGTTTGTGTTTAATTGATGGTTTCCCTCATTGCTAATTCTTGGGAGATGACTGTGCCATTCTTTAAAGATGGAGATGGTAAAGCCTGGACTAATAAAGTCAGCTATGATTGAGCATTTTAGTTTTAGAGAGGTCAAACTGCTCTGTAAAGGTCTTTCTAAATCTTCTCTGCTTCTACTTGGCGGTTATATTGTTTTAAAAGCCTACTGAATTGCATCTTTACTACCTTAGTTCCTGCTAAAAAACAGAGCAGTGGGATATCAGAGCATGGGTTGGATTTCTGGACTTTTTGTCGATGTTCAATGTTGCTTTGGAACAAATAACATTGTGTTTTGTGCTTTTTTTTCCCTATCACGGTGACTAGATGTTTGTCCAGGGACATTTTATCCCAAAGAGTGGAGCTCTTTTATTTCCTAAAGATACCAGCCTCTGGGGAAAATACTTTCATGCTGTGCTGTAAAATTTGATGTAAAATTGGCATAAGTTTGGCTTTGAGCTGTAGTCACCTGTTATAAAGGAAGGAACATACATTTATTTGACACCTACAGTGCTGCGCAAAAGGACTCAAAACCCTTGAACGTTTTCACACTATCAACCACAAACTTTAGCTTGTATGTGATAGACCACCATAAATTAATACATCATTGAGAAGTAGAGGAAAAAGTATACATGGGTTTTAACATTTTTATGAATTTTTACGTTTTGCTATAGATTATCAACTGTGTATAAGTCAGGATGCTAAACCATCAATTGTAGGTCTGTTTGTATGTTCAGAGTCATTGTCTGCCTGTCTCAAGCCATCTAACTGGTTCTTTCAGGATTTCCCTATATTTATCTTCGTATTCCAGGTATTCTCAGCAGTTTCTTGTCCTTGTTGAAGAAAAGGATCCATAAAGCATGATACTGCCACCACCGTGTGTCTCTTTGGGGATGGTGAATCCATAGTGATGGGCAGCATTAGCTTTTTCTCCATCCAGAGCATTTAGCATGTAGGCCAAAATGTTTAGCATGACTTGTAACACATTTCAGCTGACTTTAACTGCTTCTTCAATAAACGCCAGATTTCTGCAGAACTAATACAACTAATGGCTGCTCCATCCAAATTTTCTCCTACTTGAGCTGCGGATCTCTGCAGCTCCTCCAGAGTTATTATGGGCCCTACGGCAGCTTCTCGGATTAATGTTCTCCTACCCTGGCATGTAGGTTTAAGTGGCCGACTATGTTTTGGGAGGCTTACAATGTTTCGGATGATGGAATGAACATTGCTCTGTGGGACTAAACCCTCTGAGTCGGCTCTTCCATTGCAAATAAAATCTAAAGATGTTGATGTTGAAAGTCTGGAATTTATTGATATGTTGTCTTGTATGTACGCTGATAAATCAACCAAAACATTTTTTAGTTATTATTTTAAAGCAGAAGATGTTTAGTAGTCCTTCCAGATGTGCGTTTCTCACATTTTACTACAACAGCGAGGAGAATAAGCTGAATACATTGCTGTGCAGTCTGGTTTCTCACTTGAACAGACTATTTAGTAACTTTTTAAATGCATCATTTTCAGTATGTAGTTTAATACCAAAAGTATTCACTCACCCATCCAAGTAATTGAAATCAGGTGTTCCAATCATTTCCAAGGTCACAGGTGTATAAAATCAAGCATCCAGACATGCAGACTGTTTTTTACAAACATCTGTGAAAAAATCGGTCGCTCTCAGTGAATTCCAGTGTGGTTCTGTGATAGGATGCCACCTGTGCAACAAGTCTTCGCTCTCAAATATTGGACAGTCAGTGGTGTTTATAAGAAAGCGATTAGGAACTTCATGCGGCCTTCAGATTAGCTCAAGAATAGTGGTAGAGAGATTCATGGAATGGATTTCCCGATGGATGAATTAGAGTGGAGACTGAGAGCCAGGCCTTCTCAGCCAACATCAGTCTATGACCAACAAATGCTGTTTTGGAAGGATGGTCAAAAATTCCCATGAACATGCTGCTAAACCTTGTGGACAGCCTTTCTATGGCTTTAGCTTGAAGTTTTTGAGACCCATGCAGTGTCTAGAAGGTCAGCAAAACTAGTTTGCTGTAAAGAAGTACTTTTTCTTTTCATGAAAGCTGATTCATGATTTGATTACACTTGATGTTAGCACTGACTTTGCAAGTGTGGTCATGCAACAGGAATTAGTCAGCAACCTGATAATGACCATTTCTGATCTTTCCTTCCAACTGGCATGGCCGGATGACGGTGTCCACATATTTTCATCTGTCTTTAAAGCTAGGTGTTCCTGAGGATTTGTTGATGAATGTGCATGTGCGTACTGATGATTACTTTGGATTAGGTGCCAAATGTTGGTACAGCAGTTATGTACAAATAATTAAGACAAATTGGTGCTGTAACTAAAGCAGCACAGATCTGAAAGAGACTGTTTTCAGAGCCGGGGGGATTTTATGCAACCATTTATAATTGAAGCTAATTTCCAATCTGACCTAAATTATGGTACATAGTATTTTCCAATACTGTTTTTTTAATTTTATTTAAAATGTCAATGCTATTCTTATGAATACATAAAGTGTTACATGTTTATAATCCTGTTGTCTTATTATGCCACATAAACATCAGAGTGCCTCAATTGATATATAAAGGGGGTTGGACAATGAAACTGAAACACCTGTCATTTTAGTGTCGGAGGTTTCATGGCTAAATTGGACCAGCCTGGTAGCCAGTCTTCATTGATTGCATATTGCACCAGTAAGAGCAGAGTGTGAAGGTTCAATTAGCAGGGTAACAGCACAGTTTTGCTCAAAATATTAATATGCACACAACATTATGGGTGACATACCAGAGTTCAAAAGAGGACAAATTGTTGGTGCACGTCTTGCTGGCGCATCTGTGACCAAGACAGCAAGTCTTTGTGATGTATCAAGAGCCACGGTATCCAGGGTAATGTCAGCATACCACCAAGAAGGACGAACCACATCCAACAGGATTAACTGTGGACGCAAGAGGAAGCTGTCTGAAAGGGATGTTCGGGTGCTAACCCGGATTGTATCCAAAACACATAAAACCACGGCTGCCCAAATCACGGCAGAATTAAATGTGCACCTCAACTCTCCTGTTTCCCACCAGAACTGTCCGTCGGGAGCTCCACAGGGTCAATATACACGGCCGAGCTGCTATAGCCAAACCTTTGGTCACTCATGCCAATGCCAAAACGTCGGTTTCAATGGTGCAAGGAGCGCAAATCTTGGGCTGTGGACAATGTGAAACGTGTATTGTTCTCTGATGAGTCCACCTTTACTGTTTTTCTCACATCCGAGAGAGTTACGGTGTGGAGAAGCCCCAAAGAAGCGTACCACCCAGACTGTTGCATGCCCAGAGTGAAGCAATGGGGGTGGATCAGTGATGGGTTTTGGGGTGCCATATCATGGCATTCCCTTGGCCCCCAATACATTGTGCTAGATGGGCGCGTCACTGCCAAGGACTACCGAACCATTCTTGAGGACCATGTGCATCCAATGGTTCAAAACATTGTATCCTGAAGGCGGTTGCCGTGTATCAGGATGACAATGCACCAATACACACAGCAAGACTGGTGATAGATTGGTTTGATGAACATGAAAGTGAAGTTGAACATCTCCCATGGCCTGCACAGTCACCAGATCTAAATATTATTGAGCCACTTTGGGGTGTTTTGGAGGAGCGAGTCAGGAAACGTTTTCCTCCACCAGTATCACGTAGTGACCTGGCCACTATCCTGCAAGAAGAATGGCTTAAAATCCCTCTGACCACTGTGCAGGACTTGTATATGTCCTTCCCAAGACGAATTGACGCTGTATTGGCCACAAAAGGAGGCCCTACACCATACTAATAAATTATTGTGGTCTAAAACCAGGTGTTTCAGTTTCATTGTCCAACCCCTGTATATAGATATACATAGATAGATGGATAGATAGATAGAGATATAGAGATACAGAGATATAGAGATAGAGATATATATGTATATGTAAATACCAAATGGGTGATACACTGTGGATTATGATGGTCCATAGCATGGTTTTTGAGAATGCGATTTGACTCCTAGTCAGTGTAATTATGTAGGTTTCCATAGATTTGATATGCTGGTGGACTGGGTTGAAACATCTGTGCATTCAGCTTCCCCCGAATGATTACTGTGTGGCTGTGACCCACTTATCAGAGCATCTGTCTGCGGCTCATTGAGTCTCATCAGCAGCTCTGTTGGTAAACTGAACTGTGCTTCTGTCATGTTTGGTGTTTAAGGGTTAAAAAAACAAACCAATAGAGAGATTTCAAACTCACCATGTTAACATGCGAGGGGAAATATGGTCTAGACCTATCTGTGGAATGAAATTACATTTTTGTAGGAACTTGCATTCTCACTTGCGTAATGGAAGGATTTTGAAAGGGTTTTGTTTACCACATGGGGAAAAAAGAGGTTCTTGGAAATTAACCTAGCAAGAAGAGATCTGTTGTAATAACCACTGAAGACGCCTGTAAAATATTTTCACACGTGCATTGTGCTTTTTACAGGCTGCTTTAATATGATTGGGAGTAATGTTTTTTTTATCAAATATTGCACTATGCAATATTACATTTGATATTTTTAATACTTAGATTGCTGTGTGAGTGGGGTCAGATGTCTCCCAACATGCCATTCCCAGTGTTTTTCTTTAAATTGGGAGGCTTAATGAATCTCCAGAAAGATCGTTCAACATATTGCTTATACAAAAATGCAATTTAAACTATTTGCTGTTGCACATTAAACACATTTGTAGTCTTTAGGAAAACACAGGTTAGGTTTTGTACTTTGTCTCATCAAGCATGGACAGACGGTTTTCCCAGAATTACTGCAGATCTAAGTAAAATAGTGTAAACATTAGTCTCTGTATCTTAACGCATTACTTACTTGTCAATACCTGCTTTTATGGTACTGCTCATTGTTTCTTTTATATGGTATTGCTCATTTATACAGCAAAACTGTCCCTCATGGGATTTTTTTGTGCATGTTTTTACTTCTGTCATTTATCTTGTTTCCTGTATGGTGCCTGTTTTGAAATCTCATGCTGAGTTGTGAAGCTGTATCATAAGCAATTTCCTTCAGAAGTGTTTCTAATTGTGATTAAGACTTGTACATAATTCTTACTGGTATTGTAAGCCTGTTAAAATACATCCATCCATTTTCTGCACTTGAAGGATATAATTTTAGTCTAGTTAGATTTCAAGTAATTGGACAATGGAATATACTGTACTCATATGTGCTTTACTGAACCGTCCCCCAAAACATATTACTTGCTGCAATCAAATTTTCATAAAAATCTTTGCTGGGGATGTCTCGATTATTCCGTTGTTTTAGATGAACTGGGTCAGAAGGGTATCTCTATCTTTAACCCCGATCAGCATCTGTAAAAACAAGATTGGGACATCCTTGGTCTTTTCACATGGCAGATTTAAATGTTAGCTTATACTTAATGTTCATCTAAACTAGCAGTCACACTGTTTTACATCATTGAATGTTGTTGTCTATGGTTGGTTCTGCTCTTTGGACTGGGTGCACAGATGGATATTGTGGTAATGTGTCGTTTTTTTCTCGCCTTTCTGGGTTTTTTCTCATGACGTCAAATTAAGGTTAATTGTTACTTCTAAACCGAACTTTGCATTAACCGAGCCATTGAAACAGTTAGATCATGAAGCTTTATGTTTAACCACATTATCATTATTCAATGTCAATTCAAGCTTCCGACTTTTATAAAGCTTTTGCGGACTAATATTGATTTGACCAGATTCAGTTTTTTTGTTGGTTTTTTTTTAGGATTTTTTTAGGATTTATAACATAGCAAAATATAAAAACAGCATTCAGTATATATGTTTTCCAGCTTTCCTGCTTCGATTGGCCATTAACAATTTAGGCGATTGAAGATTTTGTCTAACGTGACTGTGGGGGACAGAAACGATTTTTCTTCTGCATGCCCGTCATGATATGACGCCGTTTATACCCACCCTTCGAAGATATGATTTTAGAAAGCTTTAACGTTAGCGGTCGCACAAGGTGAAAGGAAGCGGGAACAGACTCAGCGCAGCGCTATGGCCGACATTAAAACTACACGGAGGGAACCCAAATGTCAGTCAAATGGGTCGCTCATTAAAAATGAGCGTATCGGCCTAAATTTCAACGTAGTGGTGACAATTTTCAGCGTAGCAGCCGCTATGCTGAAATGCGCTGGCGAGAACCCTGTAAAAAATCTGTCACAGCCTGAATGAACCACAGACATGTCATAGAAAATAGTTTCCTTTTTAAATAGCCTCATATGTCTCTATCCTTCCTCTGGTTTAGTTTAAAACACTTTATTAAAAATGGCTAACTGGGAGTTTTGTTCAGTAACGGTGTTGTTACAGCACCAAGTATGGGACGGGTTTCTGAACGGCCAGTCATCTGTCAGGTCTGTTCCAGCTGAAAATCAGCTGGTTCCAGTCACCTTGGTTCATCTCTACACGACACATTTAAGTTGGCTATTTGTTGCCTCTGAAAGTGAAATAGGAAAATAAATATTGGCTAACAGTGCATGGAAAGCTTTTATATAAATCTGAGCATTTCTGTGTTAAGGGACACTTCTTATACACTATGTACATGTCTTCCTTGTTTGCATAGCGTCTGTTCTTCTTTCAGGTGATTTCCTTTTCCCAGCTGCTTTCAGTTTCATGGATTACAGTGGTGCTAAATCAAAGGGAATAGAGTAGAAATAAATACAGACTCATAACACTAAACAACCCCCCACTGTCAACCACATTTGGTTTGAAATGGGTGCTTCCCCCTCTTCATTCTCTGTGTGTGATGGAAGGAACTTTTCTTTGTCAGGATTCAGTATCCCAAATAGATGTGATGAGGATAAAGGCACCCTAGAGGAAGCAGGGCAGAAACTAATGAGTGTCAGTGGAGTCCAATGTGTTTGGAGCCGATCGGGAGCTCGATGTGGATAAGTCAAAAAATGGTCTTCCTTCCTGTCATTCCCTCCCTTTCTGTTGCTGCTTCGTTCAGTCCCTCCCTGCCTTCTGTTGTGCAGCTCTGTTGTGCTCATTAAGGACAGAGGAGAGATGATCCTGTCTTTTTAGCTCGTTCAATAGAATTTTCTTTCTCTGAGATCAGCTGGCATGGCCGATGCTTTCCCAAAAAAATCAGGCAATACTGTTATGTTTTTTGTTTCTTTTATTTGATCTCTGTTTAATCTGGTAAAGTCCGATTGTGTTCGAGACTTATTTTTACAAGGGCCTCAGGTCAACAACACACTTCATAATAACTGCCAGTACAAAAGACAGATTAAAAACAACAGAATAAAAAAAAAATCATTAATTTTTCTGACCTGAGAAGTAAGGCCACATTGGGTTTCTAGAACTTTTACATTTTTTAAGAGAGTTGTTCTATCTCCATCACATAATCTACAATCTATCATCTTTTTAAGCTACTGGCCCCTGTGTGTCCTAATGTTAGCGCTAACCCAACAGTTTAGGGATTTTCTGATTGCCCATAAAAAAAAACTAAAGCTCTCTCTTAAACCTAAATTAATTTTAAAGCTTCACGAATGGTTTTTACGACCCCGATTTGACTACTTGTTATGTCAATATGCCAACTTTTAACGGGATGAATCCGTTTGGATATTGCAGGTTTCCCATCAGATTTTAGAAGAAATAGTTAATGTAAGAGACTGTCCATATCACACAGAAGTAAATTCAATTCAGTTTATTTATATAGCGCCAATTCACAGCACATGTCGTCTCAAGGCACTTCACAAAAGTCAGGTACATACATTCCAATTAATCTTAATCATTGAACAGTGCAGCCAGATTTTGTTATTTATTCAAATTGGATAAAAAGTTTTTCTATCTAAGGAAACCCAGCAGATTGCATCCAGTCAGTGACTTGCAGCATTCACTCCTCCCGGATGAACATGTAGAGACAGTGGACAGTCACTGGCGTTGACTTTGCAGCAATCCCTCATACTGAGCATGCATGTAGCGACAGTGGAAAGAAAAAACTCCCTTTTTAACAGGAAGAAAGCTCCAGCAGAACCAGGCCGACCTGGTTACAGAAGTAAATTCTATTCAGTTTTTTAAATTCAGTTTTATTTATATAGCACCAATTCACAACGCATGTCGTCTCAAGGGACTTAACAAAGTCAGTTCAATCGAATCATACAGATTTCAAGTCGGTTACATACATTCCAATTAATCCGAACTATCAAACAGTGCAGTCAGATTCAGTTATTTATTCAAATTGGTTAAAAGGTTTTTCTAAGGAAACCCTGCAGATTGCATTGAGTCAATGACTTATAGCATTCACTTCTCCTGGATGAACATGTAGCGACAGTGGACAGTCGCTCGCATTGACTTAGCAGCAATCCCTCATACTGAGCAAGTTTGTATAAATAAAGCATCGAAGTAGATTTATGATATTGTGGAATTTAACACTGCGTAAAGTGGTGATCTGCCCATGCAGTGTGTAATTTCATGGAATAAGAAAGAACAGTAAATGTGTTAAAGTTTGCAGCTTGCGACTTTCAAAGCTGGTCTAAGATTTTTGCTTTATATTGACAACAATGGAGCAAGATGCGTTGGTCAAATGAAACTAAAAGCTGTAAATTATTTGACTTTGCATTGATTTTTCTTTTAATGCTGGGTTTCTGATATTTTTATTTATCTTTTTTGTCAGATAATCAGACTCTTGTTGGATCTGTCATCAGCCAACCACTGGGATCCAGGTCCTTGAATCATAAATGACAAGGTATGAAAGGCAGACCACTCATTTCATTCAGGTTTTTTCATTGGTTATTTAGTTGTAACAGCTCTAATTCAGTTTTACAGTTTACACTTTATTAATCTCTGACCTGATTGCTCGTTTAGTAATTCTGTTGCTCTGTTTGGCTTTGGTTTACAAGAAACAAGAATGTTCTGTTCAGGAAAACCGACCAACTACAGGATTAGAAACAACAGTTAGTTGTTCTATTTTGAATTTAACATTTGTTCACACAGAGTTTCAGAAAAGACTCTGGGGCAGCACAACATTAGGAAAATCATATGAATCCAAAAACAAGATGGAATATTGTGATATAGCACTTTCCTCACTCATCATTTGATTTTTGTATTTTCTGCATTGAAACTCCATGCAAGAGGCTGAATATGCAGTTGGCATGTAAAGTGTGAAGTCCTGATGCATTGAATAAAATGCCCAATGTATACTGTATTCCAACTAGTCCTTTGAAATTTTACTATAGGCCACACTATAGTGGCAATGATGATTTGTTTTGAAAAAGTTGTGCTGCTCTACTTGATCCAAGTGTAATGTTTGAATCATGTGTTTTCTGTTGTTACCTGAAAGATGATGAATATGCTCTGTCCATTTTTGACTTCTGTACTATTCACATTTGTCACTAAATCCAGTCACAATTCAGTCACTTACGACTTTTTTTTCCCATTATATGGTGCGGTATGACACATTTGCTTTATGACCTTGTTTCAAAGTCCATCACGAACCCTACAACCTAAACCCATGATATCTTATTTGTGCATAAACATTGCATATGCACATGCACTAGTTTGTTCACCCTTTTTCCTACCTACTTACTAAAACTGAGCTCTGTAGCACTAAGCTACCCTTTCACAAACTATCTTTTGTACTTTAGCCACTCTGTACTCTGCACTTGTGAATTGCTCTGGAAAAATGGTCTAATAAGTAATTGGTAATGTAATAACCGCACGCAAGGAAGTGTGTTCCTTTGCTGTGTCACAACAAGCTGACGTCATGATTGTTGAATCAGCCCCACAGTGACTCTACTGTGGAAAATGAAAGGAGTATCCAGTTGAATGATCATATAATCATACTTTATGATCCTGATGAACACACTCCACTAGAGAGGTACCCAATCAGAGATTTTATGAAACTTTATTGTGGGGATTCCGATGTATTATGAATAATATTCAACATTTAAATGTTTTTGCTACTTTCAGGATAAATTTAGAATTTTATCAGCCTTCACAAAATGTTTACTGTTAAATAAAACATGGAAAAAATGGGACCTTTTTCTGCATAAATAAAAATCTAAAAATACAGTCAAATCTTCCAGATTATGGGACAGAGGTATTTCTACTGGTAAAACCAAATTAAAGAGAATAGCAGCATCTCATCTTTAGAAAACAGATTATATTTTGCTTTTTTATTTTCCTTCGCACAACCCAAAATATAGAAGTTCAAAATATCAGATATATTTTTTCTAAAAGATCCAGCGATGATAAATAACAGCTAGGCCCAGGTTGATTTCTGAGTAAAAAGCTCAGATTTACTGTTAAGTGTTACATTGTTAAATCATTTATTTATTTATTGTAACTGTATAAAGGTATTTTGGCCAGAGGCGCTTCTTAGGGCAGTCCAACAGTGTGTGCATGAGAGAGTATGGAAGCATTATGAAATAAGTACCAACATCAATGAATAATAGATAAACATATAATGTGACAATGAAATTATGAAATAATTGAATGCATATTAAATTCTCAGCTTATTATGAAAAATATTTCAGTTTACATTGAAAATCCGCTCTGTAATATAAAAGAATTTACATATAGAATTTTTACCTAATAATTCAAATTAGTGTTGAGGCAATTTTTTATCCAATTCCAGCATTTTTTTTTTTCCAAAATGTAGTTTTTAAAAGTCAGCTTTTATTAAATTAGAGTGATTTCTCCCCATGGCCTATTTATTTCGTAATGCCACTTTTCAACTGAATGACCGTCGGCCAATCAGCATCAAGGGGCTGGACCTGCATCCTCATTGGCTGATCCTTACATAGCGATTAGTTCTATCTCGTATAGGCTTCGCCCTTTAAGCTATGGCTAGTGGGTTTATCCCTTCACGCGCAGCCATTTTCTCCCCGCTAGAAGGGGAATTCCCCATAGTGGACCAATGCTCACTGGAAGAAGCATTGGATATCTTCGATGCTGGGCGGGAGTCAGACGATTTCGCCTCCGAAATAGTGACCAATGGCACCTCTGCTCCCCTCCTCCGAACAGAGGACATGGAGACAGGTGCATCAGCAGCCCTATTTGAATTGCACCTTCAGCCCTAACTCGATACTTAGTGTGGGATTGCTTCTGTCTTGGCAAAGGAGCAGCCAATCAAAAAACTGGTTCCGCCCTGTTTCCCCTGATTGACAGGCCAAGTCATTCTGTTGAAAAGTGGCATTATGAAATAAATAGGCAATGGGAAAAATTGACCCTCATAAAATAAAAGCTGACTTTTTGAAATAAAAGCTGACTTTTAAAAAAATGACATTTTGAAGTAAAAAAAACTGCTGGAATTACATAAAAATAGCCTTAACAATCATTTCTATTATTGGGTAAAAAATTATAAATAAAAAATTATTTTACAAAGCTGATTTTAAAGGAAAATTAAATATATTTCATGAGCTGAGAATTTAATATGCATTTAAATATTTCACAATTTCATTGTCACATTATATGTTTATCATTTATTGATGTAGATACTTATTTCATACCAAAGCTTGCTCTGTTATGCAGAAAACCAATATGATGATATAAACAACTACACAGGGGCGCTTGACATTATGTGCAAAAACCTCTATACAAAGTCAACAACTAGTTGCAATAGTGGTTAATTGTTATTGAACAGAGCATTCCTATACAATTATTACTAATAAAAATCTCCCCTTTATTCTTTATGTATAATAATATGATGTGATTTATATATATCTTTATGTATGAATTAAACAGAGAATCTGTGAAATTAGCTACAGATTAAGGTGATTGCAGAGAGGCCTTCAAAACTCTAAAGACTTTGTGCTCTTTGCAATTGATGAATTGTCAAAAATATCAGAGACATGTAAAAAGGCTTGTCAGCGATTATAAGAAATGTTTCATCACCATAATCCAATAAAGGCTTTTCCATTTACTTTTGGGTGTGAATAAATGTCAACGGGCCATTTGTTTTGTTAAATATTAAAAGAAATGGTGAAACTATGGGAGAAAAACCTTCTTCAGAAGCCCGAATGTCAATGTGTTTTTTCATCGCCATCTATCTCCAAAAATCTGCGGTAAAATAATAAATTATTTATTCTGGATTTAGCATAGGTGTTCCTTTGATAGGAACCTAAGATAATTTTGTCTCCTCAGGAGCTGGAAGAAATAAAATCCTGTAAATTAGACAAAAGCATTTTTCAAATGTCACTCAGCAGCTCAGGAAATGTAGCAATATGACCTTAAATGCACAATTGTAAGTTAGCATATTTGTATACTTAACTAAATATTCTTAGGCTATAAAGTTCAAGTATTTATTTTATTATGTTCTCTTGTGTTTTCCTTAAATCTTACCATTCTGTTTTGTAACTTCTGCCGCTTACTGCAGTATTTCGATTCGCTGGTTGTGATTGGTTGTTTCTCATTCAACTGAATGCAGTTTTGCAAGGAATACTCCGACTGGATGAAAAAGACCTGTCTGTGATTAGCTGGTGGTGTGGTGTATTTCCATGCACTTTGTCAAGTTGCGAGGGCAGAGACTGAGCCAAGCGCAAGAGCAGGGGGCTCAGAGTTGAGTAGCGAGCCTCGACCACCCGGTCAGCTAGCGAGGTGCGCTGGTTGTTAGAGCAGCGGGAACTGACATCTCTGAAAATGTCGGAGCACTTTCTCAGTGAAGCGATATCTTGAGATGTTTCAGGTTTACACAGCTACATTCTTACCTAAAAAAACGTTTTTGTGGCCTTCTAAGGATGCAGCCCCTGAATTTCAACACGGACCAGGTGTGTGTGATTACCTCTGCGTGCAACCATCTGGCGTGTGTCTGCGCATTGGGGTAAAACTCCTACAAGAGTGATGCGTAGAGCAGAAAATTGTAACAGCACGTCCATATAGAGGCAGAAATGACATAGTGTTGTGAAAAAAACACTATGGAGGGTGGAGGGAGTCGTTAAAGGTTCCTCCAATAAAACGACGGGAAGCACTGTATGGAATTGGACCCTTTGACAGCACGATAAAGAGTGTCTTTGCTGTGATACCTTCTTCCTTGTTATTTGTTAAAGTCTGACTCACTGGTTTAAAAGCAGTTCTTCCTGTTTTCCTTTTTCCCACAGAAATGACTTCCACACTGAACAGTGGTGGTGTCAGTGGAGCTCACTATTGCTTCGTCAGCATTCACTGATAACACAAAATACTATATTTTAAGTTTCTGACTGACTGACCACCAATCACAGGCAGGTCAAGAGTAAAATCAGTCAATTCTGGTTGGTAGCCAGTGCATCTTTACTCTCCACCTAATTTAGGGTAAAGACTAAATAGTTAACATGTTCCTACCCATGCATTCACACACTAGAGATGTCTCGGAGCCCTCCATAGAGATCAGTGTGAGCAACAAGGCCAAATGACAGGAGGCATGCAATGATTTTGCATTGCTTTGTTGATGGAGACAGGTTTGTGTTTGAAAGCTGAGACATTGCCGTTAGTCTTCAGTGCAACTTTTACTTGTAAGACGACTCCATCTGTAATTCCTTTGCTCTTGTTTGTGCACTTGTCATTGTGAAAAGCTTTTCAACAGCAGACATTCAGTATACTTATCCGCCATCCTACTTTCACTAATAGAGGTGCCAAATAACATGAGACAGAAAATCAATGATTCATAGCTCTCTAATGATGATGGATCTCCTGTATGTGAGCACGCAGCTCTGTTAAATGTTCATGTGCTTCTCAAAATATCCTCCTTTCAGACTTTTTTTGGGGATTTTTTTTTGAGTTTTTTTACGGCTCTCATTCTGTCAGACGTCTTTAAGAGCTCAGGCTCTGTTAGCCCAGGTGTGGTTGAACTGCTATGTCACAAAACCTGTTCCCTTCATAAATCGCAGCCATCTTATAATTCGTCAGGATGACGTGTTAGTGGTAACTTGTTTTCATGGCGCTTCAGCTTTATTCTTCAGGGCCAAATTCCCCACATACCGAATCTGTTGTGAGCTCCTCCAGCTTATTTACGTGATTAAGACATGATTATTTGGAATGCAATGAGGAAGTTTGCTTCCTTATTATAGACGTGAAATCAATTTTGCCATTTGTTTAGCAGCATTTTTGTAAGGCTTTCCTAACAGCTATAACCAATGATCTTTAGTTCCAATTAGCCACCGTTGTGTACGTATATATTCCAGAGACGTACACGAAATGAAAACTCCTCTATTATATTAGTTTAACTATAAGTAATTTGTTTTATATTTAAGGATGAAAACTTGTTTTGCATTACTAAGTTAAAGAATTGCAGTTAGTCTGTATTTTAATGGAATTTTTAATTATTCTGTATTTTACAATAAATGTATAATATCCACACATTCTTTTTGTTTCTTTAATGGCAGATTATATGCAGCTTTCCTCCTTTTAGTGACTTTCCTGGGTATATATAATTCAGAGCTGTTCGAAACAGTATTTAATGAGCAGATCCGATGATGTGACCTTCAAGAGCAACCTTATTTGTTTCAGCCCTGTTTCTTCAGGATGGATGCAGGAAATTGTTGCAATGTCTGCATGGATGCATATCTCTGACCTGAATATGTCTGACCTGGTTATTGAGTCTTGGCAGATTGTATCATGTTCCCTCAGTTTGTTTCGCCCACATAGAAAATCACACAAACAAACAAGCAACTGTGTCAGATTGCTGGTCCAGTTCCTCCGCTACGGCTCGAGCATCCTCCTTTACACTTGGTCACCCAGGACGGGTCTTTTTTTAAGGAGCTCTTTGTGTTTTGATTTTTAGTTTTTTCTTTTCATTATAGCTGTTGACCCTGCCCTTCTAGTGTACAATTGTTTCACAGTTTCTTTCTTTCCTGGGCATCCATGGGGGTGACCTAGATCATTAGGAGATCTGTCTTGAGGGCTTGTTGCTTGAATGAGTTCAAGATGAGACAACCCGCTTTGTTTTTAAGCAGTTGAACTCACAATTTGGTGTATTTGTTTTTCTTCTGCGTGTCCCCTCCCTCTACTATGCGTTGTTAGAAACCAATACATAGGAAATGCTAAATGCATGTTATAATTAGCATCAAAGTTGAACAGGGTGAACACCCGTGCTTTTATTACTGTTTTACAGTAATGAACTGTAAAACGTTTTTATTGTTTTGTACCAGTTACCAGTTTATTCATTTTTCTTGCGCTCAAAAGCAAAAGATTTCATGTTTGATTTAAAGTATTCGTGTATATTCTGTAGATTGATTTTCACACCCACTGTTTATTGATTGTGGTTCCTTTTGAGACCAGTCAGCTCTTTTAAGATATGACAGATTAGGACGCCCTGCTAAAGGATTTATGCAACCAACCTTTTCTTAAAGTGGAGTAGAAGCAGAGTATAGAAAACGAATTTAAATTAGAGCTACACAATTTAGCGGTTATCATCACATTATCCACATGTGCAACATTGAAACAACAAAGGACTGTTTAGCTGTAATACTTGATGGACTAATGTATTTCAACTGCTGTACATTCACGCTCTGCACCGTCGTAATATGACTATACCTAAAATACAGTTTAGTGCCTGAGATGGTTAAGGTTATGAAAAGGGTTGGGAACAACTATCACAATTACATCGTTTTCTATTGAATGCCCTACTATAAAATATTGTTTTTCTTTATTAATTGGGTATGAAATCTCCCTCTGGCGGGGGCTACAATGACCAGCACATGCACCTCCACTGCCGAAGAAATTGTTAAATAATCAAATTACAGAAGCTTAAATAAATGCATAGGTGGTTATGTTTTTTAATGACTATCGGGTATAATTTTAATGATCTTCGAAAGATCACACATTTTCTTGTCATTTTTTTCCTATTTATTTCCAAACCTCTGGCTGTTGTTTAATTTTGCAATTATGTTTACACTTCCACAACATAAGTAAGAGGTGTTACTGTAAACCGTGACACCTCCAGTGCTGCGTTTCCCAACACTCATGTTTCCCCGTTTAGTTTAGGTCATCAACAATCCTCCCCAGAAATGGATAAAGAGCTGCTTAGGGAGTTATTTCCTTGGAATAAAGTGCTCTGAAAAACAACCAGAATTGACTGACAGATATAAACATACTGAAAAAAAAAAAAAAAATTGCTTCAGGACGTTTTGTATGTAAAAGATAAAAATCAGAACAGGTACAACCAGAGCAGTATCCACCATGAAGTTTTTAAATCTGTTGGTTCACAACCTTTGAGTCAATGCCTTTGATGCTGGGGCCTCCCTCAGCAGATATATGTCCAAAAAAAGTTACCTTTACCACAGATGTACAGAAGTAATGTAACGTCTTACTTAAAGCAACAGTTTCCTCTGTTCCTTTTATGCTTATTTTCTTATTCAAACTTTTTAACAAACAGAACTTTTTTCTGGAGCTTTGATGGGAGGTATAGAGCAAAGCATTATGGGTGACCTGCTATATTATTTCAAATGTGAGTTGGTCTGTATACATGGTGTGACATTATGCAAATACTTAGGCAAACTATGTCAGCAGTCAGTGGACCTGTTCATCCTGTTGCATCTCTCTCTGTTCCCTGAACTGTTTTTAAACTAAATGAGTTTTACGTTGCCTCAGATCTCACATACATGGACTCCACTGTAGAAAGGTAAATATGATCAGAGATTGGTGGCCATGGTGTGCACCAAAAACAGTGTTTATATACTGATATATTAGTTATTTGTCTTATAGATATGCCTATGTCACTGTCTCAACAATTATAAATGTATCTACGTAAAGGCATCTTAAAGTGATTATAAGTTTTGTGTTGTAAAATCTTTTGACGTTCTTTTGATTAATCAAGATTTAGTGTCACTTGACAGCTGCGGTGAGCTCATCTCGCAGGATATCGTCTTGTTGCACATTTGAGCAGCACCATCGGCATGTCTTTATGTAGCCAGGAAGTGGCTTTCAGAAACTATAGCAGGTAGTTTATAAAAGTCTGCGGTCCCCTGAGAACTTTACATTATCCACCTGGCAGATACACGTCTTAAGAAGTTGTTTTTATGTGGTTGTCAGTGGCAACACTTTCTTTTTCTTGTTGTTTAGCCAAACAGTCGAGCAAATGTTTAATGTCTTTTCAGTTTATTGTTAATCTCTTAAATTGCAGCAAAAATGGAGCATGACTGGAATGCTGAGAGAATATGTAGGCCTTTGACAAGATTATAAATTCCATTTTTCATTATTAACTTTAGTTTAAAAGACATCACCAACCATAACCAATAAAGACAGAATGAGTTCCAGTTATGTAACAAAGAAGGAGCTACTACTGTTTTTAGCTTCAACAAAAAAATCTAGCTTAATAATTTTAATGTTTTTGCAATGACTCCGTCAGAACTGATCAACATTTAATACTTTAGGGCCTGTTGCAGCGTATGGGTACTCTAGTATTTGTGTTCTGTGACTTTGTATGAATGGGTTTATGGAAAATTAATAAAATCATCTTTTTATGGCAGTGCTGTACTTTTTAATGCAGCGTTGGTTTAAGTGCAATTCCTGTTTACATATTTCCCATAGACTAACATTTCAAGACGAAGTGAAATACAGGACCGACTACTAGAAGCTTGCACAAAAGGGCAGAACATAAACATGCTTATTAATGACCTCGGTGTGTGTTAGTAAGAATGTAACCTTTGAAGGAGGACTGCCTTTTGCCAAGTTTATATCAGTGTCTGGGGGATCCAAGGCATCTCTGTAACCTTCGAGTTGCAAAGGCCTGAACAAATTAGGTTAAATTAGGACTGTGTTCATTTTCTTCAGGCTCATCTGTGTCTTTAGATAACATGGGGAATTATTCATTAGAGTAATTATGACTGTCATCTCAAAAGGGTATTTAGATGAAGCTATACCAGAATCAGGCTTCTCATGCAGAGTAGACGGGGGAGAAAAAGTATCCCACTGCAACTTGAGTTGGTTTCCTGCAACCACAGATGCTGATTAGAAGTTGTAATGTGTTCAGTTCATCCTTTTCCCAGTAATGAGGATATTGTCAGTCGCACAGCGGCTTTTTGCTCCACTTTCAAAAAGGGCCGGTCCCTCAGCAGATCTTAAGCTGCTGTTACTAATCTTATCATGTATGTTGGTTCAAAGCATAAAGACAGACATCACATTTAGTGAAACCACATTTTCAACATCCTGTAATGTTATGTGAACTGTGTCATGTATGATGCATAATTTTTACATATATTGCATTGTGTTGGGATGTGGATAGAAATTTGTCACAGTCACCTTCTTGTTGCTTTATTTTCTAATCCTTAACAATTGTATGGCTGTCTTGGGCTTAACGTTTGATTCTCTATGCACAGTCTGGGTGCCCCCAAGTGTTTAAATAATTATTAATGACATTAAGCTGAAAATGAGTCCAACTCCTCCACTGCGTCAGCTTCTACGAGCATTCAGAATACTGAGGTGAGCAAATCATTGGTGCAGACGGTCTCTGGCGAGTAAGATGAGATTAATTAACATAATTGTGATTGCGGTAACATTTGTGTAGCACATGTACAGGGGTTGGACAATGAAACTGAAACACCTGGTTTTAGACCACAATAATTTATTAGTATGGTGTAGGGCCTCCTTTTACGTCCAATACAGCATCAATTTGTCTTGGGAATGACATATACAAGTCCTGCACAGCGGTCAGAGGGATTTTAAGCCATTCTTCTTGCAGGATAGTGGCCAGGTCACTACGTGATACTGGTGGAGGAAAACGTTTCCTGACTCGCTCCTCCAAAACACCCCAAAGTGTCTCAATAATATTTAGATCTGGTGACTGTGCAGGCCATGGGAGATGTTCAACTTCACTTTCATGTTCATCAAACCAATCTTTCACCAGTCTTGCTGTGTGTATTGGTGCATTGTCATTCTGATACATGGCACCGCCTTCAGGATACAATGTTTAAACCATTGGATGCACATGGTCCTCAAGAATGGTTCGGTAGTCCTTGGCAGTGACGCGCCCATCTAGCACAAGTATTGGGCCAAGGGAATGCCATGATATGGCAGCCCAAACCATCACTGATCCACCCCCATGCTTCACTTTGGGCATGCAACAGTCTGGGTGGTACGCTTCTTTGGGGCTTCTCCACACCGTAACTCTCCCGGATGTGGGGAAAACAGTAAATTTGGAGTCATCAGAGAACAATACATGTTTCACATTGTCCACAGCCCAAGATTTGCGCTCCTTGCACCATTGAAACCGACGTTTGGCATTGGCATGAGTGACCAAAGGTTTGGCTATAGCAGCCCGGCCGTGTATATTGACCCTGTGGAGCTCCCGACGGACAGTTCTGGTGGAAACCGGAGAGTTGAGGTGCACATTTAATTCTGCCGTGATTTGGGCAGCCGTGGTTTTATGTTTTTTGGATACAATCCGGGTTAGCACCCGAAGTTTCAGACAACTTCCTCTTGCGACCATAGTTAATCCTGTTGGATGTGGTTCGTCCTTCTTGGTGGTATGCTGACATTACCCTGGATACCGTGGCTCTTGATACATCACAAAGACTTGCTGTCTTGGTCACAGATGCGCCAGCAAGACGTGCACCAACAATTTGTCCTCTTTTGAACTCTGGTATGTCACTCATAATGTTGTGTGCATTTCAATATTTTGAGCAAAACTGTGCTCTTACCCTGCCAATTGAACCTTCACACTCTGCTCTTACTGGTGCAATGTGCAATCAATGAAGACTGGCTACCAGGCTGGTCCAATTTAGCCATGAAACCTCCCACACTAAAATGACGGGTGTTTCAGTTTCATTGTCCAACTCCTGTTCTTTTCAAATCAGTGGTGCTAGGGCTGTGCAAAAATCGAATCGCATTTGTCATCACAATATGTGTGGCCAGTATTGTATCACAAGGACAAATTGGACGCAATATTTGATGGTCTACTGTACCTGTATTCCATCCCTGCACGCCAAGGCTTGCAACCCTTGCTGCCTACACCTGGTACAGAGTTTGGAGATCAGGGGCCTCATGTACTAAAGAGTGAGCAGCTTTCATACTAAAAGTTGGCGGTAGGGAAATATTCTGAAAAGTGCGGCCCACAAAAAAATTCAGATGTATGAAACTGTGCATGGACATTTCTCCGCACACGTAGCCTTAATACATCCCAATTTGCAAGTAATTCTGTGCAGCTGCACATGGTGCTTTGACTGCCTGGCCCCTGCAAAGTAGGATTAATAACCGGAAGGCACACACCAAGTGTCCAAATAACCATGGCAACAGTGCTGTGGCAATCGGAGAAATGAACCCGTTCCTTTCGGTGGAAAACACTAAGAGACTGTGTCTACATACCATGAGGAATGTTTGTAGTCAGTTACATCAAACCAACAACTACTTCAATGACATCAGCGACCAAAACCTGACTTAAAATAAAACGTTGCTCGGCTCGAACCCGTTTAGTTCTACAATGTCTGCATTAGATCCAAATGGTGCTGTCTGGCTGCTGCATTGAGCTCAATTATAGTTAAATGCTTATCATTATAATGTTGTGAATATGCCTCCTATATTTCTATTATAAAGACCGTCACCACACATACTGTGAAGTACTTCAAATCTTTAAAACAATTCAGAAAAACAAAAGGAAAATTACCTAGAAGCCACCATCGCGCACGGAGCCTGCTGGAGGTTTGTTACCAACACAACTATTATAATTAGAATTATTAGAGTTATTGTTATAGTATAAAGGAATCATGAGTTGAGGAGACCAACGTGCCATTGCATTAGTGAGACACATTTGACACAAATAGGTTGACATATATTAAATGGAAATGCTTTCTATTCATAAATTCATATTCAGATGGGGCCCTTATAGCAGTCCAGTCTGTATCTCTGATTACATTCAGAAATTGACTCCTCAGTTCAAATGAGAGCTACTAGTTAGGGTAACTTTATATATCTGAGCAACATACGGATGAGGCCGTCCCATATGGCTGGCATGGCCCGGTTCAAGGATGAATAAATACCCAACCTGTCAGTCAGCTCCCTCTGACAAGCTCCAGTTGAAAGGACTGCAGCGTAGTGAGAACTCAAACTGGCACCAGCGACGCATGGTTCCTCCCGGTGTCGCCCTGTAACGCTGGGGCCAGCTCCGTGCACAACTCCAAAATAATTGGCTTGTGTAATCTAAACCTAATACGCCAATAAGACATGCATCATCATTTGCCAGCAGATCAGTTCGATCTCAGACAAAAAAACGCTCCCTCGGACTTCTTCCATTGGTGAGGTCCTCCAGCTGTACCAAAGCTGCCGTTGTTCCACAGTTACACTCAACTTTACACAGCTATTTATGGACATGTGTGATTGTCTACAGCTTGTTCACCTTAGGAATCATCACACCTGACTTTTTCCTGGCAGTTCACAAGTTAGCGTGGATTCAAGCAGCATTTCACGCAATGTCTTTATACATGCCGAGTTGTGCGTAAGCACGCTTCATACACCAGGCCCCAGGATGATGAAGCTCAGAGTCGTGGAACATTATGATGGTGAAAATAAAAGTGAAGAGTGAGGAAGACTTGATAACTCAATAACAGTTGGTACCATTAGCACAGTATTCAACAATTTCTCTATTCCCTATTTTATTGATATTGTGCAGCTAATGATGCAGGATGTTCAGTAGGTCTGTAGATCTGTGGCAGCCTGAATTAGCTGGAGTTCACATTACTTTTGCTCCAGATGTGCAGAAAGGCAAGGGTGAATAGATGTGTTCCTAAAGTTCAAAGAACTTTTCCACCTAATTTTAGACTAAACAAAATCTCACTTTAATGTTACTGAATATTCAATGTGCCCCTATAGCATCATCTGATTCAGCGACAAAGCTTTTCTGACTTTTATAAATAGATTTCGTTGCAAATCAAACATATTCCAGTAATTATAGTGAAATCCAGTGTTGTAACACAAATGTCTGTAGGCAGAAAATGTCTAATCATTATGATCACTATTCATTCAGAGCAGTTCTGTAGAGGACAGAAGATCAGGAAAATGCAGTTCTTTGTCACGGATCGGATTACTGACCCTCAATTCACCACGTTCAAAGAAAACAATTGTGGTTTTGTTTTTTTCGAGTCATATAAAACCACTGAGACCAGAGCTCACTGGTGAGAACGAAAGCCAGAGGGAAAACTGAACTGGAACTTCAGGTTCCCCCAGCTGCATTCCCTGTTTGTGATACTACGAAAAGGCTTGTCCTTTAACCAGTTTCAGTTGCACTTCTAGCCATTGTTTCAGGAGGGTTTACGTTCATCGAGCTTGTAAAGCAGCTTTATAGAAAGCATCTGTGGTTATTATCAGGAGTTGTACATTGTGTTAGGTTACTTGGGTACATGGCTCTGGGTCTCAGTTGTTGCACTACTGTCTTAACCTCATGTCAACTGTATTAGGAGGAGCAGGTGCCTGGTGGTCTTAGCTATATGTGACATATTCGCTCAAATGACTACCACAAAAAATGGGATTAAATACAATTCATCATAAATTTGGTGCCTTTCCAATGTTTTAGAACAACCTATCTAAGACTGAAAAATAAAAATGACCATTTATGATTGAAGGTATATTATTTACACAGACATTTATAACATATAATTGCATTTATGTAAAAGAAAAAAATAATTATTTCTGTAATCATTTATAATAATATAACACTAATTTGCTTTTTAGATTTTGATACAGAATCAACTTAATTTATATAGAGCATTTCAAACAGAAATTTAACTTAAAGTGCTTAGCAAGGTGAGGCACACATAAAAAGTGGTTAAAAACATTTCCAAATGAGGGAAACGTGTAGCAACCTTCCTTCGGTCTCACTCTGTGTTCCATACTGCTGGGAAAAACTTCCTCAATTTCTCTAGAAGTTCATCAAAAGGACTTTAAACAATGCTGGAGTGTGGTCCTTGCTTATTCTCTGGTGTGAGTTAAAATTAATTTCTCAAGTTTATTTTCTAAAAGCTGATTCTGCCAGCTGCACCTGCATTGCAGTACCTAGTAACTTGTAATATTTTGTCCGTAATACAATAGTTAAGTCTAAATGAGTCAAGCTGGTTCCATATGGTTCCATAAAACCCAGTAGATCATTGATCTAATTGGAGATTAATCCCATCCGGGTAGAAATTACAACTTCCCTTCATTGGCTAATGCACTCACACAGTTCATAGCTTTATAAAGTCATTAGTTAGCCATACACATTTACAATAATAAATCACAGATGTCACATGTCTGCATATGGATTGCAAGTTGATGTGCATGAATAAATACACGACCGTTTTAACAGTGACTCCGAGGTTATAGATTTATGTACAGACAGACCCTCACGCCTACAGCATAAAGGTAGACAGTGAACCTTACTACTTATGGTGATGATCATTTTGATCAAATGTTCAGTTCTTGTGGACAGATTGAGATCGAGGATGTACACAGAGGTTTAAGCTTCTAAAACTCCCCAGCTATAGTCAGCTGTGTTTTGGGTGCCGTTTTTCTTAGCTTGCTTGTAAAGTTGTTTGGGCAAAATCTGCAACCTTCTACACTACTAAGATAACACATGTCAATGATTCTCCATGGGGTGAGTGTTTGTGGCCAAGGCATGTGTGAAATGATGTCTCATGCTCTCTGAACACAGTTTGAGCTTGATGAATCCTGGCATTGTCATCCCACATAAGAGTGGCTTCTCTAACAGCTATCTCATGTGGTTGTTTAAGGAATGGACAGCGAGTCACAGCATCTGTTTGGGTTAGACCATTATTACCAGCTGAGACCTGAGAATATCTGCTATCCTTTTCTGAGAGGCTCTAATATAGTTTAGGTAAATCAAAGCTGTATCCATACACCATTTACGTGGGGGTTATTATTTATCCTGTTTTGTTTCTAAGGTCAGTTTCATCCTTTGTCTTTTAGGTTATTGTTTTGTTGCATGTTTTATACATTTTTGTAGTACTAAGCATTACTCTTCGGTTCCTTATATCAGTTTAACCTCTTAGTGTGAGCTTTCTGTTGGTTTACTGTTTTCTAGAAATTAAACGCATGTTAAAATATTCACGAGAAATGTGAGATCATGACTTTACACTTATTTACTCCCTAACCCTACCAGAAAATCTTTGAACTTTTTACGAAGGTGTTAGTACCAACACTTTTTAAGCAACCCATCATGAACTCGTGACAAAATGAAACCGTTTTATGGGTAAGGGGTATGACACAACGTGTTATCGTGTATTCTGTTTGCGTTTTGTTGCTTTGTGCCACGTGTGTGTGTTATCAGTCTTTTATCTTGAGGAGCCATAGTAAGAAAGCTCTTTTGTTGGGTGTTTTTTTTTTTTTTTCCAACCTTAGCAGGACCAAATCAGAAAAAATAGGTAGAGATCCTACTACCCAAAAATGACCCTGGTAGGGAGGTGGGAATTATTGCTTGGACCTTGAAATAAAGGTGGGGTTGGTGGTGGGAGGATGCTAAATATTTCTCACTGGTTGAAAATTACCAGTGTTATGTTTCAGTCATCTCCCAGTGTATACTCCCCTGCAGTATATATTTTCTGTTAATTTTAAAGGACCTGACCAGAGTTCTGCTTTTTGCATGGATGAAATGCGTTGATAAAATCCACCAATCTTAGTGGAAATATTTAATTAAAGGAAGCACGGACTTCTGCTCTGTGTCTCCGTGGAGGCAGAGAGAGTAGAGATGAGCGATATATCAGTGTTTAGGGAAAAATAAAATCTACATTTATGCCACGTGAGATATTCAACTTACTCTATTGTTAATATTTATTTAAATTTCCATAGAATCTTCTGCAAATAAATCTCTGGAAGCTAGGCCTGGTTCACACGGCAGGATTTTAAAATTATCGGCTGATTTTCAAAACCCAAGAGACCCCACATGTGGTGATGAAAAAAATCATAGCTATAACAGGTTTAGTCCAGCAGTGTGTGGTGTCCAGCCACACGACAAGCACAACACACAAACAGATTTCACTCAAACATTCAGATGTCAGATGGGAAATCTTGCAAACCCTCTCGAGATCCAACGTGAGTTCAGAGTAATTCCCTTCCTTGTTTCCTGTCACCTCGCTTCTTGACAGTCCTGACATCTTTCTGAGCAGACTAGATCACTCTTAATACGCCACACACATCACACACAGCAGGATATCTTAAGGGACGTTACGGATATCGGGGCATATCAGAAGTGGAAGATCGGGGCGAAAATTGGCATTAAAATCCTGCCATGTGAACCAGGCGTTAGTTTTCCCTAAAGCTCCTAATCGCATCACTCCCCGCCCATCCAGGTGAGCGGCAGCATCATGGCAACAGCAGAAACAATTGAACAGCTCTACAAGAATAAGAGTCAGTTGTAACAACAGTACAAAAAAGAACATGTCTGCAGAGGAAAAACAAGAGTTTAAACAACTGGGATTTTATTTTTTTTATTTGTCATGCTGGAGACAGACGTCGGCTCATTTAACTACAGTTTGTCTGATATGCTTAAAAATGAGTTTGAAAACTCAGCTGGAGGCAACAAGACTGAAGCTGGCAGAGACATCAAGGCACCAAACAGAGCAGCTGAGCGGATGAATAAGGAACAGAGTAGTTGCTCAGTTTAAAAAGAAGAGTTAACGGACAGCCGGGTCTAGTGATGAACTTTGTTAATGTTTGTCTCGTCAGTGAAAGGATGAGTAATTCTGCTGCTGCGCAAAGCACCTTTTATTCTGATCTCTTTGTCGCTTTTTTTTATGCTGTGTCCGATGTCACCTTGAACATTTGCTTACACTGCTTATGTTGCTTTAAATATTGATTATTTATAACTTGCATTCACATTATTTTTCATTGGATCTCCTTTCAAAATCGTCTCTCTCCTCTGGACCAGCTCAGATTTGGTGCTGTGATCAAAACGTTTTTTCAGTGCAAGGGTTAGTGTTTTCAGCATTGGAAAAGGAAAGAAATTGTGCTAATAAAGCACTGGCACCAGTTAACTAGTGGAACTAGTTTTGGGGTAAACAGCTGTTTGCAGATCACTAACAAGGGCTTCAGCAATTATAATTGTTGAGCAATTATTGCATCATTTATCGTTCTGGTCAAAGTCAAAAAATAGGTCATTGTCTAAAGAAGCACAATCAGGATTGGTACTGTTGCTGATTTAACAATTTTCTCCATTGTAGATCATGTGAAATCCTAAAAAAAACTGACGTTTGTTTCATTTTTTTAAATGAGTGAAGACTAAAGTGAGCTTCTGTGGTAAACGTAAAGCATCCAGGTTAAAAGGTGAGTTAAAGCTGCATCATAGAACAAGACGAAAAGCCTGCTGGCTCTCCACCTATTTTGAGGAAGTGGTTTTCTCTTTCCTCTTCCTTCTCAGACTCAGGCAGCAACACCAACCCTGTTAGCTCCTGTGTCCCCCACTGTGCATTGTTTTTGTCACTGTTATCTCTGATGTAAATTTGCAGCTGTGGCTAAGCAATCCCATAACAGCCCACTGCAATCTGGATGAAAAGCTGTTCTCCTAAAGCAGGAGCTAGCAGAGGGCTCCTATAAATAACACAAGCTGTTCGCCACTGTCAAAAGCTGCGTTTGTTTCCGCTTAACCCCGACACACTCATGGACTATCACACATTTCCACACCTTTGTCAGCTTTGAACGTCGGTTCTGATGGTAAATATCTTCAAATATATTAAGTTAAAGAAAAAAAGTATAAAATTCTAAAATATAAACCATAAATGGTACAGAAGGAAATGAATAACAATAACTAAAGAACAAAATATTGTTTAATAAATAAATGTTTAATAAATGCAACTAGTAATAATGATAATAATAATAATGACAATCCCAATGAAAATAATGAATTAGAAATACCTAAGGAATAAGAATTAAATCTAATTAATAAAATAGAGAATTAGATATATAACTAATAAATGACACTTAAAGTTAAATTCAAAGCCAGGCTGCCAAGATTTTCTTTTGCTTTAAAAATAAATATAACTACCAGCTGACTGCAGGTCTTCAGGAAGGCTGTTCCCAAAGGTGAGGGCTAATTAATAGCTGTTAAAACTAGTCAAAAAGTGTTGACATATTTAGTTAGTTCACCTCTACATGTGGTGTTTAAGACTTTAGGGTTTTATTAGCCAGTTGTACCCCAGATTATAGTCGCCATAGCAACAGCCCTGACTCTGGAGGCACTTGAGTTACACGGAGCGGGGTTGTTAGAGGAAAGTGGTTTCCTGGCTGTGAGTGAGTGAGTAAATGGTATTCTGTGACTGCTCTAACCTCTGGACTTTTTTATTCACTGTTGCACAGAGGAAGCCACAAAGTTCATTGCCAGGCTGCAGAGTCACACGGCCACAATTCACGCATTCCCACATATTTTTGAAATTTCTCAACAAATGCGGCCACTGTTTGTGAAAGATCACACTGTGATTCTTAGGATTTTGACCAGTTTTCCTTAAAGAAGTAGGCTAAGAAGCAATATCTCTGCTGAGAGCTTAACATGGCTGGAATCTGTGTAACATGTCTTGAATTTCCTTACTTCAGAAAGTGAAAGCTCCTGATGGAGTTTGGCTACTGGTCAGTCGTCGTTCCAGAAACATGTAGGTCAGTGGATGAGCTTATCTGTGCTGTAGGATGTGCTGTTCTCATTAGTGTGCTGCCTTGCAGATTACTTTTGGGGATGCTTTAAGCAGCCCTCCTCTTATTTTTATGTAAAAAAACTGGACAGAACATAAAGGTTTGATTTAGAAAAAAACGTTCACAAATGTGAACATATCCATAAGGAAGGTGGAGCATAGATGCACATCACCACCTTCTATCTCCTTCACCAGCAGCTTGTTCCCCTAAGAATCCCAACCAGTTTAGATCTCTAAATGTATTAACCAGCATCATGTTCTTTGAATTACGAGGTTGGCTTTATGTAGATCAGATGAGGCATATGCTCAAAATAAGCGCCGTTGGGACCTGCAACGCATCTTTTCTTTTGTAGCTGATAGAAAGAAAAATCAGAATCATTCAAGACTGGAATCAGCGGGTCAGACATTCAGTATTTGCCAGAAACAGCCTGATCAGTGCATCTCTGGTTGGTTAAAAAAATAATAGACAAGAAGAATAAAATGTCAGAATATTTTGAGCTGAAGAAACACTTTCCTTACTGAGCAAACACAGATGAATAGAATGTATGAAGTTTAGATAAAAAAAAAAACATTGATCTAGTTTATTATTGAACTTAAAATTGTGGTAAAAGGATAAAAATATACAAATAAATGCAAATAAAAATGCAATAAAACCAAATAAAAATAAAACTTATGGTGAAAACAAATCAGATAAACAGGCTGGACTAAGACCATTATTACTTTCATAAACCAATAAAACCACCTTAAGTTTTTTTGCGTTATGTGAATATTGAAGAATCTGCATTGCTTATAAATTCATCTTTATTTACAGTATTGTCAAAGATTACAACTAGTGTAAAAGTTTTCAGTCAGGACATTGAAAGGTATAATCCGTTGTACTTTGTTGTAATGAGGCAGGCAATACGCTGTCTTTCTGTCACTGTGAACAAAAAATAAAGTCTCTAAAAAGAAGGGCAGATTATTGCTCTCTTACTTCCCCATCTGTCTGGAAATAAATTGGCTATTGTCTAATGGGTCGGGCTTCGCAGCCTAAAGCCAATTTTCATGGGGTCACAATGTCGTTGGGTAATTTTTACATAAAGACTAATTAGGTTTATAAAAACTGATTATACACAGTTATTAAATTAAGTTTCTTTTCTAATGTTTTTTTTTTAGTTATACACATCATCTCTGTTATCTTAATATGATAAGTTTTCAATTTTAAAACCGAATTGAGGAGCCTTTGTTGTGCCTAAAATATCAGTGAATTGCATAACCTCCAGTTACCCCATCTTTATCCAACTCCCTACTTATTTATTATGCTTTTGATGCTGTTAATGTGTGCACATACAGTAAAGACCAAAAGTTTGGACACACATTCGCATTCAAAGAGTTGTCATTATTTTCATGACTATGAATATTGTAGCTTCACACTGAAGGCATCAAAACGATGAATTAACACATGTGGAATTATATACTGAACAAAAAAGTGTGAAACAACTGAAAATATGTCTTATATTCTATATATATTATATTATATTATATTCTTATGTTCTTCAAAGTATCCACCTTTTTCTTTGATTACTGGTACGCACACTCTTGGCATTCTGTTGATGAGTCTCAAGAACTAGTCACCTGAAATGGTTTTCACTTCACAGGTGTGCCCTGTCAGGTTTAATAAGTGGGATTTCAAGCCTTATAAATGGGGTTGGGACCATCAGTTGTGTTGTGCAGGAGGTGGATACAGTACACAGCTGATACTCCTACTGAATAGACTGTTAGAATTTGTATTATGGCAAGAAAAAAGCAGCAAAGTAAAGAAAAACGAGTGGCCATCATAACTTTAAGAAATGAAGGTCAGTCAGTCCGAACAATTGGGAAAACATTGAAAGTGTCCCCAAGTCCAGTCGCAAAACCCATCAAGCGCTACAAAGAAACTGGCTCACATGAGGACCGCCCCAGGAAAGGAAGACCAAGAGTCACCTCTGCTGCGGACAATAAGTTCATCCGAGTCACCAGCCTCAGAAATCGCAGGTTAACAGCAGCTCAGATTAGAGATCAGGTCAATGCCACACAGAGTTCTAGCAGCAGACACATCTCTAGAACAATGTTTAAGAGGAGACTGTGTGAATCAGGCCTTCATGGTAGAATAGCTGCTAGGAAACCACTGCTGAGGACAGGCAACAAGCAGAAGAGACTTGTTTGGGCTAAAGAACACAAGGAATGGACATTAGACCAGTGGAAATCTGTGCTTTGGTCTTATGAGTCCAAGTTTGAGATCTTTGGTTCCAACCACCGTGTCTTTGTGCGGCGCAGAAGAGGTGAACGGATGGACTCTACATGCCTGGTTCCCACCGTGAAGCATGGAGGAGGAGGTGTGATGGTGTGGGGGTGCTTTGCTGGTGACACTGTTGGGTATTTATTCAAAATTGAAGGCATACTGAACCAGCATGGCTACCACAGCATCTTGCAGCGGCATGCTATTCCATCCGGTTTGCGTTTAGTTGGACCATCATTTATTTTTCAACAGGACAATGACCCCAAACACACCTCCAGGCTGTGTAAGGGCTATTTGACCAAGAAGGTGAGTGATGGGGTGCTGCGCCAGATGACCTGGCCTCCACAGTCACCGGACCTGAACCCAATCGAGATGGTTTGGGGTGAGCTGGACCGCAGAGTGAAGGCAAAAGGGCCAACAAGTGCTAAGCATCTCTGGGAACTCCTTCAAGACTGTTGGAAAACCACTTCAGGTGACTACCTCTTGAAGCTCATCAACAGAATGCCAAGAGTGTGCGGAGCAGTAATCAAAGCAAAAGGTGGCTACTTTGAGGAACCTAGAATATAAGACATATTTTCAGTTGTTTCACACTTTTTTGTTCAGCATATAATTCCACGTGTTAATTCATCGTTCTGATGCCTTCAGTGTGAAGCTACATTATCATAGTCATGAAAATAAAGAAAACTCTTTGAATGCGAATGTGTGTCCAAACTTTTGGTCTTTACTGTATGTGCACACATTAACAGCATCAAAAGCATAATAAATAAGTAGGGAGTTGGATAAAGATGGGGTAACTGGAGGTTATGCAATTCACTGATATTTTAGGCACAACAAAGGCTCCTCAATTCGGTTTTAAAATTGAAAACTTATCATATTAAGATAACAGAGATGATGTGTATAACTAAAAAAAAAACATTAGAAAAGAAACTTAATTTAATAACTGTGTATAATCAGTTTTTATAAACCTAATTAGTCTTTATGTAAAAATTACCCAACGACATTGTGACCCCATGAAAATTGGCTTTAGGCTGCGAAGCCCGACCCATTAGACAATAGCCAATTTATTTCCAGACAGATGGGGAAGTAAGAGAGCAATAATCTGCCCTTCTTTTTAGAGACTTTATTTTTTGTTCACAGTGACAGAAAGACAGCGTATTGCCTGCCTCATTACAACAAAGTACAACGGATTATACCTTTCAATGTCCTGACTGAAAACTTTTACACTAGTTGTAATCTTTGACAATACTGTAAATAAAGATGAATTTATAAGCAATGCAGATTCTTCAATATTCACATAACGCAAAAAAACTTAAGGTGGTTTTATTGGTTTATGAAAGTAATAATGGTCTTAGTCCAGCCTGTTTATCTGATTTGTTTTCACCATAAGTTTTATTTTTATTTGGTTTTATTGCATTTTTATTTGCATTTATTTGTATATTTTTATCCTTTTACCACAATTTTAAGTTCAATAATAAACTAGATCAATGTTTTTTTTTTTATCTAAACTTCATACATTCTATTCATCTGTGTTTGCTCAGTAAGGAAAGTGTTTCTTCAGCTCAAAATATTCTGACATTTTATTCTTCTTGTCTATTATTTTTTTAACCAACCAGAGATGCACTGATCAGGCTGTTTCTGGCAAATACTGAATGTCTGACCCGCTGATTCCAGTCTTGAATGATTCTGATTTTTCTTTCTATCAGCTACAAAAGAAAAGATGCGTTGCAGGTCCCAACGGCGCTTATTTTGAGCATATGCCTCATCTGATCTACATAAAGCCAACCTCGTAATTCAAAGAACATGATGCTGGTTAATACATTTAGAGATCTAAACTGGTTGGGATTCTTAGGGGAACAAGCTGCTGGTGAAGGAGATAGAAGGTGGTGATGTGCATCTATGCTCCACCTTCCTTATGGATATGTTCACATTTGTGAACGTTTTTTTCTAAATCAAACCTTTATGTTCTGTCCAGTTTTTTTACATAAAAATAAGAGGAGGGCTGCTTAAAGCATCCCCAAAAGTAATCTGCAAGGCAGCACACTAATGAGAACAGCACATCCTACAGCACAGATAAGCTCATCCACTGACCTACATGTTTCTGGAACGACGACTGACCAGTAGCCAAACTCCATCAGGAGCTTTCACTTTCTGAAGTAAGGAAATTCAAGACATGTTACACAGATTCCAGCCATGTTAAGCTCTCAGCAGAGATATTGCTTCTTAGCCTACTTCTTTAAGGAAAACTGGTCAAAATCCTAAGAATCACAGTGTGATCTTTCACAAACAGTGGCCGCATTTGTTGAGAAATTTCAAAAATATGTGGGAATGCGTGAATTGTGGCCGTGTGACTCTGCAGCCTGGCAATGAACTTTGTGGCTTCCTCTGTGCAACAGTGAATAAAAAAGTCCAGAGGTTAGAGCAGTCACAGAATACCATTTACTCACTCACTCACAGCCAGGAAACCACTTTCCTCTAACAACCCCGCTCCGTGTAACTCAAGTGCCTCCAGAGTCAGGGCTGTTGCTATGGCGACTATAATCTGGGGTACAACTGGCTAATAAAACCCTAAAGTCTTAAACACCACATGTAGAGGTGAACTAACTAAATATGTCAACACTTTTTGACTAGTTTTAACAGCTATTAATTAGCCCTCACCTTTGGGAACAGCCTTCCTGAAGACCTGCAGTCAGCTGGTAGTTATATTTATTTTTAAAGCAAAAGAAAATCTTGGCAGCCTGGCTTTGAATTTAACTTTAAGTGTCATTTATTAGTTATATATCTAATTCTCTATTTTATTAATTAGATTTAATTCTTATTCCTTAGGTATTTCTAATTCATTATTTTCATTGGGATTGTCATTATTATTATTATCATTATTACTAGTTGCATTTATTAAACATTTATTTATTAAACAATATTTTGTTCTTTAGTTATTGTTATTCATTTCCTTCTGTACCATTTATGGTTTATATTTTAGAATTTTATACTTTTTTTCTTTAACTTAATATATTTGAAGATATTTACCATCAGAACCGACGTTCAAAGCTGACAAAGGTGTGGAAATGTGTGATAGTCCATGAGTGTGTCGGGGTTAAGCGGAAACAAACGCAGCTTTTGACAGTGGCGAACAGCTTGTGTTATTTATAGGAGCCCTCTGCTAGCTCCTGCTTTAGGAGAACAGCTTTTCATCCAGATTGCAGTGGGCTGTTATGGGATTGCTTAGCCACAGCTGCAAATTTACATCAGAGATAACAGTGACAAAAACAATGCACAGTGGGGGACACAGGAGCTAACAGGGTTGGTGTTGCTGCCTGAGTCTGAGAAGGAAGAGGAAAGAGAAAACCACTTCCTCAAAATAGGTGGAGAGCCAGCAGGCTTTTCGTCTTGTTCTATGATGCAGCTTTAACTCACCTTTTAACCTGGATGCTTTACGTTTACCACAGAAGCTCACTTTAGTCTTCACTCATTTAAAAAAATGAAACAAACGTCAGTTTTTTTTAGGATTTCACATGATCTACAATGGAGAAAATTGTTAAATCAGCAACAGTACCAATCCTGATTGTGCTTCTTTAGACAATGACCTATTTTTTGACTTTGACCAGAACGATAAATGATGCAATAATTGCTCAACAATTATAATTGCTGAAGCCCTTGTTAGTGATCTGCAAACAGCTGTTTACCCCAAAACTAGTTCCACTAGTTAACTGGTGCCAGTGCTTTATTAGCACAATTTCTTTCCTTTTCCAATGCTGAAAACACTAACCCTTGCACTGAAAAAACGTTTTGATCACAGCACCAAATCTGAGCTGGTCCAGAGGAGAGAGACGATTTTGAAAGGAGATCCAATGAAAAATAATGTGAATGCAAGTTATAAATAATCAATATTTAAAGCAACATAAGCAGTGTAAGCAAATGTTCAAGGTGACATCGGACACAGCATAAAAAAAAGCGACAAAGAGATCAGAATAAAAGGTGCTTTGCGCAGCAGCAGAATTACTCATCCTTTCACTGACGAGACAAACATTAACAAAGTTCATCACTAGACCCGGCTGTCCGTTAACTCTTCTTTTTAAACTGAGCAACTACTCTGTTCCTTATTCATCCGCTCAGCTGCTCTGTTTGGTGCCTTGATGTCTCTGCCAGCTTCAGTCTTGTTGCCTCCAGCTGAGTTTTCAAACTCATTTTTAAGCATATCAGACAAACTGTAGTTAAATGAGCCGACGTCTGTCTCCAGCATGACAAATAAAAAAAATAAAATCCCAGTTGTTTAAACTCTTGTTTTTCCTCTGCAGACATGTTCTTTTTTGTACTGTTGTTACAACTGACTCTTATTCTTGTAGAGCTGTTCAATTGTTTCTGCTGTTGCCATGATGCTGCCGCTCACCTGGATGGGCGGGGAGTGATGCGATTAGGAGCTTTAGGGAAAACTAACGCCTGGTTCACATGGCAGGATTTTAATGCCAATTTTCGCCCCGATCTTCCACTTCTGATATGCCCCGATATCCGTAACGTCCCTTAAGATATCCTGCTGTGTGTGATGTGTGTGGCGTATTAAGAGTGATCTAGTCTGCTCAGAAAGATGTCAGGACTGTCAAGAAGCGAGGTGACAGGAAACAAGGAAGGGAATTACTCTGAACTCACGTTGGATCTCGAGAGGGTTTGCAAGATTTCCCATCTGACATCTGAATGTTTGAGTGAAATCTGTTTGTGTGTTGTGCTTGTCGTGTGGCTGGACACCACACACTGCTGGACTAAACCTGTTATAGCTATGATTTTTTTCATCACCACATGTGGGGTCTCTTGGGTTTTGAAAATCAGCCGATAATTTTAAAATCCTGCCGTGTGAACCAGGCCTAGCTTCCAGAGATTTATTTGCAGAAGATTCTATGGAAATTTAAATAAATATTAACAATAGAGTAAGTTGAATATCTCACGTGGCATAAATGTAGATTTTATTTTTCCCTAAACACTGATATATCGCTCATCTCTACTCTCTCTGCCTCCACGGAGACACAGAGCAGAAGTCCGTGCTTCCTTTAATTAAATATTTCCACTAAGATTGGTGGATTTTATCAACGCATTTCATCCATGCAAAAAGCAGAACTCTGGTCAGGTCCTTTAAAATTAACAGAAAATATATACTGCAGGGGAGTATACACTGGGAGATGACTGAAACATAACACTGGTAATTTTCAACCAGTGAGAAATATTTAGCATCCTCCCACCACCAACCCCACCTTTATTTCAAGGTCCAAGCAATAATTCCCACCTCCCTACCAGGGTCATTTTTGGGTAGTAGGATCTCTACCTATTTTTTCTGATTTGGTCCTGCTAAGGTTGGAAAAAAAAAAAAAAACACCCAACAAAAGAGCTTTCTTACTATGGCTCCTCAAGATAAAAGACTGATAACACACACACGTGGCACAAAGCAACAAAACGCAAACAGAATACACGATAACACGTTGTGTCATACCCCTTACCCATAAAACGGTTTCATTTTGTCACGAGTTCATGATGGGTTGCTTAAAAAGTGTTGGTACTAACACCTTCGTAAAAAGTTCAAAGATTTTCTGGTAGGGTTAGGGAGTAAATAAGTGTAAAGTCATGATCTCACATTTCTCGTGAATATTTTAACATGCGTTTAATTTCTAGAAAACAGTAAACCAACAGAAAGCTCACACTAAGAGGTTAAACTGATATAAGGAACCGAAGAGTAATGCTTAGTACTACAAAAATGTATAAAACATGCAACAAAACAATAACCTAAAAGACAAAGGATGAAACTGACCTTAGAAACAAAACAGGATAAATAATAACCCCCACGTAAATGGTGTATGGATACAGCTTTGATTTACCTAAACTATATTAGAGCCTCTCAGAAAAGGATAGCAGATATTCTCAGGTCTCAGCTGGTAATAATGGTCTAACCCAAACAGATGCTGTGACTCGCTGTCCATTCCTTAAACAACCACATGAGATAGCTGTTAGAGAAGCCACTCTTATGTGGGATGACAATGCCAGGATTCATCAAGCTCAAACTGTGTTCAGAGAGCATGAGACATCATTTCACACATGCCTTGGCCACAAACACTCACCCCATGGAGAATCATTGACATGTGTTATCTTAGTAGTGTAGAAGGTTGCAGATTTTGCCCAAACAACTTTACAAGCAAGCTAAGAAAAACGGCACCCAAAACACAGCTGACTATAGCTGGGGAGTTTTAGAAGCTTAAACCTCTGTGTACATCCTCGATCTCAATCTGTCCACAAGAACTGAACATTTGATCAAAATGATCATCACCATAAGTAGTAAGGTTCACTGTCTACCTTTATGCTGTAGGCGTGAGGGTCTGTCTGTACATAAATCTATAACCTCGGAGTCACTGTTAAAACGGTCGTGTATTTATTCATGCACATCAACTTGCAATCCATATGCAGACATGTGACATCTGTGATTTATTATTGTAAATGTGTATGGCTAACTAATGACTTTATAAAGCTATGAACTGTGTGAGTGCATTAGCCAATGAAGGGAAGTTGTAATTTCTACCCGGATGGGATTAATCTCCAATTAGATCAATGATCTACTGGGTTTTATGGAACCATATGGAACCAGCTTGACTCATTTAGACTTAACTATTGTATTACGGACAAAATATTACAAGTTACTAGGTACTGCAATGCAGGTGCAGCTGGCAGAATCAGCTTTTAGAAAATAAACTTGAGAAATTAATTTTAACTCACACCAGAGAATAAGCAAGGACCACACTCCAGCATTGTTTAAAGTCCTTTTGATGAACTTCTAGAGAAATTGAGGAAGTTTTTCCCAGCAGTATGGAACACAGAGTGAGACCGAAGGAAGGTTGCTACACGTTTCCCTCATTTGGAAATGTTTTTAACCACTTTTTATGTGTGCCTCACCTTGCTAAGCACTTTAAGTTAAATTTCTGTTTGAAATGCTCTATATAAATTAAGTTGATTCTGTATCAAAATCTAAAAAGCAAATTAGTGTTATATTATTATAAATGATTACAGAAATAATTATTTTTTTCTTTTACATAAATGCAATTATATGTTATAAATGTCTGTGTAAATAATATACCTTCAATCATAAATGGTCATTTTTATTTTTCAGTCTTAGATAGGTTGTTCTAAAACATTGGAAAGGCACCAAATTTATGATGAATTGTATTTAATCCCATTTTTTGTGGTAGTCATTTGAGCGAATATGTCACATATAGCTAAGACCACCAGGCACCTGCTCCTCCTAATACAGTTGACATGAGGTTAAGACAGTAGTGCAACAACTGAGACCCAGAGCCATGTACCCAAGTAACCTAACACAATGTACAACTCCTGATAATAACCACAGATGCTTTCTATAAAGCTGCTTTACAAGCTCGATGAACGTAAACCCTCCTGAAACAATGGCTAGAAGTGCAACTGAAACTGGTTAAAGGACAAGCCTTTTCGTAGTATCACAAACAGGGAATGCAGCTGGGGGAACCTGAAGTTCCAGTTCAGTTTTCCCTCTGGCTTTCGTTCTCACCAGTGAGCTCTGGTCTCAGTGGTTTTATATGACTCGAAAAAAACAAAACCACAATTGTTTTCTTTGAACGTGGTGAATTGAGGGTCAGTAATCCGATCCGTGACAAAGAACTGCATTTTCCTGATCTTCTGTCCTCTACAGAACTGCTCTGAATGAATAGTGATCATAATGATTAGACATTTTCTGCCTACAGACATTTGTGTTACAACACTGGATTTCACTATAATTACTGGAATATGTTTGATTTGCAACGAAATCTATTTATAAAAGTCAGAAAAGCTTTGTCGCTGAATCAGATGATGCTATAGGGGCACATTGAATATTCAGTAACATTAAAGTGAGATTTTGTTTAGTCTAAAATTAGGTGGAAAAGTTCTTTGAACTTTAGGAACACATCTATTCACCCTTGCCTTTCTGCACATCTGGAGCAAAAGTAATGTGAACTCCAGCTAATTCAGGCTGCCACAGATCTACAGACCTACTGAACATCCTGCATCATTAGCTGCACAATATCAATAAAATAGGGAATAGAGAAATTGTTGAATACTGTGCTAATGGTACCAACTGTTATTGAGTTATCAAGTCTTCCTCACTCTTCACTTTTATTTTCACCATCATAATGTTCCACGACTCTGAGCTTCATCATCCTGGGGCCTGGTGTATGAAGCGTGCTTACGCACAACTCGGCATGTATAAAGACATTGCGTGAAATGCTGCTTGAATCCACGCTAACTTGTGAACTGCCAGGAAAAAGTCAGGTGTGATGATTCCTAAGGTGAACAAGCTGTAGACAATCACACATGTCCATAAATAGCTGTGTAAAGTTGAGTGTAACTGTGGAACAACGGCAGCTTTGGTACAGCTGGAGGACCTCACCAATGGAAGAAGTCCGAGGGAGCGTTTTTTTGTCTGAGATCGAACTGATCTGCTGGCAAATGATGATGCATGTCTTATTGGCGTATTAGGTTTAGATTACACAAGCCAATTATTTTGGAGTTGTGCACGGAGCTGGCCCCAGCGTTACAGGGCGACACCGGGAGGAACCATGCGTCGCTGGTGCCAGTTTGAGTTCTCACTACGCTGCAGTCCTTTCAACTGGAGCTTGTCAGAGGGAGCTGACTGACAGGTTGGGTATTTATTCATCCTTGAACCGGGCCATGCCAGCCATATGGGACGGCCTCATCCGTATGTTGCTCAGATATATAAAGTTACCCTAACTAGTAGCTCTCATTTGAACTGAGGAGTCAATTTCTGAATGTAATCAGAGATACAGACTGGACTGCTATAAGGGCCCCATCTGAATATGAATTTATGAATAGAAAGCATTTCCATTTAATATATGTCAACCTATTTGTGTCAAATGTGTCTCACTAATGCAATGGCACGTTGGTCTCCTCAACTCATGATTCCTTTATACTATAACAATAACTCTAATAATTCTAATTATAATAGTTGTGTTGGTAACAAACCTCCAGCAGGCTCCGTGCGCGATGGTGGCTTCTAGGTAATTTTCCTTTTGTTTTTCTGAATTGTTTTAAAGATTTGAAGTACTTCACAGTATGTGTGGTGACGGTCTTTATAATAGAAATATAGGAGGCATATTCACAACATTATAATGATAAGCATTTAACTATAATTGAGCTCAATGCAGCAGCCAGACAGCACCATTTGGATCTAATGCAGACATTGTAGAACTAAACGGGTTCGAGCCGAGCAACGTTTTATTTTAAGTCAGGTTTTGGTCGCTGATGTCATTGAAGTAGTTGTTGGTTTGATGTAACTGACTACAAACATTCCTCATGGTATGTAGACACAGTCTCTTAGTGTTTTCCACCGAAAGGAACGGGTTCATTTCTCCGATTGCCACAGCACTGTTGCCATGGTTATTTGGACACTTGGTGTGTGCCTTCCGGTTATTAATCCTACTTTGCAGGGGCCAGGCAGTCAAAGCACCATGTGCAGCTGCACAGAATTACTTGCAAATTGGGATGTATTAAGGCTACGTGTGCGGAGAAATGTCCATGCACAGTTTCATACATCTGAATTTTTTTGTGGGCCGCACTTTTCAGAATATTTCCCTACCGCCAACTTTTAGTATGAAAGCTGCTCACTCTTTAGTACATGAGGCCCCTGATCTCCAAACTCTGTACCAGGTGTAGGCAGCAAGGGTTGCAAGCCTTGGCGTGCAGGGATGGAATACAGGTACAGTAGACCATCAAATATTGCGTCCAATTTGTCCTTGTGATACAATACTGGCCACACATATTGTGATGACAAATGCGATTCGATTTTTGCACAGCCCTAGCACCACTGATTTGAAAAGAACAGGAGTTGGACAATGAAACTGAAACACCCGTCATTTTAGTGTGGGAGGTTTCATGGCTAAATTGGACCAGCCTGGTAGCCAGTCTTCATTGATTGCACATTGCACCAGTAAGAGCAGAGTGTGAAGGTTCAATTGGCAGGGTAAGAGCACAGTTTTGCTCAAAATATTGAAATGCACACAACATTATGAGTGACATACCAGAGTTCAAAAGAGGACAAATTGTTGGTGCACGTCTTGCTGGCGCATCTGTGACCAAGACAGCAAGTCTTTGTGATGTATCAAGAGCCACGGTATCCAGGGTAATGTCAGCATACCACCAAGAAGGACGAACCACATCCAACAGGATTAACTATGGTCGCAAGAGGAAGTTGTCTGAAACTTCGGGTGCTAACCCGGATTGTATCCAAAAAACATAAAACCACGGCTGCCCAAATCACGGCAGAATTAAATGTGCACCTCAACTCTCCGGTTTCCACCAGAACTGTCCGTCGGGAGCTCCACAGGGTCAATATACACGGCCGGGCTGCTATAGCCAAACCTTTGGTCACTCATGCCAATGCCAAACGTCGGTTTCAATGGTGCAAGGAGCGCAAATCTTGGGCTGTGGACAATGTGAAACATGTATTGTTCTCTGATGACTCCAAATTTACTGTTTTCCCCACATCCGGGAGAGTTACGGTGTGGAGAAGCCCCAAAGAAGCGTACCACCCAGACTGTTGCATGCCCAAAGTGAAGCATGGGGGTGGATCAGTGATGGTTTGGGCTGCCATATCATGGCATTCCCTTGGCCCAATACTTGTGCTAGATGGGCGCGTCACTGCCAAGGACTACCGAACCATTCTTGAGGACCATGTGCATCCAATGGTTTAAACATTGTATCCTGAAGGCGGTGCCATGTATCAGAATGACAATGCACCAATACACACAGCAAGACTGGTGAAAGATTGGTTTGATGAACATGAAAGTGAAGTTGAACATCTCCCATGGCCTGCACAGTCACCAGATCTAAATATTATTGAGACACTTTGGGGTGTTTTGGAGGAGCGAGTCAGGAAACGTTTTCCTCCACCAGTATCACGTAGTGACCTGGCCACTATCCTGCAAGAAGAATGGCTTAAAATCCCTCTGACCGCTGTGCAGGACTTGTATATGTCATTCCCAAGACAAATTGATGCTGTATTGGACGTAAAAGGAGGCCCTACACCATACTAATAAATTATTGTGGTCTAAAACCAGGTGTTTCAGTTTCATTGTCCAACCCCTGTATATAGATATACATAGATAGATGGATAGATAGATAGAGATATAGAGATACAGAGATATAGAGATAGAGATATATATGTATATGTAAATACCAAATGGGTGATACACTGTGGATTATGATGGTCCATAGCATGGTTTTTGAGAATGCGATTTGACTCCTAGTCAGTGTAATTATGTAGGTTTCCATAGATTTGATATGCTGGTGGACTGGGTTGAAACATCTGTGCATTCAGCTTCCCCCGAATGATTACTGTGTGGCTGTGACCCACTTATCAGAGCATCTGTCTGCGGCTCATTGAGTCTCATCAGCAGCTCTGTTGGTAAACTGAACTGTGCTTCTGTCATGTTTGGTGTTTAAGGGTTAAAAAAACAAACCAATAGAGAGATTTCAAACTCACCATGTTAACATGCGAGGGGAAATATGGTCTAGACCTATCTGTGGAATGAAATTACATTTTTGTAGGAACTTGCATTCTCACTTGCGTAATGGAAGGATTTTGAAAGGGTTTTGTTTACCACATGGGGAAAAAAGAGGTTCTTGGAAATTAACCTAGCAAGAAGAGATCTGTTGTAATAACCACTGAAGACGCCTGTAAAATATTTTCACACGTGCATTGTGCTTTTTACAGGCTGCTTTAATATGATTGGGAGTAATGTTTTTTTTATCAAATATTGCACTATGCAATATTACATTTGATATTTTTAATACTTAGATTGCTGTGTGAGTGGGGTCAGATGTCTCCCAACATGCCATTCCCAGTGTTTTTCTTTAAATTGGGAGGCTTAATGAATCTCCAGAAAGATCGTTCAACATATTGCTTATACAAAAATGCAATTTAAACTATTTGCTGTTGCACATTAAACACATTTGTAGTCTTTAGGAAAACACAGGTTAGGTTTTGTACTTTGTCTCATCAAGCATGGACAGACGGTTTTCCCAGAATTACTGCAGATCTAAGTAAAATAGTGTAAACATTAGTCTCTGTATCTTAACGCATTACTTACTTGTCAATACCTGCTTTTATGGTACTGCTCATTGTTTCTTTTATATGGTATTGCTCATTTATACAGCAAAACTGTCCCTCATGGGATTTTTTTGTGCATGTTTTTACTTCTGTCATTTATCTTGTTTCCTGTATGGTGCCTGTTTTGAAATCTCATGCTGAGTTGTGAAGCTGTATCATAAGCAATTTCCTTCAGAAGTGTTTCTAATTGTGATTAAGACTTGTACATAATTCTTACTGGTATTGTAAGCCTGTTAAAATACATCCATCCATTTTCTGCACTTGAAGGATATAATTTTAGTCTAGTTAGATTTCAAGTAATTGGACAATGGAATATACTGTACTCATATGTGCTTTACTGAACCGTCCCCCAAAACATATTACTTGCTGCAATCAAATTTTCATAAAAATCTTTGCTGGGGATGTCTCGATTATTCCGTTGTTTTAGATGAACTGGGTCAGAAGGGTATCTCTATCTTTAACCCCGATCAGCATCTGTAAAAACAAGATTGGGACATCCTTGGTCTTTTCACATGGCAGATTTAAATGTTAGCTTATACTTAATGTTCATCTAAACTAGCAGTCACACTGTTTTACATCATTGAATGTTGTTGTCTATGGTTGGTTCTGCTCTTTGGACTGGGTGCACAGATGGATATTGTGGTAATGTGTCGTTTTTTTCTCGCCTTTCTGGGTTTTTTCTCATGACGTCAAATTAAGGTTAATTGTTACTTCTAAACCGAACTTTGCATTAACCGAGCCATTGAAACAGTTAGATCATGAAGCTTTATGTTTAACCACATTATCATTATTCAATGTCAATTCAAGCTTCCGACTTTTATAAAGCTTTTGCGGACTAATATTGATTTGACCAGATTCAGTTTTTTTGTTGGTTTTTTTTTAGGATTTTTTTAGGATTTATAACATAGCAAAATATAAAAACAGCATTCAGTATATATGTTTTCCAGCTTTCCTGCTTCGATTGGCCATTAACAATTTAGGCGATTGAAGATTTTGTCTAACGTGACTGTGGGGGACAGAAACGATTTTTCTTCTGCATGCCCGTCATGATATGACGCCGTTTATACCCACCCTTCGAAGATATGATTTTAGAAAGCTTTAACGTTAGCGGTCGCACAAGGTGAAAGGAAGCGGGAACAGACTCAGCGCAGCGCTATGGCCGACATTAAAACTACACGGAGGGAACCCAAATGTCAGTCAAATGGGTCGCTCATTAAAAATGAGCGTATCGGCCTAAATTTCAACGTAGTGGTGACAATTTTCAGCGTAGCAGCCGCTATGCTGAAATGCGCTGGCGAGAACCCTGTAAAAAATCTGTCACAGCCTGAATGAACCACAGACATGTCATAGAAAATAGTTTCCTTTTTAAATAGCCTCATATGTCTCTATCCTTCCTCTGGTTTAGTTTAAAACACTTTATTAAAAATGGCTAACTGGGAGTTTTGTTCAGTAACGGTGTTGTTACAGCACCAAGTATGGGACGGGTTTCTGAACGGCCAGTCATCTGTCAGGTCTGTTCCAGCTGAAAATCAGCTGGTTCCAGTCACCTTGGTTCATCTCTACACGACACATTTAAGTTGGCTATTTGTTGCCTCTGAAAGTGAAATAGGAAAATAAATATTGGCTAACAGTGCATGGAAAGCTTTTATATAAATCTGAGCATTTCTGTGTTAAGGGACACTTCTTATACACTATGTACATGTCTTCCTTGTTTGCATAGCGTCTGTTCTTCTTTCAGGTGATTTCCTTTTCCCAGCTGCTTTCAGTTTCATGGATTACAGTGGTGCTAAATCAAAGGGAATAGAGTAGAAATAAATACAGACTCATAACACTAAACAACCCCCCACTGTCAACCACATTTGGTTTGAAATGGGTGCTTCCCCCTCTTCATTCTCTGTGTGTGATGGAAGGAACTTTTCTTTGTCAGGATTCAGTATCCCAAATAGATGTGATGAGGATAAAGGCACCCTAGAGGAAGCAGGGCAGAAACTAATGAGTGTCAGTGGAGTCCAATGTGTTTGGAGCCGATCGGGAGCTCGATGTGGATAAGTCAAAAAATGGTCTTCCTTCCTGTCATTCCCTCCCTTTCTGTTGCTGCTTCGTTCAGTCCCTCCCTGCCTTCTGTTGTGCAGCTCTGTTGTGCTCATTAAGGACAGAGGAGAGATGATCCTGTCTTTTTAGCTCGTTCAATAGAATTTTCTTTCTCTGAGATCAGCTGGCATGGCCGATGCTTTCCCAAAAAAATCAGGCAATACTGTTATGTTTTTTGTTTCTTTTATTTGATCTCTGTTTAATCTGGTAAAGTCCGATTGTGTTCGAGACTTATTTTTACAAGGGCCTCAGGTCAACAACACACTTCATAATAACTGCCAGTACAAAAGACAGATTAAAAACAACAGAATAAAAAAAAAATCATTAATTTTTCTGACCTGAGAAGTAAGGCCACATTGGGTTTCTAGAACTTTTACATTTTTTAAGAGAGTTGTTCTATCTCCATCACATAATCTACAATCTATCATCTTTTAAGCTACTGGCCCCTGTGTGTCCTAATGTTAGCGCTAACCCAACAGTTTAGGGATTTTCTGATTGCCCATAAAAAAAAACTAAAGCTCTCTCTTAAACCTAAATTAATTTTAAAGCTTCACGAATGGTTTTTACGACCCCGATTTGACTACTTGTTATGTCAATATGCCAACTTTTAACGGGATGAATCCGTTTGGATATTGCAGGTTTCCCATCAGATTTTAGAAGAAATAGTTAATGTAAGAGACTGTCCATATCACACAGAAGTAAATTCAATTCAGTTTATTTATATAGCGCCAATTCACAGCACATGTCGTCTCAAGGCACTTCACAAAAGTCAGGTACATACATTCCAATTAATCTTAATCATTGAACAGTGCAGCCAGATTTTGTTATTTATTCAAATTGGATAAAAAGTTTTTCTATCTAAGGAAACCCAGCAGATTGCATCCAGTCAGTGACTTGCAGCATTCACTCCTCCCGGATGAACATGTAGAGACAGTGGACAGTCACTGGCGTTGACTTTGCAGCAATCCCTCATACTGAGCATGCATGTAGCGACAGTGGAAAGAAAAAACTCCCTTTTTAACAGGAAGAAAGCTCCAGCAGAACCAGGCCGACCTGGTTACAGAAGTAAATTCTATTCAGTTTTTTAAATTCAGTTTTATTTATATAGCACCAATTCACAACGCATGTCGTCTCAAGGGACTTAACAAAGTCAGTTCAATCGAATCATACAGATTTCAAGTCGGTTACATACATTCCAATTAATCCGAACTATCAAACAGTGCAGTCAGATTCAGTTATTTATTCAAATTGGTTAAAAGGTTTTTCTAAGGAAACCCTGCAGATTGCATTGAGTCAATGACTTATAGCATTCACTTCTCCTGGATGAACATGTAGCGACAGTGGACAGTCGCTCGCATTGACTTAGCAGCAATCCCTCATACTGAGCAAGTTTGTATAAATAAAGCATCGAAGTAGATTTATGATATTGTGGAATTTAACACTGCGTAAAGTGGTGATCTGCCCATGCAGTGTGTAATTTCATGGAATAAGAAAGAACAGTAAATGTGTTAAAGTTTGCAGCTTGCGACTTTCAAAGCTGGTCTAAGATTTTTGCTTTATATTGACAACAATGGAGCAAGATGCGTTGGTCAAATGAAACTAAAAGCTGTAAATTATTTGACTTTGCATTGATTTTTCTTTTAATGCTGGGTTTCTGATATTTTTATTTATCTTTTTTGTCAGATAATCAGACTCTTGTTGGATCTGTCATCAGCCAACCACTGGGATCCAGGTCCTTGAATCATAAATGACAAGGTATGAAAGGCAGACCACTCATTTCATTCAGGTTTTTTCATTGGTTATTTAGTTGTAACAGCTCTAATTCAGTTTTACAGTTTACACTTTATTAATCTCTGACCTGATTGCTCGTTTAGTAATTCTGTTGCTCTGTTTGGCTTTGGTTTACAAGAAACAAGAATGTTCTGTTCAGGAAAACAGACCAACTACAGGATTAGAAACAACAGTTAGTTGTTCTATTTTGAATTTAACATTTGTTCACACAGAGTTTCAGAAAAGACTCTGGGGCAGCACAACATTAGGAAAATCATATGAATCCAAAAACAAGATGGAATATTGTGATATAGCACTTTCCTCACTCATCATTTGATTTTTGTATTTTCTGCATTGAAACTCCATGCAAGAGGCTGAATATGCAGTTGGCATGTAAAGTGTGAAGTCCTGATGCATTGAATAAAATGCCCAATGTATACTGTATTCCAACTAGTCCTTTGAAATTTTACTATAGGCCACACTATAGTGGCAATGATGATTTGTTTTGAAAAAGTTGTGCTGCTCTACTTGATCCAAGTGTAATGTTTGAATCATGTGTTTTCTGTTGTTACCTGAAAGATGATGAATATGCTCTGTCCATTTTTGACTTCTGTACTATTCACATTTGTCACTAAATCCAGTCACAATTCAGTCACTTACGACTTTTTTTTCCCATTATATGGTGCGGTATGACACATTTGCTTTATGACCTTGTTTCAAAGTCCATCACGAACCCTACAACCTAAACCCATGATATCTTATTTGTGCATAAACATTGCATATGCACATGCACTAGTTTGTTCACCCTTTTTCCTACCTACTTACTAAAACTGAGCTCTGTAGCACTAAGCTACCCTTTCACAAACTATCTTTTGTACTTTAGCCACTCTGTACTCTGCACTTGTGAATTGCTCTGGAAAAATGGTCTAATAAGTAATTGGTAATGTAATAACCGCACGCAAGGAAGTGTGTTCCTTTGCTGTGTCACAACAAGCTGACGTCATGATTGTTGAATCAGCCCCACAGTGACTCTACTGTGGAAAATGAAAGGAGTATCCAGTTGAATGATCATATAATCATACTTTATGATCCTGATGAACACACTCCACTAGAGAGGTACCCAATCAGAGATTTTATGAAACTTTATTGTGGGGATTCCGATGTATTATGAATAATATTCAACATTTAAATGTTTTTGCTACTTTCAGGATAAATTTAGAATTTTATCAGCCTTCACAAAATGTTTACTGTTAAATAAAACATGGAAAAAATGGGACCTTTTTCTGCATAAATAAAAATCTAAAAATACAGTCAAATCTTCCAGATTATGGGACAGAGGTATTTCTACTGGTAAAACCAAATTAAAGAGAATAGCAGCATCTCATCTTTAGAAAACAGATTATATTTTGCTTTTTTATTTTCCTTCGCACAACCCAAAATATAGAAGTTCAAAATATCAGATATATTTTTTCTAAAAGATCCAGCGATGATAAATAACAGCTAGGCCCAGGTTGATTTCTGAGTAAAAAGCTCAGATTTACTGTTAAGTGTTACATTGTTAAATCATTTATTTATTTATTGTAACTGTATAAAGGTATTTTGGCCAGAGGCGCTTCTTAGGGCAGTCCAACAGTGTGTGCATGAGAGAGTATGGAAGCATTATGAAATAAGTACCAACATCAATGAATAATAGATAAACATATAATGTGACAATGAAATTATGAAATAATTGAATGCATATTAAATTCTCAGCTTATTATGAAAAATATTTCAGTTTACATTGAAAATCCGCTCTGTAATATAAAAGAATTTACATATAGAATTTTTACCTAATAATTCAAATTAGTGTTGAGGCAATTTTTTATCCAATTCCAGCATTTTTTTTTTTCCAAAATGTAGTTTTTAAAAGTCAGCTTTTATTAAATTAGAGTGATTTCTCCCCATGGCCTATTTATTTCGTAATGCCACTTTTCAACTGAATGACCGTCGGCCAATCAGCATCAAGGGGCTGGACCTGCATCCTCATTGGCTGATCCTTACATAGCGATTAGTTCTATCTCGTATAGGCTTCGCCCTTTAAGCTATGGCTAGTGGGTTTATCCCTTCACGCGCAGCCATTTTCTCCCCGCTAGAAGGGGAATTCCCCATAGTGGACCAATGCTCACTGGAAGAAGCATTGGATATCTTCGATGCTGGGCGGGAGTCAGACGATTTCGCCTCCGAAATAGTGACCAATGGCACCTCTGCTCCCCTCCTCCGAACAGAGGACATGGAGACAGGTGCATCAGCAGCCCTATTTGAATTGCACCTTCAGCCCTAACTCGATACTTAGTGTGGGATTGCTTCTGTCTTGGCAAAGGAGCAGCCAATCAAAAAACTGGTTCCGCCCTGTTTCCCCTGATTGACAGGCCAAGTCATTCTGTTGAAAAGTGGCATTATGAAATAAATAGGCAATGGGAAAAATTGACCCTCATAAAATAAAAGCTGACTTTTTGAAATAAAAGCTGACTTTTAAAAAAATGACATTTTGAAGTAAAAAAAACTGCTGGAATTACATAAAAATAGCCTTAACAATCATTTCTATTATTGGGTAAAAAATTATAAATAAAAAATTATTTTACAAAGCTGATTTTAAAGGAAAATTAAATATATTTCATGAGCTGAGAATTTAATATGCATTTAAATATTTCACAATTTCATTGTCACATTATATGTTTATCATTTATTGATGTAGATACTTATTTCATACCAAAGCTTGCTCTGTTATGCAGAAAACCAATATGATGATATAAACAACTACACAGGGGCGCTTGACATTATGTGCAAAAACCTCTATACAAAGTCAACAACTAGTTGCAATAGTGGTTAATTGTTATTGAACAGAGCATTCCTATACAATTATTACTAATAAAAATCTCCCCTTTATTCTTTATGTATAATAATATGTGTATTTATATATATCTTTATGTATGAATTAAACAGAGAATCTGTGAAATTAGCTACAGATTAAGGTGATTGCAGAGAGGCCTTCAAAACTCTAAAGACTTTGTGCTCTTTGCAATTGATGAATTGTCAAAAATATCAGAGACATGTAAAAGGCTTGTCAGCGATTATAAGAAATGTTTCATCACCATAATCCAATAAAGGCTTTTCCATTTACTTTTGGGTGTGAATAAATGTCAACGGGCCATTTGTTTTGTTAAATATTAAAAGAAATGGTGAAACTATGGGAGAAAAACCTTCTTCAGAAGCCCGAATGTCAATGTGTTTTTTCATCGCCATCTATCTCCAAAAATCTGCGGTAAAATAATAAATTATTTATTCTGGATTTAGCATAGGTGTTCCTTTGATAGGAACCTAAGATAATTTTGTCTCCTCAGGAGCTGGAAGAAATAAAATCCTGTAAATTAGACAAAAGCATTTTTCAAATGTCACTCAGCAGCTCAGGAAATGTAGCAATATGACCTTAAATGCACAATTGTAAGTTAGCATATTTGTATACTTAACTAAATATTCTTAGGCTATAAAGTTCAAGTATTTATTTTATTATGTTCTCTTGTGTTTTCCTTAAATCTTACCATTCTGTTTTGTAACTTCTGCCGCTTACTGCAGTATTTCGATTCGCTGGTTGTGATTGGTTGTTTCTCATTCAACTGAATGCAGTTTTGCAAGGAATACTCCGACTGGATGAAAAAGACCTGTCTGTGATTAGCTGGTGGTGTGGTGTATTTCCATGCACTTTGTCAAGTTGCGAGGGCAGAGACTGAGCCAAGCGCAAGAGCAGGGGGCTCAGAGTTGAGTAGCGAGCCTCGACCACCCGGTCAGCTAGCGAGGTGCGCTGGTTGTTAGAGCAGCGGGAACTGACATCTCTGAAAATGTCGGAGCACTTTCTCAGTGAAGCGATATCTTGAGATGTTTCAGGTTTACACAGCTACATTCTTACCTAAAAAAACGTTTTTGTGGCCTTCTAAGGATGCAGCCCCTGAATTTCAACACGGACCAGGTGTGTGTGATTACCTCTGCGTGCAACCATCTGGCGTGTGTCTGCGCATTGGGGTAAAACTCCTACAAGAGTGATGCGTAGAGCAGAAAATTGTAACAGCACGTCCATATAGAGGCAGAAATGACATAGTGTTGTGAAAAAAACACTATGGAGGGTGGAGGGAGTCGTTAAAGGTTCCTCCAATAAAACGACGGGAAGCACTGTATGGAATTGGACCCTTTGACAGCACGATAAAGAGTGTCTTTGCTGTGATACCTTCTTCCTTGTTATTTGTTAAAGTCTGACTCACTGGTTTAAAAGCAGTTCTTCCTGTTTTCCTTTTTCCCACAGAAATGACTTCCACACTGAACAGTGGTGGTGTCAGTGGAGCTCACTATTGCTTCGTCAGCATTCACTGATAACACAAAATACTATATTTTAAGTTTCTGACTGACTGACCACCAATCACAGGCAGGTCAAGAGTAAAATCAGTCAATTCTGGTTGGTAGCCAGTGCATCTTTACTCTCCACCTAATTTAGGGTAAAGACTAAATAGTTAACATGTTCCTACCCATGCATTCACACACTAGAGATGTCTCGGAGCCCTCCATAGAGATCAGTGTGAGCAACAAGGCCAAATGACAGGAGGCATGCAATGATTTTGCATTGCTTTGTTGATGGAGACAGGTTTGTGTTTGAAAGCTGAGACATTGCCGTTAGTCTTCAGTGCAACTTTTACTTGTAAGACGACTCCATCTGTAATTCCTTTGCTCTTGTTTGTGCACTTGTCATTGTGAAAAGCTTTTCAACAGCAGACATTCAGTATACTTATCCGCCATCCTACTTTCACTAATAGAGGTGCCAAATAACATGAGACAGAAAATCAATGATTCATAGCTCTCTAATGATGATGGATCTCCTGTATGTGAGCACGCAGCTCTGTTAAATGTTCATGTGCTTCTCAAAATATCCTCCTTTCAGACTTTTTTTGGGGATTTTTTTTTGAGTTTTTTTACGGCTCTCATTCTGTCAGACGTCTTTAAGAGCTCAGGCTCTGTTAGCCCAGGTGTGGTTGAACTGCTATGTCACAAAACCTGTTCCCTTCATAAATCGCAGCCATCTTATAATTCGTCAGGATGACGTGTTAGTGGTAACTTGTTTTCATGGCGCTTCAGCTTTATTCTTCAGGGCCAAATTCCCCACATACCGAATCTGTTGTGAGCTCCTCCAGCTTATTTACGTGATTAAGACATGATTATTTGGAATGCAATGAGGAAGTTTGCTTCCTTATTATAGACGTGAAATCAATTTTGCCATTTGTTTAGCAGCATTTTTGTAAGGCTTTCCTAACAGCTATAACCAATGATCTTTAGTTCCAATTAGCCACCGTTGTGTACGTATATATTCCAGAGACGTACACGAAATGAAAACTCCTCTATTATATTAGTTTAACTATAAGTAATTTGTTTTATATTTAAGGATGAAAACTTGTTTTGCATTACTAAGTTAAAGAATTGCAGTTAGTCTGTATTTTAATGGAATTTTTAATTATTCTGTATTTTACAATAAATGTATAATATCCACACATTCTTTTTGTTTCTTTAATGGCAGATTATATGCAGCTTTCCTCCTTTTAGTGACTTTCCTGGGTATATATAATTCAGAGCTGTTCGAAACAGTATTTAATGAGCAGATCCGATGATGTGACCTTCAAGAGCAACCTTATTTGTTTCAGCCCTGTTTCTTCAGGATGGATGCAGGAAATTGTTGCAATGTCTGCATGGATGCATATCTCTGACCTGAATATGTCTGACCTGGTTATTGAGTCTTGGCAGATTGTATCATGTTCCCTCAGTTTGTTTCGCCCACATAGAAAATCACACAAACAAACAAGCAACTGTGTCAGATTGCTGGTCCAGTTCCTCCGCTACGGCTCGAGCATCCTCCTTTACACTTGGTCACCCAGGACGGGTCTTTTTTTAAGGAGCTCTTTGTGTTTTGATTTTTAGTTTTTTCTTTTCATTATAGCTGTTGACCCTGCCCTTCTAGTGTACAATTGTTTCACAGTTTCTTTCTTTCCTGGGCATCCATGGGGGTGACCTAGATCATTAGGAGATCTGTCTTGAGGGCTTGTTGCTTGAATGAGTTCAAGATGAGACAACCCGCTTTGTTTTTAAGCAGTTGAACTCACAATTTGGTGTATTTGTTTTTCTTCTGCGTGTCCCCTCCCTCTACTATGCGTTGTTAGAAACCAATACATAGGAAATGCTAAATGCATGTTATAATTAGCATCAAAGTTGAACAGGGTGAACACCCGTGCTTTTATTACTGTTTTACAGTAATGAACTGTAAAACGTTTTTATTGTTTTGTACCAGTTACCAGTTTATTCATTTTTCTTGCGCTCAAAAGCAAAAGATTTCATGTTTGATTTAAAGTATTCGTGTATATTCTGTAGATTGATTTTCACACCCACTGTTTATTGATTGTGGTTCCTTTTGAGACCAGTCAGCTCTTTTAAGATATGACAGATTAGGACGCCCTGCTAAAGGATTTATGCAACCAACCTTTTCTTAAAGTGGAGTAGAAGCAGAGTATAGAAAACGAATTTAAATTAGAGCTACACAATTTAGCGGTTATCATCACATTATCCACATGTGCAACATTGAAACAACAAAGGACTGTTTAGCTGTAATACTTGATGGACTAATGTATTTCAACTGCTGTACATTCACGCTCTGCACCGTCGTAATATGACTATACCTAAAATACAGTTTAGTGCCTGAGATGGTTAAGGTTATGAAAAGGGTTGGGAACAACTATCACAATTACATCGTTTTCTATTGAATGCCCTACTATAAAATATTGTTTTTCTTTATTAATTGGGTATGAAATCTCCCTCTGGCGGGGGCTACAATGACCAGCACATGCACCTCCACTGCCGAAGAAATTGTTAAATAATCAAATTACAGAAGCTTAAATAAATGCATAGGTGGTTATGTTTTTTAATGACTATCGGGTATAATTTTAATGATCTTCGAAAGATCACACATTTTCTTGTCATTTTTTTCCTATTTATTTCCAAACCTCTGGCTGTTGTTTAATTTTGCAATTATGTTTACACTTCCACAACATAAGTAAGAGGTGTTACTGTAAACCGTGACACCTCCAGTGCTGCGTTTCCCAACACTCATGTTTCCCCGTTTAGTTTAGGTCATCAACAATCCTCCCCAGAAATGGATAAAGAGCTGCTTAGGGAGTTATTTCCTTGGAATAAAGTGCTCTGAAAAACAACCAGAATTGACTGACAGATATAAACATACTGAAAAAAAAAAAAAAAAATTGCTTCAGGACGTTTTGTATGTAAAAGATAAAAATCAGAACAGGTACAACCAGAGCAGTATCCACCATGAAGTTTTTAAATCTGTTGGTTCACAACCTTTGAGTCAATGCCTTTGATGCTGGGGCCTCCCTCAGCAGATATATGTCCAAAAAAAGTTACCTTTACCACAGATGTACAGAAGTAATGTAACGTCTTACTTAAAGCAACAGTTTCCTCTGTTCCTTTTATGCTTATTTTCTTATTCAAACTTTTTAACAAACAGAACTTTTTTCTGGAGCTTTGATGGGAGGTATAGAGCAAAGCATTATGGGTGACCTGCTATATTATTTCAAATGTGAGTTGGTCTGTATACATGGTGTGACATTATGCAAATACTTAGGCAAACTATGTCAGCAGTCAGTGGACCTGTTCATCCTGTTGCATCTCTCTCTGTTCCCTGAACTGTTTTTAAACTAAATGAGTTTTACGTTGCCTCAGATCTCACATACATGGACTCCACTGTAGAAAGGTAAATATGATCAGAGATTGGTGGCCATGGTGTGCACCAAAAACAGTGTTTATATACTGATATATTAGTTATTTGTCTTATAGATATGCCTATGTCACTGTCTCAACAATTATAAATGTATCTACGTAAAGGCATCTTAAAGTGATTATAAGTTTTGTGTTGTAAAATCTTTTGACGTTCTTTTGATTAATCAAGATTTAGTGTCACTTGACAGCTGCGGTGAGCTCATCTCGCAGGATATCGTCTTGTTGCACATTTGAGCAGCACCATCGGCATGTCTTTATGTAGCCAGGAAGTGGCTTTCAGAAACTATAGCAGGTAGTTTATAAAAGTCTGCGGTCCCCTGAGAACTTTACATTATCCACCTGGCAGATACACGTCTTAAGAAGTTGTTTTTATGTGGTTGTCAGTGGCAACACTTTCTTTTTCTTGTTGTTTAGCCAAACAGTCGAGCAAATGTTTAATGTCTTTTCAGTTTATTGTTAATCTCTTAAATTGCAGCAAAAATGGAGCATGACTGGAATGCTGAGAGAATATGTAGGCCTTTGACAAGATTATAAATTCCATTTTTCATTATTAACTTTAGTTTAAAAGACATCACCAACCATAACCAATAAAGACAGAATGAGTTCCAGTTATGTAACAAAGAAGGAGCTACTACTGTTTTTAGCTTCAACAAAAAAATCTAGCTTAATAATTTTAATGTTTTTGCAATGACTCCGTCAGAACTGATCAACATTTAATACTTTAGGGCCTGTTGCAGCGTATGGGTACTCTAGTATTTGTGTTCTGTGACTTTGTATGAATGGGTTTATGGAAAATTAATAAAATCATCTTTTTATGGCAGTGCTGTACTTTTTAATGCAGCGTTGGTTTAAGTGCAATTCCTGTTTACATATTTCCCATAGACTAACATTTCAAGACGAAGTGAAATACAGGACCGACTACTAGAAGCTTGCACAAAAGGGCAGAACATAAACATGCTTATTAATGACCTCGGTGTGTGTTAGTAAGAATGTAACCTTTGAAGGAGGACTGCCTTTTGCCAAGTTTATATCAGTGTCTGGGGGATCCAAGGCATCTCTGTAACCTTCGAGTTGCAAAGGCCTGAACAAATTAGGTTAAATTAGGACTGTGTTCATTTTCTTCAGGCTCATCTGTGTCTTTAGATAACATGGGGAATTATTCATTAGAGTAATTATGACTGTCATCTCAAAAGGGTATTTAGATGAAGCTATACCAGAATCAGGCTTCTCATGCAGAGTAGACGGGGGAGAAAAAGTATCCCACTGCAACTTGAGTTGGTTTCCTGCAACCACAGATGCTGATTAGAAGTTGTAATGTGTTCAGTTCATCCTTTTCCCAGTAATGAGGATATTGTCAGTCGCACAGCGGCTTTTTGCTCCACTTTCAAAAAGGGCCGGTCCCTCAGCAGATCTTAAGCTGCTGTTACTAATCTTATCATGTATGTTGGTTCAAAGCATAAAGACAGACATCACATTTAGTGAAACCACATTTTCAACATCCTGTAATGTTATGTGAACTGTGTCATGTATGATGCATAATTTTTACATATATTGCATTGTGTTGGGATGTGGATAGAAATTTGTCACAGTCACCTTCTTGTTGCTTTATTTTCTAATCCTTAACAATTGTATGGCTGTCTTGGGCTTAACGTTTGATTCTCTATGCACAGTCTGGGTGCCCCCAAGTGTTTAAATAATTATTAATGACATTAAGCTGAAAATGAGTCCAACTCCTCCACTGCGTCAGCTTCTACGAGCATTCAGAATACTGAGGTGAGCAAATCATTGGTGCAGACGGTCTCTGGCGAGTAAGATGAGATTAATTAACATAATTGTGATTGCGGTAACATTTGTGTAGCACATGTACAGGGGTTGGACAATGAAACTGAAACACCTGGTTTTAGACCACAATAATTTATTAGTATGGTGTAGGGCCTCCTTTTACGTCCAATACAGCATCAATTTGTCTTGGGAATGACATATACAAGTCCTGCACAGCGGTCAGAGGGATTTTAAGCCATTCTTCTTGCAGGATAGTGGCCAGGTCACTACGTGATACTGGTGGAGGAAAACGTTTCCTGACTCGCTCCTCCAAAACACCCCAAAGTGTCTCAATAATATTTAGATCTGGTGACTGTGCAGGCCATGGGAGATGTTCAACTTCACTTTCATGTTCATCAAACCAATCTTTCACCAGTCTTGCTGTGTGTATTGGTGCATTGTCATTCTGATACATGGCACCGCCTTCAGGATACAATGTTTAAACCATTGGATGCACATGGTCCTCAAGAATGGTTCGGTAGTCCTTGGCAGTGACGCGCCCATCTAGCACAAGTATTGGGCCAAGGGAATGCCATGATATGGCAGCCCAAACCATCACTGATCCACCCCCATGCTTCACTTTGGGCATGCAACAGTCTGGGTGGTACGCTTCTTTGGGGCTTCTCCACACCGTAACTCTCCCGGATGTGGGGAAAACAGTAAATTTGGAGTCATCAGAGAACAATACATGTTTCACATTGTCCACAGCCCAAGATTTGCGCTCCTTGCACCATTGAAACCGACGTTTGGCATTGGCATGAGTGACCAAAGGTTTGGCTATAGCAGCCCGGCCGTGTATATTGACCCTGTGGAGCTCCCGACGGACAGTTCTGGTGGAAACCGGAGAGTTGAGGTGCACATTTAATTCTGCCGTGATTTGGGCAGCCGTGGTTTTATGTTTTTTGGATACAATCCGGGTTAGCACCCGAAGTTTCAGACAACTTCCTCTTGCGACCATAGTTAATCCTGTTGGATGTGGTTCGTCCTTCTTGGTGGTATGCTGACATTACCCTGGATACCGTGGCTCTTGATACATCACAAAGACTTGCTGTCTTGGTCACAGATGCGCCAGCAAGACGTGCACCAACAATTTGTCCTCTTTTGAACTCTGGTATGTCACTCATAATGTTGTGTGCATTTCAATATTTTGAGCAAAACTGTGCTCTTACCCTGCCAATTGAACCTTCACACTCTGCTCTTACTGGTGCAATGTGCAATCAATGAAGACTGGCTACCAGGCTGGTCCAATTTAGCCATGAAACCTCCCACACTAAAATGACGGGTGTTTCAGTTTCATTGTCCAACTCCTGTTCTTTTCAAATCAGTGGTGCTAGGGCTGTGCAAAAATCGAATCGCATTTGTCATCACAATATGTGTGGCCAGTATTGTATCACAAGGACAAATTGGACGCAATATTTGATGGTCTACTGTACCTGTATTCCATCCCTGCACGCCAAGGCTTGCAACCCTTGCTGCCTACACCTGGTACAGAGTTTGGAGATCAGGGGCCTCATGTACTAAAGAGTGAGCAGCTTTCATACTAAAAGTTGGCGGTAGGGAAATATTCTGAAAAGTGCGGCCCACAAAAAAATTCAGATGTATGAAACTGTGCATGGACATTTCTCCGCACACGTAGCCTTAATACATCCCAATTTGCAAGTAATTCTGTGCAGCTGCACATGGTGCTTTGACTGCCTGGCCCCTGCAAAGTAGGATTAATAACCGGAAGGCACACACCAAGTGTCCAAATAACCATGGCAACAGTGCTGTGGCAATCGGAGAAATGAACCCGTTCCTTTCGGTGGAAAACACTAAGAGACTGTGTCTACATACCATGAGGAATGTTTGTAGTCAGTTACATCAAACCAACAACTACTTCAATGACATCAGCGACCAAAACCTGACTTAAAATAAAACGTTGCTCGGCTCGAACCCGTTTAGTTCTACAATGTCTGCATTAGATCCAAATGGTGCTGTCTGGCTGCTGCATTGAGCTCAATTATAGTTAAATGCTTATCATTATAATGTTGTGAATATGCCTCCTATATTTCTATTATAAAGACCGTCACCACACATACTGTGAAGTACTTCAAATCTTTAAAACAATTCAGAAAAACAAAAGGAAAATTACCTAGAAGCCACCATCGCGCACGGAGCCTGCTGGAGGTTTGTTACCAACACAACTATTATAATTAGAATTATTAGAGTTATTGTTATAGTATAAAGGAATCATGAGTTGAGGAGACCAACGTGCCATTGCATTAGTGAGACACATTTGACACAAATAGGTTGACATATATTAAATGGAAATGCTTTCTATTCATAAATTCATATTCAGATGGGGCCCTTATAGCAGTCCAGTCTGTATCTCTGATTACATTCAGAAATTGACTCCTCAGTTCAAATGAGAGCTACTAGTTAGGGTAACTTTATATATCTGAGCAACATACGGATGAGGCCGTCCCATATGGCTGGCATGGCCCGGTTCAAGGATGAATAAATACCCAACCTGTCAGTCAGCTCCCTCTGACAAGCTCCAGTTGAAAGGACTGCAGCGTAGTGAGAACTCAAACTGGCACCAGCGACGCATGGTTCCTCCCGGTGTCGCCCTGTAACGCTGGGGCCAGCTCCGTGCACAACTCCAAAATAATTGGCTTGTGTAATCTAAACCTAATACGCCAATAAGACATGCATCATCATTTGCCAGCAGATCAGTTCGATCTCAGACAAAAAAACGCTCCCTCGGACTTCTTCCATTGGTGAGGTCCTCCAGCTGTACCAAAGCTGCCGTTGTTCCACAGTTACACTCAACTTTACACAGCTATTTATGGACATGTGTGATTGTCTACAGCTTGTTCACCTTAGGAATCATCACACCTGACTTTTTCCTGGCAGTTCACAAGTTAGCGTGGATTCAAGCAGCATTTCACGCAATGTCTTTATACATGCCGAGTTGTGCGTAAGCACGCTTCATACACCAGGCCCCAGGATGATGAAGCTCAGAGTCGTGGAACATTATGATGGTGAAAATAAAAGTGAAGAGTGAGGAAGACTTGATAACTCAATAACAGTTGGTACCATTAGCACAGTATTCAACAATTTCTCTATTCCCTATTTTATTGATATTGTGCAGCTAATGATGCAGGATGTTCAGTAGGTCTGTAGATCTGTGGCAGCCTGAATTAGCTGGAGTTCACATTACTTTTGCTCCAGATGTGCAGAAAGGCAAGGGTGAATAGATGTGTTCCTAAAGTTCAAAGAACTTTTCCACCTAATTTTAGACTAAACAAAATCTCACTTTAATGTTACTGAATATTCAATGTGCCCCTATAGCATCATCTGATTCAGCGACAAAGCTTTTCTGACTTTTATAAATAGATTTCGTTGCAAATCAAACATATTCCAGTAATTATAGTGAAATCCAGTGTTGTAACACAAATGTCTGTAGGCAGAAAATGTCTAATCATTATGATCACTATTCATTCAGAGCAGTTCTGTAGAGGACAGAAGATCAGGAAAATGCAGTTCTTTGTCACGGATCGGATTACTGACCCTCAATTCACCACGTTCAAAGAAAACAATTGTGGTTTTGTTTTTTTCGAGTCATATAAAACCACTGAGACCAGAGCTCACTGGTGAGAACGAAAGCCAGAGGGAAAACTGAACTGGAACTTCAGGTTCCCCCAGCTGCATTCCCCTGTTTGTGATACTACGAAAAGGCTTGTCCTTTAACCAGTTTCAGTTGCACTTCTAGCCATTGTTTCAGGAGGGTTTACGTTCATCGAGCTTGTAAAGCAGCTTTATAGAAAGCATCTGTGGTTATTATCAGGAGTTGTACATTGTGTTAGGTTACTTGGGTACATGGCTCTGGGTCTCAGTTGTTGCACTACTGTCTTAACCTCATGTCAACTGTATTAGGAGGAGCAGGTGCCTGGTGGTCTTAGCTATATGTGACATATTCGCTCAAATGACTACCACAAAAAATGGGATTAAATACAATTCATCATAAATTTGGTGCCTTTCCAATGTTTTAGAACAACCTATCTAAGACTGAAAAATAAAAATGACCATTTATGATTGAAGGTATATTATTTACACAGACATTTATAACATATAATTGCATTTATGTAAAAGAAAAAAATAATTATTTCTGTAATCATTTATAATAATATAACACTAATTTGCTTTTTAGATTTTGATACAGAATCAACTTAATTTATATAGAGCATTTCAAACAGAAATTTAACTTAAAGTGCTTAGCAAGGTGAGGCACACATAAAAAGTGGTTAAAAACATTTCCAAATGAGGGAAACGTGTAGCAACCTTCCTTCGGTCTCACTCTGTGTTCCATACTGCTGGGAAAAACTTCCTCAATTTCTCTAGAAGTTCATCAAAAGGACTTTAAACAATGCTGGAGTGTGGTCCTTGCTTATTCTCTGGTGTGAGTTAAAATTAATTTCTCAAGTTTATTTTCTAAAAGCTGATTCTGCCAGCTGCACCTGCATTGCAGTACCTAGTAACTTGTAATATTTTGTCCGTAATACAATAGTTAAGTCTAAATGAGTCAAGCTGGTTCCATATGGTTCCATAAAACCCAGTAGATCATTGATCTAATTGGAGATTAATCCCATCCGGGTAGAAATTACAACTTCCCTTCATTGGCTAATGCACTCACACAGTTCATAGCTTTATAAAGTCATTAGTTAGCCATACACATTTACAATAATAAATCACAGATGTCACATGTCTGCATATGGATTGCAAGTTGATGTGCATGAATAAATACACGACCGTTTTAACAGTGACTCCGAGGTTATAGATTTATGTACAGACAGACCCTCACGCCTACAGCATAAAGGTAGACAGTGAACCTTACTACTTATGGTGATGATCATTTTGATCAAATGTTCAGTTCTTGTGGACAGATTGAGATCGAGGATGTACACAGAGGTTTAAGCTTCTAAAACTCCCCAGCTATAGTCAGCTGTGTTTTGGGTGCCGTTTTTCTTAGCTTGCTTGTAAAGTTGTTTGGGCAAAATCTGCAACCTTCTACACTACTAAGATAACACATGTCAATGATTCTCCATGGGGTGAGTGTTTGTGGCCAAGGCATGTGTGAAATGATGTCTCATGCTCTCTGAACACAGTTTGAGCTTGATGAATCCTGGCATTGTCATCCCACATAAGAGTGGCTTCTCTAACAGCTATCTCATGTGGTTGTTTAAGGAATGGACAGCGAGTCACAGCATCTGTTTGGGTTAGACCATTATTACCAGCTGAGACCTGAGAATATCTGCTATCCTTTTCTGAGAGGCTCTAATATAGTTTAGGTAAATCAAAGCTGTATCCATACACCATTTACGTGGGGGTTATTATTTATCCTGTTTTGTTTCTAAGGTCAGTTTCATCCTTTGTCTTTTAGGTTATTGTTTTGTTGCATGTTTTATACATTTTTGTAGTACTAAGCATTACTCTTCGGTTCCTTATATCAGTTTAACCTCTTAGTGTGAGCTTTCTGTTGGTTTACTGTTTTCTAGAAATTAAACGCATGTTAAAATATTCACGAGAAATGTGAGATCATGACTTTACACTTATTTACTCCCTAACCCTACCAGAAAATCTTTGAACTTTTTACGAAGGTGTTAGTACCAACACTTTTTAAGCAACCCATCATGAACTCGTGACAAAATGAAACCGTTTTATGGGTAAGGGGTATGACACAACGTGTTATCGTGTATTCTGTTTGCGTTTTGTTGCTTTGTGCCACGTGTGTGTGTTATCAGTCTTTTATCTTGAGGAGCCATAGTAAGAAAGCTCTTTTGTTGGGTGTTTTTTTTTTTTTTTCCAACCTTAGCAGGACCAAATCAGAAAAAATAGGTAGAGATCCTACTACCCAAAAATGACCCTGGTAGGGAGGTGGGAATTATTGCTTGGACCTTGAAATAAAGGTGGGGTTGGTGGTGGGAGGATGCTAAATATTTCTCACTGGTTGAAAATTACCAGTGTTATGTTTCAGTCATCTCCCAGTGTATACTCCCCTGCAGTATATATTTTCTGTTAATTTTAAAGGACCTGACCAGAGTTCTGCTTTTTGCATGGATGAAATGCGTTGATAAAATCCACCAATCTTAGTGGAAATATTTAATTAAAGGAAGCACGGACTTCTGCTCTGTGTCTCCGTGGAGGCAGAGAGAGTAGAGATGAGCGATATATCAGTGTTTAGGGAAAAATAAAATCTACATTTATGCCACGTGAGATATTCAACTTACTCTATTGTTAATATTTATTTAAATTTCCATAGAATCTTCTGCAAATAAATCTCTGGAAGCTAGGCCTGGTTCACACGGCAGGATTTTAAAATTATCGGCTGATTTTCAAAACCCAAGAGACCCCACATGTGGTGATGAAAAAAATCATAGCTATAACAGGTTTAGTCCAGCAGTGTGTGGTGTCCAGCCACACGACAAGCACAACACACAAACAGATTTCACTCAAACATTCAGATGTCAGATGGGAAATCTTGCAAACCCTCTCGAGATCCAACGTGAGTTCAGAGTAATTCCCTTCCTTGTTTCCTGTCACCTCGCTTCTTGACAGTCCTGACATCTTTCTGAGCAGACTAGATCACTCTTAATACGCCACACACATCACACACAGCAGGATATCTTAAGGGACGTTACGGATATCGGGGCATATCAGAAGTGGAAGATCGGGGCGAAAATTGGCATTAAAATCCTGCCATGTGAACCAGGCGTTAGTTTTCCCTAAAGCTCCTAATCGCATCACTCCCCGCCCATCCAGGTGAGCGGCAGCATCATGGCAACAGCAGAAACAATTGAACAGCTCTACAAGAATAAGAGTCAGTTGTAACAACAGTACAAAAAAGAACATGTCTGCAGAGGAAAAACAAGAGTTTAAACAACTGGGATTTTATTTTTTTTATTTGTCATGCTGGAGACAGACGTCGGCTCATTTAACTACAGTTTGTCTGATATGCTTAAAAATGAGTTTGAAAACTCAGCTGGAGGCAACAAGACTGAAGCTGGCAGAGACATCAAGGCACCAAACAGAGCAGCTGAGCGGATGAATAAGGAACAGAGTAGTTGCTCAGTTTAAAAAGAAGAGTTAACGGACAGCCGGGTCTAGTGATGAACTTTGTTAATGTTTGTCTCGTCAGTGAAAGGATGAGTAATTCTGCTGCTGCGCAAAGCACCTTTTATTCTGATCTCTTTGTCGCTTTTTTTTATGCTGTGTCCGATGTCACCTTGAACATTTGCTTACACTGCTTATGTTGCTTTAAATATTGATTATTTATAACTTGCATTCACATTATTTTTCATTGGATCTCCTTTCAAAATCGTCTCTCTCCTCTGGACCAGCTCAGATTTGGTGCTGTGATCAAAACGTTTTTTCAGTGCAAGGGTTAGTGTTTTCAGCATTGGAAAAGGAAAGAAATTGTGCTAATAAAGCACTGGCACCAGTTAACTAGTGGAACTAGTTTTGGGGTAAACAGCTGTTTGCAGATCACTAACAAGGGCTTCAGCAATTATAATTGTTGAGCAATTATTGCATCATTTATCGTTCTGGTCAAAGTCAAAAAATAGGTCATTGTCTAAAGAAGCACAATCAGGATTGGTACTGTTGCTGATTTAACAATTTTCTCCATTGTAGATCATGTGAAATCCTAAAAAAAACTGACGTTTGTTTCATTTTTTTAAATGAGTGAAGACTAAAGTGAGCTTCTGTGGTAAACGTAAAGCATCCAGGTTAAAAGGTGAGTTAAAGCTGCATCATAGAACAAGACGAAAAGCCTGCTGGCTCTCCACCTATTTTGAGGAAGTGGTTTTCTCTTTCCTCTTCCTTCTCAGACTCAGGCAGCAACACCAACCCTGTTAGCTCCTGTGTCCCCCACTGTGCATTGTTTTTGTCACTGTTATCTCTGATGTAAATTTGCAGCTGTGGCTAAGCAATCCCATAACAGCCCACTGCAATCTGGATGAAAAGCTGTTCTCCTAAAGCAGGAGCTAGCAGAGGGCTCCTATAAATAACACAAGCTGTTCGCCACTGTCAAAAGCTGCGTTTGTTTCCGCTTAACCCCGACACACTCATGGACTATCACACATTTCCACACCTTTGTCAGCTTTGAACGTCGGTTCTGATGGTAAATATCTTCAAATATATTAAGTTAAAGAAAAAAAGTATAAAATTCTAAAATATAAACCATAAATGGTACAGAAGGAAATGAATAACAATAACTAAAGAACAAAATATTGTTTAATAAATAAATGTTTAATAAATGCAACTAGTAATAATGATAATAATAATAATGACAATCCCAATGAAAATAATGAATTAGAAATACCTAAGGAATAAGAATTAAATCTAATTAATAAAATAGAGAATTAGATATATAACTAATAAATGACACTTAAAGTTAAATTCAAAGCCAGGCTGCCAAGATTTTCTTTTGCTTTAAAAATAAATATAACTACCAGCTGACTGCAGGTCTTCAGGAAGGCTGTTCCCAAAGGTGAGGGCTAATTAATAGCTGTTAAAACTAGTCAAAAAGTGTTGACATATTTAGTTAGTTCACCTCTACATGTGGTGTTTAAGACTTTAGGGTTTTATTAGCCAGTTGTACCCCAGATTATAGTCGCCATAGCAACAGCCCTGACTCTGGAGGCACTTGAGTTACACGGAGCGGGGTTGTTAGAGGAAAGTGGTTTCCTGGCTGTGAGTGAGTGAGTAAATGGTATTCTGTGACTGCTCTAACCTCTGGACTTTTTTATTCACTGTTGCACAGAGGAAGCCACAAAGTTCATTGCCAGGCTGCAGAGTCACACGGCCACAATTCACGCATTCCCACATATTTTTGAAATTTCTCAACAAATGCGGCCACTGTTTGTGAAAGATCACACTGTGATTCTTAGGATTTTGACCAGTTTTCCTTAAAGAAGTAGGCTAAGAAGCAATATCTCTGCTGAGAGCTTAACATGGCTGGAATCTGTGTAACATGTCTTGAATTTCCTTACTTCAGAAAGTGAAAGCTCCTGATGGAGTTTGGCTACTGGTCAGTCGTCGTTCCAGAAACATGTAGGTCAGTGGATGAGCTTATCTGTGCTGTAGGATGTGCTGTTCTCATTAGTGTGCTGCCTTGCAGATTACTTTTGGGGATGCTTTAAGCAGCCCTCCTCTTATTTTTATGTAAAAAAACTGGACAGAACATAAAGGTTTGATTTAGAAAAAAACGTTCACAAATGTGAACATATCCATAAGGAAGGTGGAGCATAGATGCACATCACCACCTTCTATCTCCTTCACCAGCAGCTTGTTCCCCTAAGAATCCCAACCAGTTTAGATCTCTAAATGTATTAACCAGCATCATGTTCTTTGAATTACGAGGTTGGCTTTATGTAGATCAGATGAGGCATATGCTCAAAATAAGCGCCGTTGGGACCTGCAACGCATCTTTTCTTTTGTAGCTGATAGAAAGAAAAATCAGAATCATTCAAGACTGGAATCAGCGGGTCAGACATTCAGTATTTGCCAGAAACAGCCTGATCAGTGCATCTCTGGTTGGTTAAAAAAATAATAGACAAGAAGAATAAAATGTCAGAATATTTTGAGCTGAAGAAACACTTTCCTTACTGAGCAAACACAGATGAATAGAATGTATGAAGTTTAGATAAAAAAAAAAACATTGATCTAGTTTATTATTGAACTTAAAATTGTGGTAAAAGGATAAAAATATACAAATAAATGCAAATAAAAATGCAATAAAACCAAATAAAAATAAAACTTATGGTGAAAACAAATCAGATAAACAGGCTGGACTAAGACCATTATTACTTTCATAAACCAATAAAACCACCTTAAGTTTTTTTGCGTTATGTGAATATTGAAGAATCTGCATTGCTTATAAATTCATCTTTATTTACAGTATTGTCAAAGATTACAACTAGTGTAAAAGTTTTCAGTCAGGACATTGAAAGGTATAATCCGTTGTACTTTGTTGTAATGAGGCAGGCAATACGCTGTCTTTCTGTCACTGTGAACAAAAAATAAAGTCTCTAAAAAGAAGGGCAGATTATTGCTCTCTTACTTCCCCATCTGTCTGGAAATAAATTGGCTATTGTCTAATGGGTCGGGCTTCGCAGCCTAAAGCCAATTTTCATGGGGTCACAATGTCGTTGGGTAATTTTTACATAAAGACTAATTAGGTTTATAAAAACTGATTATACACAGTTATTAAATTAAGTTTCTTTTCTAATGTTTTTTTTTTAGTTATACACATCATCTCTGTTATCTTAATATGATAAGTTTTCAATTTTAAAACCGAATTGAGGAGCCTTTGTTGTGCCTAAAATATCAGTGAATTGCATAACCTCCAGTTACCCCATCTTTATCCAACTCCCTACTTATTTATTATGCTTTTGATGCTGTTAATGTGTGCACATACAGTAAAGACCAAAAGTTTGGACACACATTCGCATTCAAAGAGTTGTCATTATTTTCATGACTATGAATATTGTAGCTTCACACTGAAGGCATCAAAACTATGAATTAACGCATGTGGAATTATATACTGAACAAAAAAGTGTGAAACAACTGAAAATATGTCTTATATTCTAGGTTCCTCAAAGTAGCCACCTTTTGCTTTGATTACTGCAACACACACTCTTGGCATTCTGTTGATGAGCTTCAAGAGGTAGTCACCTGAAATGGTTTTCCAACAGTCTTGAAGGAGTTCCCAGAGATGTTTAGCACTTGTTGGCCCTTTTGCCTTCACTCTGCGGTCCAGCTCACCCCAAACCATCTCGATTGGGTTCAGGTCCGGTGACTGTGGAGGCCAGGTCATCTGGCGCAGCACCCCATCACTCTCCTTCTTGGTCAAATAGCCCTTACACAGCCTGGAGGTGTGTTTGGGGTCATTGTTCTGTTGAAAAATAAATGATGGTCCAACTAAACGCAAACCGGATGGAATAGCTTGCCGCTGCAAGATGCTGTGGTAGCCATGCTGGTTCAGTATGCCTTCAATTTTGAATAAATACCCAACAGTGTCACCAGCAAAGCACCCCCACACCATCACACCTCCTCCTCCATGCTTCACGGTGGGAACCAGGCATGTAGAGTCCATCCGTTCACCTCTTCTGCGCCGCACAAAGACACGGTGGTTGGAACCAAAGATCTCAAACTTGGACTCATAAGACCAAAGCACAGATTTCCACTGGTCTAATGTCCATTCCTTGTGTTCTTTAGCCCAAACAAGTCTCTTCTGCTTGTTGCCTGTCCTCAGCAGTGGTTTCCTAGCAGCTATTCTACCATGAAGGCCTGATTCACACAGTCTCCTCTTAAACATTGTTCTAGAGATGTGTCTGCTGCTAGAACTCTGTGTGGCATTGACCTGATCTCTAATCTGAGCTGCTGTTAACCTGCGATTTCTGAGGCTGGTGACTCGGATGAACTTATTGTCCGCAGCAGAGGTGACTCTTGGTCTTCCTTTCCTGGGGCGGTCCTCATGTGAGCCAGTTTCTTTGTAGCGCTTGATGGGTTTTGCGACTGGACTTGGGGACACTTTCAATGTTTTCCCAATTGTTCGGACTGACTGACCTTCATTTCTTAAAGTTATGATGGCCACTCGTTTTTCTTTACTTTGCTGCTTTTTTCTTGCCATAATACAAATTCTAACAGTCTATTCAGTAGGAGTATCAGCTGTGTACTGTATCCACCTCCTGCACAACACAACTGATGGTCCCAACCCCATTTATAAGGCTTGAAATCCCACTTATTAAACCTGACAGGGCACACCTGTGAAGTGAAAACCATTTCAGGTGACTAGTTCTTGAGACTCATCAACAGAATGCCAAGAGTGTGCGTACCAGTAATCAAAGAAAAAGGTGGATACTTTGAAGAACATAAGAATATAATATAATATAATATATATAGAATATAAGACATATTTTCAGTTGTTTCACACTTTTTTGTTCAGTATATAATTCCACATGCGTTAATTCATAGTTTTGATGCCTTCAGTGTGAAGCTACAATATTCATAGTCATGAAAATAATGACAACTCTTTGAATGCGAATGTGTGTCCAAACTTTTGGTCTTTACTGTATGTGCACACATTAACAGCATCAAAAGCATAATAAATAAGTAGGGAGTTGGATAAAGATGGGGTAACTGGAGGTTATGCAATTCACTGATATTTTAGGCACAACAAAGGCTCCTCAATTCGGTTTTAAAATTGAAAACTTATCATATTAAGATAACAGAGATGATGTGTATAACTAAAAAAAAAACATTAGAAAAGAAACTTAATTTAATAACTGTGTATAATCAGTTTTTATAAACCTAATTAGTCTTTATGTAAAAATTACCCAACGACATTGTGACCCCATGAAAATTGGCTTTAGGCTGCGAAGCCCGACCCATTAGACAATAGCCAATTTATTTCCAGACAGATGGGGAAGTAAGAGAGCAATAATCTGCCCTTCTTTTTAGAGACTTTATTTTTTGTTCACAGTGACAGAAAGACAGCGTATTGCCTGCCTCATTACAACAAAGTACAACGGATTATACCTTTCAATGTCCTGACTGAAAACTTTTACACTAGTTGTAATCTTTGACAATACTGTAAATAAAGATGAATTTATAAGCAATGCAGATTCTTCAATATTCACATAACGCAAAAAAACTTAAGGTGGTTTTATTGGTTTATGAAAGTAATAATGGTCTTAGTCCAGCCTGTTTATCTGATTTGTTTTCACCATAAGTTTTATTTTTATTTGGTTTTATTGCATTTTTATTTGCATTTATTTGTATATTTTTATCCTTTTACCACAATTTTAAGTTCAATAATAAACTAGATCAATGTTTTTTTTTTTATCTAAACTTCATACATTCTATTCATCTGTGTTTGCTCAGTAAGGAAAGTGTTTCTTCAGCTCAAAATATTCTGACATTTTATTCTTCTTGTCTATTATTTTTTTAACCAACCAGAGATGCACTGATCAGGCTGTTTCTGGCAAATACTGAATGTCTGACCCGCTGATTCCAGTCTTGAATGATTCTGATTTTTCTTTCTATCAGCTACAAAAGAAAAGATGCGTTGCAGGTCCCAACGGCGCTTATTTTGAGCATATGCCTCATCTGATCTACATAAAGCCAACCTCGTAATTCAAAGAACATGATGCTGGTTAATACATTTAGAGATCTAAACTGGTTGGGATTCTTAGGGGAACAAGCTGCTGGTGAAGGAGATAGAAGGTGGTGATGTGCATCTATGCTCCACCTTCCTTATGGATATGTTCACATTTGTGAACGTTTTTTTCTAAATCAAACCTTTATGTTCTGTCCAGTTTTTTTACATAAAAATAAGAGGAGGGCTGCTTAAAGCATCCCCAAAAGTAATCTGCAAGGCAGCACACTAATGAGAACAGCACATCCTACAGCACAGATAAGCTCATCCACTGACCTACATGTTTCTGGAACGACGACTGACCAGTAGCCAAACTCCATCAGGAGCTTTCACTTTCTGAAGTAAGGAAATTCAAGACATGTTACACAGATTCCAGCCATGTTAAGCTCTCAGCAGAGATATTGCTTCTTAGCCTACTTCTTTAAGGAAAACTGGTCAAAATCCTAAGAATCACAGTGTGATCTTTCACAAACAGTGGCCGCATTTGTTGAGAAATTTCAAAAATATGTGGGAATGCGTGAATTGTGGCCGTGTGACTCTGCAGCCTGGCAATGAACTTTGTGGCTTCCTCTGTGCAACAGTGAATAAAAAAGTCCAGAGGTTAGAGCAGTCACAGAATACCATTTACTCACTCACTCACAGCCAGGAAACCACTTTCCTCTAACAACCCCGCTCCGTGTAACTCAAGTGCCTCCAGAGTCAGGGCTGTTGCTATGGCGACTATAATCTGGGGTACAACTGGCTAATAAAACCCTAAAGTCTTAAACACCACATGTAGAGGTGAACTAACTAAATATGTCAACACTTTTTGACTAGTTTTAACAGCTATTAATTAGCCCTCACCTTTGGGAACAGCCTTCCTGAAGACCTGCAGTCAGCTGGTAGTTATATTTATTTTTAAAGCAAAAGAAAATCTTGGCAGCCTGGCTTTGAATTTAACTTTAAGTGTCATTTATTAGTTATATATCTAATTCTCTATTTTATTAATTAGATTTAATTCTTATTCCTTAGGTATTTCTAATTCATTATTTTCATTGGGATTGTCATTATTATTATTATCATTATTACTAGTTGCATTTATTAAACATTTATTTATTAAACAATATTTTGTTCTTTAGTTATTGTTATTCATTTCCTTCTGTACCATTTATGGTTTATATTTTAGAATTTTATACTTTTTTTCTTTAACTTAATATATTTGAAGATATTTACCATCAGAACCGACGTTCAAAGCTGACAAAGGTGTGGAAATGTGTGATAGTCCATGAGTGTGTCGGGGTTAAGCGGAAACAAACGCAGCTTTTGACAGTGGCGAACAGCTTGTGTTATTTATAGGAGCCCTCTGCTAGCTCCTGCTTTAGGAGAACAGCTTTTCATCCAGATTGCAGTGGGCTGTTATGGGATTGCTTAGCCACAGCTGCAAATTTACATCAGAGATAACAGTGACAAAAACAATGCACAGTGGGGGACACAGGAGCTAACAGGGTTGGTGTTGCTGCCTGAGTCTGAGAAGGAAGAGGAAAGAGAAAACCACTTCCTCAAAATAGGTGGAGAGCCAGCAGGCTTTTCGTCTTGTTCTATGATGCAGCTTTAACTCACCTTTTAACCTGGATGCTTTACGTTTACCACAGAAGCTCACTTTAGTCTTCACTCATTTAAAAAAATGAAACAAACGTCAGTTTTTTTTAGGATTTCACATGATCTACAATGGAGAAAATTGTTAAATCAGCAACAGTACCAATCCTGATTGTGCTTCTTTAGACAATGACCTATTTTTTGACTTTGACCAGAACGATAAATGATGCAATAATTGCTCAACAATTATAATTGCTGAAGCCCTTGTTAGTGATCTGCAAACAGCTGTTTACCCCAAAACTAGTTCCACTAGTTAACTGGTGCCAGTGCTTTATTAGCACAATTTCTTTCCTTTTCCAATGCTGAAAACACTAACCCTTGCACTGAAAAAACGTTTTGATCACAGCACCAAATCTGAGCTGGTCCAGAGGAGAGAGACGATTTTGAAAGGAGATCCAATGAAAAATAATGTGAATGCAAGTTATAAATAATCAATATTTAAAGCAACATAAGCAGTGTAAGCAAATGTTCAAGGTGACATCGGACACAGCATAAAAAAAAGCGACAAAGAGATCAGAATAAAAGGTGCTTTGCGCAGCAGCAGAATTACTCATCCTTTCACTGACGAGACAAACATTAACAAAGTTCATCACTAGACCCGGCTGTCCGTTAACTCTTCTTTTTAAACTGAGCAACTACTCTGTTCCTTATTCATCCGCTCAGCTGCTCTGTTTGGTGCCTTGATGTCTCTGCCAGCTTCAGTCTTGTTGCCTCCAGCTGAGTTTTCAAACTCATTTTTAAGCATATCAGACAAACTGTAGTTAAATGAGCCGACGTCTGTCTCCAGCATGACAAATAAAAAAAATAAAATCCCAGTTGTTTAAACTCTTGTTTTTCCTCTGCAGACATGTTCTTTTTTGTACTGTTGTTACAACTGACTCTTATTCTTGTAGAGCTGTTCAATTGTTTCTGCTGTTGCCATGATGCTGCCGCTCACCTGGATGGGCGGGGAGTGATGCGATTAGGAGCTTTAGGGAAAACTAACGCCTGGTTCACATGGCAGGATTTTAATGCCAATTTTCGCCCCGATCTTCCACTTCTGATATGCCCCGATATCCGTAACGTCCCTTAAGATATCCTGCTGTGTGTGATGTGTGTGGCGTATTAAGAGTGATCTAGTCTGCTCAGAAAGATGTCAGGACTGTCAAGAAGCGAGGTGACAGGAAACAAGGAAGGGAATTACTCTGAACTCACGTTGGATCTCGAGAGGGTTTGCAAGATTTCCCATCTGACATCTGAATGTTTGAGTGAAATCTGTTTGTGTGTTGTGCTTGTCGTGTGGCTGGACACCACACACTGCTGGACTAAACCTGTTATAGCTATGATTTTTTTCATCACCACATGTGGGGTCTCTTGGGTTTTGAAAATCAGCCGATAATTTTAAAATCCTGCCGTGTGAACCAGGCCTAGCTTCCAGAGATTTATTTGCAGAAGATTCTATGGAAATTTAAATAAATATTAACAATAGAGTAAGTTGAATATCTCACGTGGCATAAATGTAGATTTTATTTTTCCCTAAACACTGATATATCGCTCATCTCTACTCTCTCTGCCTCCACGGAGACACAGAGCAGAAGTCCGTGCTTCCTTTAATTAAATATTTCCACTAAGATTGGTGGATTTTATCAACGCATTTCATCCATGCAAAAAGCAGAACTCTGGTCAGGTCCTTTAAAATTAACAGAAAATATATACTGCAGGGGAGTATACACTGGGAGATGACTGAAACATAACACTGGTAATTTTCAACCAGTGAGAAATATTTAGCATCCTCCCACCACCAACCCCACCTTTATTTCAAGGTCCAAGCAATAATTCCCACCTCCCTACCAGGGTCATTTTTGGGTAGTAGGATCTCTACCTATTTTTTCTGATTTGGTCCTGCTAAGGTTGGAAAAAAAAAAAAAAACACCCAACAAAAGAGCTTTCTTACTATGGCTCCTCAAGATAAAAGACTGATAACACACACACGTGGCACAAAGCAACAAAACGCAAACAGAATACACGATAACACGTTGTGTCATACCCCTTACCCATAAAACGGTTTCATTTTGTCACGAGTTCATGATGGGTTGCTTAAAAAGTGTTGGTACTAACACCTTCGTAAAAAGTTCAAAGATTTTCTGGTAGGGTTAGGGAGTAAATAAGTGTAAAGTCATGATCTCACATTTCTCGTGAATATTTTAACATGCGTTTAATTTCTAGAAAACAGTAAACCAACAGAAAGCTCACACTAAGAGGTTAAACTGATATAAGGAACCGAAGAGTAATGCTTAGTACTACAAAAATGTATAAAACATGCAACAAAACAATAACCTAAAAGACAAAGGATGAAACTGACCTTAGAAACAAAACAGGATAAATAATAACCCCCACGTAAATGGTGTATGGATACAGCTTTGATTTACCTAAACTATATTAGAGCCTCTCAGAAAAGGATAGCAGATATTCTCAGGTCTCAGCTGGTAATAATGGTCTAACCCAAACAGATGCTGTGACTCGCTGTCCATTCCTTAAACAACCACATGAGATAGCTGTTAGAGAAGCCACTCTTATGTGGGATGACAATGCCAGGATTCATCAAGCTCAAACTGTGTTCAGAGAGCATGAGACATCATTTCACACATGCCTTGGCCACAAACACTCACCCCATGGAGAATCATTGACATGTGTTATCTTAGTAGTGTAGAAGGTTGCAGATTTTGCCCAAACAACTTTACAAGCAAGCTAAGAAAAACGGCACCCAAAACACAGCTGACTATAGCTGGGGAGTTTTAGAAGCTTAAACCTCTGTGTACATCCTCGATCTCAATCTGTCCACAAGAACTGAACATTTGATCAAAATGATCATCACCATAAGTAGTAAGGTTCACTGTCTACCTTTATGCTGTAGGCGTGAGGGTCTGTCTGTACATAAATCTATAACCTCGGAGTCACTGTTAAAACGGTCGTGTATTTATTCATGCACATCAACTTGCAATCCATATGCAGACATGTGACATCTGTGATTTATTATTGTAAATGTGTATGGCTAACTAATGACTTTATAAAGCTATGAACTGTGTGAGTGCATTAGCCAATGAAGGGAAGTTGTAATTTCTACCCGGATGGGATTAATCTCCAATTAGATCAATGATCTACTGGGTTTTATGGAACCATATGGAACCAGCTTGACTCATTTAGACTTAACTATTGTATTACGGACAAAATATTACAAGTTACTAGGTACTGCAATGCAGGTGCAGCTGGCAGAATCAGCTTTTAGAAAATAAACTTGAGAAATTAATTTTAACTCACACCAGAGAATAAGCAAGGACCACACTCCAGCATTGTTTAAAGTCCTTTTGATGAACTTCTAGAGAAATTGAGGAAGTTTTTCCCAGCAGTATGGAACACAGAGTGAGACCGAAGGAAGGTTGCTACACGTTTCCCTCATTTGGAAATGTTTTTAACCACTTTTTATGTGTGCCTCACCTTGCTAAGCACTTTAAGTTAAATTTCTGTTTGAAATGCTCTATATAAATTAAGTTGATTCTGTATCAAAATCTAAAAAGCAAATTAGTGTTATATTATTATAAATGATTACAGAAATAATTATTTTTTTCTTTTACATAAATGCAATTATATGTTATAAATGTCTGTGTAAATAATATACCTTCAATCATAAATGGTCATTTTTATTTTTCAGTCTTAGATAGGTTGTTCTAAAACATTGGAAAGGCACCAAATTTATGATGAATTGTATTTAATCCCATTTTTTGTGGTAGTCATTTGAGCGAATATGTCACATATAGCTAAGACCACCAGGCACCTGCTCCTCCTAATACAGTTGACATGAGGTTAAGACAGTAGTGCAACAACTGAGACCCAGAGCCATGTACCCAAGTAACCTAACACAATGTACAACTCCTGATAATAACCACAGATGCTTTCTATAAAGCTGCTTTACAAGCTCGATGAACGTAAACCCTCCTGAAACAATGGCTAGAAGTGCAACTGAAACTGGTTAAAGGACAAGCCTTTTCGTAGTATCACAAACAGGGAATGCAGCTGGGGGAACCTGAAGTTCCAGTTCAGTTTTCCCTCTGGCTTTCGTTCTCACCAGTGAGCTCTGGTCTCAGTGGTTTTATATGACTCGAAAAAAACAAAACCACAATTGTTTTCTTTGAACGTGGTGAATTGAGGGTCAGTAATCCGATCCGTGACAAAGAACTGCATTTTCCTGATCTTCTGTCCTCTACAGAACTGCTCTGAATGAATAGTGATCATAATGATTAGACATTTTCTGCCTACAGACATTTGTGTTACAACACTGGATTTCACTATAATTACTGGAATATGTTTGATTTGCAACGAAATCTATTTATAAAAGTCAGAAAAGCTTTGTCGCTGAATCAGATGATGCTATAGGGGCACATTGAATATTCAGTAACATTAAAGTGAGATTTTGTTTAGTCTAAAATTAGGTGGAAAAGTTCTTTGAACTTTAGGAACACATCTATTCACCCTTGCCTTTCTGCACATCTGGAGCAAAAGTAATGTGAACTCCAGCTAATTCAGGCTGCCACAGATCTACAGACCTACTGAACATCCTGCATCATTAGCTGCACAATATCAATAAAATAGGGAATAGAGAAATTGTTGAATACTGTGCTAATGGTACCAACTGTTATTGAGTTATCAAGTCTTCCTCACTCTTCACTTTTATTTTCACCATCATAATGTTCCACGACTCTGAGCTTCATCATCCTGGGGCCTGGTGTATGAAGCGTGCTTACGCACAACTCGGCATGTATAAAGACATTGCGTGAAATGCTGCTTGAATCCACGCTAACTTGTGAACTGCCAGGAAAAAGTCAGGTGTGATGATTCCTAAGGTGAACAAGCTGTAGACAATCACACATGTCCATAAATAGCTGTGTAAAGTTGAGTGTAACTGTGGAACAACGGCAGCTTTGGTACAGCTGGAGGACCTCACCAATGGAAGAAGTCCGAGGGAGCGTTTTTTTGTCTGAGATCGAACTGATCTGCTGGCAAATGATGATGCATGTCTTATTGGCGTATTAGGTTTAGATTACACAAGCCAATTATTTTGGAGTTGTGCACGGAGCTGGCCCCAGCGTTACAGGGCGACACCGGGAGGAACCATGCGTCGCTGGTGCCAGTTTGAGTTCTCACTACGCTGCAGTCCTTTCAACTGGAGCTTGTCAGAGGGAGCTGACTGACAGGTTGGGTATTTATTCATCCTTGAACCGGGCCATGCCAGCCATATGGGACGGCCTCATCCGTATGTTGCTCAGATATATAAAGTTACCCTAACTAGTAGCTCTCATTTGAACTGAGGAGTCAATTTCTGAATGTAATCAGAGATACAGACTGGACTGCTATAAGGGCCCCATCTGAATATGAATTTATGAATAGAAAGCATTTCCATTTAATATATGTCAACCTATTTGTGTCAAATGTGTCTCACTAATGCAATGGCACGTTGGTCTCCTCAACTCATGATTCCTTTATACTATAACAATAACTCTAATAATTCTAATTATAATAGTTGTGTTGGTAACAAACCTCCAGCAGGCTCCGTGCGCGATGGTGGCTTCTAGGTAATTTTCCTTTTGTTTTTCTGAATTGTTTTAAAGATTTGAAGTACTTCACAGTATGTGTGGTGACGGTCTTTATAATAGAAATATAGGAGGCATATTCACAACATTATAATGATAAGCATTTAACTATAATTGAGCTCAATGCAGCAGCCAGACAGCACCATTTGGATCTAATGCAGACATTGTAGAACTAAACGGGTTCGAGCCGAGCAACGTTTTATTTTAAGTCAGGTTTTGGTCGCTGATGTCATTGAAGTAGTTGTTGGTTTGATGTAACTGACTACAAACATTCCTCATGGTATGTAGACACAGTCTCTTAGTGTTTTCCACCGAAAGGAACGGGTTCATTTCTCCGATTGCCACAGCACTGTTGCCATGGTTATTTGGACACTTGGTGTGTGCCTTCCGGTTATTAATCCTACTTTGCAGGGGCCAGGCAGTCAAAGCACCATGTGCAGCTGCACAGAATTACTTGCAAATTGGGATGTATTAAGGCTACGTGTGCGGAGAAATGTCCATGCACAGTTTCATACATCTGAATTTTTTTGTGGGCCGCACTTTTCAGAATATTTCCCTACCGCCAACTTTTAGTATGAAAGCTGCTCACTCTTTAGTACATGAGGCCCCTGATCTCCAAACTCTGTACCAGGTGTAGGCAGCAAGGGTTGCAAGCCTTGGCGTGCAGGGATGGAATACAGGTACAGTAGACCATCAAATATTGCGTCCAATTTGTCCTTGTGATACAATACTGGCCACACATATTGTGATGACAAATGCGATTCGATTTTTGCACAGCCCTAGCACCACTGATTTGAAAAGAACAGGAGTTGGACAATGAAACTGAAACACCCGTCATTTTAGTGTGGGAGGTTTCATGGCTAAATTGGACCAGCCTGGTAGCCAGTCTTCATTGATTGCACATTGCACCAGTAAGAGCAGAGTGTGAAGGTTCAATTGGCAGGGTAAGAGCACAGTTTTGCTCAAAATATTGAAATGCACACAACATTATGAGTGACATACCAGAGTTCAAAAGAGGACAAATTGTTGGTGCACGTCTTGCTGGCGCATCTGTGACCAAGACAGCAAGTCTTTGTGATGTATCAAGAGCCACGGTATCCAGGGTAATGTCAGCATACCACCAAGAAGGACGAACCACATCCAACAGGATTAACTATGGTCGCAAGAGGAAGTTGTCTGAAACTTCGGGTGCTAACCCGGATTGTATCCAAAAAACATAAAACCACGGCTGCCCAAATCACGGCAGAATTAAATGTGCACCTCAACTCTCCGGTTTCCACCAGAACTGTCCGTCGGGAGCTCCACAGGGTCAATATACACGGCCGGGCTGCTATAGCCAAACCTTTGGTCACTCATGCCAATGCCAAACGTCGGTTTCAATGGTGCAAGGAGCGCAAATCTTGGGCTGTGGACAATGTGAAACATGTATTGTTCTCTGATGACTCCAAATTTACTGTTTTCCCCACATCCGGGAGAGTTACGGTGTGGAGAAGCCCCAAAGAAGCGTACCACCCAGACTGTTGCATGCCCAAAGTGAAGCATGGGGGTGGATCAGTGATGGTTTGGGCTGCCATATCATGGCATTCCCTTGGCCCAATACTTGTGCTAGATGGGCGCGTCACTGCCAAGGACTACCGAACCATTCTTGAGGACCATGTGCATCCAATGGTTTAAACATTGTATCCTGAAGGCGGTGCCATGTATCAGAATGACAATGCACCAATACACACAGCAAGACTGGTGAAAGATTGGTTTGATGAACATGAAAGTGAAGTTGAACATCTCCCATGGCCTGCACAGTCACCAGATCTAAATATTATTGAGACACTTTGGGGTGTTTTGGAGGAGCGAGTCAGGAAACGTTTTCCTCCACCAGTATCACGTAGTGACCTGGCCACTATCCTGCAAGAAGAATGGCTTAAAATCCCTCTGACCGCTGTGCAGGACTTGTATATGTCATTCCCAAGACAAATTGATGCTGTATTGGACGTAAAAGGAGGCCCTACACCATACTAATAAATTATTGTGGTCTAAAACCAGGTGTTTCAGTTTCATTGTCCAACCCCTGTACATGTGCTACACAAATGTTACCGCAATCACAATTATGTTAATTAATCTCATCTTACTCGCCAGAGACCGTCTGCACCAATGATTTGCTCACCTCAGTATTCTGAATGCTCGTAGAAGCTGACGCAGTGGAGGAGTTGGACTCATTTTCAGCTTAATGTCATTAATAATTATTTAAACACTTGGGGGCACCCAGACTGTGCATAGAGAATCAAACGTTAAGCCCAAGACAGCCATACAATTGTTAAGGATTAGAAAATAAAGCAACAAGAAGGTGACTGTGACAAATTTCTATCCACATCCCAACACAATGCAATATATGTAAAAATTATGCATCATACATGACACAGTTCACATAACATTACAGGATGTTGAAAATGTGGTTTCACTAAATGTGATGTCTGTCTTTATGCTTTGAACCAACATACATGATAAGATTAGTAACAGCAGCTTAAGATCTGCTGAGGGACCGGCCCTTTTTGAAAGTGGAGCAAAAAGCCGCTGTGCGACTGACAATATCCTCATTACTGGGAAAAGGATGAACTGAACACATTACAACTTCTAATCAGCATCTGTGGTTGCAGGAAACCAACTCAAGTTGCAGTGGGATACTTTTTCTCCCCCGTCTACTCTGCATGAGAAGCCTGATTCTGGTATAGCTTCATCTAAATACCCTTTTGAGATGACAGTCATAATTACTCTAATGAATAATTCCCCATGTTATCTAAAGACACAGATGAGCCTGAAGAAAATGAACACAGTCCTAATTTAACCTAATTTGTTCAGGCCTTTGCAACTCGAAGGTTACAGAGATGCCTTGGATCCCCCAGACACTGATATAAACTTGGCAAAAGGCAGTCCTCCTTCAAAGGTTACATTCTTACTAACACACACCGAGGTCATTAATAAGCATGTTTATGTTCTGCCCTTTTGTGCAAGCTTCTAGTAGTCGGTCCTGTATTTCACTTCGTCTTGAAATGTTAGTCTATGGGAAATATGTAAACAGGAATTGCACTTAAACCAACGCTGCATTAAAAAGTACAGCACTGCCATAAAAAGATGATTTTATTAATTTTCCATAAACCCATTCATACAAAGTCACAGAACACAAATACTAGAGTACCCATACGCTGCAACAGGCCCTAAAGTATTAAATGTTGATCAGTTCTGACGGAGTCATTGCAAAAACATTAAAATTATTAAGCTAGATTTTTTTGTTGAAGCTAAAAACAGTAGTAGCTCCTTCTTTGTTACATAACTGGAACTCATTCTGTCTTTATTGGTTATGGTTGGTGATGTCTTTTAAACTAAAGTTAATAATGAAAAATGGAATTTATAATCTTGTCAAAGGCCTACATATTCTCTCAGCATTCCAGTCATGCTCCATTTTTGCTGCAATTTAAGAGATTAACAATAAACTGAAAAGACATTAAACATTTGCTCGACTGTTTGGCTAAACAACAAGAAAAAGAAAGTGTTGCCACTGACAACCACATAAAAACAACTTCTTAAGACGTGTATCTGCCAGGTGGATAATGTAAAGTTCTCAGGGGACCGCAGACTTTTATAAACTACCTGCTATAGTTTCTGAAAGCCACTTCCTGGCTACATAAAGACATGCCGATGGTGCTGCTCAAATGTGCAACAAGACGATATCCTGCGAGATGAGCTCACCGCAGCTGTCAAGTGACACTAAATCTTGATTAATCAAAAGAACGTCAAAAGATTTTACAACACAAAACTTATAATCACTTTAAGATGCCTTTACGTAGATACATTTATAATTGTTGAGACAGTGACATAGGCATATCTATAAGACAAATAACTAATATATCAGTATATAAACACTGTTTTTGGTGCACACCATGGCCACCAATCTCTGATCATATTTACCTTTCTACAGTGGAGTCCATGTATGTGAGATCTGAGGCAACGTAAAACTCATTTAGTTTAAAAACAGTTCAGGGAACAGAGAGAGATGCAACAGGATGAACAGGTCCACTGACTGCTGACATAGTTTGCCTAAGTATTTGCATAATGTCACACCATGTATACAGACCAACTCACATTTGAAATAATATAGCAGGTCACCCATAATGCTTTGCTCTATACCTCCCATCAAAGCTCCAGAAAAAAGTTCTGTTTGTTAAAAAGTTTGAATAAGAAAATAAGCATAAAAGGAACAGAGGAAACTGTTGCTTTAAGTAAGACGTTACATTACTTCTGTACATCTGTGGTAAAGGTAACTTTTTTTGGACATATATCTGCTGAGGGAGGCCCCAGCATCAAAGGCATTGACTCAAAGGTTGTGAACCAACAGATTTAAAAACTTCATGGTGGATACTGCTCTGGTTGTACCTGTTCTGATTTTTATCTTTTACATACAAAACGTCCTGAAGCAATTTTTTTTTTTTTTTTCAGTATGTTTATATCTGTCAGTCAATTCTGGTTGTTTTTCAGAGCACTTTATTCCAAGGAAATAACTCCCTAAGCAGCTCTTTATCCATTTCTGGGGAGGATTGTTGATGACCTAAACTAAACGGGGAAACATGAGTGTTGGGAAACGCAGCACTGGAGGTGTCACGGTTTACAGTAACACCTCTTACTTATGTTGTGGAAGTGTAAACATAATTGCAAAATTAAACAACAGCCAGAGGTTTGGAAATAAATAGGAAAAAAATGACAAGAAAATGTGTGATCTTTCGAAGATCATTAAAATTATACCCGATAGTCATTAAAAAACATAACCACCTATGCATTTATTTAAGCTTCTGTAATTTGATTATTTAACAATTTCTTCGGCAGTGGAGGTGCATGTGCTGGTCATTGTAGCCCCCGCCAGAGGGAGATTTCATACCCAATTAATAAAGAAAAACAATATTTTATAGTAGGGCATTCAATAGAAAACGATGTAATTGTGATAGTTGTTCCCAACCCTTTTCATAACCTTAACCATCTCAGGCACTAAACTGTATTTTAGGTATAGTCATATTACGACGGTGCAGAGCGTGAATGTACAGCAGTTGAAATACATTAGTCCATCAAGTATTACAGCTAAACAGTCCTTTGTTGTTTCAATGTTGCACATGTGGATAATGTGATGATAACCGCTAAATTGTGTAGCTCTAATTTAAATTCGTTTTCTATACTCTGCTTCTACTCCACTTTAAGAAAAGGTTGGTTGCATAAATCCTTTAGCAGGGCGTCCTAATCTGTCATATCTTAAAAGAGCTGACTGGTCTCAAAAGGAACCACAATCAATAAACAGTGGGTGTGAAAATCAATCTACAGAATATACACGAATACTTTAAATCAAACATGAAATCTTTTGCTTTTGAGCGCAAGAAAAATGAATAAACTGGTAACTGGTACAAAACAATAAAAACGTTTTACAGTTCATTACTGTAAAACAGTAATAAAAGCACGGGTGTTCACCCTGTTCAACTTTGATGCTAATTATAACATGCATTTAGCATTTCCTATGTATTGGTTTCTAACAACGCATAGTAGAGGGAGGGGACACGCAGAAGAAAAACAAATACACCAAATTGTGAGTTCAACTGCTTAAAAACAAAGCGGGTTGTCTCATCTTGAACTCATTCAAGCAACAAGCCCTCAAGACAGATCTCCTAATGATCTAGGTCACCCCCATGGATGCCCAGGAAAGAAAGAAACTGTGAAACAATTGTACACTAGAAGGGCAGGGTCAACAGCTATAATGAAAAGAAAAAACTAAAAATCAAAACACAAAGAGCTCCTTAAAAAAAGACCCGTCCTGGGTGACCAAGTGTAAAGGAGGATGCTCGAGCCGTAGCGGAGGAACTGGACCAGCAATCTGACACAGTTGCTTGTTTGTTTGTGTGATTTTCTATGTGGGCGAAACAAACTGAGGGAACATGATACAATCTGCCAAGACTCAATAACCAGGTCAGACATATTCAGGTCAGAGATATGCATCCATGCAGACATTGCAACAATTTCCTGCATCCATCCTGAAGAAACAGGGCTGAAACAAATAAGGTTGCTCTTGAAGGTCACATCATCGGATCTGCTCATTAAATACTGTTTCGAACAGCTCTGAATTATATATACCCAGGAAAGTCACTAAAAGGAGGAAAGCTGCATATAATCTGCCATTAAAGAAACAAAAAGAATGTGTGGATATTATACATTTATTGTAAAATACAGAATAATTAAAAATTCCATTAAAATACAGACTAACTGCAATTCTTTAACTTAGTAATGCAAAACAAGTTTTCATCCTTAAATATAAAACAAATTACTTATAGTTAAACTAATATAATAGAGGAGTTTTCATTTCGTGTACGTCTCTGGAATATATACGTACACAACGGTGGCTAATTGGAACTAAAGATCATTGGTTATAGCTGTTAGGAAAGCCTTACAAAAATGCTGCTAAACAAATGGCAAAATTGATTTCACGTCTATAATAAGGAAGCAAACTTCCTCATTGCATTCCAAATAATCATGTCTTAATCACGTAAATAAGCTGGAGGAGCTCACAACAGATTCGGTATGTGGGGAATTTGGCCCTGAAGAATAAAGCTGAAGCGCCATGAAAACAAGTTACCACTAACACGTCATCCTGACGAATTATAAGATGGCTGCGATTTATGAAGGGAACAGGTTTTGTGACATAGCAGTTCAACCACACCTGGGCTAACAGAGCCTGAGCTCTTAAAGACGTCTGACAGAATGAGAGCCGTAAAAAAACTCAAAAAAAAATCCCCAAAAAAAGTCTGAAAGGAGGATATTTTGAGAAGCACATGAACATTTAACAGAGCTGCGTGCTCACATACAGGAGATCCATCATCATTAGAGAGCTATGAATCATTGATTTTCTGTCTCATGTTATTTGGCACCTCTATTAGTGAAAGTAGGATGGCGGATAAGTATACTGAATGTCTGCTGTTGAAAAGCTTTTCACAATGACAAGTGCACAAACAAGAGCAAAGGAATTACAGATGGAGTCGTCTTACAAGTAAAAGTTGCACTGAAGACTAACGGCAATGTCTCAGCTTTCAAACACAAACCTGTCTCCATCAACAAAGCAATGCAAAATCATTGCATGCCTCCTGTCATTTGGCCTTGTTGCTCACACTGATCTCTATGGAGGGCTCCGAGACATCTCTAGTGTGTGAATGCATGGGTAGGAACATGTTAACTATTTAGTCTTTACCCTAAATTAGGTGGAGAGTAAAGATGCACTGGCTACCAACCAGAATTGACTGATTTTACTCTTGACCTGCCTGTGATTGGTGGTCAGTCAGTCAGAAACTTAAAATATAGTATTTTGTGTTATCAGTGAATGCTGACGAAGCAATAGTGAGCTCCACTGACACCACCACTGTTCAGTGTGGAAGTCATTTCTGTGGGAAAAAGGAAAACAGGAAGAACTGCTTTTAAACCAGTGAGTCAGACTTTAACAAATAACAAGGAAGAAGGTATCACAGCAAAGACACTCTTTATCGTGCTGTCAAAGGGTCCAATTCCATACAGTGCTTCCCGTCGTTTTATTGGAGGAACCTTTAACGACTCCCTCCACCCTCCATAGTGTTTTTTTCACAACACTATGTCATTTCTGCCTCTATATGGACGTGCTGTTACAATTTTCTGCTCTACGCATCACTCTTGTAGGAGTTTTACCCCAATGCGCAGACACACGCCAGATGGTTGCACGCAGAGGTAATCACACACACCTGGTCCGTGTTGAAATTCAGGGGCTGCATCCTTAGAAGGCCACAAAAACGTTTTTTTAGGTAAGAATGTAGCTGTGTAAACCTGAAACATCTCAAGATATCGCTTCACTGAGAAAGTGCTCCGACATTTTCAGAGATGTCAGTTCCCGCTGCTCTAACAACCAGCGCACCTCGCTAGCTGACCGGGTGGTCGAGGCTCGCTACTCAACTCTGAGCCCCCTGCTCTTGCGCTTGGCTCAGTCTCTGCCCTCGCAACTTGACAAAGTGCATGGAAATACACCACACCACCAGCTAATCACAGACAGGTCTTTTTCATCCAGTCGGAGTATTCCTTGCAAAACTGCATTCAGTTGAATGAGAAACAACCAATCACAACCAGCGAATCGAAATACTGCAGTAAGCGGCAGAAGTTACAAAACAGAATGGTAAGATTTAAGGAAAACACAAGAGAACATAATAAAATAAATACTTGAACTTTATAGCCTAAGAATATTTAGTTAAGTATACAAATATGCTAACTTACAATTGTGCATTTAAGGTCATATTGCTACATTTCCTGAGCTGCTGAGTGACATTTGAAAAATGCTTTTGTCTAATTTACAGGATTTTATTTCTTCCAGCTCCTGAGGAGACAAAATTATCTTAGGTTCCTATCAAAGGAACACCTATGCTAAATCCAGAATAAATAATTTATTATTTTACCGCAGATTTTTGGAGATAGATGGCGATGAAAAAACACATTGACATTCGGGCTTCTGAAGAAGGTTTTTCTCCCATAGTTTCACCATTTCTTTTAATATTTAACAAAACAAATGGCCCGTTGACATTTATTCACACCCAAAAGTAAATGGAAAAGCCTTTATTGGATTATGGTGATGAAACATTTCTTATAATCGCTGACAAGCCTTTTACATGTCTCTGATATTTTTGACAATTCATCAATTGCAAAGAGCACAAAGTCTTTAGAGTTTTGAAGGCCTCTCTGCAATCACCTTAATCTGTAGCTAATTTCACAGATTCTCTGTTTAATTCATACATAAAGATATATATAAATACACATATTATTATACATAAAGAATAAAGGGGAGATTTTTATTAGTAATAATTGTATAGGAATGCTCTGTTCAATAACAATTAACCACTATTGCAACTAGTTGTTGACTTTGTATAGAGGTTTTTGCACATAATGTCAAGCGCCCCTGTGTAGTTGTTTATATCATCATATTGGTTTTCTGCATAACAGAGCAAGCTTTGGTATGAAATAAGTATCTACATCAATAAATGATAAACATATAATGTGACAATGAAATTGTGAAATATTTAAATGCATATTAAATTCTCAGCTCATGAAATATATTTAATTTTCCTTTAAAATCAGCTTTGTAAAATAATTTTTTATTTATAATTTTTTACCCAATAATAGAAATGATTGTTAAGGCTATTTTTATGTAATTCCAGCAGTTTTTTTTACTTCAAAATGTCATTTTTTTAAAAGTCAGCTTTTATTTCAAAAAGTCAGCTTTTATTTTATGAGGGTCAATTTTTCCCATTGCCTATTTATTTCATAATGCCACTTTTCAACAGAATGACTTGGCCTGTCAATCAGGGGAAACAGGGCGGAACCAGTTTTTTGATTGGCTGCTCCTTTGCCAAGACAGAAGCAATCCCACACTAAGTATCGAGTTAGGGCTGAAGGTGCAATTCAAATAGGGCTGCTGATGCACCTGTCTCCATGTCCTCTGTTCGGAGGAGGGGAGCAGAGGTGCCATTGGTCACTATTTCGGAGGCGAAATCGTCTGACTCCCGCCCAGCATCGAAGATATCCAATGCTTCTTCCAGTGAGCATTGGTCCACTATGGGGAATTCCCCTTCTAGCGGGGAGAAAATGGCTGCGCGTGAAGGGATAAACCCACTAGCCATAGCTTAAAGGGCGAAGCCTATACGAGATAGAACTAATCGCTATGTAAGGATCAGCCAATGAGGATGCAGGTCCAGCCCCTTGATGCTGATTGGCCGACGGTCATTCAGTTGAAAAGTGGCATTACGAAATAAATAGGCCATGGGGAGAAATCACTCTAATTTAATAAAAGCTGACTTTTAAAAACTACATTTTGGAAAAAAAAAAATGCTGGAATTGGATAAAAAATTGCCTCAACACTAATTTGAATTATTAGGTAAAAATTCTATATGTAAATTCTTTTATATTACAGAGCGGATTTTCAATGTAAACTGAAATATTTTTCATAATAAGCTGAGAATTTAATATGCATTCAATTATTTCATAATTTCATTGTCACATTATATGTTTATCTATTATTCATTGATGTTGGTACTTATTTCATAATGCTTCCATACTCTCTCATGCACACACTGTTGGACTGCCCTAAGAAGCGCCTCTGGCCAAAATACCTTTATACAGTTACAATAAATAAATAAATGATTTAACAATGTAACACTTAACAGTAAATCTGAGCTTTTTACTCAGAAATCAACCTGGGCCTAGCTGTTATTTATCATCGCTGGATCTTTTAGAAAAAATATATCTGATATTTTGAACTTCTATATTTTGGGTTGTGCGAAGGAAAATAAAAAAGCAAAATATAATCTGTTTTCTAAAGATGAGATGCTGCTATTCTCTTTAATTTGGTTTTACCAGTAGAAATACCTCTGTCCCATAATCTGGAAGATTTGACTGTATTTTTAGATTTTTATTTATGCAGAAAAAGGTCCCATTTTTTCCATGTTTTATTTAACAGTAAACATTTTGTGAAGGCTGATAAAATTCTAAATTTATCCTGAAAGTAGCAAAAACATTTAAATGTTGAATATTATTCATAATACATCGGAATCCCCACAATAAAGTTTCATAAAATCTCTGATTGGGTACCTCTCTAGTGGAGTGTGTTCATCAGGATCATAAAGTATGATTATATGATCATTCAACTGGATACTCCTTTCATTTTCCACAGTAGAGTCACTGTGGGGCTGATTCAACAATCATGACGTCAGCTTGTTGTGACACAGCAAAGGAACACACTTCCTTGCGTGCGGTTATTACATTACCAATTACTTATTAGACCATTTTTCCAGAGCAATTCACAAGTGCAGAGTACAGAGTGGCTAAAGTACAAAAGATAGTTTGTGAAAGGGTAGCTTAGTGCTACAGAGCTCAGTTTTAGTAAGTAGGTAGGAAAAAGGGTGAACAAACTAGTGCATGTGCATATGCAATGTTTATGCACAAATAAGATATCATGGGTTTAGGTTGTAGGGTTCGTGATGGACTTTGAAACAAGGTCATAAAGCAAATGTGTCATACCGCACCATATAATGGGAAAAAAAAGTCGTAAGTGACTGAATTGTGACTGGATTTAGTGACAAATGTGAATAGTACAGAAGTCAAAAATGGACAGAGCATATTCATCATCTTTCAGGTAACAACAGAAAACACATGATTCAAACATTACACTTGGATCAAGTAGAGCAGCACAACTTTTTCAAAACAAATCATCATTGCCACTATAGTGTGGCCTATAGTAAAATTTCAAAGGACTAGTTGGAATACAGTATACATTGGGCATTTTATTCAATGCATCAGGACTTCACACTTTACATGCCAACTGCATATTCAGCCTCTTGCATGGAGTTTCAATGCAGAAAATACAAAAATCAAATGATGAGTGAGGAAAGTGCTATATCACAATATTCCATCTTGTTTTTGGATTCATATGATTTTCCTAATGTTGTGCTGCCCCAGAGTCTTTTCTGAAACTCTGTGTGAACAAATGTTAAATTCAAAATAGAACAACTAACTGTTGTTTCTAATCCTGTAGTTGGTCTGTTTTCCTGAACAGAACATTCTTGTTTCTTGTAAACCAAAGCCAAACAGAGCAACAGAATTACTAAACGAGCAATCAGGTCAGAGATTAATAAAGTGTAAACTGTAAAACTGAATTAGAGCTGTTACAACTAAATAACCAATGAAAAAACCTGAATGAAATGAGTGGTCTGCCTTTCATACCTTGTCATTTATGATTCAAGGACCTGGATCCCAGTGGTTGGCTGATGACAGATCCAACAAGAGTCTGATTATCTGACAAAAAAGATAAATAAAAATATCAGAAACCCAGCATTAAAAGAAAAATCAATGCAAAGTCAAATAATTTACAGCTTTTAGTTTCATTTGACCAACGCATCTTGCTCCATTGTTGTCAATATAAAGCAAAAATCTTAGACCAGCTTTGAAAGTCGCAAGCTGCAAACTTTAACACATTTACTGTTCTTTCTTATTCCATGAAATTACACACTGCATGGGCAGATCACCACTTTACGCAGTGTTAAATTCCACAATATCATAAATCTACTTCGATGCTTTATTTATACAAACTTGCTCAGTATGAGGGATTGCTGCTAAGTCAATGCGAGCGACTGTCCACTGTCGCTACATGTTCATCCAGGAGAAGTGAATGCTATAAGTCATTGACTCAATGCAATCTGCAGGGTTTCCTTAGAAAAACCTTTTAACCAATTTGAATAAATAACTGAATCTGACTGCACTGTTTGATAGTTCGGATTAATTGGAATGTATGTAACCGACTTGAAATCTGTATGATTCGATTGAACTGACTTTGTTAAGTCCCTTGAGACGACATGCGTTGTGAATTGGTGCTATATAAATAAAACTGAATTTAAAAAACTGAATAGAATTTACTTCTGTAACCAGGTCGGCCTGGTTCTGCTGGAGCTTTCTTCCTGTTAAAAAGGGAGTTTTTTCTTTCCACTGTCGCTACATGCATGCTCAGTATGAGGGATTGCTGCAAAGTCAACGCCAGTGACTGTCCACTGTCTCTACATGTTCATCCGGGAGGAGTGAATGCTGCAAGTCACTGACTGGATGCAATCTGCTGGGTTTCCTTAGATAGAAAAACTTTTTATCCAATTTGAATAAATAACAAAATCTGGCTGCACTGTTCAATGATTAAGATTAATTGGAATGTATGTACCTGACTTTTGTGAAGTGCCTTGAGACGACATGTGCTGTGAATTGGCGCTATATAAATAAACTGAATTGAATTTACTTCTGTGTGATATGGACAGTCTCTTACATTAACTATTTCTTCTAAAATCTGATGGGAAACCTGCAATATCCAAACGGATTCATCCCGTTAAAAGTTGGCATATTGACATAACAAGTAGTCAAATCGGGGTCGTAAAAACCATTCGTGAAGCTTTAAAATTAATTTAGGTTTAAGAGAGAGCTTTAGTTTTTTTTTATGGGCAATCAGAAAATCCCTAAACTGTTGGGTTAGCGCTAACATTAGGACACACAGGGGCCAGTAGCTTAAAAGATGATAGATTGTAGATTATGTGATGGAGATAGAACAACTCTCTTAAAAAATGTAAAAGTTCTAGAAACCCAATGTGGCCTTACTTCTCAGGTCAGAAAAATTAATGATTTTTTTTTTATTCTGTTGTTTTTAATCTGTCTTTTGTACTGGCAGTTATTATGAAGTGTGTTGTTGACCTGAGGCCCTTGTAAAAATAAGTCTCGAACACAATCGGACTTTACCAGATTAAACAGAGATCAAATAAAAGAAACAAAAAACATAACAGTATTGCCTGATTTTTTTGGGAAAGCATCGGCCATGCCAGCTGATCTCAGAGAAAGAAAATTCTATTGAACGAGCTAAAAAGACAGGATCATCTCTCCTCTGTCCTTAATGAGCACAACAGAGCTGCACAACAGAAGGCAGGGAGGGACTGAACGAAGCAGCAACAGAAAGGGAGGGAATGACAGGAAGGAAGACCATTTTTTGACTTATCCACATCGAGCTCCCGATCGGCTCCAAACACATTGGACTCCACTGACACTCATTAGTTTCTGCCCTGCTTCCTCTAGGGTGCCTTTATCCTCATCACATCTATTTGGGATACTGAATCCTGACAAAGAAAAGTTCCTTCCATCACACACAGAGAATGAAGAGGGGGAAGCACCCATTTCAAACCAAATGTGGTTGACAGTGGGGGGTTGTTTAGTGTTATGAGTCTGTATTTATTTCTACTCTATTCCCTTTGATTTAGCACCACTGTAATCCATGAAACTGAAAGCAGCTGGGAAAAGGAAATCACCTGAAAGAAGAACAGACGCTATGCAAACAAGGAAGACATGTACATAGTGTATAAGAAGTGTCCCTTAACACAGAAATGCTCAGATTTATATAAAAGCTTTCCATGCACTGTTAGCCAATATTTATTTTCCTATTTCACTTTCAGAGGCAACAAATAGCCAACTTAAATGTGTCGTGTAGAGATGAACCAAGGTGACTGGAACCAGCTGATTTTCAGCTGGAACAGACCTGACAGATGACTGGCCGTTCAGAAACCCGTCCCATACTTGGTGCTGTAACAACACCGTTACTGAACAAAACTCCCAGTTAGCCATTTTTAATAAAGTGTTTTAAACTAAACCAGAGGAAGGATAGAGACATATGAGGCTATTTAAAAAGGAAACTATTTTCTATGACATGTCTGTGGTTCATTCAGGCTGTGACAGATTTTTTACAGGGTTCTCGCCAGCGCATTTCAGCATAGCGGCTGCTACGCTGAAAATTGTCACCACTACGTTGAAATTTAGGCCGATACGCTCATTTTTAATGAGCGACCCATTTGACTGACATTTGGGTTCCCTCCGTGTAGTTTTAATGTCGGCCATAGCGCTGCGCTGAGTCTGTTCCCGCTTCCTTTCACCTTGTGCGACCGCTAACGTTAAAGCTTTCTAAAATCATATCTTCGAAGGGTGGGTATAAACGGCGTCATATCATGACGGGCATGCAGAAGAAAAATCGTTTCTGTCCCCCACAGTCACGTTAGACAAAATCTTCAATCGCCTAAATTGTTAATGGCCAATCGAAGCAGGAAAGCTGGAAAACATATATACTGAATGCTGTTTTTATATTTTGCTATGTTATAAATCCTAAAAAAATCCTAAAAAAAAACCAACAAAAAAACTGAATCTGGTCAAATCAATATTAGTCCGCAAAAGCTTTATAAAAGTCGGAAGCTTGAATTGACATTGAATAATGATAATGTGGTTAAACATAAAGCTTCATGATCTAACTGTTTCAATGGCTCGGTTAATGCAAAGTTCGGTTTAGAAGTAACAATTAACCTTAATTTGACGTCATGAGAAAAAACCCAGAAAGGCGAGAAAAAAACGACACATTACCACAATATCCATCTGTGCACCCAGTCCAAAGAGCAGAACCAACCATAGACAACAACATTCAATGATGTAAAACAGTGTGACTGCTAGTTTAGATGAACATTAAGTATAAGCTAACATTTAAATCTGCCATGTGAAAAGACCAAGGATGTCCCAATCTTGTTTTTACAGATGCTGATCGGGGTTAAAGATAGAGATACCCTTCTGACCCAGTTCATCTAAAACAACGGAATAATCGAGACATCCCCAGCAAAGATTTTTATGAAAATTTGATTGCAGCAAGTAATATGTTTTGGGGGACGGTTCAGTAAAGCACATATGAGTACAGTATATTCCATTGTCCAATTACTTGAAATCTAACTAGACTAAAATTATATCCTTCAAGTGCAGAAAATGGATGGATGTATTTTAACAGGCTTACAATACCAGTAAGAATTATGTACAAGTCTTAATCACAATTAGAAACACTTCTGAAGGAAATTGCTTATGATACAGCTTCACAACTCAGCATGAGATTTCAAAACAGGCACCATACAGGAAACAAGATAAATGACAGAAGTAAAAACATGCACAAAAAAATCCCATGAGGGACAGTTTTGCTGTATAAATGAGCAATACCATATAAAAGAAACAATGAGCAGTACCATAAAAGCAGGTATTGACAAGTAAGTAATGCGTTAAGATACAGAGACTAATGTTTACACTATTTTACTTAGATCTGCAGTAATTCTGGGAAAACCGTCTGTCCATGCTTGATGAGACAAAGTACAAAACCTAACCTGTGTTTTCCTAAAGACTACAAATGTGTTTAATGTGCAACAGCAAATAGTTTAAATTGCATTTTTGTATAAGCAATATGTTGAACGATCTTTCTGGAGATTCATTAAGCCTCCCAATTTAAAGAAAAACACTGGGAATGGCATGTTGGGAGACATCTGACCCCACTCACACAGCAATCTAAGTATTAAAAATATCAAATGTAATATTGCATAGTGCAATATTTGATAAAAAAAACATTACTCCCAATCATATTAAAGCAGCCTGTAAAAAGCACAATGCACGTGTGAAAATATTTTACAGGCGTCTTCAGTGGTTATTACAACAGATCTCTTCTTGCTAGGTTAATTTCCAAGAACCTCTTTTTTCCCCATGTGGTAAACAAAACCCTTTCAAAATCCTTCCATTACGCAAGTGAGAATGCAAGTTCCTACAAAAATGTAATTTCATTCCACAGATAGGTCTAGACCATATTTCCCCTCGCATGTTAACATGGTGAGTTTGAAATCTCTCTATTGGTTTGTTTTTTTAACCCTTAAACACCAAACATGACAGAAGCACAGTTCAGTTTACCAACAGAGCTGCTGATGAGACTCAATGAGCCGCAGACAGATGCTCTGATAAGTGGGTCACAGCCACACAGTAATCATTCGGGGGAAGCTGAATGCACAGATGTTTCAACCCAGTCCACCAGCATATCAAATCTATGGAAACCTACATAATTACACTGACTAGGAGTCAAATCGCATTCTCAAAAACCATGCTATGGACCATCATAATCCACAGTGTATCACCCATTTGGTATTTACATATACATATATATCTCTATCTCTATATCTCTGTATCTCTATATCTCTATCTATCTATCCATCTATCTATGTATATCTATATACAGGGGTTGGACAATGAAACTGAAACACCTGGTTTTAGACCACAATAATTTATTAGTATGGTGTAGGGCCTCCTTTTACGTCCAATACAGCATCAATTTGTCTTGGGAATGACATATACAAGTCCTGCACAGCGGTCAGAGGGATTTTAAGCCATTCTTCTTGCAGGATAGTGGCCAGGTCACTACGTGATACTGGTGGAGGAAAACGTTTCCTGACTCGCTCCTCCAAAACACCCCAAAGTGTCTCAATAATATTTAGATCTGGTGACTGTGCAGGCCATGGGAGATGTTCAACTTCACTTTCATGTTCATCAAACCAATCTTTCACCAGTCTTGCTGTGTGTATTGGTGCATTGTCATTCTGATACATGGCACCGCCTTCAGGATACAATGTTTAAACCATTGGATGCACATGGTCCTCAAGAATGGTTCGGTAGTCCTTGGCAGTGACGCGCCCATCTAGCACAAGTATTGGGCCAAGGGAATGCCATGATATGGCAGCCCAAACCATCACTGATCCACCCCCATGCTTCACTTTGGGCATGCAACAGTCTGGGTGGTACGCTTCTTTGGGGCTTCTCCACACCGTAACTCTCCCGGATGTGGGGAAAACAGTAAATTTGGAGTCATCAGAGAACAATACATGTTTCACATTGTCCACAGCCCAAGATTTGCGCTCCTTGCACCATTGAAACCGACGTTTGGCATTGGCATGAGTGACCAAAGGTTTGGCTATAGCAGCCCGGCCGTGTATATTGACCCTGTGGAGCTCCCGACGGACAGTTCTGGTGGAAACCGGAGAGTTGAGGTGCACATTTAATTCTGCCGTGATTTGGGCAGCCGTGGTTTTATGTTTTTTGGATACAATCCGGGTTAGCACCCGAAGTTTCAGACAACTTCCTCTTGCGACCATAGTTAATCCTGTTGGATGTGGTTCGTCCTTCTTGGTGGTATGCTGACATTACCCTGGATACCGTGGCTCTTGATACATCACAAAGACTTGCTGTCTTGGTCACAGATGCGCCAGCAAGACGTGCACCAACAATTTGTCCTCTTTTGAACTCTGGTATGTCACTCATAATGTTGTGTGCATTTCAATATTTTGAGCAAAACTGTGCTCTTACCCTGCCAATTGAACCTTCACACTCTGCTCTTACTGGTGCAATGTGCAATCAATGAAGACTGGCTACCAGGCTGGTCCAATTTAGCCATGAAACCTCCCACACTAAAATGACGGGTGTTTCAGTTTCATTGTCCAACTCCTGTTCTTTTCAAATCAGTGGTGCTAGGGCTGTGCAAAAATCGAATCGCATTTGTCATCACAATATGTGTGGCCAGTATTGTATCACAAGGACAAATTGGACGCAATATTTGATGGTCTACTGTACCTGTATTCCATCCCTGCACGCCAAGGCTTGCAACCCTTGCTGCCTACACCTGGTACAGAGTTTGGAGATCAGGGGCCTCATGTACTAAAGAGTGAGCAGCTTTCATACTAAAAGTTGGCGGTAGGGAAATATTCTGAAAAGTGCGGCCCACAAAAAAATTCAGATGTATGAAACTGTGCATGGACATTTCTCCGCACACGTAGCCTTAATACATCCCAATTTGCAAGTAATTCTGTGCAGCTGCACATGGTGCTTTGACTGCCTGGCCCCTGCAAAGTAGGATTAATAACCGGAAGGCACACACCAAGTGTCCAAATAACCATGGCAACAGTGCTGTGGCAATCGGAGAAATGAACCCGTTCCTTTCGGTGGAAAACACTAAGAGACTGTGTCTACATACCATGAGGAATGTTTGTAGTCAGTTACATCAAACCAACAACTACTTCAATGACATCAGCGACCAAAACCTGACTTAAAATAAAACGTTGCTCGGCTCGAACCCGTTTAGTTCTACAATGTCTGCATTAGATCCAAATGGTGCTGTCTGGCTGCTGCATTGAGCTCAATTATAGTTAAATGCTTATCATTATAATGTTGTGAATATGCCTCCTATATTTCTATTATAAAGACCGTCACCACACATACTGTGAAGTACTTCAAATCTTTAAAACAATTCAGAAAAACAAAAGGAAAATTACCTAGAAGCCACCATCGCGCACGGAGCCTGCTGGAGGTTTGTTACCAACACAACTATTATAATTAGAATTATTAGAGTTATTGTTATAGTATAAAGGAATCATGAGTTGAGGAGACCAACGTGCCATTGCATTAGTGAGACACATTTGACACAAATAGGTTGACATATATTAAATGGAAATGCTTTCTATTCATAAATTCATATTCAGATGGGGCCCTTATAGCAGTCCAGTCTGTATCTCTGATTACATTCAGAAATTGACTCCTCAGTTCAAATGAGAGCTACTAGTTAGGGTAACTTTATATATCTGAGCAACATACGGATGAGGCCGTCCCATATGGCTGGCATGGCCCGGTTCAAGGATGAATAAATACCCAACCTGTCAGTCAGCTCCCTCTGACAAGCTCCAGTTGAAAGGACTGCAGCGTAGTGAGAACTCAAACTGGCACCAGCGACGCATGGTTCCTCCCGGTGTCGCCCTGTAACGCTGGGGCCAGCTCCGTGCACAACTCCAAAATAATTGGCTTGTGTAATCTAAACCTAATACGCCAATAAGACATGCATCATCATTTGCCAGCAGATCAGTTCGATCTCAGACAAAAAAACGCTCCCTCGGACTTCTTCCATTGGTGAGGTCCTCCAGCTGTACCAAAGCTGCCGTTGTTCCACAGTTACACTCAACTTTACACAGCTATTTATGGACATGTGTGATTGTCTACAGCTTGTTCACCTTAGGAATCATCACACCTGACTTTTTCCTGGCAGTTCACAAGTTAGCGTGGATTCAAGCAGCATTTCACGCAATGTCTTTATACATGCCGAGTTGTGCGTAAGCACGCTTCATACACCAGGCCCCAGGATGATGAAGCTCAGAGTCGTGGAACATTATGATGGTGAAAATAAAAGTGAAGAGTGAGGAAGACTTGATAACTCAATAACAGTTGGTACCATTAGCACAGTATTCAACAATTTCTCTATTCCCTATTTTATTGATATTGTGCAGCTAATGATGCAGGATGTTCAGTAGGTCTGTAGATCTGTGGCAGCCTGAATTAGCTGGAGTTCACATTACTTTTGCTCCAGATGTGCAGAAAGGCAAGGGTGAATAGATGTGTTCCTAAAGTTCAAAGAACTTTTCCACCTAATTTTAGACTAAACAAAATCTCACTTTAATGTTACTGAATATTCAATGTGCCCCTATAGCATCATCTGATTCAGCGACAAAGCTTTTCTGACTTTTATAAATAGATTTCGTTGCAAATCAAACATATTCCAGTAATTATAGTGAAATCCAGTGTTGTAACACAAATGTCTGTAGGCAGAAAATGTCTAATCATTATGATCACTATTCATTCAGAGCAGTTCTGTAGAGGACAGAAGATCAGGAAAATGCAGTTCTTTGTCACGGATCGGATTACTGACCCTCAATTCACCACGTTCAAAGAAAACAATTGTGGTTTTGTTTTTTTCGAGTCATATAAAACCACTGAGACCAGAGCTCACTGGTGAGAACGAAAGCCAGAGGGAAAACTGAACTGGAACTTCAGGTTCCCCCAGCTGCATTCCCTGTTTGTGATACTACGAAAAGGCTTGTCCTTTAACCAGTTTCAGTTGCACTTCTAGCCATTGTTTCAGGAGGGTTTACGTTCATCGAGCTTGTAAAGCAGCTTTATAGAAAGCATCTGTGGTTATTATCAGGAGTTGTACATTGTGTTAGGTTACTTGGGTACATGGCTCTGGGTCTCAGTTGTTGCACTACTGTCTTAACCTCATGTCAACTGTATTAGGAGGAGCAGGTGCCTGGTGGTCTTAGCTATATGTGACATATTCGCTCAAATGACTACCACAAAAAATGGGATTAAATACAATTCATCATAAATTTGGTGCCTTTCCAATGTTTTAGAACAACCTATCTAAGACTGAAAAATAAAAATGACCATTTATGATTGAAGGTATATTATTTACACAGACATTTATAACATATAATTGCATTTATGTAAAAGAAAAAAATAATTATTTCTGTAATCATTTATAATAATATAACACTAATTTGCTTTTTAGATTTTGATACAGAATCAACTTAATTTATATAGAGCATTTCAAACAGAAATTTAACTTAAAGTGCTTAGCAAGGTGAGGCACACATAAAAAGTGGTTAAAAACATTTCCAAATGAGGGAAACGTGTAGCAACCTTCCTTCGGTCTCACTCTGTGTTCCATACTGCTGGGAAAAACTTCCTCAATTTCTCTAGAAGTTCATCAAAAGGACTTTAAACAATGCTGGAGTGTGGTCCTTGCTTATTCTCTGGTGTGAGTTAAAATTAATTTCTCAAGTTTATTTTCTAAAAGCTGATTCTGCCAGCTGCACCTGCATTGCAGTACCTAGTAACTTGTAATATTTTGTCCGTAATACAATAGTTAAGTCTAAATGAGTCAAGCTGGTTCCATATGGTTCCATAAAACCCAGTAGATCATTGATCTAATTGGAGATTAATCCCATCCGGGTAGAAATTACAACTTCCCTTCATTGGCTAATGCACTCACACAGTTCATAGCTTTATAAAGTCATTAGTTAGCCATACACATTTACAATAATAAATCACAGATGTCACATGTCTGCATATGGATTGCAAGTTGATGTGCATGAATAAATACACGACCGTTTTAACAGTGACTCCGAGGTTATAGATTTATGTACAGACAGACCCTCACGCCTACAGCATAAAGGTAGACAGTGAACCTTACTACTTATGGTGATGATCATTTTGATCAAATGTTCAGTTCTTGTGGACAGATTGAGATCGAGGATGTACACAGAGGTTTAAGCTTCTAAAACTCCCCAGCTATAGTCAGCTGTGTTTTGGGTGCCGTTTTTCTTAGCTTGCTTGTAAAGTTGTTTGGGCAAAATCTGCAACCTTCTACACTACTAAGATAACACATGTCAATGATTCTCCATGGGGTGAGTGTTTGTGGCCAAGGCATGTGTGAAATGATGTCTCATGCTCTCTGAACACAGTTTGAGCTTGATGAATCCTGGCATTGTCATCCCACATAAGAGTGGCTTCTCTAACAGCTATCTCATGTGGTTGTTTAAGGAATGGACAGCGAGTCACAGCATCTGTTTGGGTTAGACCATTATTACCAGCTGAGACCTGAGAATATCTGCTATCCTTTTCTGAGAGGCTCTAATATAGTTTAGGTAAATCAAAGCTGTATCCATACACCATTTACGTGGGGGTTATTATTTATCCTGTTTTGTTTCTAAGGTCAGTTTCATCCTTTGTCTTTTAGGTTATTGTTTTGTTGCATGTTTTATACATTTTTGTAGTACTAAGCATTACTCTTCGGTTCCTTATATCAGTTTAACCTCTTAGTGTGAGCTTTCTGTTGGTTTACTGTTTTCTAGAAATTAAACGCATGTTAAAATATTCACGAGAAATGTGAGATCATGACTTTACACTTATTTACTCCCTAACCCTACCAGAAAATCTTTGAACTTTTTACGAAGGTGTTAGTACCAACACTTTTTAAGCAACCCATCATGAACTCGTGACAAAATGAAACCGTTTTATGGGTAAGGGGTATGACACAACGTGTTATCGTGTATTCTGTTTGCGTTTTGTTGCTTTGTGCCACGTGTGTGTGTTATCAGTCTTTTATCTTGAGGAGCCATAGTAAGAAAGCTCTTTTGTTGGGTGTTTTTTTTTTTTTTCCAACCTTAGCAGGACCAAATCAGAAAAAATAGGTAGAGATCCTACTACCCAAAAATGACCCTGGTAGGGAGGTGGGAATTATTGCTTGGACCTTGAAATAAAGGTGGGGTTGGTGGTGGGAGGATGCTAAATATTTCTCACTGGTTGAAAATTACCAGTGTTATGTTTCAGTCATCTCCCAGTGTATACTCCCCTGCAGTATATATTTTCTGTTAATTTTAAAGGACCTGACCAGAGTTCTGCTTTTTGCATGGATGAAATGCGTTGATAAAATCCACCAATCTTAGTGGAAATATTTAATTAAAGGAAGCACGGACTTCTGCTCTGTGTCTCCGTGGAGGCAGAGAGAGTAGAGATGAGCGATATATCAGTGTTTAGGGAAAAATAAAATCTACATTTATGCCACGTGAGATATTCAACTTACTCTATTGTTAATATTTATTTAAATTTCCATAGAATCTTCTGCAAATAAATCTCTGGAAGCTAGGCCTGGTTCACACGGCAGGATTTTAAAATTATCGGCTGATTTTCAAAACCCAAGAGACCCCACATGTGGTGATGAAAAAAATCATAGCTATAACAGGTTTAGTCCAGCAGTGTGTGGTGTCCAGCCACACGACAAGCACAACACACAAACAGATTTCACTCAAACATTCAGATGTCAGATGGGAAATCTTGCAAACCCTCTCGAGATCCAACGTGAGTTCAGAGTAATTCCCTTCCTTGTTTCCTGTCACCTCGCTTCTTGACAGTCCTGACATCTTTCTGAGCAGACTAGATCACTCTTAATACGCCACACACATCACACACAGCAGGATATCTTAAGGGACGTTACGGATATCGGGGCATATCAGAAGTGGAAGATCGGGGGCGAAAATTGGCATTAAAATCCTGCCATGTGAACCAGGCGTTAGTTTTCCCTAAAGCTCCTAATCGCATCACTCCCCGCCCATCCAGGTGAGCGGCAGCATCATGGCAACAGCAGAAACAATTGAACAGCTCTACAAGAATAAGAGTCAGTTGTAACAACAGTACAAAAAAGAACATGTCTGCAGAGGAAAAACAAGAGTTTAAACAACTGGGATTTTATTTTTTTTATTTGTCATGCTGGAGACAGACGTCGGCTCATTTAACTACAGTTTGTCTGATATGCTTAAAAATGAGTTTGAAAACTCAGCTGGAGGCAACAAGACTGAAGCTGGCAGAGACATCAAGGCACCAAACAGAGCAGCTGAGCGGATGAATAAGGAACAGAGTAGTTGCTCAGTTTAAAAAGAAGAGTTAACGGACAGCCGGGTCTAGTGATGAACTTTGTTAATGTTTGTCTCGTCAGTGAAAGGATGAGTAATTCTGCTGCTGCGCAAAGCACCTTTTATTCTGATCTCTTTGTCGCTTTTTTTTATGCTGTGTCCGATGTCACCTTGAACATTTGCTTACACTGCTTATGTTGCTTTAAATATTGATTATTTATAACTTGCATTCACATTATTTTTCATTGGGATCTCCTTTCAAAATCGTCTCTCTCCTCTGGACCAGCTCAGATTTGGTGCTGTGATCAAAACGTTTTTTCAGTGCAAGGGTTAGTGTTTTCAGCATTGGAAAAGGAAAGAAATTGTGCTAATAAAGCACTGGCACCAGTTAACTAGTGGAACTAGTTTTGGGGTAAACAGCTGTTTGCAGATCACTAACAAGGGCTTCAGCAATTATAATTGTTGAGCAATTATTGCATCATTTATCGTTCTGGTCAAAGTCAAAAAATAGGTCATTGTCTAAAGAAGCACAATCAGGATTGGTACTGTTGCTGATTTAACAATTTTCTCCATTGTAGATCATGTGAAATCCTAAAAAAAACTGACGTTTGTTTCATTTTTTTAAATGAGTGAAGACTAAAGTGAGCTTCTGTGGTAAACGTAAAGCATCCAGGTTAAAAGGTGAGTTAAAGCTGCATCATAGAACAAGACGAAAAGCCTGCTGGCTCTCCACCTATTTTGAGGAAGTGGTTTTCTCTTTCCTCTTCCTTCTCAGACTCAGGCAGCAACACCAACCCTGTTAGCTCCTGTGTCCCCCACTGTGCATTGTTTTTGTCACTGTTATCTCTGATGTAAATTTGCAGCTGTGGCTAAGCAATCCCATAACAGCCCACTGCAATCTGGATGAAAAGCTGTTCTCCTAAAGCAGGAGCTAGCAGAGGGCTCCTATAAATAACACAAGCTGTTCGCCACTGTCAAAAGCTGCGTTTGTTTCCGCTTAACCCCGACACACTCATGGACTATCACACATTTCCACACCTTTGTCAGCTTTGAACGTCGGTTCTGATGGTAAATATCTTCAAATATATTAAGTTAAAGAAAAAAAGTATAAAATTCTAAAATATAAACCATAAATGGTACAGAAGGAAATGAATAACAATAACTAAAGAACAAAATATTGTTTAATAAATAAATGTTTAATAAATGCAACTAGTAATAATGATAATAATAATAATGACAATCCCAATGAAAATAATGAATTAGAAATACCTAAGGAATAAGAATTAAATCTAATTAATAAAATAGAGAATTAGATATATAACTAATAAATGACACTTAAAGTTAAATTCAAAGCCAGGCTGCCAAGATTTTCTTTTGCTTTAAAAATAAATATAACTACCAGCTGACTGCAGGTCTTCAGGAAGGCTGTTCCCAAAGGTGAGGGCTAATTAATAGCTGTTAAAACTAGTCAAAAAGTGTTGACATATTTAGTTAGTTCACCTCTACATGTGGTGTTTAAGACTTTAGGGTTTTATTAGCCAGTTGTACCCCAGATTATAGTCGCCATAGCAACAGCCCTGACTCTGGAGGCACTTGAGTTACACGGAGCGGGGTTGTTAGAGGAAAGTGGTTTCCTGGCTGTGAGTGAGTGAGTAAATGGTATTCTGTGACTGCTCTAACCTCTGGACTTTTTTATTCACTGTTGCACAGAGGAAGCCACAAAGTTCATTGCCAGGCTGCAGAGTCACACGGCCACAATTCACGCATTCCCACATATTTTTGAAATTTCTCAACAAATGCGGCCACTGTTTGTGAAAGATCACACTGTGATTCTTAGGATTTTGACCAGTTTTCCTTAAAGAAGTAGGCTAAGAAGCAATATCTCTGCTGAGAGCTTAACATGGCTGGAATCTGTGTAACATGTCTTGAATTTTCCTTACTTCAGAAAGTGAAAGCTCCTGATGGAGTTTGGCTACTGGTCAGTCGTCGTTCCAGAAACATGTAGGTCAGTGGATGAGCTTATCTGTGCTGTAGGATGTGCTGTTCTCATTAGTGTGCTGCCTTGCAGATTACTTTTGGGGATGCTTTAAGCAGCCCTCCTCTTATTTTTATGTAAAAAAACTGGACAGAACATAAAGGTTTGATTTAGAAAAAAACGTTCACAAATGTGAACATATCCATAAGGAAGGTGGAGCATAGATGCACATCACCACCTTCTATCTCCTTCACCAGCAGCTTGTTCCCCTAAGAATCCCAACCAGTTTAGATCTCTAAATGTATTAACCAGCATCATGTTCTTTGAATTACGAGGTTGGCTTTATGTAGATCAGATGAGGCATATGCTCAAAATAAGCGCCGTTGGGACCTGCAACGCATCTTTTCTTTTGTAGCTGATAGAAAGAAAAATCAGAATCATTCAAGACTGGAATCAGCGGGTCAGACATTCAGTATTTGCCAGAAACAGCCTGATCAGTGCATCTCTGGTTGGTTAAAAAAATAATAGACAAGAAGAATAAAATGTCAGAATATTTTGAGCTGAAGAAACACTTTCCTTACTGAGCAAACACAGATGAATAGAATGTATGAAGTTTAGATAAAAAAAAAAACATTGATCTAGTTTATTATTGAACTTAAAATTGTGGTAAAAGGATAAAAATATACAAATAAATGCAAATAAAAATGCAATAAAACCAAATAAAAATAAAACTTATGGTGAAAACAAATCAGATAAACAGGCTGGACTAAGACCATTATTACTTTCATAAACCAATAAAACCACCTTAAGTTTTTTTGCGTTATGTGAATATTGAAGAATCTGCATTGCTTATAAATTCATCTTTATTTACAGTATTGTCAAAGATTACAACTAGTGTAAAAGTTTTCAGTCAGGACATTGAAAGGTATAATCCGTTGTACTTTGTTGTAATGAGGCAGGCAATACGCTGTCTTTCTGTCACTGTGAACAAAAAATAAAGTCTCTAAAAAGAAGGGCAGATTATTGCTCTCTTACTTCCCCATCTGTCTGGAAATAAATTGGCTATTGTCTAATGGGTCGGGCTTCGCAGCCTAAAGCCAATTTTCATGGGGTCACAATGTCGTTGGGTAATTTTTACATAAAGACTAATTAGGTTTATAAAAACTGATTATACACAGTTATTAAATTAAGTTTCTTTTCTAATGTTTTTTTTTTAGTTATACACATCATCTCTGTTATCTTAATATGATAAGTTTTCAATTTTAAAACCGAATTGAGGAGCCTTTGTTGTGCCTAAAATATCAGTGAATTGCATAACCTCCAGTTACCCCATCTTTATCCAACTCCCTACTTATTTATTATGCTTTTGATGCTGTTAATGTGTGCACATACAGTAAAGACCAAAAGTTTGGACACACATTCGCATTCAAAGAGTTGTCATTATTTTCATGACTATGAATATTGTAGCTTCACACTGAAGGCATCAAAACTATGAATTAACGCATGTGGAATTATATACTGAACAAAAAAGTGTGAAACAACTGAAAATATGTCTTATATTCTAGGTTCCTCAAAGTAGCCACCTTTTGCTTTGATTACTGCAACACACACTCTTGGCATTCTGTTGATGAGCTTCAAGAGGTAGTCACCTGAAATGGTTTTCCAACAGTCTTGAAGGAGTTTCCCAGAGATGTTTAGCACTTGTTGGCCCTTTTGCCTTCACTCTGCGGTCCAGCTCACCCCAAACCATCTCGATTGGGTTCAGGTCCGGTGACTGTGGAGGCCAGGTCATCTGGCGCAGCACCCCATCACTCTCCTTCTTGGTCAAATAGCCCTTACACAGCCTGGAGGTGTGTTTGGGGTCATTGTTCTGTTGAAAAATAAATGATGGTCCAACTAAACGCAAACCGGATGGAATAGCTTGCCGCTGCAAGATGCTGTGGTAGCCATGCTGGTTCAGTATGCCTTCAATTTTGAATAAATACCCAACAGTGTCACCAGCAAAGCACCCCCACACCATCACACCTCCTCCTCCATGCTTCACGGTGGGAACCAGGCATGTAGAGTCCATCCGTTCACCTCTTCTGCGCCGCACAAAGACCGGTTTTGGAACCAAAGATCTCAAACTTGGACTCATAAGACCAAAGCACAGATTTCCACTGGTCTAATGTCCATTCCTTGTGTTCTTTAGCCCAAACAAGTCTCTTCTGCTTGTTGCCTGTCCTCAGCAGTGGTTTCCTAGCAGCTATTCTACCATGAAGGCCTGATTCACACAGTCTCCTCTTAAACATTGTTCTAGAGATGTGTCTGCTGCTAGAACTCTGTGTGGCATTGACCTGATCTCTAATCTGAGCTGCTGTTTAACCTGCGATTTCTGAGGCTGGTGACTCGATGAACTTATTTCCGCAGCAGAGGTGACTCTTGGTCTTCCTTTTCCTGGGGCGGTCCTCATGTGAGCCAGTTTTCTTTGTAGCGCTTGATGGTTTGCGACTGGACTTGGGGACACTTTCAATGTTTTCCCAATTGTTCGACTGACTGACCTTCATTTCTTAAGTTATGATGGCCACTCGTTTTTCTTTACTTTGCTGCTTTTTTTCTTGCCATAATACAAATTCTAACAGTCTATTCAGTAGGAGTATCAGCTGTGTACTGTATCCACCTCCTGCCACACACAACTGATGGTCCCAACCCATTTATAAGCTTGAAATCCCACTTATTAAACCTGACAGGGCACACCTGTGAAGTGAAAACCATTTCAGGTGACTAGTTCTTGAGACTCATCAACAGAATGCCAAGAGTGTGCGTACCAGTAATCAAAGAAAAAGGTGGATACTTTGAAGAACATAAGAATATAATATAATATAATATATATAGAATATAAGACATATTTTCAGTTGTTTCACACTTTTTTGTTCAGTATATAATTCCACATGTGTTAATTCATCGTTTTGATGCCTTCAGTGTGAAGCTACAATATTCATAGTCATGAAAATAAGGACAACTCTTTGAATGAGAAGGTGTGTCCAAACTTTTGGTCTGTACTGTAGGTTAGCTTGAAAAAAAAAGTTCACTTTTTTCTAAACAGCAACACAAATCCATTTGACTGTTCTCCAAATTACCAGATGATTCACTAAATCCTCTTGCTATTTAAAAATATCGATTTTGACAGGGGCTTTCAGGCCGGTAGTGCACAGAAAATGCTAATTTGTTGTGGAAGCAGTACTTTAAGGCTTTTAAAACAAAATATTTTGAACAGCAAATGGTGTTATGACATCAGGTCAGGTTGAAAATTTCATTATGATTTAGAAATGTTTTCAAAAATGATGATTTGGCCAATTGTTGCATTTTTGATGGATATTCTGATCCAATCTTAATAATTGCATTTTAGTCCAGATCTGATATTTTTATTTACATTTCTGTTCTGAACTAAAATGCATTACAGACTCAAACAACACATAACCACGTATAACAGTGGTTTGTGGTCACCTTTTGCAGGTATTGCAGCCTATAAATCCCTGTGCTCCCACACAATCTCATAATGCAACTACTTGATTTCTTTGTGGTTGGCCTTACTGCAGATATTTTGACTTCTTATGTTTGCCCAGCGGATTTATACCTGGATTTAGGCAGGAGCTTTGTTGTCCAGCAGTTCTGTTGATCATGTAAAGTTAAACCAAGGAGGAAATGATACAAATGCTGGAAAATCACCATTTTCATCACATTACAGTATGATACAAGAAATACTTAAAAAGAAGTGGGTGAAATGTTAGGGCTCCAAGCATATCACACTGACTTTAACAGATTGTTCTTGCATAACTTTTCTCCTGGTGTAGCATCACAGACAGATTAGCTTATCCTGTGGTGTTGATTATTTAGTTATTATGGTTTTATTTTTGAAAGGCTTTGTGGTGCTTATCTGTGCTTTAGGAAAATGCAGCTATTTCTCTGAATCGTCCAAATGATCATAAATGTCTCAGGTTGGCATTTGAGGCAAAATCTTGCCTTGGGTTGTCCCCAGTGTTATTAATATTTGTAAATGGAGTTGCACAATATGTGGAGTTGAGATTATCATTCCAATTTTAATATGTTCAGTGTAGCAATGGCAGAAAAATGCTTAGATGTAATATTTGGTAGGCTATAACACTTCAGGTGCCATGTATACAACTCTGCTTGTCAGTTTCAAATTTAACAGTTGGACTTTTGCTGTATTTTAATACCGCTGCACCTTGCTGAGGGAAGTCCTCTCAGTAGTTCACCCTGCAGTAGTAGCTTGAAGTATGGGGTGTTCTCAGGAAACCAAGTTTCGATGAAATGGAGGGTAGCAGATCTGTAAACTTGGAGGATTTTGAGCTGAGAAGCAGCATTTCTTCATTTATTTTTTTTTTAGCCAGCCGGCAGATATTAGCCAGGTGGATTGAGGGCAAGGGTGTGCAGGGTCATCGTACCCCAGGCTTCACGAGCCCTCCTTCACATTTAGCTTGTCTGCATCTCCTCAAAGTCCCATAGAGATCCACTACACCACCAACCAAGATCTCAGTGAAGTGGTTTGCTCAATGAAAATTTAAGAAAATATGCCTATATATATATATATATATATATATATATATATATATAGCAAAGGACTGTTTGGAGTGCAGTAAATGTTGGCTTATATATTGCAATTATGTGCTTTCAATATTGTGTGGCATTCATGCTAATGTCATATTTAGACAGTCTCACACCGCAAACAAATGACATTGTTCAGAATGATAAAGGTGACAAGAATGTTGGAACCACTGATGAGAAAGAGAGGAAAAAAGAGAATGGGCCTATATGACTACTGATGTTTGCAATATTTTGCTATATGGTGCAGCCCTAATAGAGACGACTGTTCCTCTCTAGTAAAAATGACCAGAGAATGGTGGCAAACAACAGAAGCATCCCAAAACAAACAAAGTAATAGAGAGCGACGTGCCGAGGCTGCCATCTTCGGCGGCATCTTGAGTCTTAATCAACGATGAATAAGTACATGTTATGAAAAAAAAATGTCCCCAATTACAATCCAACAGCCCCCCAGAACTGCTGTGGCATCTCTTTGGTAATACAGCCAAACGTGTATGCTCTTTATTGCTTTAATATGTAGCCGTTAGAAACCATTAAATCTGAATGAATTCCTGTGCAGGTTTTAACATGTTTTGCTAATCTGTTCTTATCATTTCTGTGCCCGTCCTGCTTTGCTTTTAGCTCTTTATGCTACACCCATTCCTCATGACGGCGCCTGTTAGTTTTCTCTGTTTTTTCTTGCATACATAACGATAACCCACAACTACTCCCCTTCCCCTCTCCCACGCTAAATAGTCTGCACCATCTATACATGCTCTTTACTCTGGATTAATGTAGCCAGGCACTCTGTCAACCCCTCTGGTGATGGAACAGATTACTTGGGAGTATTTATACATGAGGTTTCTGCTTCTATGGCACCGATTGTGTGGGATGCAGACAGCCTCTTGGTTGTGCATACCTCCTGAGTGTGGGCAAGTTCATGCATACATGGAAATGGAGGAACTGCTGACTGTTGATCATTTCAGATAGCTTTAGGGAGATTTTAAAGGCTCCTTCTGGAAAATGTCTTTATTATGTAATCAGGAAGAACATGGTGGATATCCTTCAGCATGAAAAATGCCAGGATAGCCAAATTAATCATATTTTCTAACTCACCTACGCACTGTGCAGCCCAAGTATATCTGCTCATACTTGCCAAAATATGATGGGACTAGTCTGGACACAGCTGATTGAATTTCATTGGAAAACAAAAAAATTTTCTTGTACATTCTTTTGAATAACTCTTTCTGATCCAGACAGAATCTGGCTTTATTTTAGAGGAAGACCATCACAATATTCAAGCTCAGTGAGGATGTAAAGATGCACAGTGAAAGACGTGCGCTGAGATTATGTGCTGTGGCAGCATTCAGATTAAGATGAGGGGGAGGAAAAGTCACATTCCCTGCATGCTCCAGTGAACAAAGCCTCCGTTGACCAGGGCACATTCCATATTGGGCACTGTACTTAGAGAAAACCATGGTGTTGACCCCAGACTTAAGCATAAACAGCATATACTAATATTTCCCTACAACATCCCTCCTTTCAGCTTTTTATTTGTTCAACAAGATGGGACAGGGTTAGTGTCTTAAATAGTTTCGCATTAAGAACGCAGTTTTCAATTAACCCAGCTAAAAACCCAAACGTTTGCTTCAATCTTCCAAAATATGGAGTCAGTCATTAGACAAATGCCTTTTCTAACACAGAAAATGAAGAAATAAAAATGGGAAGTGGAAGTTTTTGTTTTTATTTTGTTTGTTTTTTTAGATTTTTGATGAGAAATAATTGTAAATTGTAAAGAAAGTAGTTGGGAAATGATACTTGGTGTGAAATGCATTTGTATTTGGCCCCCCTGGGTCAATATTCTGCAGTTACAGCTGTAAGTCTTTAAGTCCACTAACTTTGCACATATAAAAATGGAAATGTTTCCTATCAGGACAGTCAGTTAATTTCGATACTGTAGCTGAATATTGCAACACCAACATTGATTACACTTAACCTACATTTTCCTGACTTTCTTTTTAATCACTGCAATTATCATTTTGTTGTAAGGTTTTGGCATCTCAGCGTCTGAAAATTTAAATCTGGTGTGGGCAACAATTCAGTTAGAGCCTACCCAACCGGCTAATTGTGTTTTTTGGCATGCAGAGTATGAATGTGTGGCGCTGGAAATTTGATATCCAAACAGTCCTTATTGCTATTAACATTGTATCTACAGATGTGATTGTAGTTCATGGAATGGTGTTTTATCTGCACTTTATATTCTAACACATGAATATAGTTTGATCTTAAACTTTCCATTGTAGCTCTGGCCGTATTTTTAGGGTCGTTGTCCCACAGCATGATGCTGTCACCAGCTTGTCGATCATTGAAATTATGTCTCTTCTCCATAAGTTAATAAGGAAAACCGACAATTGTCTTTTTCTTCTACTAATTCTGCCTTTTAAGAAGACCTATTAAAATACATGTGTATACATAGATTATTTTTGGATTATTGTGAATAAGATACTTTTCCCTTTCAGACAAGAAACTGAATTTGTATTATTTCTTTGGCCTCTGCTGTGGAGATGGGAGGCTCAGTTCACCACAACAACGTTAACGTTGAGCAGGATAAGAAGAACAAGCCAGATGAAACTCTTTAGGAAATGTATGTTTATCATAAATCAGCCAGTCATGCAATAAGATGACCCAAGAGTAAACATAGAAAATAGTCCCAGAGCTATACCTAACTGAGCACAAACCGCTTTGGAGCTGAAAGGAAATCACCCGTTGCTTTAATTTCTGCACTGAGCTTGTTTCAGTTTGACTCTGAGCCTAAATATTTAAGAGAAGAAAGCAACTGTCCTTCTTTCCAATGAGGGGAAGGCTCACTTCAGAAGTTTCATTAGAACCTTTATGGTTATGATGAAAGATTACATAGCTGTGTGTTGCAACTATATATTCTCTCACTGCACTAAAAAAAAAATACTGTAATGATCAAGGAACCCTCTCCATTCTCTCTGCTCTCCCTCTCCAGTCCCTGAGGATGTCCAAGCGCAGCTTCTTTGTTCGCCTGGTGCCATGCCGGTGCTTGCGGGGTGAGGAGGAGGCGGTGACATCTCTGGACTACTCCCACTGCAGCCTGGAGACCGTTCCTAAGGAGATCTTTAACTTTGAGAAGACGCTGCAGGAGCTCTACCTCGATGCCAATCAGATCGAGGAACTGCCTAAAGTAGGACATTTTAAAGTTTCTGTCTCAACATCTCTGTAGGTTTGTTGAAAACCTGCTGCAGTAAAATGGCTGGTTGGGTTTGGGGTTAATAAAAGTTAGCTGTTCCCCCTATCTACTAAAAGAATAAAACAGAAATGCAGGGATGGGTATCGCAGTAAAGACAGCATTAAATTCCAGCTTTTTGCTATGCTAGTAGACTTGTTACAGTGCACTCTCCTTCTTAGTACAACTATCCTTGCATTCATATGCCGATGGTTGCAGTTCAATCTCCATCCCCAACATAACATCATACTATAGTAGATTCCCACCCCTGAAACACCGTTGGTTATAACTGTTTCTGAATGGTTCGGAAAGCGTGATGAAGAGTCTGTGCTGTTGATAAACTAGCAAGTGTTTTAATCTGATCTGATAGGGTGGAAGCATTAATAATGTAAGAACATAGAAACTATACTTAAGGATTTTACTTTAAACATTTTTATTTGTAATGACGTTGTAATTGGTGAACCTGAGTTCTCAACTTCTTTTCTCTTCCTCCAGCAACTGTTTAACTGCCAGTTACTCAACCGACTGAGCATGCCAGATAATGACATCTCGGTGTTGCCGGCAGCGATCGCAAACCTCATTAACCTCAGGGAGCTTGATGTCAGCAAAAACAGTAAGCCCAAAGAACCAATGGTCTTCACTGTGCACCTTTGCTTTTTCAGCAGAAATTGGCCTGAGGTCGGAAGTCATTTTGAACCACAGGTAAAACCAGGTCACTCAAAGCTCTGGTCTCAGATCAGCCTGCTGTAACCTTAAAACTCACTGACCCGTGTTGCCATTCCTTTTGGCTGCTTTTAATGTACATCACATTAAAAAAAGTTTCCTAATTGCTTTCCTGTTTGGATTGCGTCTAAGACAATCTGAGGTAAAATGTCACAACAAGTTTTGGTCAGTAAATAGCGTAACAGTACAATGTCTCAAAACGATAATGAACAAGTCCCTACATGCTGTCTTGTTTTCTTCCTGGGAATTATTGAGAAAGAACAACTGTCTTATCTTAAACGGATCCAGCCTCTCTGAGTTAATACTTTAGAATCAGCCTTTGTATTGTTGGAGTATATCTCTACTAGCTTTGCATATCTGCAGTCTGACAGTTTTGCCCATTCTTCTTTGCTCAATCTCAGTCAGATTGGATGGAAAGTGACTGAACTTTCAAGCTTCTTAATTGGATTTAGGTCTAGACATTGACTGGATCATCCTAACACATAAACCGTTCTATTCTAGCTCCGGCTGTATGTTTAGGATACACATACAGCAACATTTAGGATGGAAGGTAAACCTCCGGCCCAGTCTCAATTCTTGCAGGTTCTTTTATTAAGGATTGTCCTGTATTTAACTCAATCCATGTTCCCATCAGCCCTGACCAGCTTTTTGTCCCTGTTGAAGAAAAGCCCCACAGCATAATGCTGCCACCATCATGTTTCAGCATGAGGATGGTGGGTGTTTAGAGTTATCTACGTTGGTAGATTTTCACCATGCATAGTGTCGGCCTATTGGCCAAAAGGTGCAGTTATACTCTCTTCTGACCACTCTAGCTTCAGTCATGTGTCCCCTATTATGGTTTGCATCGAATAACAAACATGACTTCTCATGGCTTTCTGTCAGCAGTGGCTTTTCCTCCTGCCACTCTTCCATAGAGGTTGCGGTAGCATGACTATTAGATAGCTTTTTTTTTCGTAGTATCAGAGTTGAGGGGAGCTGAAAAGGAATGCACGCCACACTTCTAGGGTTTTTAGTTGTAAAAAATAAAGTAAAAGCAGAATTTTCTAAATTTGCAGGTTTTATTGTGACAAAGTTTATAAGTTTTAACGGATATGAATACTTTTGCAAGGCGCTCCATGTAAATTTACTTAAGAGCTCGCTGTTGCCATAATCGGAACATATAAACAATCTGATTAAAGTCTCAGTCGTTTATTGTCATCCTTTTAAATCCAGTTTTGCTGTAATTGCCTTCTGTCCTTGAACACTAAGTTCTAGTTCAGTGCAGAAGCAGCCAAGAATAAACATAGTTTTGGATCTTACTGCCCTTTGTTCATGAACCAGAGCTTCTGGTGTCATGTTTACATTAAAAACAGCTTATCCTTGTACACAAACACTTCAGGCTAAGTGTTGGTGACACAAAACAAAGTAGAGGATATAAACCTTGAGACTTGATCAATGTTCTCTTTCTTAGAGTTTAAACATTGTTTGGTGAGAACTTGCAGACTGGCGTTTGGTCTAATTTTTCTATTCTGTTATTTTATGTTCCAGGGGGTTTTCTCTGTGGTTAAGAAAGGATCTTTAAGATGTAAATTTCTTCTGTCAGTGTTTATAAAAAGCACATGAAATGAAGCACTGATGTGAAACAGCATCCTCTTTTGGGTAGGTGGTTTTTTTAATTTCTAAGTGACTGATTTGATTGTTTTTCTGTATTGTGTTTTGCTCAAGGTATCCAAGAGTTTCCAGAAAACATCAAGAACTGCAAAGTCCTAGCTATTGTAGAAGCCAGTGTAAATCCTATAGCCAAGTGAGTGTGCATTTCCCTCACTTAATGCCTTGCATTTCACTTGAATGTCAAACATGTTCTGATGCTGAAGTACCTTTTAAGAGACTCTCTGCTTTTGTTTTGTCAGGCTCCCAGAGGGTTTCACTCAGCTTCTGAGTCTGACGCAGCTCTACCTGAATGACGCCTTCCTTGAGTTTTTACCAGCCAGTTTTGGCAGGTCAGTTTTTCATTTCCAGTCTATATTTGAGAGAAATTGTACACTCCAGAAAAGTACAAAATCTCTTTTTCTTATTGATTTTGTTTTTAGTCCATCTATTGTGTTAAGTAAAGATTTACATAATTATTTTTGTGTTTTCTGTTGAAATTTAAAATGAAACAAATTCTCTTGCTTTGGCAAAAATACCAGTGCGAATTGTACCAAGAATATGGTATATCCAAATGAGGATTTGTGTTGGACTTATATTATGGAACAAATTATGTAAATATAAATGGAGGCTCCACTCTCACTCACTGTGTAAATAATTACAGCTTAATATTTGGGCATTTTACTTAAAAAGCACAGCATCAAACCGTAGATTTTACTTTGCAGAAGCAGGTTTTAGTTTTTATTTACTTTTCCCATAAAGTAAATAAAAGAGTAAAACTAGCAGTCTTCTCAAACTTGACCCAGATCACTTAGTCATAAATATTTGTTCAATATACTCATATACTCATCTTATGGTACACTAAGTCCTTTGTCACTGTGTTGTTAGATTGACTCTGTATGATCTTTAGTCCCTCTAAAAATATTATCTCATGAATAATCATCCTCTAAAATAGATTGTGTCTTCTCAGCTTTTGAGTCAAGATCTCCTTTCTTGTCCAAATTTGGTCACTTCCTGCATGAGAAAGAAGAATGACGGTAACCAAGGATCTTTCTTTAGACATTTAGAGCAGTTCACAGATCGTATTTGTTTAATCAATAATTTATCCAAGTGTCATAAAGTAGTTAACCTAGCTGTTTATGCCTCCGATTTACCTCGTGAGGTATTCTCAAGCCCGTAACCTATAGAAATTGTAATGGGGTATTGTGGAACATGTGGGACCTAGTGATAGGATACAAAGCTGGGCAGCAGCAAAGCCCACGGATGTACACAGAGCAGAGACACTAGATGATCTTCCGGTGTCCATCTGACCTGAAATGTTAAGGGTTGAATGGTAAGGACTGAATGCATTTAGACATCCTGCCTGGGAGTCAGGTCACAGAGCTTAGAGGGGAGGTCTCACACATGTGTCTTACCCACATGCTCACACGAACGCTTTAAGCCACGCCCATTTGGTTCTGCAATCCCAGCTGCATCATCTGAAAGTGTAGATGGTTTTCGTTTACTTACATCTCAATTCCCCAGCTAGCTGGCTGCACAGACCATCTGTAATCGCCACATTACATACTTGAGCTCCAACACATATTTACACTTTCACAAGTAAGCTAGTACAGCTACGAGTTACTTGCTTTGTGAGTCAGGAGTGTAACAGTAGCAGTTTGAACTTTTTGTATGAGAAAACTTTTAAATGCATCTCGTAGAAACTTGGCTCTAGGTTTAAAAAATGAAGTATTAAATATCTGAAATGCTGTAAAACATACATAATAATAATACATAATACAGTTGCCTTAAATAAATCAACCACAAAGAGAAATGTACTTCCACGATACAATCTAGTGTGAAAGCTGGGTGTCATATAAAAAAGTTGAAAAAATTGAAATCGATGCTTCATCCTTACATTGTGGTGAGGTCAGATGAGGTGAGGCGTGTGTAATTAAATGCTGCTTGTTAAAGTCAGTTCTGGGCATCAGATGCCTAGATGTAGTTTTATTCTTCCAATCACTACTCGACTTTCACGAGACAAAGACAGCTGCACTTTAAACTCAAAGGTTGGTACATATTTGAGCAGAATATGACTCTTGACTTTTTCTGGTTGCAGGTTGACGAAGTTACAGATACTGGAGTTGAGGGAGAACCAGTTAAAGATGCTGCCAAAGTAGGTGGTTTTCACCCATCTGCCATGAATATTCCCAGCCTTCATCACTGCTTCTTGGCTGTTACCTTCCGCTTAGAAACCATCTAATATGGACTTCATCCTGTCTCTCCTTTTTATTTCCACACTTCTGCTTATATTGAATTCCATTGTGTTACATAAAGGCCCTCTTCACTTGGCCACTTGCTGTGACAGGTTTTATAATCCCCAGCTAACTCTCTTGGGCAAGGATTATTTCCCCATTTTCACAGGGGGGGGGACTAAAAGTCCCACAAATATTAGAGAAGGCTCCCGGTGCTTTTCACCAAAGTTACTTTCCCTTTTAGTTTTTTTTTTTTTTCCTCACTGTCTCTGTTTTTCTTTCATGCTTCACTTACTGCATCATTTCATGCCCTTCCCATTTCCTCAGCAAAACCATGTTTCCCTACTTTCCTTTAAGTTCTTCCTTCCTCTGGCAGAGTTTCCTTTTGTTGTCATGCTCACCGTTGTCAGTGACAGACAGGCCAGCCAGCGCTCACAGTGTGGCGCAGCCGGTGCTGCAGCTCAGCAGCGGCTCTTCTTTTTTTCGCTGTGTTCGAGTGACACAGGACAGACCTGTTGGAAGCTGGATGCCTGACAAAGAAGAGGACTAATGATCGGGAAGGTTGCCAGAGCAACACACAAGCATCTCGCAGATGTAAACAAATGTGTGCGCACACAAAGGGGCACAGCTGAAGTCTTTTCAGTGTTTCCATACAGAAGGTTCAGCATCTTTTCTCAACCTTTCTCCCACTGCACAGACACACACGGATTACGTGCATGAACTGAACGTTTAGCTGTGTTTTTAAAGAAGGTTCAAAACAACTTTGGGTGATGAAGTGGTAGGGATTTTTTTTCACACTTTCTAGGTGAGCCAGCACAGCTTTTTCATACCCCATTTTAAACTGCCTGTAAGGGTCATCTTCGTGCCGACTTTGAGGCCATAATGTGTAAAAGCTGGTTAATACTTGCTTTCATTGTCATGAGTAATTATTTTGCATTGAAACTAATTGCTAAAATGTTTTTGAATTATATTTATAATTTGTGCATTGTCCAATATCATTACTTTATGGGAGGCACATTAAAGGAAACAAATTCCACAGTGGTGGACCTTAAGCTCTCCATCCTGCTCTGAATATCAGGGAGTTCAAGGTAACACTGCTCACCCCACTCTTAGGCACACATTGCAGGTCTTGATGCTCAATTCCGATTTTTTGCTGAAATCCAATTTTTGTTTTGCGTGGTCGTTCAAACTACTATGGCGACCGCCATCAGACTTCAGTCGGAACAGGTCACAACCCCAAAGCGATCCGCATGCGCAGGAGGAGAATTTAGACGTCACACAGAAGCACGCCGTTTATGGAAGTAACAACAGATGTCTGCGTTTCTGTCTTAAGTTGATGAGCAATGGGAGCTGACAATATTATGACCACATCATAATAAGACAAAGAAAAGTAAGACAAAAAGAGAACATGGCTATTAACAATGGCCTTCAGTGGAGCAGCGACTACTATGTCTGTAGAGAGGTCTGTGTGGATGCGTAGTCAGAGCCAGGACAATGACATAATAGTCGGACAAAATGCGACATGACCGATCAGACTGCGGCCCCCCTTGTATATGTGTCTGATTCAGTACTACATATGATAGTGGCACACACGGATTATTTTTAGAGGTGAAAAGATTGGAATTGGGCCATTGTGACTGCCATGGAAAAGGTCCGATACGGGTCGCCTATGCCTGCAGTGTGAACGTAGCCCAAGAGGCCTTATCAAATCTCAAATATCAAACAGAACGTAGTTTTTTCTTTTTCCGTTGGCTTAGTTCTAAGTGTAAATCTACATTTCTCTAAGTATTTTTAGAAATAATGAAGCCTAATAATCATAAAAAAGTACAAATATCACTTAGTATTTCCTTTTAATTTTACAATATTTTTGGAAAACTTTGTCTAGCATCCCCATTTCTGTTTAATTTGGTTCTGATCTTGCTTTAGGCAATTAATTCTTATGAAATTTGAATGATCATTACCCTTGATCAAACCAAAATAACTCCAACGGCCCCCTGCGGTTGGATAATATTTATTCAGCCTTAGGAACCACTGTTCTGTATGGCAGACTGAGTAGATTATAGAAAATGACTTTGAATCGTTTGTTTTCAAAGTGGTGTGAAACATCGACGACAGGCATGCACATTGTTGCTACAAAACATGTCTGAATAAGTTGGATACCAAATGTACAAAATGGCAAATGGACAAAACTGACCAAAGCCACATTCCCGCTTCAAGTTCAAGAACCGGTGGATTTGTAGTTATACTCAGTGGCCAGCTGATCTGCTGTGAGCAATACAAGCTAATAACAATGTATTCTTCATTTTGTGTGTTTAAACACAATAGTAACATGTTCCTTTAAAGATTATATTGTACTGTGTGTCAAACATTTAATGAGATGCATTTGTCAAAGGTGCTGATTTTAAATGCAAGGCAGCCATGTTAGATTTTTAGATCTGGGTTGGTGAGAAATCTCCAACTTTTCCACTTTTCCAGATCTTTCTGTTCATTTTCTCTTCTTTAACCTAAACTAACTGAATTCAAACCCTTGATCTTAGCTTGTTGTAATTAAAACACTGACCGGCGTGTATTTGGCTGTGACATCAATCTGAAAGAATTTTTCTATTTTCTTTTTTAGTTTAAGGATTATATTTTATCTTACGAGTAGATTTTGACAGACAATTAAAATACACCAGTACTGCAAAGAATATAAACCTTTTTAGAAATCTATATTTTCCTGTTTGCAGCTATCGGTCAGTCAAATAATGTCCAAACAATAAGAGGGTAACAAGTTTTGGTTTTTATCCGCCTGTTTACAGTGTAGCCGGGAATGTGAGCCTGTGACCTGAATGTGTGGAGCAAGGCTGAGGGCGAGCATACGTCACATTTTCCTTTCATTTAAAATGTAGTTCTGTCACATCTGAGCACCAAAAGCTATATAATGTATTTCCACATATGATTAGTCAGTGGCAGGAGAAAAGGTAGAATATCCAAAAATATCTAAAATATTACATGTAGATATAGATGAAAATCCCCAAGGTTTTTTTTAAATTATTATTCTTTGGCTTGCTTTCCCAAGTATATATTCTGCATCGCTTGCAGTCTTAGCTTTTGCTTTTGATTTAGTACCAACACATGGATTTGCAGTCATTATTGTACACAACATAAATCTTGTGTGGAAGTTTTAGACATTTTGTGGCTCCGTTTTCAGTGTGCATCATCTTGTGTGTCAATAGGAGCATGCAGAAGCTTACACAGCTGGAGCGGTTGGACCTGGGGAGTAATGAGTTCACTGAAGTGGTAAGTAGCTGTCAGTCTGTCAATGCCTAGAGCTCTCTACCTCTTCAGAGGTGACCTCATCTCCCCCTTCCTTAATTAGTTGGCTTTTCCTCTAATATTTTAGAACAATATGCAACTTTTTTTTTGGTTTATGTAACAGTTTCATATTTCTCTTGTATTTTCTGCATCTGTAGCCTGAGGTGTTGGAGCACCTGAGTGGACTCAAGGAGCTTTGGATGGATGGGAACAAACTGACATTTCTTCCTGGGGTAAAAATTTCTTCGAACACTAATAATTTCTCCTAATTCAGAATTCCTTTCATGAGACTCTTATTTTCCATCCAAACAGCCTGCTTGCTGTAAGTGGGTCAGAGCATTAGTTCTGCGGGCAGCATGTTCAGCATCAGCTGTAATCACAGACTGGCCTTTTATTAGCAATGAAGTCTGTCAAGCATAGAAATCCAAAGGATTGGCTGCAAATCATTCTATACATGTGAAATATGTGTGGTTTTACTTAACTGGGCTGAACTTCAGGCTAAAATCTGGCATATGACGCTCCCCCCTAACTAATGTATTTCACATCTAAGGTGAATTTCTATCACACTCTTTAGTTTCTGTGAGATCATTTATTGATTTTAATGCATGCTGCCTCCTGTCTGTCCAGATGCTAGGGATGCTGAAACAGCTGCTATATCTGGATGTGTCAAAGAACAACTTGGAGATGGTAGATGAAAATATCTCCGGCTGTGAGAACCTGCAGGACCTCCTGCTCTCAAGCAATGCCCTCACACAGCTGCCCGGCTCCATCGGTGAGCATTACAGTTCACCTTGTTTGAAGAAAGTCTGTTATGAAACAGCTCATGTCTTTGTTTCAGCGGCTGAATTCTCATCTGGGTTGATTTCAAAGAGTTCCTGTGTGGCTTAAGTGCATTTAACAACCACCCAACTATCGAAACATTTTTTTTCCATTTTCTGGATTGTATTGTCCATAAATGTGTCGAACATTCATAAATGCAACTCTCTTAATTTTGGTTTACTTCACTTTCAATTATATGCATAAGATTTTTGTTAGGAAAAAAGCGTTACTTTCTAACCCACCTCAAAGCAAAGTCATAAACAAAAATCTCCAGGGTTCCTACTGGACACCTTGAAAAGAATGTGGGTCTTTTTATTTCTCAGTAGTCGTGGACAATTTTTGAATTTCCAGATTTTATCCTTCATTCAACTACCAAAAGATAAAGAAAGAAAATAATCAAAATTTCTGGAAAATATACGGCTTCTTGCATTGGCTATTTAAATGATACTCTTTTCTTTGATTTGCCACATTACAACTTGATATCTTCTCCAACTCCATTTTTTATTTTTATTTTTTTGTATTGACAGAGAACCCACGTATAACTGCATCCTCAGTTGTTTTCTAACCCTCCTGGATAATAGTTTTAAGCTGGAAGTCTGGGTCTTAAATGTCTGGTTTAAATGCAAATTAAACACATTTTTGTAACTCCTGTCTCTTTAAATAATTTGATGACTGATCACAAAGTGTGTTTTAAGGAATCTGTATTTGGTATAAATCAATCAAGTCCAGATCTAATCTAAAAATCTTAAGTGTTTTAGATTTTAAAAGTGAGCTGATATAATTTGGTCCAAATGGCAAAAATGCTGTGAAACAGCCCTTTACCACACTGCTGAATTAAACGCTGCCTTCAGCACAGATAGTAAAACTCAGTTATTTTTCTTCTTAGGTGTCTACAGTTTTACAAGAACTGCCAGAAAAATCTTGTATGAATTTGGAACTCGAAGGTTTTTAAGAAGCTCTGATCAAGGAATAAATGAGAACATTTATTGTGGATTTCTTTACCTAAGTGAATTTTTGCAGTTTTTATACGAAAGCGATTCTTTACATAATCAGTCTCAATTGTAATATGAAAGCTACAAATTGACTTTATTCCAGCCTTTATGACTTAAAATAAAAAATGTGAACTACACAACTTTGGATGGTTGGATGGATGCACATCATTGTGTGCATTCTCAAAAACTAAACTGGTTAAAATAAGACGTTTTTATTTTTTTATTATATACAATACCAAAATGCCACCTCAGCCACTCAGGAAAGAGAGCGTGCCGAAACAGGGGCAACTGTGGCAATAATTGGAAGAGCAGTCTTTTAGCAGTTGGAAAGTTGTGGGTTCAATTCCAGTTTCCTGTCCCTCCACATGTCGATGTGCCCCTGGAAAAGGCACTTAACCCCAACTTGCCTACCTATCAGTGTGTGTGTGTGTTTGTGAGTGCGACTGGGTGGTGTGGCTCCAATGTTAAACGCCATGAGTGGCTGTGGGGATTAGAAAGGAGCTATATACCTATTTCCTTTATTTTTTTTTAAGTCCTAAGATGGGACCAAGCTCTGTTATGCTGGGTGTCATGCTATGCCCCTGTGCTTAAGGCAAACAGATTACTAGAATTTAGTATGTAGTCGCATAATAAAAGGGAGGGCAAAAGTTAAAAAAGAAAAGAGAAAAGTCACTTTTTGTGAAGTAGGATGGTCACGGAGTTGGCTTACGTGTGGAAGGATGGATGGTCTATGTGACAGATCAACATTTGGAGCAGCCGGCTCCAAGTTAAAGATGTGAAAAATAGGTTAGAAAGCTCCAAATCTTATTTAAACCTGTTATCATGATTCTAAAGAGAAAAATTAATATTTTTATGACTAAAACGAGACATACTGTATAATGTATATTAAAGAAAAGCTTGTTTTTTCGTCTCTGGGCAACATAAATTAGGACAAGGGTCATAAAACGTTCTGAGCTGATGCCCACTGCTGTCGATGTCAGAGCTGAGTACTCCTAAACATAATACTGTATTGATGTTAGTATTAGTGAATCTAATTAACTGCTCCAATGGAGCCTCCTCTTTGTGGTTAAACAGTCATTGATAATCAATAACTACCCTGCATTGTTGTAACCCTCTTCCTGATCCAATCTCTTTGTGTTTTTTACTTAAGGCTCCTTCAAGAAACTGACTACACTGAAGGTGGATGAGAACCAGCTGATGTATTTGCCGGACTCCATTGGAGGGTGAGTGGATTAGTGGCTCAGTGGATTATTGTGCTATTTCCATCATCCGGTCACTGATCAGATAAAGTCTGGATAAATCGGATATTCCTACAGAACATTAGTATTCTGCTTCTTTGCATTGTTTAGCATATTGAGCTCCTCTGTAATTGTTCTTACTTTGTAAGTAACCAAGTATTGTGGTTTAATGGAAGAAGCAGACAGTCTTGAGGGGGACCTTGTAGGAAATCCCCAGATGCATTTCTTATCGACTAAAGCACCCTTCACTTTTCTCAGGCTGACAGGTAAATGTAACTGGTGACGGCTGCTGAATACTGCCCACATACAGACCCTTTATCTACTCCAGTCACTGGAGTCCAGCGCACAGATTACAATCTATTAAATCTATTTTCCCACATCCATAAAAAGATGTAAATCTACATTAACCGACTAATACAACTGCAGCTGCACAGTCTATTTTCTTCCCATGTTATTGTTTCCAAACACTGTGAGTTACCCCATATGTCAGAATGCATCTCCTTGTGTGCTTTGACACAGATTATGTGACAAAGCCTATGGTTTAGCTTAATCCCCTGGAAGCATTTTAGCCTAAGCAAGCTAATTTCTTCTGGTTTATACTTTAATATTTATTCTGTGCCCTCCCTTTACTCTGTGATTTTGGCCAGAGGTCTGTTTCCCAGGTTCTTTAGATTCAGATGGATCTCCTAAATCAAAATTGATGTTTAGAATTTCAAATTTTTTACTTTCTTGAGTAATTTACTCTGTGATCAAATGAACATTTGTCCTTTTGAAAGAAGGCGGTGGTATTCAAAGACCCCTTTGTCTTTATATGTGCAACTTAGCCAAAATCTCTTCTGTATTTAATTGGGATTTTATGTGATAGACTAACAAAGTAGTTCATTGTGAAGTGGAACGCAGATGTTTTAACCTTTTTTAACAACAAAATAGAAACATCCAAGTGTAGCATTTATTTATACTCAGCCTCTCTGAGTCAGTACTGTGCAGCTCAATCCTTTGCTGCGAGTACAGTATGTCAGCGTTATGCCTCTAGAGTTCACACAAGGATTGGATTGTATGAATGTAAATGTATGAATATACATTTTGAATACACATTTTTTTTAAACTTTCCACACATTCTCAATCGAATTCAGTTATGGGCTTTGACTGGGCCATTCTAACGCATAATTGTATGTGATCTAAACAATTCCAATGTAAACCCGGCTTTATGTTTAGGGTTGTTGTCTCAAGTCTTTTGCAGTCTTCCACTGTCACCCTATATTTAGCTCCATTCATCTTGCAGCAACTAAGAGCAGCTTCTGTGTCCCTGATAAAGATCTTCCCCACAGCATGATTCTGCCACCACCATGTTTAACAATGGTGTGTTCAAGCTGATATGTGGTGTTAGGTTTCTGCCACTTTTTGGTTAGTTTTGGTCCCTTCTGAGCACCTTATGCCTTATTTTTGCCGTGTCCTCTACAGGGTCTATGGAAAAGTGCAAACAGGATATTAATGTTTGACAATTGCTTTCTTTTTGACACTATTCCATTAAGGACACATTTGAGTGCATGACTCTCAGAAGCTCCCCCAGAGTCACTATGGACTTATTGTCTGCCTCTTATTAATGCCCCCTCAGACAGACCTGTCAGCTATTGGTCTACAGCCAGGTTACAGTTATGTTATAACTGTAACCTACTCTTTTTCCATTCACATTAAGGATTATAACCTTCTGCTGCTTTAACTTCTCCACAACGTTACCTCTGACCTTTCTGCTGGTTCCGTGGTCTTCGTGATGCTGTTTGGTTTGTTCTCTAACAAACCTTTGAGACCACAAATATAAGGTTGGGTTCATACTGAAAATTAAATTAAATTACACATGGGATAAATTATTTCACTAAATGCTCTCACAAAATTAGAAATTCGTGCCACCCTTTTCAGATTTGTATTTATAAAAACAAAAACAAGCTTTTGTTTCCTTACGCTTCACAAGTTTGTGCAACTTTGTGTTAGTGTATTACATACAACCCTAATAAACTAAATTTTGCTTGTTTGTAGCGTAACAATCGAATGTGAAAAACATTAAAGGGTACGTCACTGTAGCAAGGCACTGCATATTTGTTTAATTTGCACATTTAGGCTTGCATTAATGTAAAAGCACTCTGGTTTAATCATCCTGTGTCACACCATTAGACTGACATCTATTGACGAGCTGGACTGTAGTTTCAATGAGATTGAAGCCTTGCCCTCCGCCGTCGGCCAGTGCGTCAGCATTCGCACTTTTGCTGCAGATCACAACTTTCTCTCCCAGCTTCCCCCTGAGGTGAGCTTGTTCATTGGTTCATAAATTTCTTTCAGTCCACTCAGCTAGGCCTGCTGGCTCATTGCTCACTAGTTCTTGGTTTGCTCCCTTCACAGTTGGGCAACTGGAAGAGTGCAACTGTGCTGTTTCTGCATTCCAACAAGCTGGAGTCTTTGCCTGCGGAGATGGGCGACATGCAGAGGCTCAAAGTCATCAATCTGAGCAACAACAAGTGAGTCTCCACTGACCGGGTTGATTTCTTCTGTTCTTGGGGACCTGGTGTTAAATGCAGTCTTATCCTTATAGCAAATGCATGACTTCTGTTCGAAATATAACCTGCTTAAAATATCCAAATATATATTCTTGTTTTTTCTACTACAGGTTAAAGAATCTTCCCTACAGTTTCAACCAACTCCGTGAGATGACTGCCATGTGGCTTTCTGAAAACCAGGTAAGACAAATGTTGTGTATAAAGTTTCATTGAATTGATTCCAAACTGTCAGATGCTCCCTGTAACCTAAAGTAAAAAAATAAATAAAAATCAACAGTAAACCCAAGAGGTAAGACCTAGTGTCTCAAAGGTAAACATTTGAAATGCATGAAACCACCTCCTGGATATTTGATCCAAGCATGTCGGATAGCGGTGGGGGTCAGCCACAAGTGACACCCAAAGCTCTGTCTTTCAAGTGTAGCAGGATGCTAATGGATGTTAGAAAAGGAAACTCACTACTGAAACCTTGGTATTTGGTATGTGTTTATCTGAATGACACTGAACCAGTGAGATAAGACTGCAGCAGTCAGCTAGGGGCAAATAAGATAAGGAAAGCAGACTTCTTCCCCTGCTCCTGATAAAATGCAGCTCTACACATGTAATGCAGCTTGGAATCCTTCATATTTGTAAATGCTGGATCTATTCATATTAAACAGAGCTTAAGAGCAAAGCATTACCTTCCTTTTGTCTACAGAGGGATACCAATGTTTGAGAAGACTCAGTGTTACACTACTGAATATGTGCTGGGCCTGTCTGGCTTATAAATATTTACACATTACAGTCTGCCTTCCACAAGATCCTTGAATAAATTATTCATGCCAATTCATCTGTGGGGCTGACTATTCTAAGGCTCTGTTAAACTACCTTGACAAATCATCCCTGGGAGCCTGCAGCCATTTTAAAAATGCTGCAGCAAAGGTGTTGTAGTGCGTCAGCTGCTAGAATTACAGTCCCTAACTAAATGACACCGAAGGATTTCAAAGCAACAGCAGAGAAATTGTTGACAGGAAAACGCACCCTGTAGTTCTTAGGAAATGTCCTTGTCAAAGCGCATGAGAGGTGAGGAAACTCAACCTGACAAGCATCAAGGAGGCGGGTTACAGCTAACAGTTGCCTTGATATAATTCAAGGATTGTTGAGCAAGATATATTTTAACTTGGTGCTCCGCTGTGGTCCAAAACTATTTAAACGGATCACTGCAGGAGAGGCAACTGAGTACCCAGGTCAATTTTGACCTGGGTAAATCTGGTACAGAACAATCAAAGCTGCAAAAGTGCAACATCATGAAAGAGTTAAATGACCAGCACTAACAATAGGTTAGTTTTAGCAGCCTCAAGGAACAGCTGGCTTGCTTTAGTAGAAATTAGTTTCTTTTTGAATCACTTCTTACTGAATCCACATTACTGATACTGAAAAGTTTGAGTCTTCTTCCCTCAGTAGCAACGTTCATACGGAAGAGTGTTGTGGTTCCCGCCACCTGGCATCTCTTGGACAAACAGATTGTAGTTTCTGACCAGCCCCTTACAGTTCACCACGGTGAGACTATTTTCAACAGCCTATTTGAAATTAGGTATGTTGAAGTAGTCAATATGATATAACTAATTACACTGAATACGATAAACTCTGTAGAAGCAATTAAACCAAGCATTCCTCATTTTTGAAAGCTGCCCTGTTCTTCAAAAGATACGTCTACAAACACAAGTGATACTTTATTTTAGCTGTTGTCAAAAACGACAAAGTAAAAACAATGGGAGGACTTTTCCAAATTAAAATGTTTTATCATATAAATGTTTACACTGCCTTCGATTCCTTTGGTCAAAGAAGATGGGAAACGAGGTTGGTTCCCATGATGTAAAGTGCTTTAAAACTACAAGATAGTAGAGGAACATTGAATTTAGTGTTGCTAATTTTTTGTTGAGGCTTCTGCATCTGACATTTGTCAGATCACTTCACCTCGTATCTCATTATCAATCTTTTTCATGCTGCCAAGGTGAGGAAACCCCAGAACGGTCTTTTTCAGTGACAAAGAGCTACTGATTTCAGATAGATGACGTTCTTTCTGTCTACCACAGTCGAAGCCCCTGATCCCTCTCCAGAAGGAGGAGGATCCAGAGACTCACAAAACTGTGCTGACCAACTACATGTTCCCACAGCAAACCAGGACAGATGACTGTGAGTGCACAAGACTTTGACTGTATCATGCAACTCATTAAACCAAACGCATCGTACATAAATTTCATTGTACTAAAATTCCCAATGTATAAACTAACTTTGGGTGCATTTCATTTATTTAGACACCTTTAGATTACCTGGACTAAAGTTACCATGTTTGTTTTCACAAACTTATGGGTGACCTACAAGGATCCCTAACTGCATGTTTTATGAGAATTTGTTACATGAGGCTGCAGAAGAAACCCGAGTGGTTGTCTAGTTGTCTGGTTTCCATTACAGCAGATAGCATGCACTGACCCTGTTTCATCTTGGCTTTTGAGTAATTAGAGGGTTCAGGATCTACACACTTAAGCTCCTGAAATAGTCAGAAGTCAAAAGCTTTCTTTTCTGTTCTGCTCTCTATTTCCCGTATAGCAACTACAGCGTAGTATAGATCAGCCTTTTTTTATTTGCGTGCTGTTTTCTCTAGGAGCTGGAATTAGTGACCACTTCAGTGCAGTGATAATGTTTTCTAGAGCTTCTAATAAGGAGAACACTCAAAAGATGGCTCAGATTATCCATTGAACTTTCACATTACAACATGGAAAGTTGAACTGGAGTTCTTTTTATAAAGCTGTCTCTCAACTACGAAAAACCAGATCAGATCACCTCAGAGCTCCTCTACACATGAAGTGTTGATGTCTTGATAAGTTGAGCCTGAACATTATTTTGACACAGGAAACCACACAGGCTGATTTTCTATCTGAAGTGTTTGACTGTGAACTGTCTGCCCGAGTCTGTCTGCATGCTCAAAGGTTTCATAATACGTGATATGCAGATACAATTTATTCCTAATGATGGGGCAGCTCCAGCAAGTGATTTTGCAGAGTTTCAGGAAAGCTGTGTTTCAACCACTAGCTCAGGGACTCTTTACTTAATAATTGTGCTCTTGGTTTCCTACTGGCAACATGCTGCATGTACATGAGTTACAGTATAACAGTGGACAGAGCTGGATGTTTTGTTTTGTAAATCAAAATACCCCTTTGTTTCTAATTTGGGGTTAAGCATCTAACTTCTTTCAGGTTTCTCCTACATAGCATCAGATTAACACATGCTCTCACAGTGCCATCTGGTGGTCAAAATCAATCTTGAATTACTGCATTTAAATTATTTAATTTCAAAAGACTAATAACCAATTCGGCTTCATGGCCTCTGTTACATCGCAGTCATCCCCAACTCTGACTCTGAGAGTTTCAATCCGGCTCTCTGGGAGGAGCAACGCAAGCAGCGCGCTCAGGTGGCCTTCGAGTGCGATGAGGACAAGGATGAGAGAGAAATACCCCCGAGGGTTAGTGACGCACATTTGTTAGTCCTGTTTAATAACTTGATTTTCTTTTTAACTGAACTTTGCTTTGGGTCTAAATACTATGAAACTATTTTCCCACCCAAGCTAATTTAGTTTGATGTACCTTTTAATATCTTTGATTTTGTGCATGATTTAAAAACTGGGCATTGTAATGGTTGGAGTGAAGCTGAGATGCTGAACCGATAAGACAAAGGCTGTATATTCAATACTGGAACTTCCCTCCAGAGGTCCAGGGACTTTTACCGGGTTCTTTCCCTGACCCTTTTATTACAATGAAGGAACCATGAACTAAAACCTTTTAAAGTAGCTGTTTTATATGGTTGAGGAAGTAGTAGTTTGAGGCCCACAGATTGAGGTTTTCCCAGCACACGAGTACACCAGCATGTTCATTGTTGGTTTCTGCTTCAACGTTTGAATAGCTGATCTTCAGAAAAACTCATGACGCATTCATAGCTGTTTCAGTGAAGGCAGCGGTTAAGCAGGCCTTATCCTTTCTGTTTTATTAGCTTTATTATTTGTCTTTCCTCTGCTGGACATCCATCATGAAAAATTGACTCATTCAGAGAATATCACCAAAACTTAGACCACAGAAGGATAGATCAACAGCCCCCGTCTAAAGGAACGGTGAAATAAGTCTTTAAGCTAAAGGCATCGAGAACTAACTTGAATAATGGAGAACTGGTGTCAGTGTAGTGCTTTAATCAACTTGGAAGCACAAATCATTTTTCACCCTGCTTGTTCTGGACTGAACAATGTTGATGTGTTTGACTAAAGGCATTCTGGTGGGAATAAGTAGGAAATCCTAATCAATGAAAAAGTTAATAAAAAATAGACTTATATATATTTTTGGTCCTTTGAATTTAAACATGTTTTTTATTCGCATTCCTCCAGGAGGGGAACCTGAAACGGTACCCGACCCCTTACCCAGACGAGCTGAAGAACATGGTAAAAACAGCCCAGTCTGTGGCTCACAGGCTGAAGGAGGATGAAACGAGTGACGAGTCTGGGAAAGAGTCCAAACCAGTAGAAAGGAACCACATTGGAGTGCAGGACGTGGGAGTTAAGGTCAGCTTTAGCTAAAATAAATGTGGAAATATATCGGTCACTTTCATTTTGTGGATTCTTTTTTCTTTAGTGCCTCATGAGTAAGTTATAGAAGGCCTTTATGGCCTTGAACTATTTCACATTTTGTGACGTTACGACCACAAAGGTTGATGTCTTTTATCTGTGACAAACCAACACAAAGTAGTGAAATATTGTTCAAGGCAATGGATTCATTTTCAGTATTTTTTTTTTTACAAAGAAAAATCTGAAAAGCAAAGCATGCATTTATATTCAGCTCTCTTTACTGTGGTACCCCTAAATAAAACCTTGTGCAACCAACTGCCTTCAGGTTGTGGAGAAGTTTAAAGAAGGGATAGTTTATAAAACAATATATAATGCTTTAAACATCTCATTGTGCACTATTTATGGCGCAATATTAAAACTCTCAAGACATCATCGTTAATATAAACTGACAGATTCACAGCTCAGGTAGAAGACTCTGGCGACAGACGACGATCCGTGTGCTACACAAATCTGCCTTTTATGGAGGAGTTTCAAGAAAAGTTGCCGTATTATTTGCATATTGCCACAAGCCACTTGGGGATGCAGCAAGTATGTAGAAAAAGGTGCCCTGGTCACATGAGACCAAAATGAAACTTTTTAGACTCTACGTAAAACTAATGTTTTGCTGAAATCAAACACTCCCCACCTTGAAACAGGGTGTGGCAGTGTCATGCTGTGGGGAAGCTATTCTTCAGCCGAAGCAGGGCAGCAGGCAAGAGCTAATAGGAAGATGAACTGAGCTGAATGCAGGGCAATTCTTGTTAGATAAGCTGTTACAGGCTGGGCTGCAAGTTCACCTTCCAGCAGGAGAACTTTAAACATTTAGCCAGAGCTGGTTAAATCAAAGCATATTCTTGTATTAGAATGGCCCAGTCAAAGTTCAGGCCTATATCTAATCCAATCCAATACAAATGCAATTTGTAAAACATGAAAACAAATGATGCTTTTCCTTCACAGTTATGCTGTACTGTGTGTTGGTCCATTACATAAAATCCCAATAAAATACATGTTAGGGGTTACAAAATGTGTATATGGTAAAGAGTAAATAGTAAATAGTATTGCTTGGCATCGCATATTATGGCACATATATGTAAAGGAAAGCTTTTAATAATTAACAGAACATTTTTTGTTCTAAAGGTGATAGAGGCCCCCTGTCCCAATGGTGTAGCATCAGACATTGAACCTCCAGTATCTTCAGCTTGTCTCCAAAATGCTCCTGCAGCTGAATTAAAAGACACTTCAGAGCCCATCAGCTCCCAGATCATTCCCTTTAAATCTTCAGAGGGTTCAATGCTGAACCACGAGGACACACTAGAGGTGGTTACCATTTTACCGAGTTTCTTCCTTTTCCAAAAAACGAAAAAATACAGAAAATTTTATAGAAAGATCCAGCTTTTTAAAAAGTCCTGTCTTCTTCTTCAGGACACTGAGGAGCTTTCAGAGGAAGAAGAGATGAAAATCGCAGAGATGAGACCTCCTCTTATTGAGATTTCCACCAATCAGCCTAAAGTAGTGACTCTAAGTAAGGATAAAAAAGGTAAGCCTAAAGTTAAGGAAGTATAATTTTAGATTTTAAGAGAAAAAAATTCAGTGGTGCTCATTTAAAAGTAATATTTCTCTTTAATAGATGATGGGAAAGATGCTGATTCTTTGCTGGATGACACCGTGGCCAACAGTAACCAGAACAACAGTAACTGTTCATCACCATCGCGCATGTCCGACTCTGTGTCTTTGACCACCGACAGCAGTCAGGACAACTCTCTGTGCACGCCTGAGAGGGAGTCCAAGATGCCCTTTCTTCCAAAGAGCAGGTAGGTAGAATTCAAGGCTTAAGTGAAGGAAAACTGTCATTCTGTTGTTTCTACACAATCTAATTCTGTGTTTCTGTTTTCTGGCAATAAATATTTCTAGGCAAGACGATGAGAATATGAACCAGCCAAAGGACACCACCCCTCTGCTCCATAATGGTAATGGATCTGAACCGTCCCTTCAGGCCCTTTTAAAAACCCAGCAGACCCCACCAAACTATGACCTGGCAATGGAAGCCAAACTGGCCTTCATTGAGAAGGGGATAACCAACGGAATGGGAGACGCCTATACCAAGTGGGACCAGATCAATATGAACATCACCAAGCTGCCAGCCTACCACCCTGCTCAGTTTAATGAGTTGGACAAAGCAGAGACTGGTTCAGTTGAGGAATTCAACAGCAAGCAGAGTTATGGTAATGACAACGTGGATCACACACAGAATGGGAATCAGCAGGGAAGTGACTGCATCAATAGTCTTCTGAACAGAAGCCAAGGGATGAGAGTGGAGACATCTGCTCTACACGCAGCCTCGCCAGGCATGGCTGCCAACAGTGACATGTCTCTGTCTCGCAGCACCGAGGAGTTGTCTCCAGAGAAAAGATGTCACCCGCCACAGGTGATGAAATCTCAAAGCATTAGCAATATAGAAACAGGCGGCATGAAGCTCTACTCCTTCGATGGGGACGATGATGCTGGAGCAGTGACCAGAATGACGGGGGCTGGTCCAGGGCCAGGAGCTCAGGGCCAGAACATTGTCAGGAGCAAGTCAGCCAGTCAGTTACTCAATGACCAGATTCTCCTGGTCTACCCTGGCTCCTCAACATCTTCCTCAGACCTGCTGTCCTCCAAGCCTCTGGTCAGCACAAGCAGATATCCACCCTACCCCAGCATGAGTATGGGAGCTCCTCCCCCTCAATACAATATTCAGTACGCGAGCAGCGCTATACCTAAAGACGGCCCCTGGGCTCAGAGGGCAGCCGTGCCACCTGACCACCAAGGCTACCTCCCACCTCATCCACACTCCCTTGCCAACACCAATTACTCAAACCGCAACCAGGCACCTCCTTATCCTCTACAGCCTCAGCAGAGGGGAGCCCCTATGGCCCCCATAGGAGACTGGACCAAGGAGAGGCTTCATTCTACCAGTGGGCAGCCTAGAAGCAGCACTCTGCAGCGGCAAAGCAGCTCCGCTTCCTCAGCCTCAATGGGTGACCCAAGGCGCATCCAAGTGCCCGAGGGAGAGTACATGACTTACAGGGACATTAACACCCTCGCCAGGGGGCCCCTGGCAATGAGCCAGGCCTTGCAGAGGCCCTTCTCTGCTCGAACTTACAGCATCGATGCAGCCGGAGCTTCCAGGCCTGTCAGTGCCAGGCCCCAGCCCCACGAGCTTCCAGAAAGGACCGTGTCTGTTAGCGATTTCAACTACCAGCAAAGCAGCCCCAGCAAGCGGCCCAACACCAGGGTGAAGTCTGAGCACTCGCTTCTGGACGGACCAGGTCAGATGTCAGGAGGGATGGGACCAGGAAGGGTGCCCACAGACTGGCGGGACCAAGTGATGCGGCATATCGAAGCCAAGAAAATGGAGAAGGTAAACAGTACTGATATGATCCATTTTTACGGCTACCAAAATGTTTCAATGTAGTTAGGTTCAAACCATTCAGATATATAGCTTTAGTGGCTAAGCTACATTTTAGACACTATGGCCTAAAGTACGTACTATTTTGGGCTGCAGACGGGGTTATAACCAATAACACTGTTAGGGGAGAGATGCATCTTGGGTCTTCTCAAAGTGACCTACATTTGTGGTCTTTAAAGCCATTGTATGCCACAGATTGGCCCAGAGTGAACAGAGCTGTCAGTGGCTAAATAGAGCCATAGTATATAGCAATATAAAGCCATAATGTGGTGCTGCCCACCACCCACTTGTTGCTGCACACTGCTGGCCAGCAGGCTGAAAGGAAGCTCCTAGACGTTTTTTCTTTGCTAGTGAGCAAATGTAGCTGTCTAGAAATATTGGACAGTCATGATGTCATGATGCAGATACTGTGGATGTTAATTAATCCACAGTTAATTCATTCTTATAGATTGATGGACACTTCGGTTATGAAGTGAATGAGTTGGTAGAGCAGTCATGATGAGATGCCTTTTTTAATGAAATCTGTGTATTAGTTTTGATCTGCCACCCATTCCTCTTAAGGTAGGAAAGTTACAGATGTCTATAAAACTGCCTGCTGCCCCTAGGGTTGAGCTAATATTAGCTGATTATTCTAATAGAGGTACTATATAAAGAGCAAAGTAGCACATATTATTTGCAATAAGTACTTAAAAAGTACTTCTGTGAAATTCAAAACACAAATTCCTATTTAAGTGTCTTAGATTGATTTTGATACCACAGATGTTTGATATTTGGACACCTGAATTATATCATGTAATACTTTTTCATTTATTTGTGTAAACACTGTAAAACCTCAGTATTTTTCCTCATGGTTATCATACTTTGAGAATCTCATATTGGCCCATGCCTAAACACCAACTAAATGTTGGTTTCTTGCTCAGTACCAAGGAAGATTTTCACTGTAATGTCGATTTTTGCAGAATTTTTTTGTTTCATGTTCATAATGCGTATTTCCATTTCTCCTTTAAATGCAAAACACACATCTTGCCTATTCCAGCGGGTTTAAAACAAGAAATGGGACAGTCAGAGTAAATATTTTCTTATGGGTTTGTTCCAGCATGAAACCATTAATCGAAACACCTTTTAATAAGTAGGTTAACAAATAAAAGCAAGAGTTTTTCCGAGACTACTAACCCATCTACAGAACTCTGATTCCCTGCATCCTGGTCTTTACTGTGAATCTGTCGATTGTTTTTTTTGTTTTTTTTTGTGTCTCTCACTCATTTTGTGGATTGCATGGCAACCTCTGACATGTCGGCTGCTTCCTTGTCGTCAGAATGTGCTGTCTCGCTCCTATAATTTCAATACTTCTCCGCTGAGCTGGTCTCACTATGGCAGCTGTAGGGATATGCAGGCCAGCCAAGCGGGCCTGGTCTTAAGTGGCACTGACCGACAGCCCTACGGAGCCCTGAGCTTCCGTGTGAGTACTGTGAACTTGTAGTTAGCTCCTGCAGTTCATACTAAGCCAGGGCTTCTAGCTCCGGCTAGTTTCACATCATTTTTTAAAATGGAAAAAAAAAAAAGTCTGTTTCCTTGTCTATCAGATGTTGAGAAGTGACCTGACCCTCAGAAGCCATCTTTCACTTGTCCTTTCATAGACAAACCAGAGTTTAGTGTTTCTCAACATCTGATTTCCCGTTACTAAAATGTATGTCTGGTGCTTAATTTCAGAGTGAAACCTGGAAGGATTCCAGTTTCGTGTTGCTTGTGGTCATTAGAGGAAAAGCTGTTTAACAGGGGCCTTATTTTTAATATTTGATATATGCAACAAAACATAAAAAAGAATCCAGTAGCAAACGTAAATGTTCTTAAAGCGATTCCTCTTTAGCTAAAGTACAACAGTCTCATCCTGTTTTCATTTGTTCATAAGCTGCAGATCAGATGGGACAGAACAGCCCCTTTTAAACATGCTGTGCTCTTTACCATCATAAAAACATCCCAGTGTCCTTCACCATCTCACCACAAATAAATCCTCCTGTGATTGTAATTGGCTGTCTGGACCATGTTGTTTTCTCCTTTAATGGCAATGCTTAACTCATCGTCTTCACTCCAACCTTTGATCACTTCAGCCTGACTTCATAGCCTCCCACTTGATGTGTGGAGTTAAAAATATGTTGATGAGAGGTAAGATGTTAATGGTGTAGATGTGGGAATTAGAACGTAGATTGAGACTTCCTGATCTGTCATTGTTTTTATGTGTGACATCTTCCTTTCCTAATTACTTAGTAAAAACTAAATCCTGCTTAGTTCTTGATTTGAGCCAAAACACAATTGAATGTTTCCCATTAAAAACCTGATATGTTGACCTTGTCCCTCTGTGCTGAATCAATACCTTGCTGTTTGGTGTCATTATAAGACAAACTGTGTCCCCGTCATCCTTTCAACCTGTCGTACCTATTGAGTGTCATTTCAGTGCAATAATTATCAAAATGTTCCTTTCAGGATGACGTTTTTGTTCCCCAAGGGCCTCAAAGCTACACCATGGACCCCCACAGAAAAGTAGGTGTAATTCATGTGATCCTATACTGATATTTGTAGATTAAACTTAAACCGTGTAAATCATGCTGCTTTCATAAACTGATAATACGAACACAAGGTCAAGCCTAATAATTAGTGCGTTGTTATAAAAAGAAAATTATACAGGATTTCCATTTTTTCCTTTTAACAAATACTAAAAAATGTATTTGTAATCTAAATGATGAGTAAATCGGGGGCTTAATGTGAGAGCATGTCATGCATTTTTTATTTGCAAACCTTTAGCAAGGCACTAAGCTTGTACACACGTGAGTCTTAACCAATAGCTGAGCATTCAGTTCATCACTGTGTGTTTCTGTTGCCTAGGTGCCTTTGATGAATGGTCAGATGGGACCTTCTGTTCGTCCTCAGATCAGCATGACCTCAATGACTCGTCATCCTTCCAGAGAGCAGCTCATCGACTATCTGATGCTCAAAGTCTCCCAGCAGCCCCATGGGCCTCCCCGTATTCCTCACGACATGCTACAGCAAGAGGTGAGGGCATCGTTTTCTCTTCTAAACGCTAAAGTGAAACAACATGTCTTGTCTTTTAGGTCTGCATCCTATTACAAGGACTTTGTATTGGCTCCCATTCGTTTCTATGGCCTGACCCTAAACATTACCAGTATATACTTACCCCTAACCTAAACTCAATTCACACCTTAGTCATAAAATGTCCTCACTTTCCAAAAATGACCTTACTTTGCTGATAAAATATGAGAAATGGATCTCATTTAGCAGCTAGTACAAGTACACACACTCTTTTGTTTCTAGACATCCAAATGACCTCAGATTGACCTCTTTTTTTTGCACTATGATAATCTTCTAAAATTGCTGTCCTTGTTGGAGCTCTATCTCCAGCCAGTTCTTGTTTATGTTTATGTGCTGCTGGCAGGTTTTTATTAGCAGTTATTGATATTTTAACATAACCATAAATATCCAAATATAGTATTAATACTCCTTGAACTTATCAGATTTTGTCCCTTACAATGCAGCCAACTGCCTCCAGAGGTCACCTAATTAGGAAATTGAGTCTGTCTGTGTGTAATTTAGTCTAATTACAGTTGTTCTGTATCATCAAGAGATGCAGATGGCCGTTTTGAAGAGTAGCAAGTAGAAAGCCATAATATTCCAGGACAGTCGTGGATGAAAACCAGTTGGAGGCTGCAAAAGACTTGAAACTGGATCAGAGGTTTATCTTCTAACAGAACAACAACCCTAAAGATAGAGCCAGAGCTATAATCGAATCGTTTAGATCGAAGTATATTCATTTGTTGGAAAGTCCAGACCTTCATCTAACCGACTAAACTGGAGTTTTTGCGAAAAGAAACTGGCAAAGGTTTTAAGTCTCTAGATGTGAAAAGCTGATAGAGATCTATCCCAAACATCTAACTGCAGAGAAGGACGATTCTTCAGATGTTGACATGGGGGCTGAATACAGAGCAAGGCTTTGAATGTGCTATGATGTGTTGGTCTATCAGATACAATCCCAGTCATACACAGTACAGTTTGTGGTTGCAGCGTTAGAAGATTCAAGGGGTATGAATACTTTTGAAAGGCACTGTATACGAAATATAAAATGAGACATGAATAGAAGATCACATTTGAGAGTAGCTAATAATGTAGCTGTAGGAGTCTTTTTCCTCTCAGTTCCAGAAAAAGTCCCTGAGGGAAGTTAAAGTACTTTAACTTCAGTAGCATTTAGTATCCACTGCTGCATTTACCTAATGCCTTTAAATACAACAAGGTTCTCTTTACTTGTTTCTTGTGTCCTGGTCTTATTTTGAGAAGTTCAGATTTTGAGCAGCACATCATCACTGCTACAGAGTCTAAACTGGTGCTTTCTTGTCTTCTAGCTCAATCTTTTTGCAACATTTTCTTCCTCTTCATAAAAACAAATAATCTCTTTAAATAATCATTTCATTTTCTCCTTTACTCTGCATCAAAGATCAATACTAGAATTAAGTCTGGATTTCAAGGGGAAAATCTTACAAAGCATCACATTTCTGGGCATTTTCTTCAAGCTTTCCCACCAGGAGGGACTCGCTCTCTCTCTACAATGAGGTTTTGCAAATCTATGCCCAGATTTACTTGTTTGTCCAGCATAATCAGGGTTTCAGTCTAATGTACCATAGCAAGCTCATAAAATATACATTTCCTTACAGTGCTCTTTGTGTGTGCAAAATATAACATTATATATAATTATTATATTTATTAAAATTTTATATAATCTATATATATAATATATGAGTATATTATATATGTGAACCAGGGCTCATTTAAAGTGTGTGGGTGTATTTCAGATCCGTGTGAAAGTAGAGAAGAATCCAGAGCTGGGTTTCAGTATATCAGGAGGCGTGGGAGGCCGGGGAAACCCCTTTCGTCCTGATGATAATGTAAGCTTATTCTTTTCATCTTGTATTCTTTCATTTGGCTTTGAAAGACATTTTGTGCTCAGGTTTTCTACACAGTCTGAATAGTAGATTGGAATTTGATTAAAGAACTTTTCCAGGTCTGAATAGGAAAAAGGAAACTATATTTCCTATCCCATTCACTTAATAGAATAGAGACCTCCATCTGTCCGCCTAATTATTTATCCATCCATGCGTCAGTCGAGACATTTGTTATTCATGCATCTATCCATCTGTGCTTCCATGAATTTCTCCATCCATCCATTCGCCTATGCATCCATCTATCCGTACAGGTCCATCTGCACGTCTATCTATAATTTCTTACGTTCACAAGTACATTAGTTTATCCACACATTCGTGCATCTGTCCATCCATCCTTCCGGCCGTTCATGCGTACATAAACGCAACCATGGATACATCAGCACACAGGCTGTGATTTCTGCAGCTTTTTGTTTAAAGCCTGTCATCTTAACTTATGTAGAATTACATACTTCACAATTAGCTAAAAAGGGATGGAGAACTCTGGAACTTTGAGTCTAGAACAATGTGGTATTTTGAAATGTAAAAACAACTTGGAAATCTGTGCCCATTATTATTATTATAGGTGCAAAACACTGAATTTTATATCTGTAACTTCGTGTCATTTTAGGGCATTTTTGTGACACGAGTTCAACCTGAGGGGCCAGCATCCAAAATTCTTCAACCTGGAGATAGAATAATTCAGGTATTCTATCCAAGAAAATGATTGTGAATATTATAAGTAATATGTATATGTGTAATGTGGATTCAAGTTGGAAACAAATCTATTTTTTCGTCCACAGGCAAATGGATACAGTTTCGTTAACATCGATCATGGGAATGCAGTGTCCCTGCTGAAGACATTCTCAACCACTGTGGATTTAATTATCATACGAGAAGTGCAAGCATAGATTAGTCTGAATCTGTCCTCCGGTAAAATGGCATGGCACATGAAAGAAGAACTAAGAAATTTATGGTGACTGTCATATTTTTATACGCAGAAGAGACTGATCTGCTGACACCTATTGGGACTATTTATAGCTGAGACCTCCTGAGGTCTTTGTCGCCTCGATTAAACGGGGAGAACCACTGAATGTAGTGGATCTTAGTGAGACAGCAGCCAACACATGCAAGTAGGTGTCCTCAAAAAGCCGTCACTGTGGTATACACACACACACACATATATATAAATAATATTTTTATACAAAAACCTGAAGATTTGATGTGGTCTTTGTACAGATCAGCTTTTTTAAAGTCAACCACTTTTCAAGATTTGGGTTTTACATCTTCAGATGGGGCATGGAGGTGACCACTAGGGGGCAGGGCTCCCACCCCTCTTATTTGTCCTCAAGTTTGCATTTTATTTAATTTGTTGTTTTATTTAGTGAAACCATTTCCCAGTTGCCAGGCGACATTGTCAAAAGGGATTGCGTTACGTGCTTCTCATGGGGAGACGAATGTAGATCAAGGAGGCGTTTGTTTCTGTTTTTATTAGAAGATCAAAGAGTAAACAAGAGGGGATCGTCCACTCCGGCTTCCATAAAGATCCACCAGCACACAGACACCTCAGTTGTGTTCTGGATAACCAGACCTGTGCCATCCGGAAATTCATCCCAACTTGTCAGATGTTTTCAGAAATGCAGCTGATCCGATAATGAGACAAGAAGACAGGATAGAATTCCTCATATTAGGAGAATAAGTGGGTCCTTGTATGGTGTCTGTTCAAAATAAGGACCAAAACTGGGGCAATAAGCACATTTGGTTCACACAGGATGAGATAAAGGTGCTAAAGCCAACTTTTCCCATCGTTTTGCCGAAAATAGGTTGAGGTTACTCTATTTAACCAAAGCAAGCATTAATAAAATAAACAGAGGGTAAAGGCAGGGACTGTTCTCAGAAAGATTTTAGGATAGTTAGGTGGTTAGGTTAGTTGTGGGATTTCATCTCCTAGGTCGCCATCAACGCAAAAAAAGATCTTCAACATCTAACGTTTTTTTTTTTTTTTACACAGAAGAAAACCACAGGTTGCCTTTTGTGTCTGTTTTGTCCTCATCAGTCATCACTTTGAAGCAGTCTTGTGTTTTTATTGTTCTTCGCTGTACAGAGAACAGGGATGGGAGACACAAATTGTCAAGTGCCATTGACCTTGAACTGTTTGAACAAGGGGAGGACGTTCAGCCCCCAGGAACCCAAGCAATACCCACACTCACAACCCTTCGAGTACATCTGCAGCATAATGGCTTCAAAGCAATATTTAAAAATCTTTATTTTTGTTCACCCAGCATCATTTTTAAAACTAAACACAAGCTTTTAGTACTCCCTGATGATTTTACATGTTTTTATATTGTGAAATGATCTTTTTTTATATAATGAAATGGCACAGTGTGTGTGGCATTGCTCAAAAAGATTCTCTTCATTGTGTAAGACTTTTTGTCACTTTGGCTGAGAAATTTTACTGTCTGTTTTGTCAAGTACTGGATGTCTCGCTGTTTGGGTTTCAATTTCTAGTTCCACTGTGGTGTGGGGGGTACTGATCCAGCATTCTCAAAACACCTGTAAAAGGACTGTGATCAAGATTCATATTACCCAGCCTGTTGATATTCAGACACAGGTACAACAGAGAGATGTGTTTCCAAAACTAGGGGAAATGATAAAATACACACAAAGTCATTGTCCATTTAATACAAATATAGAAGCATTCTCCACTCGTTGCCAGTAGAATATCTTCTGTAGTCCGGCTGGATTTTTGAATCATCTTATGCTATTTGCATTGGCAACCAAATAAAAACACAGATTAACTGAGTTTTAGTTCCTTCAACTACACCAATAGTTGCTCTAATGAAAGATATTTGTTCTAAATTAAGCTGACCATTAGTTCATCTACTTGATCTGACATTGGTAAATTTTGATTTACAAGAAAGAGATTTTTCGCACAGTTTGTTGTATTGTACTCTGAAATCATTGATTGTATTTGTTTTAACATTCTTTTTTTTGTTTTTTTTTTAACAATGGAGATTAATTTCTTGGGTTATGGTCACTTTATAATCACTTCAAAGGAATTGTCTGATATTTTAGACAATCTAGGGGTAAAAACAATTCTTTTCACTGTTTCTTCATCCATGTTTTTGTTTTTCGCTCCCACTTTTATATTTATTTAGCAAACTTACATGGAATTTTAGACCTTACTAATCAAATTGTAAATACTGAAAAACATCGGTGACTTGCGATTGTAAAACCAGCAATAAATTGCAATGCTGAGGCTCCCATTTAATTGTATAGCTAGTATTTCTAATGTTTCTCCGGAAACGGTCACAGTGAGATGATTAATATGCATTTATCCAACATTCCAGATTTTGTACATAATTTCCTCTTTCAGAAGTTACCTGTGGGACAATAAACTAATGCTGTTTAACAGTGATGCTTTTGTTTTTCTGTCTCCGTTATCTTAAGGGCTAATGGAATAGCTGAGGATTACTCAATAAATAGCCCAGTGTATCAGAACGTCATTCACTGTTAGAAAGTATTGGTGTAGCTGGTGCTACCTATTAAACAGGTTACTAGTTTTGTCACTTCTGACAACAGTTGTCACCAGAATACCTAGATTAGCAGGCAGTGGCTGTGTAAAACATAGTGGAAGTGAATGGAAAAAGCTAAAAGTCTCCCTTTCTGTCCCTGTTTAACTGTGGTCAGAAGGTTTTTTAGAGGACCCTTCCAGTCATGCCAACTCTGTTAGGCTGTCCACATTTAGTTTACATGTTTAGCCCTAAAAAGTCTCTCTAGTCACATGTGGTGGATTTACGGTAAGTCAAAATACTGATACACAATCTCATTCACTCGGTCACCAGTTATATAAGCAAGCAGGAAATTCGCTTTGGGGGAGGATGGGTTCACTCTGTTTTTTGCAGGACAGGCTGGATGCTGGTACTGAGCAACATGGGTCAAACTGGGGCCCAGTGTGCTCATGGCCATTTGTAAGCTGCTCCTCTGCTCGAAAACGAAAGTTTGTTTCTTTACATTTCCACACAAATATTAATTACTGACAAACTGGTGAAACTATTGTTTATTTAAAAAATATATATTTTTTTAATATTACCACCTTGTGTTGTCTCCCCTTTGTTGTAGACAAACCCGATGGTGGGAAGAAAAAACAAAGAAAAAACACCAAACCTTTGCTTTTGTGGAGTTTTACGGGAAGGTTTTTATCCATAAATATTCAAAAGTTCACAAATGGGTGGTAAAGACTTTTTGTGAAAGTGACTAAGTTAAATCAGTGGTTCCCATAAGTGGGGAGCGCGCCCCCTAGTGGAGGCGGCGGGGCGGGTGAGGTATGAATGAAGTAAATGAATGACCCATTTTGCAGAGACATTTTTTGAAAAACGATAGCAATGTTGAATATTTTCACAGTAAAAAAAAAAGAAAAAATCACCTAAGGCACGATCATTTTTTTTTTTTATTTTGACTTGCATTTATTACTTTTTTCCAGCTCAAGGTTTTGTTGCCTGTCCACAAATCAGTTGAATTTCTTTTTTATGTGTAAATTTGTTTTAAGTTCTTCCATCGAGATGTGTCTCTGCCCTGAAATGGTGCTCAGTTTATCTTTTAAATAAAAATGTTTTTTTTTAATGGTTAACGTTACATTAGATTAGCTTTGAAAAATACATTTAAGTTTTTGGTTTACCATTAACTTTTGTTGTATGAATTGCATTTCACATGGGTTTGCTTTGGGAGCCAGTTAGTGAGCTTCAATTAAATTATGATTTGCCGAAAAGTGTAAAAAGTGAATAAATCAGCTGTAATTTTTTAACTTTTTCATTTTAAAGGTAATGTAATGTTTCTTCCTACAGGGGGGCTGTGATGCTCAAAGCTGATATTTAGACGCCTTTAAAAAATAAGAAGAAGACTAAAACCTGCCGCACCGCCCTCTGGCGCCGACAAGGATAATTGAGAAATATTAATACAGTACAAACACTATAGTTTGAAAAATATATAAGACGAAACGCTTTGTTTGCACAATGAGCGGTATACCGGGGACTGCAGTCGTCCAGGTCACCAACTTGTCTTCGGCTGTGAGCAGCGAGCAGATGCGCACTCTGTTCGGCTTCCTGGGAGACATCGAGGAGCTCCGTCTCTATCCCCCCGAGTAAGAAGCTGCTTTTCTGGTCTGAGCTAGCAAGGCAATGCCGCGGTGCTGCGGCCTTGTCAGGGTCCAACATAAACATTGATATGTAGCTGTCCCCAAATGTTTAGAGATGATTAACGTTACTTTTTGTTCTCCTAATTCCTCCATACAGCAACACCCCTCTGTCGTTCTCCTCCAAAGTGTGTTATATAAAGTACCGAGACCCCTCAAGTGTTGGTGTAGCGCAACATCTCACCAACACCGTTTTTATTGACAGAGCTTTGATAGTGGTGCCCTGCGCAGAAGGTGAGTGGAAGCTGCTTGGTTTAAACGTATTACAATAAAAACCTTCATAAATAGCTGTGGGCGTCTTCTCTGGAATTCATTTTTGTGTTTTTGGGGCTGGTGTTGGATAGTTTAGAGCAGGCATGGGCCGGTATACAAACCTATTTAAACAAAGATTAAAAACAAACATACATTGCGTTTATTTTAGACAGACCTACTACTTATAATATAGTGTTACATAGATTTTTTTCTGGATTTTTGTAACCTAAATTTAAGCAAAGATGGAGAATAAACACGCTCTAAATGTAACATTTTTGTGCTTGTTGGAAAGCTTGCAGCCTTCTTTCTGCCAGCTGACTGGCAGTGCAGCAATAGGGAGGAGAGGGGCCGTGCTGTTGTACTCTCTGGATCATAGAGCCGAGGAGAAGTCCAGTCACATCAAAACTTTCTGTCAAATCTCATTAAAAGTAGATATGCACCAATCAGAAATGTGATAAGAATTTCTTTTTGGTCTGGCCGATTCTGATTTCATTTTCTAAGGCACATTAGGGAATACCATGAGCTGTGGGTTCATTGACACTGCTATTGGATTTGAATACAACAGAATATTCAGCTGAGTTTAATAATATTGCATTAATCCCATAGGAAAATTAAACCTTTATAGGAGCTCTCATTACCCGTTTCTTGATACTTTCAAAAAGACAAACCAAACAAAGCATCAAAGTGTGTACTGTTGGTTGATGCGTTTATAGAACAAAAATGATGCATTTAAGGAGCAGCAAAAAAAAAATCGAATCTTTTAGTATTTGACCCGCCGATGACAGATCAGAGGCGATCTAGCCAAAACGGTCTGATTCTGATCTCTGTCCAAGCGAGTGGTGCAGCTCTAATTATAAAGAACTAATCCCCAGGAAACGCATGACAGAAATTATTAGCTTGTGAGACTTTGTTGAGCCTTGATACCAGAAACCGGCCCATGCCTGGATTGGATTTAAAGTATTTTGTTGGTCAGTACCGGACTCGGGTGATGGGTTTAGCTATAGCTAATGTCTCCAAGCACCCGCTTAGGTTTCTGTTTGGTGTTGCACTGGTTCTGGCATATAAATTAAGGGAGACCGACCTTACCATGAACACTGGACTGTCTGGAATTGCAGCTTGTCTATCTAATGTGACCAAATCAACTGCTAAAGAGTAAACTCAGGTTTTTTCCTCTTTTTCATTTTTTTTGGTGCTCTTTTTCATTTAACTCCCCCCTCCCTGTTCATTTTTTGGTACCTGTGTACACTTTTAATGATTACACTTCTAACCTGATGCATTGTGTCCACGTGACTTGGTGCTGGATGGCTACTGAGTTTATTAATTTGGTTTTGTATGTTTTTTCTGTGTGATTATGTGTGCATATCAGATGACTAGACTGGCCCAGCTGTTACACTACACTAGCCTGAGTCAGGCATTGTTTTCCAAGCCACTATCCCCGATCGGGCCAACGCAGCCTTCAAGGGGGGGATGTGACCCGGAGAATAGCCCGCAGAACCTTCCAAGATGGACACCTTGTCTCTTTTGTTTATTTTTTTATTTCGTTTTTGTTTTGGGTTTGTTTCCTTTCCATACTATCCCATGTTGTCCACTCTCTACTGTCTCTATCTAGAAACTGCAGGTTGTGTTTATATTTGTTATTTTTGTTTGTTATTTTGATTATTGTCCAACTCCCCCACTCCCCTCTCTCTTTCCGCTGCAGCTGGAGCTTGTGTGTGATTGAATTCAGTCCAGGTTGCTACGGCACACCGGTGGGATATGTGCCACACAAAAGATGCTATGAGGATCACTAACTCTTTTGTTCTCTTGTCTCCTACGTCTGTTGACGTAGTGAAGGGCTAGTCTTGGTGGAAAAAGTGAGCCTCAGTAATGAAGCATATACATATATCTTTCTTTTAAATAATCTGTGCACTTACTCATCTGCTCGACACTGAACTAAAAAGCAACATTTAGTACTTTTTTCACGTTACTTCAGTACCGCTCTGATGTGAATGTTTAGGAATGACACAGAACTGATCAGTGTAGCATCATTCTCTCTTTGTAATACATGCATTAATAAAGTGCTCTGTTCATGTTTTGCTTAACAAAGATGGTTGCTTGCCCCTGAATCCCCTCTAGCTCTAGGCCTAATTGTACAGTGCCTTGCAAAATTGTTCTCACCCACCTTTTCTAGTTTTGTCCCGTTACAACCACGGACTTTCATGTATTTATTGGGATTTAATGGGCTTGACCAACACAGAGTGCTGCATGATTGTTGGGGTATTTTTTAGAATTTTTTTTAAGTAGAAATCTCAAGAGTGGCCGCACGTCCTGTGGGGTATGTCTGTACCAGCTCTGCATGTCTGCAGATTGACAGTTTTGCCCGTTCTACTTCGTAAAAACTGTCACAGATTCTCGGATAGATTTAGGTCTGGACAACAGATATGCTTTAAGCTAAGCTATTATATTCTATCTCGCTCACCTGCTCCACCACTGACCCACGGGGTGCCGCCCAGTCTCAAGTCTTTTGCTGCCTTTTAACAGGTTATCTTTTAGGATTGCTCTGTATTTAGCTCCCTGTCCCTGCTGACGGAAAGCAGCCCCACATGATGATCCTACCACCTCCGTGTTTGGGGATGTTATGTCGAGCGTCGTGCCGTCTTGCGGCATTGAGATTATGATTGTGATTTATTATATTTTGAAGCTCTCCAGGGTTTTGGCAAACTGCAGATTGGAAGTAGATTAAACAGTGCTCTGTGAGATGTTCAGGATTTTACCCAAACCCTGCTTTAACCCTCTCCAGAACTCTGTCTGGTTTGTTCCTTGGTCTTCTTAAAGCTGATTGCTTATTAATGTTCTCAGAGGCCATCAGATAACAGCTGTATTTATACTGAGATTAAATCACACACAGGTGGAATAGATTTACTAAGCAGCTGGCGTCTGTAGACAGTTGAACTGAATTTTATTAAGGGGTATCAGAATAACGAGGGCTGAATATAAAAGCATGCCACACTTTTCAGCCATTTTATTACTTGTTTTTTGTGATGGAGAATAAACATGAACCATTTTCCATCACATCCAAATCAAACTTTACGTTGTGTTGGTCAGTCACATAAAGTCCCAGTGAAATAGATGTGAGTTTGTGGCTTTAGCGTGACAGAATGTTCAAACGTTTAAGGGTGCGAATGCTTTTTGCGAGGCACTGTAGCTGTTTTCTCTTCCTCCTCAGCCAGGAAGAACATTATCATCCACAGTGGAATGAGCACAATTCCTAGTTGGTTGTTTTATTGATCTCTAGCATTTCCAAAGTTCATAAAATTGTTGTTCTTTTCTGTATCTGATGTTCTGTGTGCTATTAGTGATGCAGCCATTGGGGTTGTCTTGTGTTGCACACCTTTCCAACACCGCGAAACGATCGCCCCCCTCCCCCCGCGGAAAAGCGTCCATGCTTGATATCGTATGGTTCATGACCAATATGTTTCCAGTACAGGTGACCCATACATCAAAGTGTTGACTCATTCTCTGCATTGTGTTTTTTTTATTAACCTATAAAAACAGAAAGCAGCAAAACAAATAATCAGTTCCCTTTTTGATTTTGCATAAAAAGCTATTCTTTTGCACTTTGTATTAATGATGCATATTGACTGAGAAGATTAGTTTAATAAAAACCCAAGTAAGGATGTTCGGTCTCCAGTATGCCATGAGTAGCACGTAGACCACTTTTAGGGTGAATGGGGAAGTGTATGCTCTCTTTCTCTCTAGAATACAGTGGGCTAAATGTGCAGACATAGAGGCAGAGAGAAGAGCGCCTCCCCTGCCTTCCCTAACATCCGTTTTGTCCTGCAGGGAAAATTCCCGAGGAGGCCAAGGCTCTGTCGCTGTTGGCACCTGCCACCCCGGTACCCAGTCTGATTGCAGGCGGAGGACTGCTGCCGATTCCCACTCCTGCTCCACTTCAGAATGTGAGTCTCCGTCGACGTCTTTGTTTAGTGTGTTTGTTTTTTGGTTTTTTTTTTACACGCACAGGTTATATCCAACCTCTCTCTGTGCGGTTTGCACCTACAGCTGAACCTCCCCTTAGTGAATCGGATTACAGCGGGTCTCGACGCCACAGCGTCTGTGCTCGCTCAGCCCCCCCTCGTTGGAAATGTCGACCCATCGAAAATCGACGAGATACGGAGGACGGTTTATGTTGGAAACTTAAACTCACAGGTAGGGTTAAATCTAAACCTAAACAAAGAGATGTATTTAAAGATGTTTTCAACTTGATTTGTCATTCTCCTGTTTTTTTTTTTTTATTTTATTTAAAAATGCTTCATAGTAACGCAGAGGAAAACAGTCTTGATAGAGATAAACGACAAGCATCCTTTCCTATAATGGACCCTCAGATTCACAGCATAAAGAGATTTCATGACTCTGCATAGGATCAGATGTGGGAACCTTCAATATAAAACAACCAATGTAATGTTCACCATGACTGCATTTTACATCAAAACCTTCAACATCTGATACCATCTGAGTGTGACTTTCCCCAGTTAAATACACAAGGACATCCCAGTATGCATACCCCTTTTACTACACACCTCATTTGTAGTTAACTGGAATTTTATGTGATACACCAACTCCTAGTAGGTCATAGTTCATAGTTGTGAAGACGAGAGAAAGTGATAGTTTCAGCATTTTTACTAATTGAAATATGAGAACGGTGACGTGTCTATGGATTCATCTCCTTTTACTGAGATACCCCTAAATAAAATCCTGTGCATCCGGTTGCCTTCAGAGGTCTAGTTATTCAACAGATTCCACCTTTGTGTGATTTCATCTCAGTATAGAGCAGCAGAAAGGTCAGGGATAACGTTATGGAGAAGTTTTAAACATCTCATTAGGATCTGACCTTCAGCTTTGGGGACACATCAAACTTTTGGAAGCAGCTTTTCTGGTTAGTTGAGACAAAATCGAACTTTCGGGCCTATGTGCAATGAGGAAAATTAATACTACACACCTGGACAGATGATCCTATGATGTGGTGGTGGTGGTAGCAGCAAGCTGTGGGAATACATTCCTTTTAAAACAAATTTCTTTTTTAAATTGGATGTCTTTGCCTCAGACCACCACAGCAGAGCAGCTGCTGGAGTTCTTCAAGCAGGTGGGAGACGTGAAGTTTGTTCGAATGGCCGGAGACGAGACTCAGCCAACTCGTTTCGCCTTCGTAGAGTTCATCGAACAGGAGTCTGTGGCCCGGGCCCTCACTTTGAACGGAGTCATGTTTGGAGACAGACCCCTGAAGTATGTCCTCAGACCTCTGTACCTCACCTTAGCAGATTTTTACTTTTTCCCTGAACCTATGAAATGTGGTTGAAAAACATTAGTTTCTATATTTACCATGTGGTGTTTTTTAAGTGGAAGGGTTAAATCTGTTTTAGGGTCAATCATTCCAATAACGCCATAGTAAAACCCCCTGAGCTGACGCCACAGGCTGCTGCTAAGGAGCTGGAAAATGTGATGAAGAGGGTGAGGGAGGCCCAGTCCACCATTGCTGCTGCCATTGAGCCTGGTAGGATATTTAGATTTATTTGAAATATTCACAATGTGCTCTGTAAATCTACTCAAGTTATTTTCTTTATGCCGATGCTAAGATTCCCGCTTGTCCTTTTCGTAGAAACAAAAAAGCGTTCCTCCAGCCATTCTCAAAGGTCACGGCGGTCCCGTTCCCGGACGCGCTCTCGATCCCACTCGAGATCGCAAAGGAAAAGGTCCCGCTCCAAACACAGGTGCTCAGAAAGTCTCTCTTTGACAAGGTACTGTTATTGTGGTGTTCAGTTGGTAATGTTTTGCTTTTTTCCTGCTGGTGGAGCAGACCAGCACAAAGGTCCTGGCCTGGGGGTGACTCCCACAGTTCGAGAAGCGGTCACAGGAGGCGCTCTCGTTCCAGAGACAGGAGACATGCCAGGAGTCGGTCCAGGTGTGTTGACAGCAGCCAGCTTTACAAGTCTACATGCTGTACAGTAACTGGACATCAGATTTCATTCATTAAAAGTTTGATTTATTCTGTAATTCCGACATTTGGCAGAAGGGGTCGCCATGTTCCCAGTGATCATCACTTTGCTCTGATGGAAGATAAAACCATATCTAAATATTTTAACATTTTTTAAACAAAACAAGGGGCAGATATTTTTCTAAAGTGATTCATAATATTGTGGTAAATGTTTTTTTATGAAGTTTTATGCATTTTTTTCATTAGGGGCCACAAAAGGAGGAGCAGAGATCAGTCCAGAAGCCCTCGAAGGAAAGTTAGATTACCTTCGCCAAAACGGCAAGTCCATCACCTTTCAGGCCCCCAATCTGAGTGCTCTTTATGTTTTGCAGTACCTGTGTTATATTTGTTGCTCAGCGTCTGAAAGTTTGGTTCTTCCTGTTAATTCGTTTCCGTTGGCCTCCTAGAAGTAAAAGGGAGAAGAAGAGGGAGCGCAGCAGAGACAGAAAGGAGCGCTCCACATCCCGGAAGAGGAGTCGCAAAGATGAGGACCGGATAAAGAGCAAATCCAGGACAACAAAGGTGAAAAGGCTGAATATTTTGTCACAATCACATCCTGTTTGGATAACAGATGTTATTAACAGATGTTATCTGTTATCCAAACAAAAATGCACATGTTGGGCCAGGTTTAGTAAAATATTAAAGACTTTACAGACCGATGATGATTTATTTGTTTTTTTTTCTTTAAGTCCGTCCTGCCAACTCAAATAAGGACTATATAATGCAATAAATGTGCTGCTGCTGGTTCCTAGATAAAGGGAGTAGTTTTTAATCCAAGAAAAAATAACAGAATTACAAGATTATCACCATTTATACATAAAGACATATGAATTTTTCAACTCAAAAAAGATGCTGTGAGTTGAAGCGCTGGCGGATTAATTGCTGTTTCTCTACTGCTATTAAACTCTCTTTGCATCATGTGAAATTAAAGTTTATACATTTTGCTTCCTGGTTTTAAGGATTTTTTTTTCTCTTAATAAAACACTTGAAAGTGTGAGCGTGTGGAAGCTGCAGGGGCTAAACGTCTGCAGCGCGCTGACAGCGTTTTAAGGTGGCAGCCAGTGTGTGACAGCTGCTGCGGTTCTGTGACTGAATTAAACAAAACTGTTCAAGTAGATTTACTCTCACTGGTTCTTTAACATCAATATGAATGTTGTAAGAATGTCGTTTATTTGTCCTAAAATGTCTCTCCCTAAAGCATACCTGAGTGCAGGAGCATCGTACCACAACAGATTGCTCTGTCCAACGTCAGGTCGTCTGGTTTCTGTGGTAGATGTTTCCACTTCTCTTCATGTCATTTCTGACACAACTAACCTACTTTGAGTTTACGGTAGAGAAGAGATCCACCCAAATGATAGCTCTAAGTTTTTATCTCATCATGCTCCATCTAATCTGATGATAACAATCTGAATATTTACTGTGTGACAGCTGAAAACAAAAACCACAGTCGTCTCCAAGAGCTCTACTTGTTGCATTTGCACGACAGTTTTGTCACGTACAATGGTTCACAGCTTTTTATGAAGTGTGATGTAGCTTATTCTGTTTCTGAAGTAAACACAAAACTGTTGGGTTAAGTTTGAGTCAAATATGATGCCATTTGTGGTCTAAATTATCCTAACCATGTCACCAAGCCAAGCAGAGTGCCGCATCTACAGTTTAGCCATCTTAAAAAATCTTGCGCTGTCGATAATGGTAAATATTGCAAAGACGATATCACTTGTGACGTTTGCTTATTTTTTGCTGTCCTCTGTGATCTCTAGCATTTTGGGCCAGGTCATTTGTGTGCAGTGTGAGCATCTGCTGCTGTGAGACTCTGTCACACTGGCTAAATATTACATTAAGTTAATAACACTTGGAATATATTAAAATGTATCCAAAGAGCCCTCTGCGATATAAATGCTCCACACTCGGATAATGTGATGACGATATATTTACAGTATATTGCGCAACCTTAGAATCAACCTAACAGAGGCAAATATATGTTAAAAAAACATCAGTTCCTGTTTTTAAGCCATTATTATTAACAACATGACACTTTGTGCAAATTAACCTTCGGCATCTTCCAGGAATTCTGTTACCCCGTCCTCATTATGGACTCAAACATATCCATCTGGTCTCCTTTGCTTCTGATGCTGTAAAATCCAGCAGGTTAACGTGTTGCAAGCAGTCATGCAGGAGAGAATCTGTGGTGGCTCATAGTTTTATAATCTACTGACCTCGCACTGTTTTAGGCTTCCATTAAAATACAATTGTCCAGGTGCATAACTGCAGTGAAATGTTAGATTTTGTATTAATTTCAAGCTATTAACAAATTATTTGAGCTGTTGTTTGTTCCTGGGTGATGTGGTTGTTCAACATGTAGTTGTTGTGGTTTTTTTTATTACAAGAATTTGGTCTGCATAGAGGTAAAATCCCACATTTTGGTTCCGATGTATACGTAAAAGCCCACTAATATTTGGTAAACCTTAGCAGGTTGCACTTTAGATACACACTTTAGCCATCAAGAAGCTTCTAGCAGACGTCTGGCTGGATATTCAGAGACAGAAACAACAGAGCTCATTTAATTTTGTTGGTTTTAGGGCACAGACTGGCCCTTTAGGCTTAGTCGGAGCTGAATTTGGAGCTTTTAGAAGGGCATTCCAGAATCTTAATTCTGGAAATCTTCATCTGTTCCAAAACCAGTTTAGAATTTCGCATTTTCATCCTGCTGGAAGACCCAGTTATGCCCGCATTTAAGCTGCCGATTTGTTTAATTTGGAGGTAGCCTTAATTATTCCATAAACTCTGTACAATTTTACCAGGATTGCTGATGTTGAAACTGCTCCACAACATGATGCTGTGGCCAAATAGCTCCGTCTTTGTTCGTTCTGACCCTAAAGTGTTTCTCCAGAATGCATGTGGCTTGTCCAGTTGGGCTGGAGGGTGCTGATTTTGAAGCAGGACCGGGTTGATCCTCTGTGAGAACATTCTGTGATGTAAAACTGGCTTCACTGTGGCCTGTCCCATTCAATATAGTTGTTTCTTTCTTTAGGGCAGTTTATCTTGGCAAGTTGGCCTAATGGATAAAATGAAGAAGGAATTGTACATTTCTCTGCATTGCATTTATGTCGGTAGCCGTAGGTATGGATTTTACAGCTTCACCAGTCACCATCTCATCCTCACTGTAATAATGGTCTTTTTGTTCAGCAGGAATACAAAAGAGAAGAAAAGTATGAGAGCGACAGAGAAGGCTCAGCCACTCCAAGTGAAGACATGACATCATCACCGTGCGCCCAGCACAACGGCAGCTACAAGACTCACAGCGAGGAGGAGCTGTTTCTGGGTGGGAATGCGACCAAGTAAAACAAAAGCTGCTCATGTCTCCATCGTGCGTCATATGAGTCGTTTCCCACTTGTCACCTCATCACGAGTTTCTTCTTTTTTATATTATGAACTCCTGGAAACCCGCAAATTCCTGCCTGAAGGACATTTATCGCTTTCAGTGTTGGAGAGACAGTGTACAATACAAACTCACTCCTTTCAGAATAAAAGAACGTTAAGGTCATCCTGACAGCAGCGCTTGTTTCAAAGCGGCTAAAACGAATGACGTAATGTTGCAGAAAGCCTGCAGTGACCTCCAACACTTTGTTCAAGGCTTGGAAAACGAGTTGGAAAATAGTTTTAGAGCTGTTGAGATCTACCATTTAATGTTGGAAACTTGGAAGACGGAGCCAGCTACATAACCTCTGGGGGGGAAAACACATTAACACAAGACATTTTTTGTAAAAGTCTGGATTTTATCATCGACTGTAAACTTCATTAATGCCTCAGATTTCAGTATGTAAACCCTTTCCTCTATAGGCATGGATTGGTATGCGATAACAGATTAAAAATACTAACCATTAATATGTGAAACATGATTGAGTGGTTTTAATGATAAACAGCTTGCCAACATTAGTGTTAAAACAGCATTACCATGGAAAAACTAATGGGTAGGGCACATTTAGTTTCCAAATGGTTTTCCTGGCCCTAAATATTTACAAAGAGCTGAACTGGTCTTTTTTTTTTTTTGTATTATGAAAACGTCATAGTCTTCTTTCAGCCTGCTGACTGGCAGTGTACAGGAATATCACTCTATGCTCCAAATAGCCGAAGAAAACACTTTGCTCCAGAAACAAAAATGAACTTAATATCTGTTCAGGTAAGGAGATGGACCACACAAGCTTTGACGAGAACTTTTATATCTGCAACAGTTAAAAACTGGATCAGTTTGGTCAACCAAAAAAAAAAATTATAATAACAGTATTTAATTTTTGGATGCCTAAATTAATGAAGGTTTTTTTTGTTTGACTTTTTTACTATGTAGTTTTAGCCAGACCCAACAGAGTAGTTGCACCAGAACTGTTGCCATATATCGTGTGTTGTATCCGTTGATAAATTACTCCCTTCAGATACTCAAACTTTAAAGCTACCAAATAAAATTCACTGACAATATATTATCTCATTTAATATTTAATTTTTTTTTCTCAAATAAGTTGTGACTGATTTAAAGGTCAGAATGATTTGATTCGGTTAACAATCCTTAACAGGAAACAAAAGAACGTCCAAAGGTGTAGAAAAAAAAGAAAAAATAGGTTTGCAATGGTTAGAAACTACAATAAACTTTCATTAAACTAAAAATAAAAACATAAATGAGAAAAATTAGCGGCAGAAATTGGTGTGGCCGCGACAGCAACTTCCTCTAATTAGTTGTTTTAGAGAAGCATGTTTGTCTCTAGACGTGTAAGGACCTTCCTGCTTGTTTCAGGATGTAAGATGGACGTTCTTTCTCTGTAAGTGTGCAGAAAGTGGTCTGGTCTGTCCTTTAAGGTTCATGAGTTTCTTGTACTAGCATGTTGTACTAGCTTGACAAGAGGGATTCTAGACCCAACACTGAATGCGTATGTGGGGTTTATTGTGACTTGAAGAAAACGAGTTTCTACAGATTCTGAAGTGCTTATTTATTTGTGGGTGGACAGTTGAAGGACTATTTGATCTCAGAGGTTTGTGAAGTGTCCTTTTACTCATGTTTTTACTCCTGATCTCTGCACCATCCAGGAACTGAATTGTCCTACATGATGTAGAGAAGTTTAACAACTCAGCGCGCTGAATTTATGAGGGCGAACAGACGGCATGCCGTTACTGCAAGCCTGGTCTCATAGATTATTTTTCTAACTTGGTCTAGATTTAGGTATTATTATATCTGTTTTTAGAAAGCCACCGCAACATTGCAGTGAACCATGTTTCATTTTTTTCTTCTACTGTAACGCTGTGACAAAAATTGTTTTTCCTGTTTTTCATATTCAAAACAAGCTTAAGGCATAACGTGCAGAATGTGTACAGGCTGGGGAGATCTGAAATGCCAAACCGTACGGAAGCACAGAGGGGTCAAAAAGTGCCTAGATTACGACTGTACAGTAAACAAAGAAAAATATTGAGACTCATTTGGATGTTTTGCAAATAAAACTAATCAGATGTTAAAGTATAGTGATTTGGCAGAGTAGACTAAACATTTATGGGATGTTTTTGTCTTTTCACCATGTGATTCGATGTGTTGATATAATTATGTGTGCTCATCTAAACATGTTTTCAAAGCGGCAACAGATGTGGGTTTTAATGGTTTACTTTTCTTTTTAACAAACACTTCTGTCTGAATTAATGAGCTTCAAATTTCTGGTACATCTGCAAATATGTGAAAAATGCAATTTTTTTCACAGTCTCCACATTTGATGGCTTCTTTTTCTGGAGCAGATGAATTTAAGGGTTGATGCTGTTTAGGAGTCGATGTAATGGTTCCGTATAGTTGTTCATGAAATGTTTGGATGTATGTACATATAACTCTTTAGTTTGAACCTAAAATATGTTTTATTCATTTGCAAAAGCTCTCAATAAAGAGACTTTTCACTCTGTTTTGCCTTTTCTTAGTGTTTCAGTTCTGAAAGTGTAACAAAGTGTAAAGTAATGTTTACAGCAACCAGATGATCGGTCAACATTCCTATCCATGATATGGACAAGCAGTAACTTTCATAGGGATTAATGCTTTGATGTTGATGTGCTTCAAACTGATTCTCCATCAGATTCCAACTAGAGCTGCACAATAAAACATCAGTGTGTCATACCACAATTTCAAAGTCCTTGGATTTGATAGCATGTTATATTTCAACATCCACACAACTATATATGCCAAGAATACATTATAAAGCATTTAACATTATTTAACCCGTTAGATGGACTTTAATAGTCCTCAATACCTATGCTAGAGCTCCCCAGTGGTGGCGACAGTCCGATAAAGGACTGGAATATATAGATTAATCATAATTGGTATTTCATTGCCAGAGTTACTGTATTATTGGTACTGTAATCACAATGTTTCCTGATATCGTGCAGCCATAATTTCAGTTTTCGGTTTCATGATCTAAAGGAATCAAAACTGACTTGGCGAGCCTAGAAGTATCTTGTTACGTTAGAGATTCTCTATTGAAACAAAGCTTTTAATGTTTGATTTGATTGTTGAGAAACAACTTTTGTTACACCTAATACATGTTAATAATCAAATTACACCCAGTGCAATCACTTGCTGAGATCTTGTTTATATTTGGGTTGGTATTTGGTCCCAATATCCAATACTTTTTAACAAATACTTTTCTTTAAGCACTTACCCTCTTTTTCACTTATTTTCAACCAAGTATAGTTCCTTGCAAAAGTTTTCAGCTTTTTCAAACTTTGTTATATTGTAAACACAAACTCAGGATGGCCAAGGTACCTCTGGAGGAGCTGCAGAGTTCCACAGCTCGACAGGACAGCATAAATGTTTCCAAGTTATGTAGAGAGCAAAGTGAACATGTGGAAGAAGTTGCTTCAGTCAGATTATACCAAAATCAAACCTACAGGGAAAACCCTCGGTGGCAAAAAAACAACACTGCACCTCACCCTGAAGTCTAACCCCATCGTGACACGTTAGTGGCAGCAGGTTGCTGTGGGGATGTTGTTCTCAAGCAGGGAAAGGGTAGCTGGTCAGGACTAATGGAAAGATGGACGGAGCAACGCAAGGCAATTCTTGAAGGAAACCTGGTAGAGGCCAATCACACATGCAAGCCACATTTTTCAGACAACTTGAACTTCAACTTGATAATTATGCACTACTTTGTATTGGTCTAACACGTTACACCCTAATAAAATACACTACGCTTGTTATGTGACATGATATTTTGTAGTATTGGAGACCAATGGTAGAAAACTCCTTAAAGCCCCAGTTTTACATAGGATGCTTCGATACTTTAATACTAACCGCCTGTTCTCGTTTTCACTTTTGTTATCAAAGTGTTATCAGTAGGGGATATTTTTCTTTAAATGTGCATTTTTTTATTGTAGATTTTGTAGTAAATAAAAAAAAAACGCTGTGCTAAATTGCATCTGTGGATCTTGGTGTGACAGATTTGTTGTAGCAGGTGAGGGATCCACAGAGATCTGTTTAGCTCACCAAACTTTTTAATAGATGTGAACGATTCAGAAATCCCCATATGGTCATTGGCTAATCAGTCACGCAAAGGAAGGCATTCTTAATAAAGACATAAGATACTGTATCTTTTATATTTCCTGTAGTCACAGCTCAAGTAGTTATGTTATTCACTTTGTGGTTGAGCTGTTCACAGAAATACAAGCTAAATATACTGTTGTTGTTGTTGAAACTGAATGAAGCTTCTAATAAACATGTCCTGCATAAAGCATTTGTCACAAAATAGTGGACGTGTGCTCATTGTCTGATGGAGGACTACTGCTAAATTGTCTCATGTAGTCTAATTTCATAGACTTTAACATCGTCAAATCTTCCGGGGTACTTTCGATGCTTGGAGTGTTTGAGCTATCTGCTGCCATTCCCTGCGGGATCAGCTGCTGGAGCATTTCCATTGTTGTATAACCGCCTGCAAAGGGTAAAGGTGAGCTTTGGAAGTGTGTGCTCCGTGTGTCCTGTAAAGTGTCATCATGTAAGTTATCTTCTGTCGCGCTGTCTGTGTCCCTCTCGCTCCAGGTATGTGTGTTTTCTGGAGAGTCTCTCACATCCTCACAGTTCCTGAGAAGCGGCAGCACTGACGCCAACGGGATCACGGCTTCCTTCTCTAGTAACTGAAGACTCTTTGTGTCCCATTCCTCCACTTTTAGAGTTGCTAATGCCACAAGGAGTTCCTGAGTAAAAGATAATGTATCATCAACAGTTTGCATTTCTTCAGTTAGGCTCTTTACTAGTGGTGAAGAAAAAAGCAGAAATACATGTTTACCAGTTGACTGGGACTCTCTATTATCTGCACTGCATTGCTGTGTCCAGGGTTGGGGATGCTTGGCCACAGAATGGCTTTTGCCCTGAGTAGAGTCAATAGATGAGTAACGTCCTTAAAAAGACCTTCAACTTTACTTCCAACAAATGTAGGGTATAAATGGTCTACCTTTTTATTACTGGAGACCCGCATAACAGCAGGAAGGTCACAAAAATTAGGGCTGTTATTGCACCACTGATGCTGAAAGTCACTGTGCAAATAATAACACACACACACACACAAAATAATTTCAACTTAAGCTCAAAAATAATAAATGTTTTAAAAGTTATTAATTTAATATGACCTTTATGATTTGTTTTGAAGACACTTGGAACACTCCGGATTCCTGCTCCTGCTGATGTGAAAGCAGATATCTGGACCTGATATGCTGTTCCACTTTTGAGGTTCTCCATGTGAAAGCTGGTAAAACCTGGATCCACTGTTATATCTGCAAAGAAACTGGAGTTTGTTTGGGTTGTGTTGATGGTGCCTAGGAATTCCATTAGACACCAACAGGAATCTTTGTTGGTTGATTGCTGCAGCAGCATTTTTAGAGAATTTGTTTTGCATTTGACAGCCTTTGATACCTCCAAAATGAGGTATCAAGTAGGCATCCTGTTTACATGCCTGAACCACCTCAGCACTTCCAGAGAATTGCCATCCTTAAATAGTGTAAGTTGTTTTAGCACCCCCGTTATTCTGGGGCTTTGGGTCTCCTATGGTATATGGTCCTCAGGGGAGAGCTCACCCAATCAGGGAAATCCTTGCCCAGATTATTGAAGCCAGGACTGCCTCCTGCAGCTAGGCCTTAGAGTACATGCTTGCCATCGACTGCCTTGTGGATGAGCCTTGACCTCTTGACTCAGCCTAAAAAGTGAAATAGCAAGTCCTTTCCATGTGGACCTAAATAAGAGATATCAAAGTTGGGTGCAGTGGGAGCTCAGTGGGAAGCTAGGCAGGGACAGGTGCATGCTAACTCAGAGTTATAACCTGGCTTAAGGTGCATGGGCTAAAAGGTGTTTCAAAAAAACACAGGCATAAACCAATATATGAGCAAAAAGACCATCTCTTTGCATTTCCTCCTAAAATAAATGATATTTACAAAAACAGTTTTAGCTCTTTTTGTTCTTGAACAGTTCGACATCTATCTCAGATCCTCTATTTGAAGCCAGGGAGCTTGAACATTTTATTAATTTTTGGCCCTTTTCCACTAGTCCCTACTTAGCGCGGTTCAGCACAGCTCTACTCAGCTCTATTCAGGCTCCATTAGTAATGGTTACATGGAACCGTTACTATTTTTAATACCTGGTTGTATGCGGTTCAAAATGTGCTGAGTCTTAATGAAAACGCAACGCTAACGTTGCGTTTTCATTAAGACTGTCAATCACTGATTGGGTAGGCTGTGGTGTCACTAGTCACAGCATACATATTATAACTAGCTAATATCTTTAACCGTTAAAACCCTCTAGCTTAAATCCTTTAGTTTGGTACCGATTTATGACTTCCCTCTCTCACCTGTACTTATCCAGAGTGCTTTGTCTTGCTCTCTCTGCTACATTCTCATACTACTCTCCATACTACTGTCTTTGCATTATTTGCTGTTATTTCAGCTTTTAACTTTATGCTCTCTCTCCCTTCTCTTCTTAAAAGCTACACCTGCCCTGACTCTGTATCTACCTGTGACACCTTCCTGGAGGGGGGCATCGTCCAAGCTTCTGCTGGCAACAACTTAATGCTCACCTCCTACCAATGATACACTTGGCCCTGTTTTTCAGTGTTTAACCCTGTCTCTCCGAGACATAGTTACTGACTGAGCTTTTACTGTAACTAATTATATGTGCTCTCTCTCATACTCTAAACTTGAAAACTGGCTCAGAGTTTATCTGTTTTTTTCTTTCTAGATGAAGCCACTAAAGGTGCTACATCCATTAACATTTACTTTTCCTTCCCATAGAAAGTACTCCTGAATCAGTGCTTCCATTTTCTGCTTCTAGGTTCTTTTTGTGTCTCTGCTCTGTTCTCTCAAACCCCCAGTCGGTCGTGGCAGACGGCCTCTCACACTGAGCCTGGTTCTGCTGGAGGTTTCTTCCTGTTAAAAGGAAGTTTTTCCTCTCCACTGTCGCTACATGTATGCTCAGTATGAGGGATTGCAGCAACGTCAACGCCAGTGACTGTTCACTGTCGCTACATGTATGCTCAGTATGAGGGATTGCAACAAAGTCAATGCCAGTGACTGTCCACTGTTGCTACATGCTCATCCAGGAGGAGTGAATGCTGCAAGTCAATGACTGGATGCAATCTGCTGGGTTCCCTTAGATAGAAAAACTTTTTAACCAATTTGAATCTGAACTCTGAATCTGACTGCACTGTTCAATAGTTAGGATTAATTGGAATGTATGTACCTGACTTGAAATCTGTATGATTCGACTGAATTGACTTAGCCCATTTTAAAGTTAAACAGGAAACAAAACTCGACAATTATTTTTACCTCTGCCTTCCTCCATCCCTGTTGGATGGGGTAAGGGGGAGTCGGGTTTAGCCCAAACAGGCTCAGTTATAGTTGAGGTGCAAATACACCCTCCATTTCTGCTACCTGTGCGACCCCTTCTCTTTTCCAATGGTTGTAATCAGTCTGACAGAGAGAGGTACCCCTAATCTTTGTGGTTTTTAGTATAACAATGGCCACCAGTGGGCTCTAGATAGACAAACTTTATCAATTTATTATTTTACTTAGTACCCCTACACATAGCCCATTCTAAAATGGCCAAACTCTAACACTCAGTAGTTTATTCTAACCTCCCCAACAACCCCGCACCATTTCAAACCCTTTGTGAAGTGCCTTGAGATGACTTTTTATGAATTGGCGCTATTGGGACCCCAGCCATGGTTACAATATGAAAGGCCAGTATAAGTTTTTCTGGAACTTTCAAAATAAATCGCATTAACTTACTTCCAGCACAGCCAGAAACAGAGTAACAGCGGACTTCCCGTGATGTCATTTTCCGAATAAAAACACCGCTTTTGCAACAAACTGACCGCTTCCACGCAGGTCCCCAGAGGAACTGGACGGAGGGACACAGCGCGCTAATGTCTCTTTGTGGGCAAACAGACACTGGATCTAAGAGTGTCATACGATCAGGCGATCATATGCACTAAGTTAAGTAGGAATGAATTGCTGTTTGTGTATCCGGTATTCATTCATGAACGGGGGTAATTAAGGTACAAGCGTGGCTTGACTTTCTCTCTGAGGTCTACAGAAGCAAACTGTGTTCCAGAGAGTTCCCAGCAGAGGCCCTGTCTCTACGACACCGAGTGGAGCAGTTTTCCCGGTCTGAAGGAAGGACAACGGCACCGCATCACTGTGGCTACAGCAGTAACGTGCAGTTTGGCCGGCTGACAGAACGAGCCGCCCCACCCCACAGCTACGGAGGTTAGCTGCAGTTAACCTTTTGTTCACTGTGGAAGCTTTTCTCAACTTCGTCGTCCCGGACAACTTTTCCTCAGCACAGTTCATGTAAGAGGTTGTGTTTTGGGCAGAGAGTAAGTAGTTTAGAATGAAATAATCTAAACATTTTTTGGTTTATGAAGTTTGGTTTTGTTTGTGTGAAACTCAGCTATCTTAGTGCTAGCAGATTATCTGCTCAGCACACGTGCTCAGTTTGTGTGTTCTGTGTTTGTGTTTGCTTTAAAGTTGAGACAAACTTTATTTAAAGTGTGATTTTAAACACAGAAGATCGGCCATAGCACGCCGTCCATAGTTATGCATTTTAACCCTTTTATTAGTGGTATTTTAATGGTATTTGTTTGACTCTGATGATAAGCTATAAGCTTCTTTTGTTAGCTTTAACCGCTAACAGCTAAGAACAAGTGCTTGCCTGCTAAGGATCATTTACCCAAAAAGGTTGTTAGTTTTCAATCTAGTAAAATAATATTTCCCTAAATATTATTTTACTAAACTTGAAAACTAAGTAACACAACTAAGCCAATTTCTCAAAGATTTGGTTCTTATTCAAAATAATATTTCTTTAAATATTATTTTAATAAATAAAGGCAGCTAATTAAACACCGTTGAGAATTAGTCATCCAGAAGGTTGGTTTTATTCAGCAAATCATTCTTTAAAATATTATTTTCTTAAAATAATATTTTATCTGATCTTGCATTGTGAATGGTTGTCTAAAGGTATAACAATTATTGCCTAAATTAGTTCCAAGACTAACTTAACTTCACTTCCAGATTCTTCAAGATAATCCTTGGTTCTCAAACATAAACATTGCATGGTAATGTTGCATCACTTTATTGGTCAGGGTTTTCAACCATCTTTAATCAACTTGTTTATATTGTACATAGCCCATTAGTCTTCCTTATTCTTTAATTCTGCTTGGTAGTTTAGTTGGATTGTTTTAGCAAAGAGTTTGTTGACTGAGATATGTTTGACTTTGAGTTGACTTATTTTTGTTAATAAATTCTTGTATTTTAAGAAATTGTGTGAATTCATTCCATGTGTGTACAGAGTTTTGCTGTTCAATAATGTCAGAGCTTGGCTCATCCCTTTCAATTTTGTCCTAATACCACCGCCTTATTGGGCTGATATTCACAGGACAACCCTTAACAGAACTAAATATTATTTAATAAATAAAAAAGTATTTTTTATTAATTATTAAATAATATATTCATATTCATAATTACAACAGCGCTATATAAATAAGACTGAATTTAACTGAATTGAATTGCTGCCCGAAGACTTCTCTTCTTCTTTTATTTTACTCTGAGTCTGACAACAGCCATAAACTGAGCAGAATTATATGGCTTTTGTTGGGTTTGTGTCACTACAAATCACATCATGTTACTTTTTCTGATTGTGGCGCTGCCTTGCTGTTGACAATCCCGCCCACATCGAGACGGTACTCGGTTGTAATGGAAAATGAACCAAACCGTGTAAAGCCGACCCGAGACAGATTGAGTAGAGTAGGTACTAATTAAAAAAGGCCATAACTGTTCTTTGGGCTTTGCTCCTTTGTACCTTGACTTCAGAACTTGTTCCGAAAATCTGCTGGGGCAAATCAGCAGACTGATTGTCACAACTGCCCCAAGTGCTTCAATGACCACTGGCACTACTAAGGTCTTGATTTTCTTCAATTTCAGTATGAAATTGAGTCCTTGGTGTTTTCGAGCTTGTTCCTCTTAAAGTTGTTATAACTTGGAATAAGTTTTCCACCTCACTGTGGTTGGTCCATATGGTTGGTTTTCATTCTGGATCTGAAAGTCCAACAGAATCTTAGTCTTGTCATTCTTCATCACCCTTGGTGGTGCCTTGCTGCTTGAACTGGGGGAATTCCAGCCCTTACTCGGCACGTATGTTTCTGTACGCTAATCCAGCCACTGGTTGTTCCATGTCCGCTTGCCTGTTAGCATTGTTCACCAAGACAATGTTCCCTCTCAGGGACCCTTTGCTGGGTAAACCCTCCTTGCATTTTGAGGAAATTTCTTGAATTTATCAATGGCTCTTATCTTTTCATTTGGACGGGCTATTATACCAGTGGAAGCAGGGTGCTACACACTGGTGCAGTTCTTAGCACTGTTCTCCATGCTGCAAAAAGGTCTTGGGTTTGAATGTTGTGTGGGATCTTTACGCATTGAGTTTGCATGTTCTCCACATGCATACATGAATTCTCACAGGGTACATGGTACACTTTCCTTGCACAGTCTGAAAATATGCTTGTGAGGTTGATTGTTTTTTCTAAATTGCCCTTAGAGTGAATGTCTGCAGGGGTATTTGTCATATCAGTCTCTATGTTGCCCTCTGATGGATTGGCAACCTGTTAACTGTGTATCTTGCATCACTTCAAATGACCAAAGTAAATAGCCACCTTTCCCCAGGTGACCTTTCAAGGATAAGCAGGTATAGACAATGAATGAATGGTGTCTGATGGGTAGCACAGCCTACATATCAATGCTGTGTACTGAATAGGTATCCCGATTCCCATATATTTTCGGCATTACCTTTCCTTTCTGTAGGGCCTTGGTTGTGGTTGACTTCCTTGTAGTTACTGTTTGAATGTGGGTATTTCTAGCTTAAGCATCTGCAATGATGCCAACTGATCAATCCATTCACTGATACACTTTACCTGTCTTGAGAAGCATTTGGCCATACTTGCCCAGTCCAAATGACATTACAGTGTTCTTGCTTTATATTTTGGTTAGGTGGATAAGTCACTCAATGTCTTACTCATTTATGGCATACAGCTTGGCATATGCATTAAACGTGGTACATATCTTCTACTATAGCTAGATCAAAACATGACAGTGTTGCCTAAGAGGCTTTGAACATGTTCACAGCTGAGAATTTACAGGTTAGTAGTGTTGCTATTTGAAGTATGTACTGTACACAGACACTACTTTGGTATGGTAAATGATAATTGGCCTGTACTTGTGTGTAAGGAGATCTTGTGATATAAAAACACCACATGCTTTTTATCAAAGTAAATTCACAAATCAGGACTCGGGGTTAGACTCTTTCATCACCCAGGCTGAAGTCACCGAGGTGGTTAAAAAGCTCCGCGGTGGCAGGGCTTCAGGGGTGGATGAGATCCGCCCTGAGTACCTCAACTCTCTGGATGTCATGGTTGACACGCCTCTTCAACATTGCGTGGTGGCCGGGGACAGTGCCTCTGGACTGGCAGACTTGGGTGGTGGTCCCCCTTCATAAGAAGGGTGACTGGAGGGTGTGTTCCAACGATAGGGGATCACACTCCTCAGCCTCCCTGGTAAGGCCTATGCCAGGGTATTGGAGAGGAGGAGAGTTCGGCCGATAGTCGAACCTCGGTTTCAGGAGGAGCAGTGTGGTTTTCGTCCCGGCCGTGAAACACTGGACCAGCTCTATACCCTTTGCAGGGTACTCGAGGGTTCATTGGAGTTTGCCCAACCAGTCCACATGTGTTTTGTGGACCTGGAGAAGGCATTCAACTGTTTCCCTTGTGGTGCCCTGTGGGGGGTGCTCCAGGAGTATGGAATCGGGGGCCCTTTATTAGGGGCCATCCGGCCTCTGTACAAGCAGAGCAGGAGTTTTGTCCGCATTGCTGGCACTAAGTCGGACCTGTCCCCGGTGCATTTTGGACTCTGGCAGGGCTGCCCTTTGTCACCGGTCCTATTCATAACTTTTATGGACAGGATTTCTAGGCGCAGCTAAGGGCCGGAGGGGGTCTGGTTTAGGGACCAGTGGATTTCATCTCTTCTTTTTGCAGATGACGTGGTCCTGCTGGCCCCCTCTAGCCAAGACCTACAGCATGCGCTGGGGCGGTTCGCTGCCGAGTGTTAAGCGGCTGGGATGAAGATCAGTTCCTCCATATCCGAGGCAATGGTTCTCGACCGGAAAAAGGTGGCTTGTCCTTTTCAGGTTGGAAGGGAGTTCCTGCCTCAAGTGGAGGAGTTCAAGTATCTCGGGGTCTTGTTCACGAGTGAGGGAAGAATGGAGCGGGAGATCGACAGACGGATCGGTGCGGCTGCCGCAGTAATGGGGGCGCTGTGCTTGTCCGTTGCGGTGAAGAGAGAGCTGAGCCGAAAAGCGAAGCTCTCGATTTACCGGTCGGTCTACGTTCCTACCCTCACCTATGGCCATGAACTTTGGGTCATGACCGAAACAACGAGATCCCGGATACAAGCGGCTGAAATGAGGGTGGACGGGCACTCCCTTAGAGATAGGGTGAGGAGCTCGGAGTAGAGCCGCTGCTCCTCCACATCGAGAGGAGCCAGTTGAGGTGGCTCGGGCATCTATACCGGATGCCTCCTGGATGCATTCCTCGGGAGGTGTTCCAGGCACATCCCACCGGGAGGAGGCTCAGGACACGCTGGAGGTACTATGTCTCTCGGCTAGCCTGGTAACGCCTTGGGCTTCTCCCGGAGGAGCTGGAGGAGGTGTCTGGGGAGAGGGACGTCTGGGTGTCTCTGCTGAGTCTGCTGACCCCGCGACCCGGTCCCGGATAAAGCGGAAGACGATGAGTATGAGTACGGGTACGAGTAAAGTCACAAATCATTTTGCTGTCAGATACATATGTTAACCTATTTAAAACACATTTTAAGATATATGAACTCATCAGATCATTTGTGAACATACAAAAACAGAATTTTCAAAACTGGATTATTCTTATTGTAGAACATTCTACAGAGATTACAGATTCCTTAAAATCTAGTTTATTTGTTAAAAATTTGCTCTATTTCTAAAAATGTACAAATAAAAGTTGCATTTTCTCTTATCTCGTCTCGTTAACTCATAATCTTGGCTTGTGAGTTGGATTTATCATTTCACATGTAGCCTAGATAAATGTTTGCACAGAGTCTCTGATTACCATTGTTCTTCTGATACATTAATGTAGTCTTGCTCCACTATGGCAGTTTTTGACCTTTTAATAATGCACAGCTAAGATAAGCTTTACGTAAAGCTAATTAGTTTTAAAACCATAGCAAATGCTTTTAAGATTGCATTGCATTCCACTCTTTAGCCTTGCACTCAGGATATTTACCTGAACTAAGGTTTGTTTCAGAAGCAGCATACCACAGATTTCCCTTTTGTCTAGATCTCATTCATACTTTATCACAGATGTCTCTCAGAAATGTTTTTGGGTCAAGTTTTTAGCCAACACAATATATGCTGAAGCTATTTTTTTTCAGCCTGACTTACACCGTTGAAGTTATAAAAAAACAACTCGTATATTCCAATGCTGTACATGTATAGACATCTATGGGGCAAGGCAGAAATAAAGGTGTGACAAGACACAATTTATTATTTATATTATTATATTTTACTATTTATTTCACTATACTTCTTTGTAATTATCATTTGGTTTCAAATGACTGGTGCTTACTGTGCTCTGTAATTGTCTCCCTGTAGTGATACTCAATGTAGTGGATAATGTAACCCAGCAGGAACCCTCTCAAGTCTTCCTCTTGGATTTTTGACCACTGCAGCACCACTGAATTAACCGTCACATTGTGGAAGCTGATGTTTGCGGAAGAGCTGACAGGAGCTGTTGGGGATTCAAAGACATGATAACATAAAGCACTAACCTAATTGTTTGGATTGTGAAATACACTTATATTGTAAATTTAAAAAAGGACATGCAGTCTTTGACTTACATCCTTCAATGTAATAAAACTCTGTAGTCCCATAGGTGCTCTCACTGTTGTTGATGTGCTTCATGTTGCAGGTGTTCTTGTTTGGTCGCAGATGCAGAGTGACGCTGTATCTCTTAAAAGGCTCCAAAGGTTCTGGAGTGATAAAAAAAAAGAAATACAAATAAATTGGTTATTGTATAGGTAGGACATTTAATTTACAGTTGATAAAATAAGTATCAAGCATGTTAATGTATTTCTTAGTTGAAATATTTCTAATGGGGCCGTTGACATGAAATACACACCAGAGAATTTGTCCACAAATGAAGTTATAGGTAAAAAAAATGGAATGACATAGAGAATAAGTATCAAACACATGAATAAAAGGAATATACAAAAAGGCACAAAAAGCTAAGAAACATGCTAAAATTTGTTTATGTTTAGAAAGCATTCCTTAACATCAGATAGATTAACATGGCCTATGAAAAGGATTCTCATTACCAAAGTGTTTCACAGAGTGGTCTGATTAGTAAAAGCAACGAGACCTTTACAAACAGGTCTCTGTTGCAAACCATACTAATAAGTAATGCATTCAACAGCAATGAGCTCTGTGCATACCCATGTACAAGACTCCACCTCTGAAGAAGCATGTTAAAGCTTGGTGAAACTTTGCCACAGAAGATCTGGACTAGCCAGTGAAATACCTGGAAAATACTGTTTGGTCAAATGAGTCCAAAGCTGAACTTGCTTTGGATGTCATTACACACACCATATTTGGAAGAGGATTGCTTCTGCTCATCAGACAAAAAACACCATGCCAAAAGTGAGGTTTGCAGGTGGGAACATCATCATGTGGGCTGTCTACAGCATATGACAGTGGCAGGCATCAAGAAACTACAGGAAGTATAAATAGTGAAATGTACTGCAACATGCTTGAAAATAATCTGAAGATGACATGAGTGTGGATTTTCAAGAAAGATAAAGGTTCCAAACACACAGCCAAGGGATGTTTTAACTAGTTTCAGAGAAATAAGGTAAAATGGCCTAGTCAATAACCTGACTTGTGTCCAATTGAAAATCTATAAACAAAACCTTCAGATTCTGTTGTATGGATCAGAATCCATACAACAGACCCCCAGGACCTTCAAGATTTGACGTTTGTTTGGAAGAATGGGTCAAAATCACATCTGAGCAATCTGGCCATACAGGATTAGTCTTGAATGGCCTTATTAGCAAGAAAGTATTTTCCACAAAGTATTTAATATGTTTCTTTTCCTCTAGATAGGGACTTCAAGGAAGAGGAGAAAGTGTTATAAGATTAAAAGATATTGTTTGTGGACTCATTATCAACCTCTTGTTATGCTTATACTAAACAAATCCCATTAATATGACCTAAAAAAACCAACAGTCTCATTATTTAAAAAAGATGGCAGACAATTTCTTATTAACAGCAGACCCCAAACACAGCATCTCCAAGCCCTTTTTCTGATACTTGTGGATTTTAAGGAACCTTCACTAAGTATGTCTCCTGCTGCACCAGAAACAATAAAAAACTGTAATTACAGTATGCCAATACCAAGGAGGCATTGCTACTCTCTTCCTTACGGGGCTCAGATCACAACCTGGTTCATCTCCAGCCTGTGTATAAACCTTTTGTACACAGAGAACCAGTGGTGACAGGCACAGTGAAGAAATGGCCTGAGGAGACTGAAGATGCTCCGAGTGACTGTTTTAGCTTCACTGTGTGGGGACACCACTGTGCTTCTCATGAAGGTATAGTGTTTCTCAAATAAGAAGCCCTGGATCAGCCCTGGAAAAAGGCTCTCCTCAAGGAGAAGAAAAAAACCTTTAGATCAGGAAACAAGGAGGTCCTCAGAGCTATGCAGAAGGGCCTGAGAAGAAAGATCAGTGATGGAAAAAACATCTACAGGAAGAAGATGGAGGACCAGCTTTCAACCTTCATGTGAGGAACGAGCTGAGAAAAATCAAGGTGTGAAAGGCTGCAGGTTCAGATTGCATCGGCTCCAGGTTCCTGAGGTACTGTGCAGATGAACTGTGTGGCATCATGGGATACATGGTCAACATAACATCATGCATCTGATGAAGACCCTTCGCCCCCTGGAGGGTTCCTCATTGGAGCAATGCAGTTTGCCTGCCAGTTTAGCATTGGGGTGGATGATGCCATCATCAACCTCCTGCACTGAGCTCTGACCCACCTGGAGAAGCCTGGAAGCACTGTGAGGATAATGTTCTTTGAATTCTCCAGTGCTTTTAATACCATGGACCGTGGACTTCTGAGGGACAAGGTGGAGCTGTCAGGACAAGACCACCTTCTATCCCAGTGGATACTGGACAGCCTGACTGGCCCCCTGCAGTGTGTGAGGACACGAGGCTATGTCTCTGACATGTTGGTCTGCAGTATGGGGCCCCCACAGGGAACTGTGCTGGCACTGTTCCTGTTCACCTTCTACACTACACTGCCATCTTCAGAAGTTCTCAGTCGACCTCATCACAGGTGAGGACGACTCAGCCCACAGACAGTGGATACAGGACTTTGTGAACTCGTGCCAGTGGGACCACCTCCTAATGCGGGGAAAACCATGGAGCTGGTGCTGGATTTCATACATACCCACCACACTGACACTGGTGAACATCCAGAGAACATTGAACTAGTGGACTCTCGTCATTACCTGGGTTTTAACCCGGAAAATAAATTGGACTGGAGCCAAAACACTGATGCTTTTTACAGGAAGGGTGAGAGCAGACTCTACCTGCTAAGGACACTGATATTGTTTGGGTGCTCCTGAAGACCTTTTTCGACTCTGGTGGCATTAGCCATCTTCTATGGTGTAGTTTGTGGGAGCAGCAGTTTATCTACAGCTGAGATGAAGCGGTTAGATAAGCTCATCAGGAAGACCATGTCTGTCCTAGGATGCCTCCTGGACACAGTGCAGGTAGTGGGAGACAGAAGGACTCTAGCAAAAATAACATAACTATTGGACAATGACATGAAACTGTTGCAGGACTTGTGTTACTGTCAAATCTTAACTAAAAGAGTCAGTTTCTCAGTGCTAAAACAAAGGTTCAGGTTCTGAACGTTAACAACAATAATTTTAAACAAATGGTTTGAACACCTTTTTGCCAAATAAATGAAAACTATTTTGAAACCATCCTGTTTCCCCATTTATTGAACAAAACATCATTCCAACTTTCAGTCCACTTCAGCTTCAACCTCAGACTGTCACAATGACGTGATTAATACCAAACCGCCTTATTTTTTCATCTTTTACATGACTACATGACTACATGTCATGAAGTCATGTACACTCAGCTTATTTAAAAATAAGCTGAGTGGGCGGGGTGGGGTGGAAAAACTGGCTTTAGTTTTGTTGTCCAGCCTTCACCTTGAAGCACACTGCCTAAATAAATGCATGGAACCACAAAAATTAGCAAGAGTGGCATCTGCAAACTAGCTCCAGAAACATCTGCATGATGTTCTGAATTATTGCTACCATTGGATTCATTTGGCACAATTTAGCAGCTGTGTTTGTCTTTGGAACAGTGTGGGAATGGTTTTCTGGTGCAGTATAAAACCACATGAGAATGATCTAAGTGCATTTTCAATTTCACAGGCACAGTAGTTTATGTTTTAGTAGAAACATCGCTGCTTCCTCTTGTAGTCAGTCCTTTTCCAACCCCAATTTACTACAGTAACCCAAAACACACAAACTTATCATGATGCATGCTCTATAGTTAACTTCTATTCATTGTTGCTCAATTAATAACTCTTGCTTGATTACACAAACTATGTAATCTGCTGTTTACACTGATCAAAGTCTTTCAGTTTGTGAAAAATGTCAAAGAATCTTTTTTGCAGCACAGGAAAATATACACAGCCGTTGTTCAGCTGACCTCCCTTCGTAGTAATGTGACCCTTAATAGTTGGTCACAAGTTTGACCAATTGCTCACCTGATAAAGAGGATAAGGTCTTGTTGCTGTTGCTGTCCTCAAAGAAGGATCTGTAATGTGCTGAATGCCCTTTTTCCATCCACTCCACGGAGTAGCAGACATACATTCTGATCAGATCAGTTCTCCAGTAGATTGTAAATGCTGTACTGTTGTGGACTGTCACATTCAGCCTCCTGTCTCCTGAATCTGTAGATTCAGAGTTTCATCAGTCTACGCAACACTGTCATTCATTGTTGTAACCAAAACACTCTGTTCAGTTTGTAATTAATCAAGACTTAAGATGGAAAGAAAGCAGAAACATTTGATTTTCTTACCTTTGGTGTCTTCATACTGAGGTATGATATGGGTCACAGCTGAAGAGAAGCTTACATTGTTGAAAGCTCTGATGTTGAGCTGATAAGCTGAGTAAGAGAGAACCAGTTTGATCTCAGGCTTTGAGGTCGTCATCTGGTCCTGTGGAGGCTCTCCAGACTCTTTCCAAACGGTCACGTGGTAGCCATCACACTGCTCTTTGACAGGAAACTGCCAAACAGCATAAGCTGAGACCTCATGTATTATCAGTTTTTTCCACGATGTGTAAAAAAAAAAGTTTTGATATAATATGTGCAAGTACCTTCCAGGTTATGGAAAACAATCGGTGGCCGGTTATCTCTTTAATATCAAGGTATTTGGAGCTGATGATGGGTTGAGTTTTAAGCTCTGAAAAAGGGATAGAACATACTTCGACATAAATACATTTTTCCTTTATTTGGATCATTGTAGTTAATGTTTTACATAAGTTCTGAATTTATCTGAAATCAGGTCAGCACAAGCAAAAAGCTCACCTGATGGGACAGTGTAATTTTTACTCCATGGACACTGTGAGCATTTGTCACTAGTCACACATTGTATCTGAACAACGTAGACTAGTGAGGAGTTTAGCTTTTCCAGTCTAACTGCATTCGGATACTGAGATTCCACAGGCTGTAAACAGAACAGAAATTATTTAGTGGAAGCAATTCAAAGCAGGATTTATGGAAACTTGATTAGTTATTTGTGTAACTTTTAGCACTAATAACAAAATTAGCCCTTTGTAGGTTTTTTGGTAGACTATGAAAATACAGAAAAAAACTTGTGAAGAATAATTTGAGGACTGTTTTATTGTTCAAAACCTTATATTTTTTATAATTAACATCTGCATAAATTTCTTCATTAAATTGACTATTTTTTGTAAAGTGTATAGAGATGACATTTTTGTGAATTGGTGTTATTGAGAAACTGAATTGAAATCCAGGTATGTTGCTATTATTAAAATCAAAGTTGTAACTTGATCATCAGTAATCCTTCTTACCTTATTACAAAACGATGACTTGCTTTACAATTGTTAGTAATTATGTCTTATGACTGACTGTATTAAACTTGTCTATCTTCACACACATATGAACTTGAGTTGAGCCTAGCCATTCCTAATCCATAGTGGTGTTGGCCCACCTTTGCAGCTGTAACAACTTTAACTCTTCTGTGAAGTCTTTTCACTTTGGGAGCGTTCTTATGGGAGTTGTAGACCATTCTTCCAGAAGTGCATTTCCATGGTCAAACACTGATGTTGGTCGAGAAGGCCTGGTTTGCAATCTCTGCTGGGAATCATCCCAAAGTTGTTGTATCTGATTTAGGTCAGGACTCTGTGCAGGCCAGTGAGGACCACACCAAACTTACTCATTAATATCTTCATGGCTCTTGCTTTGTTCAGTAATGCACAGTCATTTAGGAACAGGAAGAAGCCACCCCCAAACTGTTCAAAGTTGAGAGCATAAAATTGCCAAAATACCTTGGTAAGAGCTCATTTCATTGAAAGGGTCTGAGCACAATGCTTGAAAAACAGCCCCACACCATAATCCCCTCTGCACCAAAACTTTACAGGTCAGGCAAGTGCCATTGTCCTGGCAACTGCCTAACCCAGCTTCGTCCATTGAATTGCCAGACAGAGAGGCATTATTCAACACTCCAGAGAACATGTCTCCACTGAATCCAGAGCTGGCATTCTTTCCACTACTCCATCCAACACATTATATTGTAGCTACTAATGTATGGACCGGATCCCGCTGTGTCTGCTGTGTCTACTCTACACCACACCATCTACAAACCTCAATCAGATTTTTCGTGGCCTAGCACTTTGGGGTCAAGGTGCTGTCAATCTTGCACCCACTTTGTTATGATACCACTAACAGTTCACTGGGAAATGTTTAATAACAAGAAAATTTCTCAACCGACAATTTTGTACAGCTGGCATTACTATAACTGTACCATACTAGAACTCACTGAAGTCTTGAGAGTGACCCATTCTTCCGCAAATGCTTCTGGAAGTAGTCTGCATGTCTAGGTCTGGATTTTATACACCTTTGCCCCTGATTGGAAAGCCTGAATTCAATGATTTTAACTGGGGAGCAATTATTGACATTGTCACACATATGTTTAGTGTTAGAAAATCCACAAAAAAAATGATGTTGAACTTACTTATTCATTAGGTGACATTAGATTTAGCCGAAAAGAATCTTTCATTCTAAAGCAGATGCTCTTGAGATTGTCCAAATGCAATGTTTGCCACTATGAAATTGCTTTGATAGACGGGTATTTACATGTGTCTCAGTTCATTTCAAATAATTCTCTTTAGTGTAAACGGTCTAATCTGCCAGTGAGATTTGTTTTGAAATTGCCTGCAGTTTGGTTTAGAAGTCCAAGTGGGAGAACCACTGCAACATTTTGAGGGCAGAGCCAAGAAACTGAACACCAGGCAGCCTGAGGGTGACCTTGCCAGCTGAACAGCAGTTTGTCAAGATATTCCCCGTTGGCAGCATGGGAGAGACAGGAGCACGGGAACTGCACCTGCTGACGTCTAAACTCTGTTCCCAAAGAGAGGTGTCACCACAGTCTGATTTCTGACTGAGCAATCAGGAGATTTCTCCTGGCAACGACCAAACCCAGACTCATCCATTGGATTGTCAGAAAGAGTGGCATGATTTGTGTGGTGCCAAAAAGAGGTCAGTGCAGTCTGATATCGGACAAGACAAGGTCCTTCTTAGCAGCAGTTCAAAGTGGCCATGGCAGATGGACCAAACGTGGATCTTTTAGAGTTCATTCCCCTAATTTTCTTTTCCAAACTGTCACTAAAATGAAGGCAGGTATTTAAATAAAAATCCAAATTAAGTTAAAAAACTACCTACCTTTCAGTTAGAAAGAGATATTAATAAACACTTAATAAAGATAAAACTTTGCTTAGCAAATGATAATTTAAACATTCATTCTCATGTCCCTTCAAATACTCCTTAAAGTGGTTGGATTATATGTTTCTTGATAATATCTGTTTTTTTAATTATTGCTATAACATAGTACTTAGAGTTGCTCTGTATTAAACTTCTTAATAAGTGTATGTGTATTATAAATTGTACTTAGAAGAATTTGAAGATCCTTAAAAAGAGCCATTTTGCACGTAGACTTGGTATGCAGGAAAATTAAGTCTTTCTAAACATGTAGTGAAAATCATTCACAATATTAAGAGACATTAAAACAGTGTACAAACTGTAAACAGCTTTCTAAAAAATGGTAGTGAAGTGCTATTACAAAACACTTAAATTAGCAAACACATACATATTAAGAAACATTGTAAAGGGGTTCCTTTACCTATAAAGTAAAGTGTAGTACATTTATTTACCTGATAACTGCCTGTGATTCCACTTCTCAAATATTATATCTTACTATACCTGCATACCTTTGAATATTAATTTCAAATGATGTTATGTGTTCAGTAAACATAGGTGTTATAACAACAGATTTGCAATGCTTTGTATAAACAGGTGATTATTCCTTACCTTTTTCCACGAGTGGCTGCTTAGCACCTTATATCTCACAGAGAACTTGCTAATGTACTTTACGTCCTCCTTATGCCAGCTCACGTTCACCTGCAACTCTCCCGGTGGGCGACTTAGCAACACGCCCTTTGGAGGGTCGCAGCGAGCTGAAATTGTGAAATTAAACCGAAAGCCTCAGCATGCAGATTTATCATCTGTTGGAAATACTGCGTATCTATATACAACTGAAACCAGATATAAAGTTTGTCTGACATTAAATCAGACTAAACTGTTTCTGTTTTAGATCAGTCAGGATTTACCAATGTTATTTCCTTTTGCCAGATTAATAAGAGAACATTTTGTTTTACCCTTTAATTACTTCAAAGGTTTACATGCATTTCCATCATATTTTGGAGAATTCAATTTTCAACTGTAAAACGTAGGTCAAACATTCTGGCTATCCTTCCTTGTTGCAACAATTTGCTGGAATTTTGCGCCATTTCTCCAAACTAAATAACCAAGTGAGGTTCTGAAGGCTGCCTTGCTTGATAACACCTATTTAGTTCTGAGCACAAATTTTCTACTCCAAAACATTGACAGTTTTGTCCTTAAGCCATGTTGAAAATAATTCACAGTTCGCGTTGTGTTTTCAGGCTTGCTAGCTTCCACCTTTTTCCTTATTATGACCAAGCACTTCA